>CM038669.1:513826551-514426551 GCA_021605145.1 Aegilops bicornis | reverse complement strand
TCAATCAAACAAAGGCTTACAACGATCTAACTATCGCAAAAGTGCGTGTACTATAATGTTTACATGGGGGAAATACTACTAATATGTGGGTGACTTCTACTAATTTGAACCGGTGGAAGACTCCATAATGTCTGCTCCAGCTTCGTCTTCAAAGTCGGGTTCACTTGGATCCGATTCGGTGTCGTCGATGTTGATGTAGTCGCTTGGGCAATCGACATACTGGTCTTCATTCCTGAGCGCCAACTTCTTCTTCAGTTCTTCAATATCGTACTTAAGATCGTTATTGTGTCTTGCCAGAGCTACGATCTCGTCCATATAGTCCTTGTGAGTTGTCTTTAGTTCTTCTTCAAGTTCGATGATCCTTCCCTTTGCATTCTGCAACTCCAACATATCATTGCACATCTGGTTCTCCACGGTGTCGAATGTGCTGGTTTAACTCCTGGATGAATGCTGCAATGGATCTATCCTTCTTGGTGCTGACGACGTCCCATTTGTCATCTCGGCGTCCGCAAATCTGGTAGATAGTGTCCTTAAGGTCTTCTTGATAAACTTCTCCAATGCGTCCCATGGTGATGTGAGCTGCCATGCTCTTTCCGGACTCCAAGTTGGTGCCTTTGAAAACACTATCTATAGGCTTGGTGATTGGGGTGAATGTCCTTCTGGAACGTGGCGTGAATCTTCCAGCGCTCCTCTTCAGCGAGTGGCGTTGAAAGTCCCGATGAAGCTTGGTAGTCCAATGTTCGTGTACTTGGTAACTTCCTTCAAGTGAAATCCAAAAGGTGTGCCTTCGACAGTTTGGGTGAACTAGATCTTAGCGTCCTACATCCTAAAGAGAGTAGAAAAGATGAGCAGATATAAAAAGGGAAGAGAATAGTGATCTATGGCTTTATCTTAGTGGTCGTGTCCTACGGTCAACGTGTGCTCGATACCATTCTCTGTGGCGACCAGACCGAATGGATCTAGTGCTCGTGCTCGATGTCATCCTGGATCGAATGTTGACACCACGATACTTCAAGGATTTATAGCGAGTAGCAATCACACACTTATTACATCGTTGTCCACAAGGGAACTTAATACAATAATATGGCTTAAGGCCATCTAAAGATAACAGCGGAAGGCTTGGAAGACAAGTGAGTCCATCAACTCCATCGGCATCACCGAGTATAGAACCACGACCTAACACCTTACTGTCGTTGCGAAAAGTGCATAGCGTGAAAGTTGCAGCCAAACGGGTCACTCATGGAATATGCTGGCAATGTAACACATAGAGAACAATGAAGCAACAAGCCTATACTACATGCATATATGGCTGGTGGTAAGGCTCTCACGGTTACATTTTGCATAAAGCTGATTTTTCCCTACATCAAAGGAATAATTTTATTTAACTATCATGGTGGTTGTTAAACATTGAGAATGGTTGACAGCATCCTCAATCCCAATTAAAAGTACTCATTAAAACCCAATAACTTTATTATTAGAAGTAACATGTTGAGATTCACATGATATTCAAATACTAGATACTCAAAATTGTCCATAACCGGGGACACGGCTAATCATGATTAGTTTATACACTCTGCAGAGGGTTGCGCACTTTTCCCCACAAGACTCGATCGCCTCCGTTTGGTTCTCGCACTACATGGGGTTTGAGAGACGGATGACCGAGACATAGTCTTTCAGAAGCGCTAGCACCTTACATGTGGGTAGACCGTACCAACCTACATCCCCTACATCAGCTAGCCTACCCGTAAGAGTTCGCACAACTTAGTCAACTACGCCAGAGCCCATAATTGGCTTGTGGCTGCACACGGAAGTTTCCAGTTTGAATAATCTTATGATCCCTTAGAGCACAGGTGGCGGTCCAGAAGAAATCTGAGTAAGTCCTCGATAGAAACCAGGTGCCTCAATCCACCCAGATGTGTGTTTAGGTTGCCACCTTAAATAAACCATTAATTAACAATCTCACATACATCATGGATATTCACTCACCCAATCCACGTCTACTAGCATAGCATGGCATAATTAAGCAAACGAGAAGTAACTCCCAAGGTTTCATAAGTAAAGCAGGTAATAGGTACTACCTCAATCTACTTCCCATCCCAAAATTTAATTAGATCCTAAACATGCAAGTGTTTGAGGGTTTGATCTAATGCAATAAAACTGGGTAGTAGAAAAGGCATGATCAAAGTGTTACTTGCCTTAGCGATGATCCATGAGTCCTAGAGATTCAAAGTAACAAGCGGCGCACTCACGGGTGATCTAACGCAGACAAACAACAAGCATACAATAAGTACTCATCTAATGCACAGGGAAATCTCGAATAAAAGATCTAACCAGATAGTTCAACTTAAGAACCCTGGTTGCAAAAGAATCGAATCAAATAAAGCATCGAAAGTCGGAACTCGAGAGAGAACGACTCGGTTCGACAATCTGAAATTAAGTCAAAATTTTACAGTAGCAAAACTCTGTGTAAGTAGGTTAGTCGGAACGGCGGTTTCATAACGAAACTCCAGCGCTTGAATCACCTGATTCGATAAACGAGCAAGAAATAAAACAGATTTGAAAATCGGATCGAAATCGAATCGAAAAATAATGGATTAAATCCGATTTAAAAGAAAACGACGAGCGGATTAAATAACGGACGTTCGTTAACAGAACTAATCCAACGAACGCGTTCCTTTGAAGCGAACGGGTCGGTGAACGTTCACTAAATACGAAAACCGAAAAAAAATAAAAACCTTCTAGGTTTTTGAAAAAACCGAATATCGCAAAAATACCGGATCGGTCTTTTTTTTTTAAAAAAAACCGGATCGAGTGGCGGCTACCTCGGCGTGGTTCGTGGCGGGGCTCCGGTGGTCGGGCGACAGGCGGTGGGTGGTGGCGGGCCTGAGGGGCGGCGAGGGCCTGGGTGCGGCGGGTGCTGCACGGCGGGCGGTTTTCGGGCGGGCGGCGGCTCGGGTGGAGGGCGGGCGACGGGGCGGGGTTGAGGGGAGAGGAGGGGGGCGGGGTTAAATAGGGGGGGGCCGGGTGGCTTGGGAAGGGGCCGGGCGGCGGCGGCTGCCCCGAGCGGGACTCGGCGGGCGGCCAAGGGACTCATGGAGGGAGAGAGAGAGGAGGCGGGCCGGGGTGGCTGGGCCGGGCTGGCTGGGCCGGGCTGGGCCTTGGCCTGTGGGCGTCGTTTTTTAAAACAAAACAAAACGGATTAAAAAAATACCAAACGAACTCCGATTTTAATAAAATTAATTTTCCCGACTCCAAAAAAATGGAGTCGAACAAAATGAACTTTAAAAACGGCAAACATGCATATATTTTTAAAATGCTCATTTTGCCTAAGCAAAATAAATCTTCCAAAACCAAATTTTGATTTATTTATAATATCTTCATTTTCCTAAATATTGGGAAAGTCATATTATTCCCTCTCTTAAGTTTTTATAGGAAAAACTTTATGAAGATAATTAAATAAATCCAATGATCCTATTTTCAAGATTTGAGAAATCCCAAATATGAAAATAATGAAACTTCCAACTCTCTCCGAGGGTCCTTGAGTTCTTGAAATTTTCTAGGATCGGAAAATGCGAGAAAAATATGATATGCATGATGACCTAATGTATAACATTCCAAACTGAAAATTTGGGATGTTACACTGCTTAAATCATCTGTGAAGGTGAGAAAATAACGATGCCCGCCGCGAGCCTCAATATTCATCGGACCACATACATCTGTATGCATGATTTCCAACAAATCTGTTGCTCGCTCCATAGTTCCGGAGAACGGCGTTTTAGTCATTTTGCCCATGAGGCGCGGTTCGCAAGTACCAAGTGATTCATAATCAAGTGGTTCCAAAAGTCCACCAGTATGGAGTTTCTTCATGCGCTTTACACCAATATGACCTAAACGGCAGTGCCACAAATAAGTTTCACTATCATTATCAACTCTGCATCTTTTGGCTTCAATGTTATGAATATGTGTATCACTACTATCGAGATTCAACAAAAATAGACCACTCTTCAAGGGTGCATGACCATAAAAGATATTACTCATATAAATAGAACAACCATTATTCTTTGATTTAAATGAATAACTGTCTCGCATCAAACAAGATCCAGATATAATGTTCATGCTCAACATTGGCACCAAATAACAATTATTCAGGTCTAAAACTAATCCTGAAGGTAGATGTAGAGGTAGCGTGCCGACCGCGATCACATCAACTTTGGAACCATTTCCCACGTGCATCTTCACCTCGTCCTTAGCCAATCTTCGCTTAATCCGTAGTCCCTGTTTCGAGTTGCAAATATTAGCAACAAAACCAGTATCAAATACCCAGGTGCTACTGCGAGCATAAGTAAGGTACACATCAATAACATGTATATCACATATACCTTTGTTCACCTTGCCATCATTCTTATCAGCCAAATACTTTGGGCAGTTCCGCTTCCGTGACCGGTCACATTTGCAGTAGAAGCACTCAGTCTCAGGCTTAGGTCCAGACTTGGGTTTCTTCTCCTGAGTAGCAACTTGTTTGCTGTTCTTCTTGAAGTTCCCCTTCTTCTTCCCTTTTCCCTTTTTCTTGAAACTGGTGGTCTTCTTGACCATCAAAACTTGATGCTCCTTCTTGATTTCGACCTCCGCAGCCTTTAGCATTGCGAAGAGCTCGGGAATCGTCTTATCCATCCCTTGCATGTTATAGTTCATCACGAAGCTCTTGTAGCTTGGTGGCAGTGATTGAAGAATTCTGTCAATGATGCTATCATCCGGAAGATTAACTCCCAGTTGAATCAAGTGATTGTTATATCCAGATATTCTGAGTATATGCTCACTGACAGAACTATTCTCCTCCATCTTATAGTTGTAGAACTTATTGGAGACTTCATATCTCTCAATCGGGGCATTTGCTTGAAATATTAACTTCAACTCCTGGAACATCTCATATGCTCCATGATGTTCAAAACGTCGTTGAAGTCCCGGTTCTATGCCGTAAAGCATGGCACACTGAACTATCGAGTAGTCATCGCTTTTGCTCGCCAGACGTTCATAACATCCGGTGTTGCTCCTGCAGTAGGTCCGGCACCTAGCGGTGCTTCCAGACGTAATTCTTACAGGCAGCAATGAGGATAATCCTCAAATTACGGACCCGATCCGTGTAATTGCTACCATCATCTTTCAACTTTGCTTTCTCAAGGAACGCATTAAAATTCAACGGAACAACAACATGGGCCATCTATCTACAATCAACATAGACAAGCAAAATACTATCAGGTACTAAGTCATGATAAATTTAAGTTCAATTAATCATATTACTTAAGAACTCCCACTTAGATAGACATCCCTCTAATCCTCTAAGTGATCACGTGATCCAAATCAACTAAACCATGTCCGATCATCACGTGAGATGGAGTAGTTTCAATGGTGAACATCACTATGTTGATCATATCTACTATATGATTCACACTCGACCTTTCGGTCTCAGTGTTCCGAGGCCATATCTGCATATGCTAGGCTTGTCAAGTTTAACCTGAGTATTCCGCGTGTGCAACTGTTTTGCATCCGTTGTATTTGAACGTAGAGCCTATCACACTCGATCATCACGTGGTGTCTCAGCACGAAGAACTTTCGCAACGGTGCATACTCAGGGAGAACACTTATAACTTGATAATTTAGTGAGAGATCATCTTATAATGCTACCATCAATCAAAGCAATAAGATGCATAAAGGATAAACATCACATGCAATCAATATAAGTGATATGATATGGCCATCATCATCTTGTGCTTGTGATCTCCATCTCCGAAGCACCGTCATGATCACCATCGTCACCGGGCGCGACACCTTGATCTCCATCGTAGCATCGTTTTCATCTCGCCAACTATTGCTTCTACGACTATCGCTATCGCTTAGTGATAAAGTAAAGCATTACAGGGCGATTGCATTTCATACAATAAAGTGACAACCATATGGCTCCTGCCAGTTGCCGATAACTCTGTTACAAAAGATGATCATCTCATACAATAAAATATTGCATCATGTCTTGACCATATCACATCACAACATGCCCTGCAAAAACAAGTTAGACGTCCTCTACTTTGTTGTTGCAAGTTTTACGTGGCTGCTACGGGCTGAGCAAGAACCGTTCTTACCTACGCATCAAAACCACAAAGATAGTTCGTCAAGTTAGTGCTGTTTTAACCTTCTAAAGGACCGGGCGTAGCCATACTCAGTTCAACTAAAGTTGGAGAAACTGACACCCGCCAGCCACCTGTGTGCAAAGCACGTCGGTAGAACCAGTCTCGCGTAAGTGTACGCGTAATGTTGGTTCGGGCCGCTTCATCCAATAATACCACCGAACCAAAGTATGACATGCTGGTAAGCAGTATGACTTGTATCGCCCACAACTCACTTGTGTTCTACTCGTGCATATAACATCTACGCATAAAACCAGGCTCGGATGCCACTGTTGGGGAACGTAGTAATTTCAATAAATTTCCTACGCACACACAAGATCATGGTGATGCATAGCAACGAGAGGGGAGAGTGTTGTCCACGTACCCTTATAGACCGAAAGCGGAAGCATTAGCACAACGTGGTTGATGTAGTCGTACGTCTTCACGATCCGGCCGATCAAGTACCGAACGTACGACACCTCCGAGTTCAGCACACGTTCAGCTCGATGATGTCCCTCGAACTCCGATCCAACCGAGCTTTGAGGGAGAGTTCCGCCAGCACGATGGTGTGGTGACGATGATGATGTTCTACCGACGCAGGGCTTTGCCTAAGCACCGCTACGATATTATCGAGGTGGACTATGGTGGAGGGGGGCACTGCACACGGCTAAAAGATCCAAGGGATCAATTGTTGTCTCTAGAGGTGCCCCTGCCCCCGTATATAAAGGAGCAAGGGGGAGAGGCGGCCGGCCAGGATGTGGCGCGCAAGGGAGGAGTCCTACTCCCACCGGGAGTAGGACTCCCTCCTTTCCTAGCTGGAGTAGGAGAAGGGGGAAGGAGGAGGGAGAGAGGAAGGAAAGGGGGGCGTTGCCCCCCTCCTTGTCCAATTCGGACTAGAGGGGGAGGGGGCGCACGGCCTGCCCTGGCCGCCCCTCCTCTTCTCCACTAAGGCCCATCTTGGCCCATTAAACCCCCGGGGGTTCCGTAACCCCTTGCATCTCTAAAAATCCCGATTCACTCGGAACACTTCCCATATCCAAATGTAGGCTTCCAATATATCAATCTTTATGTCTCGACCATTTCGAGACTCCTCGTCATGTCCGTGATCACATCCGGGACTCCAAACTACCTTCGGTACATCAAAACACATAAACTCATAATATAACCGTCATCGAACTTTAAGCGTACGGACCCTACGGGTTTGAGAACTATGTAGACATGACCGAGACATGTCTCCGGTCAATAACCAATAGTGGAACCTGGATGCTCATATTGGCTCCTACATATTCTACGAAGATCTTTATCGGTCAAACCGCATAACAACATACATTGTTCCCTTTGTCATCGGTATGTTACTTGCCCAAGATTCGATCGTCGGTATCTCAATACCTAGTTCAATCTCGTCACCGGCAAGTCTCTTTACTCGTTCCGTAATACATCATCCGCAACTAACTCATTAGTTGCAATGCTTGCAAGGCTTATAGTGATGTGCATTACCGAGTGGGCCCAGAGATACCTCTCCGACAATCGGGGTGACAAATCCTAATCTCGAAATACGCCAACCCAACAAGTACCTTCGGAGACACCTGTAGAGCACCTTTATAATCACCCAGTTACGTTGTGACGCACAAAGTGTTCCTCTAGTAAACGGGAGTTGCATAATCTCATAGTCATAGGAACATGTATAAGTCATGAAGAAAGCAATAGCAGAATACTAAATGATCGAGTGCTAAGCTAACGGAATGGGTCAAGTCAATCACATCATTCTCCTAATGATGTGATCCCGTTAATCAAATGATAACTCATGCCAATGGCTAGGAAACATAACCATCTTTGATCAACGAGCTAGTCAAGTAGAGGCATACTAGTGACACTCTGTTTGTCTATGTATTCACACAAGTATTATATTTCCGGTTAATACACTTCTAGCATGAATAATAAACATTTATCATGATATAAGGAAATAAATAATAACTTTATTATTGCCTCTAGGGCATATTTTCCTTCAGAAGGCTTGTGTAGGCTTCGGTCAGTCCGCTCTTTGCGGACTAAATCTTCTCAATCACCGTAACCATGAGGGTACGGTGTTCCTCAACAATGGAAATACTTCGCAGCGTTTCCAGTAGAGTATCCGATGCCTTTGGTTGGACATAGGTCACCAGCGGAATTGGCACACCTCCTTCTTTTGAAGGAGGCTGCTTGATAGATTCCGGAGCCGTATAGGTCTCCGGGACCGTATTCGGCCGGGGGCTGAATTGGATATGGCCCCCATCGCTAATCTCCATGGGAATTTGCTTCCCCATGTGTTCGGCGGCCAAGGTTTCACCCTATGGCGCCGCCCTGACGGCCCCCTGCGTCTCTCCCTATCTTGGGATTCTTCGGGACAACACCTTGGTGTAAATCATGGCCCTAGGAGAGGAGGCCGTCGGAAGGGACCCGCTGTCCGTCACGTTCGGGTCCAGCGAATTCCCAGAAGATGAGGATCGCTCGAGGTCGGAACGAGCCAGACTGCAAGTGCATGATTCAACATGTTAAAACTATGAAGTAAAGAGGCTGATATATGAATTTGTCCGGGTCTTTGAGTACTCACGATTCAGCCAGGGGCTTATCTCGGGGGCGCCGCTCTGGGCTGCTATCAATGTCCCACACGGAGTTATCCGCGAGGGAGACCTTCCCCTTCCTGGACGCCTCTGCCTCCAAATTTGCGGATGCCGCCCTCTTCTTCCTTCCCCCCCCTCAGGGGGAGAGTTTCTTTCCTCCTCCTCCTCGTCGTCCTCGGCGGCGGAGGAGTGAGTCTCGACGTCTTTGAACGTCACGTCCGAAGCGCCCTTGCGGCGGAGACTACTTCTGGTCTCCTTGGCCTTTTTCTTGGCCTTCTTCTCCGATGCCTGGTAGGGCGCCGGAACCAGCATCTTCGTCAGAAGTGGGATGGCTGGTTCCTCGGGCAGCGATGCCGGACACTGAATCTGCTTCGCCTTCTTTGTCCATCATTGAAAAAAATAAATAGGGAGGCTTAGGCACCCTCCCTGAAAAAGCAAGTAAAGGATACACCTTGAAATGCGAAAGACTTACCAGACTGGCGGGATGGGCCAGGTCGTGGCCCCGGTCCTCGGTCGTCTTCGGCCACATCTCGTTGCCTTGAAGAGCACCTTCCAGATATCTTCGTGCGTAGTTCCGAAGAACTTTTGCAAGGTTTGGTGCTCGGCCCGATCAACTCCCATAGATGGAAAGCCCGGCTCTGGCATGGAAGGATCCGACGAACTAGCATCACCTAGATCATGTTGACGAGTTTGATGTCTTGTCCACCATGCTCTGGATGCGTGTCCGCAGCGCTGTCAGCTTGTCTGATGAAGCCCAATTCAGGCCCTTCTCTAGCCAGGAGGTGAGCCGCATTGGGGCGCCGGACTTGAATTCGGGAGCCGCGGCCCAGGTGGCGTAGCGGGGCTGTGTGATATAGAACCACAGTTGCTGCCACCCTTTGACGATCTCCACAAAGGTACCTTTGAGCCATGTGACGTTGGGCATCTTGCTCACCATGGCGCCTCCGAACTCTGCGTGTTGACCATCCACCACCTTCGGCTTCACATTGAGCATCTTGAGCCACAATCCAAAGTGGGGTGGGATGCGGAGGAAGACCTCGCACACGACAATAAATGCCGAGATGTTGAGGAAAGAATTTGGGGCTAAATCATAGAAATCTAGCCCGTATTAGAACATGAGTCCGCGGACGAAAGGGTGGAGAGGAAACCCTAGCCCACGGATGAAGTGGGGGATGAACGCCACCCTCTCATGGGGCTTCGGGGTGGGGATGATCTGTCCCTTGGCTGGAAGCCGGTGGGCGATTTCCTTGGCCAAATACCCCGCCTCCCGGAGCTTCGTGATGTCCTTCTCCTTGACGGAGGAGGCCATCCACTTGCCTTGCGCTCCAGATCCGGACATGGTCGGAGTGCTTTTTTGAGGCGGAAAAGATGAGAACTTGGTGTCGGTGTCAAAACCGGCGGATCTCGGGTAGGGGTTCCCGAACTGTGCGTCTAAGGTTGATGGTAACAGGAGATGGGGGACACAATGTTTACCCAGGTTCGGGCCCTCTCTATGGAGGTAATAACCTACTTCCTGCTTGATTGATCTTGATGAATATGAGTATTACAAGAGTTGATCTACCACGAGATCGTAATGGCTAAAACCCTAGAAGTCTAGCCTGTATGACTATGATTATGAGTCTTCGCCTCTACAGACCTAGCCCTCTGGTTTATATAGACACAGGAGGGATCTAGGGTTACATAAGGTCGGTTACAGAGAAATGAATCTTCATATTCGGCCGCCAAGCTTGCCTTCCACGCCAAGGAGAGTCCCATCCAGACACGGGTAGAGTCTTCGGTCTTTGTATCTTCATAGCCCATCAGTCCGGCCCATGGCTAACAGGCCGGACGCCTGACGGCTCCTTAGTCCAGGACTCCCTCAGTAGCCCCCAAACCAGACTTCAATGATGAGGTGTCCAACGCGCAGATTGTCTTCGACATTGCAAGGCGGGTTCCTCCTCCGATGACTTCAAAGTGATGTATTCGGCCTTCCATTTAATGTCGTACCCCTCAGCTTCTGTGTATCAACAACTTCAGCTTCCACGTGTCAAGCGAATGCGAGAGGCCATGGTGCTTTTGCAGATAACGCCCCGGCCAGGTGAGGAAGAGTGTCTATTTAAAGAGATTGGATCTCAGATCCATTCGGCACCACATGGAAAAATCCTCAGAGATTGCTAGGAAAGACCACTCCAACAGGGCTAACCTTCCCAGTTCCTCCTCCCATCCCTGCGGCCCAGAAAAAGGCAAGTTCGAGAGGTGCTCCGTATCCCATGGTCAGCTGGACAAGCTGCAAGCACAGGGATTTCTTCCTCCTGCGGATTAGGTCCCTGTTCGAGCAAGATTGACCTTTTTCAATGGCGGGGCTCAGGCTAAATTTTTTCCCAATCCATCCAGGGGGGAACGAGTGTGCTTCATCCCTTATCTTCTAAGAGGTGTCGGATTTCCAATTCATCCATTCCTCCGAGGGCTTTTGGAGTACTATGGCCTCCAACTGCACAACTTTACCCTGGCCTCCATCCTGCATATCGCGGGTTACGTCGCCCTTTGCAAGCTATTCCTGGGCTGTGAGGCCCATTTCAAATTGTGGAGAAAGTTATTCTGTCTCGTCCCGTGCAACCATGAGGGATCAATATTTGAAGTGGGCGGAGCCGAAATATGGCGCATCGCCGAGACTGGATACCTATCCGGCACACCAAAGAAGGCATCCGAAGAGTGGCTGTCCGAATGGTTCTATATTGAGGACGTCGCACTTCCAGACCCAGTTCAGAGGGGTCTTCCCGAGTTCACAAGCGTTCCTTTGAAGAAACGCCACAGCTAGCGCCCTCGGAGCCTCGAGGAGGAAGTTAGTGCTGAAGTTCGTCAACTCATGAGCAAGATAAGGACGCTCGCTCAGTCCGGCTTATCAATAGTCGAAGTAATGGCGACTTCGTACGCGGGGTTCAGCCACTCCAATACAGGGGCTTCCCATGTGGCACTACAATGGGGAGGATGACGCCTCCCGCTGCGGCAGGAAGGGTCCGGGCACCCCTGCCGCTCTGGCCAAAATATTGGCCAAACTGTTCAAAGGGGAGGAAGAGGAATTTCTGTGTATCAAGCGCAGAGATGGATTTTCCATGTACAGTCCTCCTAGCTGGGTAAGTCCCAACTCCTATGCTCTACGCACTCCACTCCCTGAGCTACTTTCAATGAATATTAATCCGCCCATTTATAACAGCACTGGCGAAAGATTTCCGAAGGGCCTCACAGCCCCGCCCCGCAGCCCGAGGGCCACAATCGGGACCTTGACCCCGGATTCAAAGAGGATCCGGATATATTCATGGTGCTCGAGGACGGGGTGTTTTACTAGGCAAGTTACGACGGCACAGAAGTGGCCATCATCGCTGATTATCCCGGTCTTCTCCCTGCTTCACACGTAAGTAATCAGGAGACATCTCATCCGAAAGAGTTCTCTCATTCTGCCTCACCCACCGCACCGCCCTGTGCTCAAAAGTGGAGGCGTACGGCGCGCCATGCTGCCCCAGGGGCATCTCCAAAGAGAGCGGTCCCCACGCCGGGCAATCCTTCGAAGAGGAAGGCAAACGAAGATACAGCTGAGCCTTCATCGAAGAGGTATGGATTTGCAAATATGTTCTTCAGTAGCCGCATCCAATTGTGACTTCTATGTTTGTCCTGTATCAGGAAAAGAGTGTGCCGGACTATGTCCGGGGGTCCGGCCGGTCATACTCCCCACAGCCGGGATCCAGATCCTGCCGTAAAGACGGGGGCTGATACGGGGGTGACGCCGGATTGTCCTCCAGCTGAGGATTCGGATGATGTATCCGTCACCAACTCGAAAGTGGAGAGCATCATGAATCATCGGCACCGAAGGGCCGTTTTACGAGACCCCAGCTTTTCAGAATAGGCATTTAATGCCTTCAGATCGGCTGATGCATACATCCGAGCTACTCGAGATGGGCTTAACAGAGCCACGAATCAACATTTAAAAGATGTGCAGGTAAGTTTACTTTGTCTGAATATGATAACCATATGCCAGTAGCCCCCGAGACTTGTAGCAGTTGGTACAAATGATTTAAGGATCGTTGTATAACCAGGTTCTTACGGAGAAGAACAACCTGCTAGCCCAAGAGCTAGAAAAGTGTCGGTCACAGCTAACTGGTGTTGCCACCGAACTGGAAAAAACCAAGAAGGCGACACCTGGTAATGTTTCCCTCCATCGAGAAAACATAATTGGATACCGGCAACGCTACCACTGTTGCTCAACTTATGGCAGGATTGTCAGATCAACTGAAGGAGCAACTGAAAGCCACCCAAACGGAAGAACAAGAAGCCAAAAGACTACTGGCCGCGGGCGAACGTGTGCTGACACGAGTCAGAGATGAGAAAAAACAAGCTGCAAAATGCCCAAACCCAGCTGGGCGAAGAACTGAAAGATGTACGGGCCCAACTGGCTGATTCCGTGAAGGAAAATAAGAGTCTGCGAGGAGGCATATTCAGTATGTGGTCGAACTTACCTTCGAATAATTCAGAGATAAAAGGGACTGACAGAGTTATGTCTGGAGGTATGCTGATCGGTCGTCCCGAAGAGGAGATGTCCGGATTCTCGGGCGGTCTTCTACAAGAGCTGTCGCACATGCACGAGCAGGCTCGGCAGGCGATGCGAAGTGTTGCCAAGGCCTTGTGGCCATCTGCCTCCCCTCCAGGAAAGATGGAGGAGCTCATAGAGCTATTCAAGGGAGCGCGGTGGCGCTTTTGATTGTGGAAGATATCGGACTACCGAGAAGGTGCACGTGAAGCCTGGGCCATGGTGAAAACACGGTACACCAAGATTGATCCAAATCATATGGCTCGGGTCGGACCTCTAGGGTCAGATGAGAAAGAAGTTCCCGTTAATTTGGTATATGACCAAGTAAAAGTAGCCGCCAAGTATTCCCAGCAGGATTCTAAGTTAGACAGCCTGCTAGACGGGATAGAGGAGGAATTTTTTTAGTCCAAGTGACTATGTACTTTCCTTCTAGCTGAACTGTAAAACGATTGTCATGGCAGACCTTTTCGCTTTGACCTCTGGACCGGAAGGTGCAGAATATTTCTGAATACCTGAGCGGTAAAATAGACCGGGGTATGCATGGAAACCAGACGTAGGGGTCATAGGTGCTTGAACAGACAAGTTGTATTCGGCTAGTTGTGTTATATTACATTATGATTGTAAGAAAAATCTTCCAGAGAGAATAGTTCTGTTAAGGGTTCCTTTCCCTGGGTGTGCATGCGTAAAAATGCATGTCCGAACTGTGATTGGAACAATCGCAGTATAAGTAACATCTGGGGGTTCACAATGGGGTGAATGCAAAAACATCTTTAATCCACCGACCGAATATTCCCTTAAGAACGCTAGCTTTCGGCTTCACCCAGTCTGAGGTACACATCCGGATGACCCGGCAGTAACAATCGCAGAGGTGCTCCCTTTATGCCCTAGCCGAACTAACGGGAACGTAGGGCATAAGCACAAGAGCCAAGCAACCCAACTTGGCCAAAACTTAAGTCATATCGATGCATATAATGGTGAAGAAAAGGTATATATGGGGAAAACGTGCATATGTGATGAGCTTGATGCTCGAAAGATAACATTAACAAGCTTCTGTCAAAGTAGCCCCCAGGTATAATGGACGTACATATTTGAGTTGTGTATGTCACAGGTGCACGGTTGAGCTGCATGAATAGCTTTAAGGCTAAAAGAAGGAAAAAGTGAAAAGATAGGAAAAAGCAATGGGAACAATAGGGAGAAGGAGACGAACAAAGAGTTCGGCGCTAGGCATAGAATCTTCAGAGTCTGGCCGCGTTCCAAGGGTTCGGCTCTAGGCGATTGTCCGAGGGATCACGCAGGCAGTACGTTCCTCCAGTGAGAACTTTGTCAATGATGAAGGGACCCTCCCATTTGGGCTTGAGTTTGTCCTTTTTCTTCTCCGGCAAGATTAGAACGAGTTCGCCAACATTATAAGTCTTGGCACGTACTTCTCTGCTTTGATATCTGCGGGCCTGTTGTTGATAAAATGCGGAACGGGATTTTGCAACGTTGCGCTCCTCCTCCAGGGCGTCTAGGCTGTCCTGCCGATCGAGCTCGGCCTCTCTCTCTTCATACATGAGCACTCGAGGTGAGTCATGAATAATGTCGCAGGGTAGCATAGCCTCTGCGCCGTACACCATGAAGAAGGTGTGTACCGGTAGTGCGATTGGGCGTGGTCCGCAGCCCCCAGAGTACAGAGTCGAGCTCCTCAACCTAGTGCTTGTCTGATTCCTTCAAAGACCGCACCAGCCTAGGTTTGATGCCTCTCATAATAAGACCATTGGCCCGTTCGACTTCACCATTTGTTTGCGGGTGATAGACGAAGGCGTAATCGAGCTTAATGCCTAGATTGGCGCACCAATTTTTCACCTCCTCGGCTGTGAAGTTGGAGCCTTTATCGGTGATGATGCTGTGTGGAACACCATAACGGTGTACAACGCCGGATATAAAGTCTATCACTTGTCCGGCTTCGGCCGTTTTAACTGGTTTTGGCCTCTATCCACTTAGTGAATTTATCCAGCATGACTAGCAGATATTTTTTCTTATGGCTTCCTCCTTTAAGGTGTCCGACCATATCAAGCCCCCAGACCGCAAAAGGCCAAGTGATGGGGATTGTTTGCAGAGCGGTGGGTGGCATATGGCACTGGTTGGCAAAAAGCTGGCATCTGACGCAATGTTGGACAAGGTCCTGTGCGTCTGCTCGGGCCGTGGACCAATAAAAACCTGTACAGAAGGCGTTGCTAACAAGGGCCCGAGCTACGGCGTGGTGACCACCGAGACCGGCATGAATTTCAGCCAAGAGCTGCTGCCCCTCCTCCTCGGAGATACATCTTTGAAGGACTCCGGTAGCGCTTTTCTTGTAGAGCTCTCTGTCATTAACCTTATAGGCCTTCGAACGTTGGACAATGCGGCGGGTCTCATTCTGATCCTCAGGGAGTTCTTTCATATTAAGGTAGGCCAAGAAGGGTTCGGTCCATGTGGCAATTACTGCCATAATGAGATGGGCCGACGGTGTTATTTCGGTGGCTGAGCCCCCCATGATATCGGTGTGTTCGGAATCTGGGGTTGTGTTTGAATCCGGGATGGTGTTGCCGCTCCCCCTTTGCCACACCATGGATGGCTTAAAAAGCCTTTCCAGAAAGATGTTATGTGGGACGGGGTCGCGCTTGGCGCCGATGTGAGCAAGGACGTCCGCCGCTTGATTACTTTCTCAAGCCACGTGATGAAACTCAAGCCCCTCGAACCAAGCCGACATTTCCAGGACGACGTTGCGATAAGCCGCCATATTCAGATCTTTGGCGTCAAAATCTCCATTTATTTGAGATATTACGAGGTTTAAGTCCCCGCGCACTTCCAGGCATTGTATGCCCGTGGAGACGGCCATCCGAAGACCGTGCAATAAGGCCTCATATTCGGCTGCATTGTTGGAGTCTGTGTATAATATTTGGAGTACGTACTGGACTACGTATCCAGTGGGGGACGTTAAAACGACGCCCGCTCCTAATCCTGCCAGCATTTTGGAGCCATTGAAATACATAACCCATTTGGAATATGTGCCGTACTCTTTAGGGAGTTCGGCCTCTGTCCATTCGGCGACGAAGTCCGCTAGTACTTGTGATTTAATGGCCCACGCGGTTTGTATGCTATGTCGAATGGAAGGAGCTCAATGGCCCATTTGGCAATCCGGACCGTAGCATTGCAATTGTTTATTATATCATTGAGTGGTACTTCGGAAGCCACTATGATCGAACACTCTTGGAAGTAGTGCCGTAGCTTTCAGGATGCCATGAAGACCGCGTATGCTATTTTTAGATAATGGGGGTACCGGGATTTGTATGGTGTGAGGACAGTGGATACGTAATATACCGGCTTCTGAAGCGGGAATTTGTGTCCGTCCTGTTCTCTTTCTACGACGAGCACGGCGCTTACCACCTGGTGTGTTGCCGATATGTATAATAACATGGGTTCGCCGACGTTCGGCGCGGCCTGGATTGGGTTGCTTGCTAGAAGGGCCTTTATTTCTTCCAGTCCGGCTGTTGCCGCATCCGTCCACTCGAAGTGATCGGTGCGCCTTAGAAGGCGATAGAGTTGCAATGCCTTTTCTCCCAATCTGGAGATAAAGCGGCTTAAAGCTTCCATGCAACCGGCGAGTTTTTGGACCTGTTTAAGGTCCGTTGGCGCAGCTAATTGTGACAAAGCTCACATTTTGGCTGGATTTGCTTCAATTCCTCTATTGGAAACGATGAAGCCCAGCAGTTTTCCAGCAGGGACACCGAAAACACACTTTCCCGGATTGAGCTTGATGTCATATGCACGGAGGTTGTTGAATGTGAGACGTAAATCGTCTATCAGTGACTCGACGTGCCTGGTTTTGATGACGATGTCATCCACATATGCTTCAACTGTCTTGCCGATCTGCTTCTCCAGGCATGTTTGAATCATGCGTTGGTAGGTGGCGCCAGCGTTTTTGAGCCAGAAAGGCATAGTGTTGAAGCAGAAAGGCCCATATGGGGTAATGAATGTTGTTGCGGCTTGATCGGACTCCTTCATCCTTATCTGATGGTATCCGGAGTACGCATCGAGGAAACACATTGATTCGTGTCCTGCGGTTGCATCAATAATCTGATCGATGCGAGGGAGGGGGAAGGGATCCTTAGGGCAAGCCTTGTTGAGGTCTTTGAAATCGATGTATAGGCGCCAGGATTTATCCTTCTTTGGTACCATCACCAGGTTTGCTAGCCAGCCCGGGTGTTTTATTTCTCTGATGAATCCGGCTTCGAGTAACTTGGCTAGCTCTTCTCCCATAGCTCGTCGTTTGGGTTCGGAAAAACGCCGCAGTGTTTGTTTGACCGGTTTATATTCCTTTAAGATATTGAGGCTGTTTTTGGCTAGCCTGCATGGGATTCCTGGCATGTCAGAAGGGTGCCAGGCGAATATGTCCCAGTTCTCATGCAAGAACTCTCATAGCGCGGCATCGACTGTTGGGTCGAGTTGTGCCCCGATAGATGCTGTCTTGTTGGGGTCCGTTGGATGGAATTGGAATTTGACTATTTCTTCTGCTGGTTTGAAGGAGGTGGACTTGGGTCATTTGTCCAGGATTACATCGTCCCTATCCACCGTGGAGCGCAGTGCGGTTAACTCTTCGATCGCGAGGGCTCCAGATAATGCCTCAAGGGCCGGGGCTGTGGTTCTATTTTCGGCGCAGAGTGCTATGTCCGGATTACTGGCGAGAGTGATTATGTCGTTGGGCCCGGGCATCTTGAGCTTCATATACCTGTAATGAGGTATGGCTTGGAAGCATGTAAATGCATCTCGCCCCAATAGGGCGTGATATCTGCTGTTGAAAGGGGCCACCTGGAAGGTTATTTCTTTGGACCGATAGTTCTCCAATGTGCTGAGTACCATGTCAAGTGTGATTTTTCCCGCACACCGCGCCTCCTGACTGGGAATGATTCCTCGGAAGGTCGTGCTGCTTTGCTTGATGCGGCTCTTGTCTATTTCCATTTTATGGAGTGTATCCTCGTAGATGTGGTTTATTCCGCTGCCACCGTCCATGAGAACCTTGGTGAGCCGAAAGCCGTCCACGATTGGACTGAGGACCAAGGAGGCTGGTGCTCGGACTCTCCTGTATTTTGGTTCGTCACCGTCATTAAAAGTTATAGCCGTGTCGTTCCAAGGGTTTATTGCTGCAATTTAGCAGACTTCGGCGAGTTCGCGGAGTGCCCTTTTGCGCCTATTGTTTGAAGCAAATGTCTCGAAGACCGTCAATACTGGGGTCGCTGCCTTCGGGGTGTTGTTCGGGGTATTCTTGGTGAGGATATCCTCGCCGCTTTTGGCCACTTGCCGGAGTATCCAACATGCTCTAAGGCTATGGGTTGGTGTGTTATCCGGTGTTGTATGTATTTTGAATGGCCCATCGAGCCATCCTTTCAGAACGGTTCTGCACCCCGCAATGGGCCTATATTTCTTTACTGTTGGACCGGGCATGCCACGAGGGTGCGCCCTTTTCGCCTAAACGTGGGGTTGAGTGGGGATAGATGGTTCCCAGTGGGCTGCCTGAGTTCTCCAGGCGCTTTCCATTGCGCTGTACTTCTGTACGATAGTTGCCAAGTCAGCAAAGTATAATATGCGACGGCGGTTGATGGCGTTAAGGATTCCTTCGTCCGTGCAATTGTTGCGGAATGCTGAGATCGCGTCTTCGTCGCGGCAATCTTTAATCTTGTCCTTGACAAGGAGGAAACTGGCCCAGAAGTGGTGGACCATTTCCTGCGACTGCTGTTGTATGCTCATGAGAGCGCTCACATCTGGGTGGCTGGGTGGATTTAAATCCGAACCCTGACCCTATTTTGGATCCGAAGTTTGAAGATCTTCCGGACTTGACAGTTCGGGCTCCGGGATATCAACCGATTTTGTAGGCTTGTCGTCCGACTCTATGTTCGGAGGACAAGGCATGTCTTTCTGCCGGAGGGTGTCCGGCTCTTCGAGATCGAAGATCTGAACATAGTTTGTCCTCAATATAGAGGAAGAGTTGTCTTTCTCCTCAACTACCTCTATCTGGTGGGTGATCGACGGAGTTTTAATTCCTCTCTGGTTGGGTTTAAGCCCAATCCGGTCGTAGTCTGTAGCGACCCCCAAGGCGGCAATGCAATCTAGGAGTTCGTTTAAAAATGATAACTCCGCCGGATCCATCTGTTTGGAGTATTCGGGATCAACGCGGAGGTGATTTTAGGTGACTCAAGAGGTCATTGTCGGTGTCAAAACCGGCGGATCTTGGGTAGGGGGTCCCGAACTGTGCGTCTAGGCGGATGGTAACAGGAGACAAGGGACACGATGTTTTTGCCCAGGTTCGGGCCCTCTCGATGGAGGTAAAACCCTACTCCTGCTTGATTAATATTGATGATATGGGTAGTACAAGAATTGATCTACCACGAGATCAGAGAGGCTAAACCCTAGAGGCTAGCCTATGGTATGATTGTTTTTCGTCCTACGGACTAAAACCCTCCGGTTTATATAGACACCGAATAGGGCTAGGGTTACACATAGTCGGTTACAACGGTAGGAGATCTACATATCCAGACGCCAAGCTTGCCTTCCACGCCAAGGAAAGTCCCATCCGGACACGGACGAAGTCTTCAATCTTGTATCTTCATAGTCCAGAGTTCGCCAACGGTGATAGTTCGCTATCCGGACACCCCTAATCCAGGACTCCCTCAGAGTCCCTGAACCAGGCTTCAATGACGCATTTAATCCGCACGCATATTGTCTTCGCATTGCAAGGCGGGTTCCTCCGAATACTTCATAGAAGATTTTGAACACAAGGATTGTGCCGGCTCGCAAAAAAAGTTCCACATACCACCGTGAGAGAGAATAACCTTTGCACAGATCTCACGACGTATTCCACGGCGTGACATCACACCACGGCCGTGCCTTTATACTAATCGCTTTTTACTGCTCCACCTCAAATAAGGCGTTTGAAGCGAGGCGGTTTCCTTTGGCACGCCTTATCGTGAGCGGAGATCGTGCCCCTTATTCTGGGATTCCCATCAATAAGGACGTGGGTAACCCTACCGCCATTGATTACGGCGCTTGGGAGACAAGCGAGTTTTACCAGGTGGCGGGGACGATAGTCATTCATTCCATATAAGGGGATAAGGATCCACCTTTTAACCCACGCCTTCTTCCTCCTTTGCTCATCCATTTCACAAGACTCGAGCTCCAGCGCCCAAGTCCGACATCCCACCTCAACCTTCTCCAACCATGTACGGAGCGGAGGCAAGTGGATGGCCTCCTCCGTCACGGAGGGGCACATCAAAGCTGCGGAAGGCCGGATACTTGTCCGGCGACATCGCGTGTCGGCTCCCCAACAAGGGCAGCTCATCCCCACCCCTGTGCCCCATGAGAGGGTGGTGTTCCTCCCCCACGTCCTCGCGGACTAGGGTTTCCACTTCACCCATTCGTCCGGGGGCTCATGTTCTACTACGACCTAGATTTCCATGATCTGGCCCCGAATTTCATCCTCAACATCTCGGCGTTTATCGTCGTGCGTAGGCCTTCCTTTGCATCCAGCCCCACTTCGCTTATGGATGAAGACCTTCAATGTCAAGTCAAGGTAGTGGGCGGTCCCTGCCGGAGTGCGGAGGTGCCATGTCAAGGTGATGGCCAACGCCCCATGGCTCGAGGGCTCCTTTGTGGAGACCATAAAGGTGGCAATCGGGTGGTTTTACATCACCGAGCCACATGACTCTCAATGGGCGGCGGCCCCGAATTCGATCTGGCTTCCCCACACGGCTCACATCATGGAAAGAGACGGGCCTGTCGTGGGGTGATTCGGAAGAGCTATCCGGACTCCAAACCTGCGTCCGAAACCTGGTGGACAAGAATCTCAAGCTTGTCATCGTAATCCAGGTGATGCTCATCCGCCGGATTCTCCCATGCCAGCAATGGGCCTTCAATTTGTGGGAGTTTGATCCAGCACAACACCGGTCTTGAGCCGCTCTCTTCGACACTACGTACGAAGATGCCTGGAAGGTGCTGTTCAAGGGCGCCGAAGCTCCCGCATCCTCTACCGAAGATCGCGGATTCATCTCGCAGCGTCAAGCCAGCGAGGTAAGTTATTTTACCCTTTATCGGACTCTTTTTTCATAGTTTGACTCTACGCGGGATCTAAAACTCCCTAACCTTCGACAGGACTGGCTGAAGACATCCGGACAGATTGACTGTCCGGCCCCCTTGCCAGAAGACCCAGCGGACGCCCGATTGACGGGGCTGCTGGCTCCGGCACCTCACGTGGTGCCAGAGAAGAAGGCCAAGAAGAAGGCCACGGGAACTCGAAGGAGCTCCCGGCGCCAGGTGCTGTCGGACTCATCGTCCGATGAGTCCGAGGCGGACTCCCCCCACGAAGACGAGGAGGAGGAAAAAGAGGCCTCTCTCCCAGCGGGGGGAGAGAAGAAAAGGAAGGCCGCCTAACGGGGAGGCCGGAGGGTCCAAGAAGGGGAGGACCCTCCCTCCGGACTACACCGCCAACGCCGACGACGGCGAAGAGGGGTGGGCACCGAGGACCAAGCCCCTGGCGAAATCGTAAGTGTCCGGACACTAGAATAACTCATGGCATTCCATTCGTCGCACGGCATTTTCTAACGCCGAATATAACCATGCAGCCCGCCCAAAGATGGGCTCGACGATTCGTCGAGCGGCTCCCTAGACCCGTCGGATGTGAATAGAGCCTCACTTCCGACTGCCTCGTCTCCTCCTGCCGCGGATGACGCCGAGGTGGAGTCCCCAAAGGGGCCCAGCCAGGAGGAGGTGGCGCTGGAGGCGCCGCAAGGCGACCTCCCGGACTCCGGGGGCAAAGGGGATAAAACCCCTACGGGCTTTAAGTCCGACTCTGTGCCGGACTCCATACCGGAACCTTCAGTGGTTCCGGAGTACGGCGGGCAACCCCTTCATAAGAAGGGCAAGACTGCGACGCCGGTGACCTCCATCCCACCGGAGGCACCGGATAATTTGATGGAGGCGCTCAACGGCGCTTCCATCGACGAGGAGCACCGCACTGTTATGAGTGTGGTGATCCAGAAAGTTCAGTCCGCCAAGAGCGGGATGTCTGAAGCCTGTACCAGCCTTCTAACAGGCTTTGAGGTAAGTTTAGAATATGTAAAAATATTACAGCATAGACAGAGAGCCTCGATGCTTAGTTCGGTGTTCGGAAAGAAAATCCTGACCGAGGATCTAAAAGATATACGCAGGAGTCTAACATAAGTATGTCAATATGGGAATGCAGGCTGCGCTGCCGACCTCTGCCAAGACCGATCAAGGAGGTCAATGCATTGAAGCAGAGCCTCGAGCGGTCCGGGAACGAGCTCGGCCTTGCCAAGAAGTAGCTCGAGGACAAGGAAGGTAAGTAATACCTTATTAAAGTAATACCTTATATAAAGGATTTGGTTGCAAAAATGACAGGACTAACGTGGGTATTGTAGGGGCCACGAACAAGGTGGCGACCCTGAAGGAAGCGGTGTCCACGGCCGGAAGCAAAGCGGCCGCGAAGCACACCGAGCGAGAGAAGCAGGAGGCGCGGGTGGCGGAGGTGCGGCAAGAGCTCCAGGCTCTCGTCAAAAAAACATGAGAGTTTGGAGCGTGACTCGAAGACTCGAGAGTCCGAGCTCGCCTCGGCACTTGAGAGTGCCAAAGCCACTAAGGCCGAAGCCCAAAAAGCCCTCCAGGAAATTGAATCATGGAAGAAGATAGCGGCGGGTAAGGCATTCTTTATGCAAAGCAAGCATGTGAAAGTGAATTATCTATTACTTACCTGAATCCCGAGCTCTCCAGGAGCATTCGCAGATCTGCCCCATAGTGTGTCTGATGCTGCTGCGTTCTACCGCGCCGAGGAGGGGAGCTCGACGGAAAAGGTGTTCTGGTCTCAGTATGCTGAGGCCGGACATCCGGTGCCCCTGAGCGACCAGCTGAAGTAGCCGGTCGAGCTCCACAAGGTCGCCGAACAGGCCATGAAGGGCCTCATAGTTCAGCTGTGGCCTACGGAAGCCACGCCTAGGAGCTACTTCGGGCTAGTGCGGCGGCTGGTGGACGCCTGTCCATGGATTGAAGTCATCAAGCGCTCCGTCTGCATCGAAGGTGCCCGTAGGGCCCTTGCCCTTGCTAAGGTGCATTGGGGCAAGATGGACGCTGAGAAGCTTGTGACGGACGGACCACCACCGAAGAAGGAGCATCGTAAGCCTGAAATGTATTATGAGGGTGTCCTGAAGGGTGCCTGCCTTATAGCGGATGAATGCTCCAATGATATTATTTTTGAGTAGACTCGCATTTGTTATCCTGTACGCTGAAAACTTGTTCATATGCGCTAAGCAAATCTTGTTAATTTAAAATATTACCTTCAGGCGGCCGCTTATCAAATTTGAGAGATGGCAAGTCGTTGGCTTCAGCCCCCATGCCACGTAGTGCTTTGGGGTGTTCGGGATAAACTTGAGCGCTCTTGTTCCCATTCTTGGGTCCTTCGAGGGAGGCGCTCAACGAACGTAACAAGGCAACCGGACTATAGTGCTTGAACACTCACTTAGCCATAGAATTCTATAATTTTAAATTTCGTGAAGCCCCTAGTATTCGAAGACCGAGTTCGGGCGCTATCCACGCCTTTGGCCGGACAATGCCGACTCCTCGCTCTAAGCGGCATAAGTCTTTAGGGACCCGAAAAACCTCTCGAACAACGACCGACTCTCGCCTCTATCATGACGGTCAGTTTTAGCTTTCTCCAATCGAGGTGCTCAACCCAGCTCAAGCTGGGGCACAATCGCAGTGGTTCTCCTGATCTACCTTAGCCGATATAACGGAACGTAAGGTACCAAAACATGGGAGCTGGGCAAACCCAACTATTGACCCAAGACATGATTCGGAGCCGATGCATATAATGCTATAAGTTCGGGGTGCCGCACTTGTGAAAGTGTTTGGACTTATCACACCATATTTTTTGGGTACTTAAGCCCCTGGTATATTGGCCGTACCAAAGTGTACGGGTGCAACGTGTCATGAATGAACGTATATATAGATAAATAAAGGAGTGCCATAATAGGCAAAAGCTATGTATTGTTTATTCAAAAAGGTACTGCAATGAAAGCAAAACAATACAAATAGTGCGATAAGCAAGGGATGGGACTATTTAACATGTCCCCTCCAGGTAAGCTGCGGGATGGTATGTAAAAAGGTATAATGCTCGTAATAGAGACCACTTGGACACTCGGACGTAGCTCGCTTCCCTGGCTGTTGCATCGTGAGTTCGGCAATTCTAGTGCCGATGTGGCTTCCGGAAAACGGAGTCCCGAAAGTAAGAGAAAAGAAGAAAGAAAAGAATGACACAATCGGAGCCCCCAGTGCGGTTGAGCCGCATTCGCCGCAGCCGTGGTCGTGCCCTCCCCTTGTGCCCATGGTATCTCCAGAGCGTAGTTATGTACGCTGTAGTAATCGCTTCGCAATTTCGCGAGGGCTGGGGTTAGCCGGATTGCTACGCTGGCGTGCTCGGATCGTGCCAGCGGTCTTGTTGTAGGTTACTCCGGCGCCGCTTAACGCTGCCCGGACGCTTAGTAGCCGGACTCGAGAATTGCCGTGAGAGGCTGCTTTGCACCTCCGCCATGAGGGCCGCCAGTATGCTCCTCCGCTCGGAGAGAGCGTTCGGTGTTTCCATTGACCGTGATTACTCCTCGAGGGCCTAGCATCTTGAGCTTGAGGTATGCGTAGTGCGGCACCGCATTGAACTTTGCAAATGCGGTTCGTCCAAGCAGTGCGTGATAGCCACTTTGGAACGGGACTATGTCAAAGATTAACTCTTCGCTCGAAGTTATCCGGGATCCAAGACCACTTCAAGTGTAATCGAGCTCGCATAATTGGCCTCTACACCTGGTATGCCGCCTTTAAAGGTCGCCTTTTGTGGGTTTAATCCTTGAGGGTCTATGCCCATTTTATGACTGTATCCCGATAGAGCAGGTTCGTTGCTACCGCCGTCCCATCAGGACTCTAGTGAGGTGAAATCCGTCGATGATTGGGTCAAGAACCAATGTGGGCGAATCCGCCGTGGCGGATGCTAGTGGGTGGTCCTTCGATCAAAGGTGATCGGGCAGGAGGACCATGGGTTGAACTTTGGGGCGATCGCTCATCGTGACATACGCCCCTTTAGTGCACGCTTCCGCTCCCTTTTGGATATGTGGGTTGCATATATCATGTTCACCTTCCGCACTTGTGGGGGCAAGCCCTTCTATCCTCTATTGTTGGGCGGCCGGGGCTCCTCATCGTCATCGCTATGCAGCCCCTTGTCATTGAGTTCGGCATTTAACTTGCCTGCCTGTTTGAAGACCCAACAATCCCTGTTGGTGTGGTTGGCTGGTTTTTCGGGGGTGCCATGTATTTGGCACGAGCGATCGAGTATTCGGTCCAGATTGGATGGGCCCTGGGTATTTCTTTTGAACGGCCTTTTCCGCTGACCGGGTTTAGAGCCTCTCAATCCGGCATTGACTGCCGTATCTTCAAAGATTCTCGCCAAGCACGCGGCGCTTGTGCTTGTTGCGACGCCGACCTGCCATTGCTGTCCTTGGTATCCGAACTACTGTGGTTTTTGGTCAAGTTGTTACTACGAGCTAGCCAGCTGTCCTCTCCCGCGCAAAAGTGGGTCATGAGTGTTGTGAGGCTGCCATGGATTTCGGCTTTTCCTGTCCTAGGTGCCGGGCAAGCCACTCATCGCGGATGTTATGTTTGAAGGCTGCAAGGGCCTCTGCATCCGGATAGTCAACGATTTGATTTTTCTTGGTTAGGAACCGTGTCTGAATTGTCCGCCGATTCTTCCGGCTGCTGAATTATGTGGCTGAGGTCATCGGCGTCTGGTGGTCGCACATATGTGCCCTGGAAGTTATCAAGGAATGCGCCTTCCAAGTCCTCCCAACAACCAATTGATTCTGCTGGCAAGCTGTTAAGCCAATGCCGAGCTGGTCCTTTAAGCTTGAGTGGAAGGTATTTGATGGCGTGTAGATCATCACCGCGGGCCATGTGGATATGGAGGAGGTAGTCCTCGATCCAAACCGCAGAATCTGTTGTGCCATCGTATGATTCGATGTTTACGGGTTTGAACCCTCGGGGATTTGATGATCCATCACTTCGTCTGTGAAGCATAGTGGGTGTGCGGTGCCTCTGTATTGAGCTATATCACGACGCAGCTCAAATGAGCGTTGTCTACTGTGTTTGGCCCGGCCGAAATTGCTCTATCCGGCGTGACGATTATCATCACGTGTCGTAGGGCGCCCACGCGATCCGTAGATCGATCTTGTTTGCCTTGCCTTGTCCTCCAATATGTCGCGCAGGTCTAGCGCGTTTCCCCATGCCTTGGTACTTTTCGAGCGAAGCCGGGGTGCGGCTTGAATGGAGGGCCTAGAGGCCTCTCCGTCATGGGCTGCTGTGGTTGCCGGTCGGCCGCATCATGCGCGCTGGTGATGTAGGTGTGGGTGCTTCCTCCTCTAATTGGGGTAGCAGCCTGCTTTGGGTATCTCTTGGAGGGGCGTTCGAGTTCAGACTCTTCGCTGCAAGGACTTCGGTCCATCCGTCTGCCCAGCAAGTCTTGGTCGGTTCTAAGTCGCTGCTTTTTCTTGAGGCTGCTTGCCATGGCCATAAGCCCGCGTTGAAACGCCCTGTTCAAGGCGGGATCCTCGTGCACGCCAAATTCGTTGTCGCCGAGGCTTGTCTCATCTTCCGAGGGAGGCATATAATTATCGCCCTCCGCCTCCCCTGCCCCGCCGCTCTATCATGAGGGCTGGCTTCTCCCTCCTCCTGTGCTGAATCCTGCTGGAGGGGGTTGTCTTCGGCACTGTCCGGGGTGTTATTATCTCCCGTGCCGGAATCACCGTTTTTGCTGTGGCGGGATTTAGAGCAGCGCCGCTGACGCCGGCGCTTGGGCTGTTTCTTGGAGGGGTCATCCTCCGCTGTTCCATCGCCATTCCCATCTTTTGGGATGTCCACCATGTATATGCCGTATGCCAAGGTGGCCTTCCAAAGGCTCTGTAGGCGCTGGTTCTTGGTCGTCTCCAAGATCATCGTCCATACCGTCGATGTCTTCGGAGTCAAGTCGAGCATGTCGGTTAAATCATCGACAAGTGGCTACAAAGTGGGTGGTGGGTGGGCGTTGAATTTCTTCGTCGACCAAGCATCCCAACCTTCCCGATCAGTAGTCCGCCAGGTCTCTCCGATAAAGAGAGAGACTTTAGTGAATCCAGGATGTCGCCAAAGGGCGTAGTGCCGAAAGATGTCCGCTGCAGATGAACTCCATAACCGGGCGCCCAATTGGATTCGATTAAGGTGGGCGCGGAGGGATCGGAGTCCGGAGAGGAGTCCGGCACCTTTGAGTCACAGTCTTCGCAAAGGACAGGGATGGAGTTTGGCTCAATCGCCGTAGAGATCGTAGCCCAGAGGCGGTGTCCAGCCACTCATCCTCGACCGGTAGAGTCGGATCCGAGCTAAGGGTCGGAGCGGACGCTGGTGCGGCCTCCAGGGCACTGTTCGGCGGCAGAGCTAGATCGTGCCCATCGAGAGAGTGTGGCGCGCTTGGCTGTGGCTCGAATCCGTCGAAGATCAAGTCTCCGCGGA
This sequence comes from Aegilops bicornis, assembly GCA_021605145.1. NCBI lineage: Eukaryota > Viridiplantae > Streptophyta > Magnoliopsida > Poales > Poaceae > Aegilops > Aegilops bicornis. Next base: position 514,398,631 of record CM038669.1, on the reverse strand, counting down.
TGTCGGCCGTGTAGTTCAAACTCCCAAATCTGACTCGATGGCTGGGGCGTAGCTTCGATCTGCTCCAGATGGCCAAGTGAATTGCCCGCATGCAAAGCCGCCGAATACGAAGATCTGTCCCGGGAGAAAAGTCTCACCCTGGACCGCGTCGTTGTTGATGATCAAAGGAGCCATCGGGCCTAAGGATGACGACACAGAGGAACTCTCAATGAAAGCACCAATGTCGGTGTCAAACCGCGGATCTCGGTAGGGGGTCCCGAATCGTATGCGTCTAGGCGGATGGTAACAGGAGACAAGGGACACGATGTTTTTGCCCAGGTTCGGGCCCTCTCTTTGGAGGTAAAACCCTACTCCTGCTTGATCAATATTGATGATATGGGTAGTACAAGAGTGGATCTACCACGAGCAGAGAGGCTAAACCCTAGAAGCTAGCCTATGGTATGATTGTTGTTCGTCCTACGGACTAAAACCCTCCGATTTATATAGACACCGGATAGGGTTAGGGTTACAGAGAGTCGGTTACAACGGTAGGAGATCTACATATCCGTATTGCCAAGCTTGCCTTCCACGCCAAGGAAAGTCCCATCAGGACACGGGACAAAGTCTTCAATCTTGTATCTTCATAGTCCAGGAGTCCGACCAATGTTGATAGTTCGGCTATCCGGACACCCCCTAATCCAGACTCCTCACCATCGCCGGCTTAAGGGCCAACAGCGGTCATGACGGCCGCCCAGCCAGAGGGTTTGGCCTGGGGCCAGGGCTCCTCCGGAGGTGATATTTTCCCTGACGACAAGGCGAGCCATCAACCCTTTTGACGACGGCACAATGGAACACTCAATGAAATCACCAATGTCGGTGTCAAAACCGGCGGATCTCGGGTAGGGGGTCCCGAACTGTGCGTCTAAGGTCGATGGTATCAGGAGATGGGGGACACAATGTATACCAGGTTCGGGCCCTCTCTATGGAGGTAATACCCTACTTCCTACTTGATTGATCTTGATGAATATGAGTATTACAAGACTTGATCTACCACGAGATCGTAATGGCTAAAACCCTAGAAGTCTAACCTATATGACTATGATTATGAGTCTTCGCCTCTACAGACATAGCCCTCTGGTTTATATAGACACCGGAGGGATCTAGGGTTACATAAGGTCGGTTACAGAGAAAGGAATCTTCATATTTGGTCGCCAAGCTTGCCTTCCATGCCAAGGAGAGTCCCATCAGGACACGGGTAGAGTCTTCGGTCTTTGTATCTTCACAGCCCATCAGTCCGGCCCATGGCTAACAGGCCGGACGCCCGAGGACCCCTTAGTCCAGGACTCCCTCACTTGGGCGTTGGAGCTCGAGAATGGGAGGGGCTGAGAGAGAGAAGACGTGGGTGAAAGAAAGGAATCCTTATCTCCTTATAAAGGCAGTGAATATCAAGCGCCTCCCCACCGCCTTAAAACTCGCCTATTCCCAAGGGCCGTGCAAACGGCATGGTTGGATTACCCACACCCGTATTGATGAGAATCCCGTGATAAAGGAACACGATCTCTGATGCGACAAGACGTGCCAATGGAAACCACATCTTGAAGCGTGGAGTGCCAGGCTAAAAAATGATTCAAAATAATAACCGGGCAGCGATGTGATGTCACGCTACAAAAAGTTGTCAGCATATTGGACTGGTGAAATATTACACTCTCTGCGGTTGTGTGTGGTATTTGTTTTGAAGAGCCGGACATGTTTCTTGTGTTCGAAGGCTGCTTTGGAGTATTCGGAGGAGGAACCCGCCTTGCAATGCCGAAGAAAATTTGCGCGCCCGACACATCGTCATTGAAGCCTGGTTCAGGGGCTACTGAGGGAGTCCTGGATTAAGGGGTCCTCGGGCGTCCGTACTATGTAACATGGGCCAGACTGATGGGTTGTGAAGATACAAGACAGAAGACTCTCTACCGTGTCCAGATGGGACTCTCCTTGGCATTGATGGCAAGCTTGGCGTTCGGATATGAAGATTCCTTTCTCTCAGAATCGACTTTGTATTAACCCTAGTCCCTCCAAAGGTGTCTATATAAACAGGAGGGTTTAGTCCGTTGAGGAAATTATAATCATACATGCTCGACTTCTAGGGTTTTAGCCATTACGTTCTCGTGGTAGACCAACTCTTGTAATACTCATATTCGTCAAGATCAATCAAGCAGGAAGTAGGGCATTACCTCCATAGAGAGGGCCCGAACCTAGGTAAACATCGTGTCCCCCATCTCCTATTACCATCACCTCAGACGCACAGTTTGGGACCCCCTACCCGAGATCCGCCAGTTTTGGCACCGACAATAGTGCCCTATCAGTTGCTACTTTTTGCTTGTTTTTTACTTCGAAAAAATTAATACCAAACGAAGTCCAAATGCCACAAAACTTTTTGGAGATTTTTTTCTGACCAAAAGACACCCAGGAGGCCAAGGAGGTAAACCAGAGGAGGCTCGTGGGGCCCACTAGGCACCAGGGCGCGCCAGAGGCCCCTGGCGCAGCCTGGTGGGTAGTGGGGCCCACGGGAGGCTTTTCCACCGACCTTCAGCTCTATAAATACTCTAAAATTCCAAAACCATAGGGAAGTCGACGAAACACAATTCCAGCCGCCACAAGTTCCAGAACCACGAGATCCAATCTAGAGGCCTTTTCTGGCACTCTGCCGGAGGGGTCAATGATCACGGAGGGGTTCTTCATCATCACCATTGCCCCTCCGATGATGCATGAGTAGTTTACCACAGACCTACGGGTCTGTAGGTTGTAGCTAGATGGCTTCTTCTCTCTTTTTGATCTTCAATACAATTTTCTCCTCGATGTTCTTGGAGATCTATTTGATGTAATGACTTTTTGCGGTTTGTTTGTTGGGATCCGATGAATTGTGAGTTTATGATCAGATCAATCCATGAATATTATTTGAGTCTTTGTTGAACTCTTTTATGCATGATCTTTATAGTCTCGTATTTCTTCTCCAAAACTTTGGTTTGGTTTGACCAACTAAATTGATTTTTCTTGCAATGGGCAGAGGTGCTTTGTGATGGGTTCGATCTTGCGGTGCTCAATCTCAGTGACAAAAAGAGACATAACACGCATATATCATTGCTATTAAGGATAAAAAGATGGGGTATGTTCCTACATGAATAGATCTTGTCTACATCATGTCATCATTCTTATTACATTACTCCATTTTTTCATGAACTTAATACACTAGATGCATGCTGGATAGCGGTTGATGGGTGGAGTAATAGTAGTAGATGCAGGCAGGAGCCGGTCTGCTATCTTGGATGTGATGCCCACACTACAACCAAATTGACATACTGTTGGGGATATGATTATTGGGTATGACCCGCCCAGGAGGGGCCGGGTTATCCCAATGGTGGTTCGTCAGAATGAAGCCCATGAAGAGGCAGAAGATAGCGGTTCAGGAAACATAGGGTTTAAGGCCCAAGGGTGGCTTTAAGACCCATAAGTGTAAACTGCCATATGTTTATGACTAGTATTGTAAGAAAGGTATAATCAGTCACCGAGCCGGACACGTTGTCTATGAGCCGGCCGGGACTCTGTAAGCCGCATGGCGTCAACTTGTGTATATAAAGGGACGACCCGACGGCAGCTTAGGGCAAGAGACAATAGATCGAAAGCTAGGTTAAGCATATTCGCTCCCTAGTAATCAAAAACATCAGCAATACCACCTCAAACTGGATTAGGCCTTTACCTTTACCGCAAGGGGCCGAACCAGTATAAACTCCCCGTGTCCTTTGTCCCGTTTAACCCCGTTAAGCTAACCTTGTTGCGATGGCTCCACGACTAAGTCCTCACACTAGGACATCTGCCGTGACAATTCCACGACAGTTGGCGCCCACTGTGGGGCCAGCGCGCGGTGGTTTCCAGTTCTTGAAGGGCAGCTTCGACGGGATCAAGGGATATGCTGTGGGCCGGATGACCAAGAGTCGCTGCGGCAAGCTCTACATCGACGATGAAGGCTGGGGCCCCGAGGCCGGCTCAATTGAGTACGGGTACCAGGTTCCCTTCGGTGGAATCCACGTCTTCATCGGCAAGATCGGCGAACCGGGCCATGAGTCGGACACCTGCACCGACATCATCGAGATGGCTCAGCATGCACGACCCGCCCGAGTTCAACCTGCTATGAAGCATGCCGTCGTGGGATTCATCCATGGGGCGGAATCTGAGGATAGATGTATATATGGCGGTGAGACGGTTATCTATTCTGATGGTGAGTCGTCAACTTGTGAGCCCGAGTCGTTGTATCAACTGCAAGACGGACGGCTTGGGGTCTATTCCGATGGCGATAGTATTTTGGACCCCTATGAGCCGCCGAACCGGGTTGCGATCTTCATGGCCGGTACACAGCCAGTATAGAACTCTTCGAGTGCGGCAGCGATGATCTCTGGGTCAGCAACGGCAATGGCTGCCGGGGCAGGAGGCCCTGGGCACCCGCTGATGAAGTCATATACCTAGGGTAGGGTCATGGATCTGTCCCAGATACCCTCCCCAAGGTCATCCTTAGAGTAAACTGCCTACCAGTCGACTTGGTAGGTTTCCACTCGACAGATTCAAAGACACTCGACCATGAAGACCCACTCGACCACCAGGAGTCCAAGAGCCACTCGGTGTTCAAACGGTCTGTAGATTAAGTAGTCTTTATGGTCATGATGCCACTTTATGTAAGGCGTTACCAGTAACGCCTAGTCTTAATGTACCTTAAACCCTCCATTACGTGGGTTGGCTAGGGTCCTGGCGCACTCTATATAAGCCACCCCCCTCCACAGGTAGAAGGGTTCGCACCCTTGTAATTCATACGCATATAATCCATTCGACCGCCTTCGGGCTCCGAGACGTAGGGCTATTACTTCCTCCGAGAAGGGCCTGAACTCAGAACTCGTATGCACCAACTACTCCATAGCTAGTACCTTGCCTCTCCATACCTACCCCCATTCTACCGCCGACTTAGAACCACGACAGTTGGCGCCCCACCGTGGGACAGGTGTTCTAGCGATTTGTTGGAGAAGTTGGGATTCTTTCGATCTCCTACATCATGGTTTCGTGGAGTTTTGGTCGAGGGTCATGAGATCCGCCTCGTGCGCTCACGCTCATCGCTGGCGACTCGCTTGGCTTCAGGAGGCTCCTCTCGACGCCGACACGCCTCCCGTCTGGCGGGCAACGCTTCTTCGCTACAAGGCGTCCACGACGCCCTCTGGGTGCAACCGTCGACCCAAGATGGGTCGGTTCTTGTGCCGCCCTCACTCCCAATCTCCCGCCGGCGCAAGCACTCCGGTCGGTCGAGGCTTCAGTGGTGGGTGAGACATGCGGTGGCTCGCCAGTCGGCCACGTCCCAAGTCGCGGCAATCGAGCCCGACGAATCTCTCTACGGCCTATTCGGACCGGCCGACCGCTCCGCAGAGATCGTGCATCCGAAAGTGAGATAGCAGCGATCCGGGCGACAGAGGTTCTGATGGTCGACGGACCACACGATCCTCTGGATACCCCGCACCGATGGAGGCGACGGTGGAGGTGATCCCGCAAGATCACGAAGAGTACCAACCCGAGCTCCTCACTTCGCTGCAGAGGGAAGAACTTCGGCCAAACATGGATGCGCTTCACACTCCAATCATTGAGAAACCCCGAGGCTCGCGCTTTGGAGGATGCGTGCTTTGGCCAACTTGGCTGAGCGACTCGACCGAGAACCTCCAGCGAAGTTCTCGACGAGCGACGCGACCACGGGTTCCGGAATCCAACCGACGCCGCCTCTCCACCACCAACTCAGGTATATCGAACTCGATTCAGAATTAGCAGCTGCAACCCATATTGCAGAATCAATTCAGCCTTCCCAAATGGAGGCGGTAGGGGTTTGCAGCAGATCGTAGATTTACTCCGGCAGCAGGAGATCAAAACTCAACAGATCACGGTCATGGAACAGATTCACAGCAGATCCGTCGCTGCGAATTCGGGTCCAAATGCCCATAGTCCAAGATCGCCCCCGAGGCGTGAGGAACGTGGAGGCCGGCGTGATGATCAGTACAGGAATCGCGAGCCGTATGAGCACCGATTCGATCACAATGATCGACGTCGAGTGTCCACCCCTCCCCCAAGTGGTGGATCATACGCTCCTCGACAATAAGATGACAGACGCCAGCACAGTGCTGGGCGAAGGGTTCCAGTCGACAGGAATAGATCCATCATCGTTCAAGGATTGGTCGACAGGAATAGAGCTCACCAAGAAGGTCATGACATAGATGTTCCCTCCAGCAGCAGAGTTCATGTCTCAGGGCTAGATTGTTTTAGCAGGGCCATCAGAGCCGCAGTGATTCCTCCCAACTTCAGGTTGGCGACTGGAGTGAGTAAGTTCACCGGTGAGTCCAAGCCTGACACTTGACTTGAGGACTACCGAGTGGCTGTTCAGATTGGCGGCGGCAACGATGAGGTAGCTATGAAGCATTTGCCCCTTATGTTGGAGGGTTCGGCCAGAGCATGGTTGAATCAGTTAGCACCCAGCAGTATTTACACTTGGGAAGATCTGACCCAAGTGTTTGTCAGGACATTTGAAGGGACTTGCAAGCGACCAGCAGGATTGACAGAGCTGCAGTCGTGTGCAGAAGTCGAATGAAACTTTGAGAGATTACATCCAGAGATGGATAACCTTGCACCACAGTTGAGAATGTGTCTGATCACCAGGCAGTCTGTGCTTTCAAGGAAGGTGTCAAGAACAGAGAGTTGAGTTTAAAATTCGGTCGGACAGGAGATATGACCCTGAGTCGGATGATGGAGATAGCCACCAAGTATGCTAATGGTGAAGAAGAGGATCAGCTCCGGAGTGGTAAGTACAAGTCAGCCGCTAATGAAGCCGGCGGAGGAAATTCCAATCGGAAGGTAAGCAAGAAAGTCGAGCCACCGCTTCCCGGAGAAGCCTTGGTGTGACCCTGTGAAAATTCAAGGGGAAACCCAAGGGTCCATGGAACCCCAAGAAGGTGAAAGACCAAGATGGGAATGATGTGTTAGACTTGCCATGTCACATTCACACGAAGAAAGATGAAGAGGGTAAACTCATTTACCCAAAGCATACCACTCGACAATGTCGGCTCTTGATTCAGCAGTTCCAAGGGAAGCAACCCAAGGATAGGGAAAAAGGGTCAGGTAAAGTTGAGGACAAAGAAGATAGTGATAGTGGATACCCCCAGGTCAATTCCACCCTGATGATTTTTGCTGACGTTGAAAGCAAAAGTCGATTGAAAGTTATCAACCGAGAAGTGAACATGGTCACTCTAGCGACGCCCAATTATCTAAAATGGTCCCAGACCGCCATCACATTCGACCAGTCCGATCATCCGACACACATTGCCACCCCTGGGAGGCAAGCGTTGGTGGTCGACCCAGTTGTCGAAGGCACTCGACTGACCAAAGTTTTGATGGATGGCGGCAGCGTCCTGAACATCTTGTATGCAGAGACGTTGAAAGGGATGTGCATTCCGAAGTCCGACTCACACCAAGAACATGAGTTTCCACAGAGTCATTCCTGGAAAGAAGGCTGAGTCACTCAGTCAAATTGCTCTTGATGTGGTTTTTGGTGATTTGAAGCATTTCCGCAAAGAAAATTTGACGTTTGAGGTCGTGGATTTCCAGAGCGCTTATCACGCTATTCTGGGAAGGCCGGTGTATGCCCGTTTCATGGCCCGACCATGTTATGTGTACCTCAAGATGAAGATGCCCGGCCCCAAGGGTGTGATCACTGTCACTGGCAATCGGAAGAAAGCGGAAGAGTGTTTTAAAGGCTCTAAGATTGATGATGCTCGATGGCGTGGTAGAATTGCAAGAATATCGAAGACTGCAGATCCGAAGCGATTTTTGCGAGCCAAGAAGCCCGCCACGGAGTCGGCATTTCAGTCGTCGGTGAGACGAAGTAGGTTCATATTCACCCGACTGCTCCCAATGTTGCTCGACCAACATCTCAACAACACTCGACTCCAAATAGGAAGAAGCGCCGTCCGGTTCCTCCGTGAGAATCGGGACATCTTGGCATGGAAGCCTCACGACATGCCGGGTGTTCCTGTGGAGCTGGCTGAGCACCGCTCATGAAGTCGACTCAAAAGTCAAACCTGTCAAAGAACATATTCGACGGTCCGCCGTCTGTAAGAGAAAGGCCATTGGCGAGGAGGTGGCTCGGCTCTTAGCAGCAGAGAGTTTATCCGAGAAATTTACCACTCGAGTGGCTCGCCAATGTGGTCATGGTCCCTAAGAAGGACAATTCACTGCGCATGTGCATCGACTTCAAACATATCAATCGGGCTTGCCCGAAAGATCATTTTCCTCTCCTCAAGATCGACCAAACAGTCGACTCGACCGCGGATGTGAGCGGTTGTCTTTTGGACGCATATTCCGGGTACCATCAGATCCGTCTGTATGGACCCGACGAGATCAAAACAGCTTTCATCACTCCATTCGGTGCTTCATTATGTCACCATGCCATTCGGCCTCAAGAATGCCGGAGCCATGTTCATGAGGATGATTCAGAAGTGTTTACTCACTCAAATCAGTCGGAATGTGGAAGCATACATGGATGACATTGCGGTCAAGTCACGGAAAGGTTCCGACATGTTGACTGACCTTGCTGAAACATTTGCCAATCTCAGGAGGTATGATATCAAGCTTAATCCATCAAAGTGCACATTCAGAGTTCCTGGTGGAAAGTTACTCGGTTTTCTGCTTTACGAACGAGGAATCGGCGCTAACCCGTAAAAAGTTGGCGCTTATTCTCCGAATGAAACACCCTGTGCGTGTGCACGATGTCCGAAGCTTCGGATGCTTGGCCGCTTTAAGTCGATTCATCCTCGCCTCGGTGAAAAGGCATTGCCTCTTTACCGATCGATGAAGAAGTCGAGACAAGTTCGAGTGGACTCGAAGCTAATGCAGCGTTTGCAGAGCTCAAAGCTCGCTCTCCACTCCAGCCGGTGCTTGCTGCCCTAATCAAGAAAGAGCCGTTGTTGCTTTACATTGCAGCCACAGGACAAGTCATCAAGACAAAGATTTACTACGGTCGAAAGGAAGAGGAAGGAAAAGCCTTCAAAGTTCAAATACCAAAGATATTATCTTTCAAGTGTTAACCCGTCGAAGCAAAGATACCCTCATTATCAGAAGTTTGTGTATGGAATTTATATGACCGCAAAGAAGGTCGAGTATGAATCGGTCATTCCATTACGCTGCCGCCGACGCCTGCTATCGTAGATTACGCACAATAGAGACGAATCGGTCGAGTGGCGAAATGGGCGATTGAACTTCTTCCCTTGATATCAAGTTTGAGGCAAAGAAAGCCATCAAGTCCCAAGCAATAGCAGATTTCATCGCCGAAAGTGATTGAACAACGATTCATCGACTCAAGTTCACTCGGAGCACCGGACTATGTTCTTTGATGATTCCAAGATGCTTTGAATGGTTCCGTCTTTGGGGTAGTATTGGTTTCCCCCCGAGGAGATAAGCTCAGATATGTGCTCAAGATTCACTTCGATTCTTCCAACAATGAAGCAGAATACGAAGCATTTTTGTATGGGTTGCGTATGGCCATTTCACTCGGCTTCCGTCGCCTCATGGTCTACAGCGACTCAGACTTGGTGGTTAATCAGGTGATGAAGGAGTGGGACATCAGAAGTCTAGCCATGATCGGCCATCGTAATGCGATGAGGAAGCTGGAAAAGAGGTTTGAGGGGTTAGAGCTCCATCACATTCCCCGATCGAAAAATCAAGTCAGCGATGATTTGGCGAAAATAGGGTCCAAGAGGGAAGCCATTCGGTGATGTGTTTTCGAGCACATCCGCACACCGTCCGATTCAAGAGGATCCTTTCACCGAAGAAGTTCCACAGCCAAAAAGTGTCATTAATCCGCTTCAGTTGAGGTCCCAGCGGTGGTCGACCTGGTCACGGAAGTCGTGGTCATCACTCCCGACTGGACAGTACCGTACATCGCATACATCCTGAGGAAAGAGCTCCCGGAGAATGAAGAAGAGGCTAGGCAGATCGTCCATCGATTCAAGGCCTTTACTGTGATCAAGGGACAGTTATTCAGAGAAAGCGTGATCGAGTCACCGTAAGTGCATAACGCCGTAAGAGGGTCGATAATCCTTGATGATATCCACTCGGGGACCTGTGGTCACCATGCGCCCTCTCGGACCATCGTGGCTAAAGCATACCGAGGGATTTTTACTGGCCAAAGGCAAATGAAATGGCAAAGGAAATAGTCGACAAATGTGAAGGATGTCGGTTCTACTCCAATATGTCACACAAGCCCGCCTTCGGCATTGAAGACCATTCCACTCGTCTGGCCTTTCGCTGTTTGGGGGTTAGATATGATTGGACCGCTGAGAACTGGCAGGAGTGGTTTCACTCATTTGCTTGTGGCAGTCGACAAGTTCACGAAGTGGATCGAAGCTAAACCTATCAAGAATCTTGATGCGTGCACTGCTGTCAGTTTCGTCAGAGAATTGATATTCAGATATGGAGTTCCGCACAGCATCATCACTGATAATGGGTCCAATTTTGATTCCGACAAGTTCAAAGCCTTTTGCGCCTCTCAGGGCATGCGGGTCGACTATGCATCAGTCGCTCACCCCGAGTGGAATGGACAAGCTGAATGAGCAAATGGTCTAATTCTCAAAGGACTGAAACCTCGACTGATGCGTGATCAAAAGCATGCAGCAGGAGCGTGGGTCGACGAACTTCCGTCGGTTCTTTGGGGATTGAGGACCACTCCTAATCGTTCGACTGGGAGAACTCCATTCTTTATGGTCTATGGAGCTGAAGTAGTTCTGCCGAGTGACCTGCTTCACAATGCCCCCCGAGTCGAACTCTACTCTGAAGCTGAAGCAGAGCAAGCCCATCAAGATGCAGTCGACCTCCTTGAAGAGGAGAGAGAGATGTCTCTGATCCGCTCAACCATCTATTAGCAGGACTTGTGTCGATTCCATGCCAGAAATGTGAAGATCCGAGCCTTTCAGGAAGGTGATCTGGTCCTCCGAGTGGATCAACAGAAACCACACAAGCTCGCTCCCACTTGGGAAGGCCCCTTCATCGTCACCAGAGTTCTTCACAATGGGGCTTACCATCTTTACAACGTCGAACGCATGTGTCGATGAGCCTCGGGCATGGAATGCGGAGCTGCTCCGCCTTTTACACTTAAGAGCTCACTCGGGTGAGATGTAATAAAAGTAGTTCTGTAGTTTGTCTACCTAAATCAAGAAGATTATAATTTTCCCAAAGTGATTGTTATTACTTTTTGTTAAAATTCCTCTCAAAGGGTGACTTAGCTGTGAATCCGTTTACGCCTAAGTTTGTAAAAATCCTTACCGAGTGTCGAGCCAGCCTCTCACTCGGGGTTTAGCTGAATCTGCTTTTAGCCTAAGTGTTTAAAACTCACCGAGTGGTGAGCCAGCCTCCCACTCGGGGCTTAGCTGCAGTCCAAGTACTCGCCTAAGTGTTTAAAATCCTACCGAGTGGTGAGCCAGCCTCCCACTCAGGGGCTTAGCTGCAGTCCAAGTACTCGCCTAAGTGTTTAAAATCCTACCGAGTGGTGAGCCAGACTCCCACTCGGGGGCTTAGCTGCAGTCCATGTACTCGCCTAAGTATTTAATACAATGTGCACTTTGCAAGGACGACGAGGTACAAGTCAACTATTGCCTTCCCCTTCAAAGCTATGACACAAAAATCCTCCTTGGAGGCTTAGCTGCAGTCCAGTACTCGCCTAAGTTTGAAAAAAATCTTACCGAGTGGAGAGCAAACCTCCCACTCGGGGGCTTAGCTGCAGTCCAAGACTGCCTAAGTTTGAAAAATCCTACCGAGTGGAGAGCAAACCTCCCACTGGGGCTTAGCTGCAGTCCAAGACTACGCCTAAGTTTGAAAAATCCTACCGAGTGGAGAGCAAACCTCCCACTGGGGGCTTAGCTGCAGTCCAAGACTTCGCCTAAGTTTGAAAAATTCTACCGAGTGGAGAGCAAACCTCCCACTCGGGGGCTTAGCTGCAGTCCGGGACTCGCCTAAGTTTGAAAACATACCGATCCGCAAGGACGACGAGGTGCAGGCCGACTACTACCTTCTCCTTCAGAGCTACGCCACAAGTACAACGTGCGCTCCATCCCGATCCGCAAGGACGACGAGGTACACGTCGACTACTTCCTTCTCCTGCACCTACAAGAGCCACAAAGTGTAGGTCGACTGGATCCACCTCAGAGTTGCATCTCAAGCATTGAAGCATAACCCGAGTGAAGCGCAAAGTTCACTCGAAGGCAAACAAAAGCATATTTTGACGAAAAGTAAAGTTCGGATAGCATCCTAAGGATGCAGAAGTACCCAGGCCTCAAGCCTGCTAAGGTTTATCGGTTACAAAAAATCACTCGGCATTCCGAGGCACATTTAAGGTAGAGCATAAAAGTTTTTTACTCCTCAGGTGGAGGACTGGAAGGAGCCACAAACTGGTCAAGGTCGATCCCATCGGCGATCCGGGTGGCAGCGGCGATGAAAGTTTCCATGAAAGATTGGAAATCATACTTCTTAGTGTTCGCAACTCTGAGGGCCGCCAGCTTGTCCTCCCGCGCTTCCTTGCAAAGTGGACACGAACCGCAGAGAGCAACATCAAGACCGCACCGGCGTAAGACTTCTCCCATTCTTGCACTCGACTTGGAACCTCGCTCACCGAGTCATTATGACTCAAGGTCATTACAGGCGCCCGGTCGGCCAGAGGGTTGAGTCGATCCGTGACACCGCAGCTTTCGGCCGAGCGAGAGAGTCCACCACTCCAGCGATGCGAGACTCCAGTTGGAGCACGTTCATAGCGGCTTCATCCTTCACGGGAGAGTTGATGGGGTCCAGGCTTGTCTCCACTCGACTGGTCTCTTCTTCGAAGTTCTGATAAGGGTTCTATGGTGATTCGATGGTGACAAGTCAGTCGGATAAGAGGATTTACATTCAAGCATGAGGAATAGCCTCTTGGCGAGCCCTCCCAGATAAACCTCCAAATCATTCCTCCTCCCTGCCAGTTCGCCAACCTTGTCAGTCAGAGCAACTTTGTCATTCTTCAGTCGGCTAGTCTCCTTGTTGGCCGTGTCGAGAGCAGCCTTCAGGTTGGTATTCTCCTCTTCCAGTTTTCCGACTGAGGCCGCTTTCTTCCATGAGCTTTGTTTTCTCCAAAGCCGCCTTCTGTGCCTCTACAAGGTCTTGGTCTTTCTTCTTCAGAGCCTCCTCCAGTTTGTCTGCAAAATAACAATAAGTCCATAGTTGAGAATGGGTAGAAAGACAAAGACAGTCGTCAAGTTCTCACCAGCCATACCTTTTGCTTCGTCTCTCGCCTTTTTCAAGTTCTCCTGAGTGAGCTTCAAGTCAAGGTTGAGCTGGATCTGCTTGTTCTCCAATTCAGTATAGCGGGCTACGAGCTCGCAAGATTTCTGTGAAGAGTCAATCGACAAAACGTCAAAGACAAGTCACTTCCGAGTGACTTAAGAAAAATCATAGCATTTCTAAGACTACAGTCGAATCAAAACATTCGACAGTAATCTCGGGGACTACACCCAGTGGGTGCACTCAGCGTGCCCCCACTGGTTTTTACCAATTCGGTTCGACTAGTCGACCAAAAGAGGCTAAAAGGTTATGATCCTAAAAACATAGCTAACTGTCAAAAAAAAGGAAAAGAAGTTCTTAGACTATAGTCGACTGCCTACAGTCCACCATAGTCTCGGGGACTACACCCAGTGGGTGCACTCAGCGTGCCCCCACCAGTTCCAAAGATCCATTCGGCATGGCCGGACCAGACCGAGTGGAGAAATTCAAAGTATAAAGACTATAGTCGACTGCCCGCAGTCCACCATAGTCTCAGGGACACCCAGTGGGTGCACTCAGCGTGCCCCCACCAGTTCAAAAACTCAATCGACACACCCACCAACACCCAGTGGGTGTCCAGATGCAGATATGGAAATCTTGAAAGAAGAAATTTCGTGTAGCATATCCTAATGTAACAAGCAACTTACTTGGACATTGCTCAAGAGCCGAGCTTGCATCATAAGCCGCTGGCTGGCCTCCCGGACCACCTTCACTTGCTCCATCATGATCCCTGCTGGCGTATGGCCTCCTTGGCAGCACTCACTTGGTCTTCCGGACGTGGTGTGTGGCAAAAGGGATGGCGGGTCAGCAATGACGACGAAGGTCGGACACTCGTCGTGACAAAGAAAGGACACAGAAGTCCGAGTGGTGTCGCCTCCCTTGTGAGCTAGCGATCGTAGTGATACAACCGAGTAGCCTTGCCAGCAGGCACATTTTTGTCCTTCCTCTTCCTCAGTGGTGTTTCATCGTCGTCATCAGCAAGATCAATGACATGAGGTGGAACTACAAGCAAGGTTCAATGGTAAAAACAAAAATCCAATCGACCGCAAAGCAAAACTGTAGAGATCATACCAAGGTTGGAGGTGGCGGCATCTTCCATTTCCTGATCCTCGTGCTTAGCTGAGGTCTCGGAGGTGGCAGCACTGCAGATTTCAGAAGTCAATGGATCAGTCAAAATGAGTCGACCAAAAGTGCACTCATGGTAGACAAGAAATCACAAGTTCTGCTGATTACCCTGAAATGGTGGGAATGACCATCCTCATCTTGGGCAAGGCCTTCGCCGGCTTTGATGACGTTGCTCGGGGTTGCTTTGGCGGTTTCTCGATTGGCCTTTGGAGAAGTCGTTCGAAAAGGCGTCGAATGCCCGATGGGCACGATAGCCTTACCTCGCCGACCACCGGATCATGCGCCGCCTTGGATCGCCTTTCCGAGTGGGGTGGATCCACGTCTCCCTCCTCTTCCTCATCTTCCTCCTCCTCTTCATCAGAGCTGTCGTTTTCCTCAGACTCCCATTCCTCCTGGCTTTCGCCTCCGCTTCCTTCTTATTCTTCGACTCGTTCTTGCGCCCCATTGGGCATCGAGTACATCTCAGTGGTGAACTAGAAGACAGCAAAACAAGACGAAAGTCAGTCGGCCGATTCGCAGCGGAACAGAGCACATGCAACAGGATCACAGTCAGATATCAGTGGTCATACCTTGTCTGGTTCGTAAGTTTGGTCGAGTGGTGGGATCCTCCTAGCTCCACGAGGGTTATCCTTGTTCCCGGTGATGGCAGTCATCCACCTCTCCAATGTAGCGTCGTCGACCTCCTCTGGGTGGACCCGGGTGGTGTCCTCGGTACCGGAGTACATCCACATCGGGTGACCTCGGTATTGGAGCGGCTGAATGCGCGCCGTCGAAGGAAAACCTCCAGAAGATCCATGCCTGTCACTCCGTCATGAATGAGCTGAACTACACGCTCCATCAACAACTTAACCTGGGCCTTCTCCTCCGGAAGCACCTTCAGAGAGGACGGCTTGTTCACTCGATCCATGGAGAAAGGAGGGAGTCCAGTCGACTTCCCTGGCGTCGACTAGTCTTGGCAGTAGAACCAGGTCGACTGCCACCCCCTGACTGAATCGGGAAGAATCATGGCTGGAAAGGCACTTTTACCCCTCATCTGGAACCCAAGACCCCCACACATCTGGATTACTTGGGTTCTTTCATCATTCGGACTAGCCTTTTTCACCGTCTGAGAGCGACAAGTGAATATGTGTTTGAAGAGGCCCCAGTGTGGTCGACAACCCAAGAAGTTTTCACACAAAGACACGAAAGCGGCGAGATAGGCAATGGAGTTGGGTGTAAAGTGATGGAGTTGTGCTCCGAAGAAGTTCAGAAAACCCCAAAAAAAAGATTCGGCGGAAGAGAAAAGCCGCGGTCCACATGTGTGGCTAGGAGGACGCACTCACCCTCTTGAGGCTGCGGCTGCCACTCTATCCCGGAAGCCTTGCCGACCTGGGGGATCAGTCCCTCGTTGGCCGTGTCGTTGAGGTCCTTCAGGTGATGGTCGAGCGGATCCAATCTCCCTGGACCCAACCTTGCGGCAGGCTGGACTGTGACGAGGATCCGCCCCGACTGGGCGCTCTCCCCTTCGCCTTCGCCGTCGCCTTCTTCGCCCTCTCCAAGGCCGCCGTCTTCACCTTCACCATTGTCGCCGGCGGGACAGGAGTGGGGCAGCGGCGCTGAGCAGGTTACGGGCGCGGCAGATGAATCTGAGGACGGAGGAGGGGAAAATGAGGGCGCATTGTTCAAAATACCCCCGCCCGACGCCTTATATGAAGACGCTTTCGAGTGGCTGACTGGTAGGCCCGGGCAATCCTGTCAAATCCCGCAACAGTCACGCGCGCGACACTTGGCGAAAAAGGTGGCGCGGAGATCAAGGCGTCCTTGCCTTATCCATCCGAGTGCCGCGGCCTTCTCCGCTTCACGCGTTTCTCAAAATTCGGATCCCACTAAATCCGCTAACAACAGAGCAACTTGTCAGACGGCGGATTCCCTCCGATCCGTCGCTCGGAAATCTCCAAGTTCATAAAGTTCACTCGACAGATGTAGAGAATGGATCAAGGCGACTGAAAGAGAAGTTGACACCGTCCAACGAAAGGTCACTGATCCAGAATAAAGCACACCCGCAGCGCGAAAAGCAGGTCGGAAAGATTATCAACTCCTTCCTCACTCAAACCTCGATCCATTCGGGGGCTAATGATGAAGTCATATACCTATGGTAGGGTCATGGACCTGTCCAAGATACCCTCCCCAAGGTCATCCTTAGATTAAACTGCCTACCAGTCGACCTGGTAGGTTTCCACTCGACAGATTGAAAGACACTCGACCATGAAGACCCACTCGACCACCTGGAGTCCAAGAGCCACTCGGTGTTCAAACGGTCTATAGATTAAGTAGTCTTTATGGTCATGATGATACTTTATGTAAGGCGTTACCAGTAACGCCTAGTCTTAATGTACCTTAAACCCTCCATTACGTGAGCTGGCTGGGGTCCTGGCGCACTCTATATAAGCCACCCCCTCCACAGGTAGAAGGGTTCGCACCCCTGTAATTCATACGCATATAATCCAGTCGACCGCCTCCGGGCTCCGAGACGTAGGGCTATTACTTCCTCCGAGAAGGGCCTGAACTCGTAAACTCGTGCATACCAACTACTCCATAGCTAGTACCTTGCCTCTCCATACCTACCCCCACTCTACTGTCAGACTTAGAACCACGACACCCGCCGGCTCACATCTTGACCGATTTTTTGGACAATCTGACAACATTGTTAAGGGTGGAGGTTAACCCGGCAGATCAAGTCCAGCATAACATGGAGGTCACAAAATTGCGTGACGAGATAGCACAGGCCAAAGAGGAGCTGAATGCAGAGAACGCCAGGATGGCCACGGAGCAGGCTGCTTTGGATGCTCAGGTGCAGCGGATTCAGTCAGAATCTTTCCGGCTCATGATGGATCAAAACGCTTCAAATGAAGTCATGAGGAGGAGGCATCAGACTCGTCTACCTTCTGTACACGAGGCGAGAAATCTCTTTAACACGCCTGGAGCGGGGACCAGTAACCCGCGAGTGGTAAACCGGGTTGAAGCCCCTGGGACGGGAACGCCGGCTTAGCCGTGCACGACGGAGCCGCCCCGACGGAATATGACTCCGCCTCAGCATGTGCCGACGCCCCCAGGTCATTATTCTAACCCTTTGGATAACATGATTGCTGCGGTGACACGACTGGCAGCTCTACTAGGTGAAGGTGAGTCGCCGGCAGCAATGGAAATACGACGAGCCGAAGAATTGCTTCAGATGGCTGTGGCCCAGCAGGCGGCTTATTCTTACAGTCGTGAGAGGATTCATTCAACCCCCCGCCCAAGTCAGAGTTATAGCAGGCATATCAATGAGCCGACTGTGTCAAGCAGTGAACGACACCGTAACCGGCCCCGTGGACATGACCCGGTGCGCGATGGGGCTAATGCTCAGAATGTGGTGGATCAGGGAAGAGCACGTCGAGAGGCTGAGCTGGCGGCTCAGTACGCGGCTCGTCAACATTCTCCGGTCCATTCGACAACTTGAGTGGAGACAGGCGTGACCTTCAGAACTTTGGGTGTGCCGTGTTTAGTGCCGGCTCTGCATAATGAGCGTTTGCCCAAGGATTTTAAGGTTCCTCGTAAGGTGCGTAACTACATAGCTGACTTACCCCCTGAAGCATGGGTTGAGAGTTATGAGATGGCCATGGAACTGCTGGATGTTAGCGATGTTGCGTGTGCTAAGTATTTCACCATGATGTTGGATGGGATGGCCCGTACTTGGTTGAAAGGGTTGCCTGCCAACTCCATCGGGTCATGGGCCGAGTTAAAAGCCCATTTTATTCAAAATTTTAAAGGTACATGCAAATAGCCTATATCAATTGTGGATCTGTACGCCTGTGTCCAAGAAGAGGGCGAGTCAACAACCCATTGGGTGCGCCGGGTTTCCACTATCCTGCTTTCTTCGGATCGCATCAATGTCGGCTCAGCAGTTTTGATGTTGGAGAAGAATTGTCATTTTATGCCCCTCAAACAGAAGCTAGGGCGGCTTAAGAGCCACTGCAGTGACATGGGGGAGCTAATGGTGGCTTTGGTTAAGTATGCCGACTCTGATGGTACCAAGGACCTCGAGTCTGATGATGAAAAGCCGGGAAAGGGAAAGAAGAGCGGCAGCACCAAGGGACAGCATCATAACTCGGCGAGTCAGGGGGGCAATGGAAAGCGCAAGGCTGATAATAGTTTGGAGTTCGTGGCCAATACCAACACGCAGAATTATAACCAACGTCGTAAGGGGAGGCCATCTCAGTCTGGAGAATTCAACCTAGAAGCAATGATGAACCAGCCGTGTCCAAGGCACGAAACAAAGGAGAGGCCATCTAAACATTTGTGGAAAGATTGTTTTATCATGAAGCAATTCAGAGAGTCTCATCTTTTCCAGCACGGCCATGGGCCGAACGGCGGTTCAGGGTCCGGCCCTAATGGTCCAGGTCACGGAGGTGGTGGTTCAAACTCTGGTTTTCAAAACCAAGGCCATCAGGGTGGTTACAACCAGCAGAATAATCAGGGGAATCAACAGCAGCAGCAGTCCGGTTATCAGAATAATCCGAAGCAGTTGAATAGTGGGCAGTACCACGTCTTCACCACGAGTCTTTGCAAGCAGGATTAGAAGCTCCATAAAAGGGTTGTGGACGCCGTTGAGTCGGTGGTTCCCCGTTATTTGCGATGGTCTGACCAGCCCATTGTGTGGATTCGTGAGGATCACCCGCCCCGGGTTGATAATCCGGCCACTTAGCTTTGGTGGTGGCACCTCAGGTTGGAGGATGCAAGTTCACTAAGGTACTCATCCATGGAGGTAGTCGCATTAATATCCTTTACTATGATACTTTCCGTCATATGGGGTTGACTGACAAAAATCTTAAGCCGTCCAATACTGTTTTCCATGGAATGGTGCCTAGTAAGTCGGCGTATCCTGTCGGCAAGATTGCTTTGGAAGTAGACTTTGGGGATGAACATGATTCCAGGGCCAAGACATTAACCTTTGAAACGGTCAAAATTCAAAGCCTGTATCACGCTCTGTTTGGACAGCCGGCTTATGCCAAGTTCATGGCACGACCTTGTTATTGTAACGTCCCAAATTTTCAATTTGGAATGTTATACATAGGTCACTCATGCATATCATATTTTATCGCATTTCGTTTTGCGATGCTAGAAGTCCTAAGCAACTCAAGGACCCACGGAGAGAGTTGGGGATTTCACGTTCTTCATATTTGAATTTTCTCAAATATCAAAACAGGGATCACTTTGGTTTTATTTTATTTTTCTCTCCGAAAATATTTCATAATGACATATATGAGAGGAGATAATATGACTTCTCCAAAATAAAATGAATATTGGAGGAAAAATATTAAAATCAATTAAGAATTTTATTCGGAGTTTTATTGCAAGTTTATTTGAATTAGGAAAAATGCGTTTTTCAAAATTGCATTAGAGGCCTAAATAAGTGTCCACTTTGTCCGCAATATCATTAGAGGACCGTGAAAATTTATTTCAGGATTTTTGGAGTCCTTTTAGTATTTCTTTCGTTAGTTTTTCTGCGCAAGGATTCTTTTACAAAAAGTGAACCGACCTAACCGGGCCGTGTGCGACTAGGACTCCTGGCCCGGCCGGCCTTTATAAGCCGGGAGGCCCGACCCCGCCAAACCCTAGCCCCGCGAGCCTCCACCCGCGCAGCCGCCGCCGCCGCCGTCGCCACCCACCGTCCCACCGGAGCCCCGCCACTGCCGCTCGCCGCCGGAGCCACCGTCCCGCCGCCGGACCCGATCTAGCCGGAGGTATAACCGCCGCCACCACCGCCGGTTTTCGTGAGAAAACCATTTGTTTTTTTTTAAACCCTAGTTTCATTTTTTAGATCGGTTTGTTCGGTTTTTCTCGGTTCGGTTATTTAGCGGACATTCGTCCGTACGTTCATTTTAACAAACGCTGTTCATCAGTTAGCCACAGACAGCGAACGTTCGTTCGTTAGCCTGTTCGTCAGTTTTTCTTTTTCCAGCGTTTTTCTGCGATTATTTTTTATCGCGATTTCTGCCCTAATCTTCGTTTTAGTTTATCTTTTCGCTCATTTATCCAAATCAGGTGAAACAAGCGCCTAGATGTTCATCTCGAAGCCCTCTTTCTGTTTAACCAACTTGAACAAGATTTTGGTACTGTAAAATTTGACTTTAGTCCAGATTAGTAAACAGACCTTGTTTCTTTCGTTGTTTGAGTTTCGTTGCTCCGTTTTATTTGATTCTTTTTGCAAACCGGAGTTCTTCAGTTGAACTTTCTAGTTAGATCTTCCTATTTGAGTTTTACCCATGCATCTTTTCTTGATTGCTTATGTATGTTATTGTTTGTTTGCGATAGAATTCCCGGAGTGCAAAGCATGATACTACGAGTCACTAGGTTTTGCGGATCGTCAGCAAGGCAAGTAACACATTGATCATACTTCTTTCATACCCAATTTTTATGCATTAGTTACAATCCTCAAACACTGCATGATTAGGATGTGATTAAATTGTGGGTATTGGGAAGTAGATGATGAGGTAGAACCTATTACCTGTTTATCTATCAAACCCTCTGTTGGAAAAGGCAGTGCCTAGGAGGCGCTTAGGCACACCTAGGCGCTAGGTAATGCCCCAACGCCTCGCCTAGGGCATAAGCAGAAGTCTAGGAAGATCAAGTAAGAAATTGTCTACCCAAGCGAGTAATCATGCTATACTGCATTGATATGCCGAAAGGGCTATATTCCAATCGCAGTTGCTGGTCGTTAACATACTTATATGCCCTAAATTAATAAAATACACATATAATAACCACATATACACCCTAATACTAAAAATTATATAATCGCCTAGGTTGTGCCTAGGGCTCTTAAGCACCGGCTAGGCACTAGGCGAAGGCGAACCGCCTCGCTTACGCCTACCGCTTTTTCCAACCTTGATCAAACCCTTGGGAGTTACTTCTACGTTATGCTTATATTGCCATGCTATGCTCGTAGACGTGGATTCGGTTTGAGTGTATCCGTGACAGATGTGAGTTTGTTAATTAATGGTTTAATTTAAGGTGGCAACTTTAATACACATCTGGGTCGATTGTTCGTTTTGGGCACCTGGGGTTATACCAGTGTTGTCCTAGGAGATCCTGGGGTTATACCATGTGATCCTCCTATGGTCCGCCACCCAGGCTCAAAGTGATCATAATATTATTCATGCTGGAAACTTCCGTGTGCAGCCACAAGCTATTATGGGCTCTAGCATAGTTGAGCATGTTGCATGACCTCTTCTAGTGGTAGGCTTGCAGATGTAGGGGTTGTAGGTTGGAACTGTCTACCCGGGGTTAGAGTGAATGCTTCTGAAAGACTGTGTCTCGGTTATCCGTTTCTCAAACACCATGTAGTGCGAGAAATCTAACGGAGGAGATCGGGACTTGTGGAGAAAAGTGCGCAAACCTCTGCAGAGTGTACAAACTAATCATGGTTAGCCGTGTCCTCGGTTATGGACAACTTGAGTATCTGGTACTTGAATTATTGGATTGATCTCATCACTCTAAATTAACTTGTTGGGTTGATAATTACTTTTTAATTGGGGTTGAGATGGGGGTACCATTCTCAATTTTTCAACTACCATGATAGCTAAATAAAATATACTCCTTTGTTGTAGGAAAAAATTGGCTTTTCGCAAAACATTATAACCTTAGAGCCTCCACCAGCCATATATGCATATAGTGATAGTATTTATCTGTTCATTGCTCTACTGTGTTATATTGCCAGCATATTCCATGTGCTGAACCATTTTCGGGCTGCAACGTATCATGTTGCATACTTTTCAGACGAAGAGTAAGGTGCGCTAGGTCGTTTGTCGTGCACTCAGCTATGCCGTTGGAGTTGATGGACTCACTTTATCTTCCAAGCCTTCCGCTGTTATCTTTTAGATGGCCTTAAGCCATATTTATTGTATTAAGTTCTCCCTTGAGACATTCGTTGTAATAAGTGTGTGATTGCTACTCTGTTATAAATCCTTCGAGTACTGTGTGTGTCAGCATTACCGATTCAGGGATAACACTGAACACAGGGATTTGACCGTTTGGGATCTGATCGCTACAGTTATGTCTATCTGCAACTCAAGATGCCGGGTTATAAGGGGACCATCAAAGTGCATGGAATCCGGAAGATAGCTTTGGAGTGTGAAGAGGGTGACGCTGCTTATGCTGAGTCGGTCTGTGCGACAGAAGAGTTGAAGTTTTATAAAGACAATGTTGACCCGGCAGATATGACATCTTTGAAAAAGCCAATTACGGAGCATGATCCAGTTTTGAAGTTTAAGTCGGCAAATGACACAAAGTTAGTTGATTTCATTCCTAGCAATTCATCCAAGCAGTTCAGCATCAGTGCTAATCTGGATCCGAAATAAGAAAGCGCGCTTATCGAGTTCATCCATGAGAACTGGGACATCTTTGCATGGAAACCTTCTGACATGCAGGTCTACCGAGGGAACTCGCTGAGCACACACTTAATATTGATCCGAAGTTTAAACCTGCCAAGCAATTTCTTCATCATTTTAATGAAGAGAGGCGTAAGGCCATTGGTGAAAAAGTGGCCCGGCTCTTAGCGGCTGGGTTCATTGTTGAAGTTTTTCACCCTGATTGGTTCGCTAACCCGGTGCTGGTGCTTAAGAAGAACGACACTTGGCGTATGTGTGTGGACTACGCGGACTTAAACAAGGCTTGTTCGGCTGATCCTTTTGCTCTCCCTCGTATTGATCAAATTATTGATGCTACGGCGGGTTGTGAGAGTTTGAGCTTTTTGGATGCTTATTCTGGTTATCATCAGATCAAGATGGCAGTTAAAGACCAGGAGCAGACAACTTTCATTACTCTGTTTGGAGCCTTCTGCTATGTGTCTATGCCTTTTGGGCTCAAGAGTGCTCAGGCGACTTAACAACGGTGTGTGCAAAATATCCTTCACAATCAAATCGGGCGTAATGTTCATGCTTATGTGGATGACATTGTGGTGAAATCTAGGAAGAACGAGACCCTGATTGATGATTTGAAGGAGATGTTTAACAATCTCCGGGTGAGGGAGTCCTGGATTAGGGGGTATCCGGATAGCCGAACTATATCCTTTGTCCAGACTGTTGGACTATGAAGATACAAGATTGAAGACTTCGTCCCGTGTCTGGATGGGACCCTCCTTGGCGTGGAAAGCAAGCTTGGCAATACGTATATGTAGATCTCCTCCCTTGTAACCGACTCTGTGTAACCCTAGCCCCATCCGGTGTCTATATAAACTAGAGGGTTTAGTACGTAGGACAAGAACAATCATACCATAGGCTAGCTTCTAGGGTTTAGCCTCTACGATCTCGTGGTAGATCAACCCTTGTAATACTCATATCATCAAGATCAATCAAGCAGGAAGTAGGGTATTACCTCCACCGAGAGGGCCTGAACCTGGGTAAACATTGTGTCCCCACCTCCTGTTACCATCCGCCTTAGACGCACAGTTCTGGACCCCCTACCCGAGATCCGCCGGTTTTGACACGACATTGGTGCTTTCATTGAGAGTTCCACTGTGCCATCACCGTAAGGCTTGATGGCTCCATCGATCATCGGCAACGATGCGATCCAGGGTGAGGTATTCCTCCCCGAACAAATCATCGTATTCGGCGGCTTTGCTCTGCGGGCTAACTCGCTTGGCCATCTGGATCAGATCGAGAGCTACGCCCCTGGCCACTAGGTCAGGTTCCCAAACTTTAACTACACAGCCGACATCTGCGGAGACTTGATCTTCGACAGATTCGAGCCCTTGCCAGGTGCGCCACACAATCACGACGAGCATGATATAGCTCTGCCGCCGGACGGTATTCGGGAGATCACACCGGCAACTAATCCGGCCTTCAATCCGGAGCAAATTGTGCCATCCATGGACGGGGGGATAGACCCCGCCATGGAGGCCGTACTCTCAGCGGAGATAGAGCCGAACGCTGACTTTACCCCTCATGAAAGCTGTGATGCCGAACTACTGGATCGTCCCCAGCCACAGACTCCGAGCCGCCGGCGCCCGTTCCCATCGAATCCGATTGGGTGCCGATTATGGAGTTTACCTCCGCGGATATCTTTCAGCACTCGCCCCTTTGGCGACGTGCTAAATTCGTTAAGGTCTCTCTCCTTGTCAGGAGAACCTTGGCCGAACTATGTCCAGCTAGAATGGGATGCGGACGACAAAGAAATTCGCTCCCCACCCACCACCCACTTAGTAGCCACTGTCGACGATTTAACCGACATGCTCGACTTCGACTCCGAAGACATCGATGGTATGGAGGACGATGCAGGAGACGAACAGGTACCACTGCCCACAGGGCACTGGACCACCACCTCATCATACGATATATACATGGTGGATACACCCAAAGAAGGCAATGGCGACAAGACAACGGAGGATGACCCCTCCAAGAAGCAACCCAAGCGCCGACGTCAGCGGCGCCGCTCTAAGTCTCGCCATAGCAAAAACAACGATAACAACGAAAGAGAAAATAACACCCCGGCCGACTCCAGAGGAAACGACGACCACACTGACCCAGCGGCAGAGCAAAATGATGCCGCGAACAGCGAACATAGTTCGGATCCAATGTCCGAACATGGTGACGCCGAGGATAAAGCTGACAAAACTCCCTCCGAGGAGGAAAATAGTCCGGACGAAGATGTGCACATCATCCCGGAAAAGCACTTGGAACAAGAGAACCTCCCCAGAAGGCTTATTGCCACAATGAGGATTCTGAAGAAGCAGAAGCAAAGGCTCAAGACTGCACAAAATACGCTCAACAACAGATGGAACAAAGTGCTCGACAACGAAGAAATGCATGGTAGAAGTTACCACGCAAAGAGCTATCCAAAGCGCAAGCTATTGCCCAAATTCGACGACGAGGCCGCAGAGCCCACACTGCCGAAAAACAAAACGGCCAACCGGTCGGATCAGCCACCCCGTGGCCGCGATAGAGCGGCTAACAGGGCCACACATAAGTCAACACACGGCCTACGTGAGAACTTGCGCCAAAAATCTAGTATGACCAGATCCATCTATGGATCTAGGAAGCGCGCTACGGCACAGTATCAAAACCAAATACCACAACCGTCTAAATGCCTCGATAAATCTAAATACAGGGGTGCCACACACCCCCTATGCTTCACCGATGAGGTGCCAGACCACGAATTTCCAGAAGGATTCAAACCAGTAAACATAGAGGCATACGATGGGACCACAGACCCTGGGGTCTGGATTGAGGACTTTCTCCTCCATATCCATATGGCTCGCGTGGACGATCTCCACGCCATCAAGTACTTGCCCCTCAAGCTTAAAGGACCAGCTCGGCACTGGCTAAAAAGCCTCCCTGAAAACTCCATTGGAAGTTGGGAGGAGCTCGAGGATGCTTTTCGGGCTAATTTTCAAGGGACCTATGTCCGACCTCCGGATCTGAGCGATTTAAGTCATATAATTCAACAGCCCGGAGATTCACCCAAAAGCTTTGGAACAGGTTTCTCACTAAGAAGAACCAAATCATCGACTGTCCGGACGCCAAAGCCTTAGCAGCTTTCGAGCACAGCGTCCGAGACGAATGGCTCGCCAGACACCTCGACCAAGAAAAGCCGAGAACAATGGCAGCCCTAACAAGCCTCATGACCCGCTTTTGCGCGGACGAGGATAGCTGGTTAGCCCGCAGTAGCACCAGCGACCCAAGCACATCTGAAGTCAGGGATGGCAATGGAAAACCACGATGCAGTAAAAACAAGCGCCGGAATAAAGAAGACAGCCCAGATAACACGACGGTAAACGCCGGATTCAGGGGCTCTCGACCAGGCCAACGGAAAAAGCCTTTCAAAGGCAACAGAGATGGACCGTCCAACCTAAACAAGATTCTAGACAAACTATGCCAGATTCACGGCACCCCCGAGAAACCTACAAATCATACCCACAGAGAATGCTGGGTCTTCAAGCAGGCCGGTAAGCTAAACGCCGAACACAAGGGGAGAGAGACGCCAAGTGAAGACGAGGACAAGCCTCGCCAAAGAAAGCCTTTGGGGACAGAAAAATTCCCACCAGAGGTCAAAACAGTGAACATGATCCATGTGACGACGAGGAGAAGCAAACATGCACTCCGAAACACACGAGACGTAGTGCCCGTCACCCGTAAGCCCAACCCCTGGTTGACCCATCCGATCATTTTTTATCATAGGGATCACCTGACAAACATCCGACACGAAGGATTGGCTGCCTTGATGTAGGACCTTGAAGTATGTCTAGAGGGGGGGGGTGATTGGACTACTTGACCAATAAAAACTTAACCTTTTCCCAATTTTAGAGTTTGGCAGATTTTAGCTATTTTAGGACAAGTCAAGCAATCATCACACAATTCAAGCAAGCATGCAAAGAGTGTATAGGCAGCGGAAATTAAAGCATGCAACTTGCAAGAAAGTAAAGGGAAGGGTTTGGAGGATTCAAACGCAATTGGAGACACGGATGTTTTTGGCGTGGTTCCGATAGGTGGTGCTATCGTACATCCACGTTGATGGAGACTTCAACCCACGAAGGGTAGCAATTTGGCGAGTCCACGGAGGGCTCCACCCACGAAGGGTCCACGAAGAAGCAACCTTGTCTATCCCACCATGGCCGTCGCCCACGAAGGACTTGCCTCACTAGCGGTAGATCTTCACGAAGTAGGCAATCTCCTTGCCCTTACAAACTCCTTGGTTCAACTCCACAATCTTGTCGGAGGCTCCCAAGTGACACCTAGCCAATCTAGGAGACACCACTCTCCAAGAAGTAACAAATGGTGCGTTGATGATG
Source organism: Aegilops bicornis (assembly GCA_021605145.1). Lineage (NCBI taxonomy): Eukaryota > Viridiplantae > Streptophyta > Magnoliopsida > Poales > Poaceae > Aegilops > Aegilops bicornis. Next base: position 514,371,324 of record CM038669.1, on the reverse strand, counting down.
AACTCCTTGTTCTTGTGCTTCAAATGATAGTCTCCCCAACACTCAACTCTCTCTCATAGGATTTGGATCTGGTGGAAAGAGAGTTTGAGTGGAAAGCAACTTGGGAAAGGCTAGAGATCTAGATTCATATGGTAGGAATGGAATATCTTGGCCTCAACACATGAGTAGGTGGTTCTCTCTCAGAAATGGTAAGTTGGAAGTGTAGGTTCCTTTTGATGGCTCTCTCCACGAATGAAGAGGAGGTGGAGGGGTATATAAAGCCTCCACACAAAATCTAACCGTTACACACAATTTACCAAACTCGGTGGGACCGGATCATTAAACTCGGTCGGACCGATTTAGTAAACCTAGTGACCGTTAGTGATTTTCGGTGGGACTGACATGCATCTCGGTGAGGCTGATTCGGTTAGGGTTAGGGCATAACGTAATCTCGGTGAGACCGATTACACAAACTCGGTAAGACCGATTTGGTAATAAGCTTTCCAGAGAGTTGGTCAGGTGAACTCGGTGGGACTGATTTGCTCTTTTCGGTGAGACCGAAATGTTACAAAAAGGAAACAGAGAGTTTACATTGCAATCTCGGTGGGACCGATCACTCACTTGGTTAGACCGAAGCGTTACAAAGGGAAACAGAGAGAGATTGCAACCCCATCTCGGTGAGACCGAGATCCCTATTGGTAAGACCGATTTTCTTATGGTTTGTGGCGGTGGCTATGACTTTTGGAATCGGTGGCGCGGATAGAAAGAATCGGTGTGACCGATTTTGGCTTTAGGTTTAGGTCATTTGTGGATGTGGGAAAGTAGTTGAGGGTTTTGGAGCATATCACTAAGCACATGAAGAAAGAGGCTCATTAAGCAACACCTCATCCCTTCTTGATAGTATTGGCTTTTCCTATAGACTCAATGTGACCTTGGATCACTAAAATGTAAAATGAAGAGTCTTGAGCTTTTGAGCTTGAGCCAATCCTTTGTCCTTAGTATTTTGAGGGATCCACTTTCATCATCCATGCCATGCTATTCATTGAGCTTTCTTGAAACAATAGTCTTGGAATAGCATTAGCTCAATGAGCTATATGTTGTTATGAATTACCAAAACCACCTAGGGATAGTTGCACTTTCAATCTCCCCTTTTGGTAATTGATGACAACATATAGATCAAAGCTTCGACAAATGATAATAAAATTTAAATAACATCGTCGCTTTGAGAAGTATGTGATAAGCAAGAGCTCCCCTAAATTTGTGCATAGTTTTAGATTTGCTTTGGACTGCAAATGCACAATGAATTAGGCTCATGGGTTACTCTTCCATGTCACATACATCTTGGTGGAGCGCTCAAAATAATAAACAATGAATACATGCACTCATCACCAAGCATAGTGAGTGATCACATAAGATAGATAGGATAATATCAAGCATTCATAAGTGTAGCTTATGATCAAACACATGATCATCAATGTCTCACAAGCATAGTATCTCAACCAAAAGCAAACAAAGATTGAAAAACCACCAAATAAAGCAAGAGAGAACAAAAGCAACACACTCTCTCTCTCGAAGCCTATGATTTATACATTTCTCTCCCCCTTTGGCAAGAAGTTACCAAAAAGTTCATAGAAAATGCATAGTGCTAGATCGACTCTCAGGCTTGATCTTCTGGTGGTGGTGTAGAGATGGCTCCTTGGCTGAAGGCTTCACTTGAAGTGGATGGAGTTGGAGGAGTTGGTGCTGGAGCTGGTTGCACTTGAACTGTAGGGGCAGTGGCTGGTGCTGAAGTTGTTGCTCTAGTGTCTGTCACTGGCACGACAACTGACCTCTGGGCTCTAGGCACTCTGGCAAACACATTGGTGGTAGTCTTGCCCTTCCTCTCCTGCTTGTCATCCTGCAGCTGCTCCACAACTGAGTGAATCTCAGTTACCTTGACATCTAGATCATAGAATTTTTGTTCCATGATTCTTTCCGTGCTCTCTGGTTTTGAGTTAGGGTGGCCAACCCCTTCTCAATCCTCAGAGAAGATGCTATCAAGTAACCAAGCTGCTCCTGTTTGGTTTTCAAGAAATATTCAGATGCCTCCTCTTGAGTTGGCATCTTGGCAGCCCTCTCCCTCTTTGCCTTCTCCTTCTTCTCCTGAGCTTGAACTGATTGTGGATCATCTTCATTCATGACAACCTCATTGTCCTCAAAGTCTGGATAAAGTGGAAAGTGTTCCTTATCCAACTGATATTTTCTTGTGCCCATCTTTGAGTTTATCAATTCTTGAATCTGAGGTGCATATCCACAGCTCCTCTTCTGATCTGCTGCAGTCCTCTTGATTGTTTCAATGATCAGGCTCATGACTTTGAACTTCTGTGGCACATCAAACACATGCAACATGTTGATGGCATGCCCTCTGATCATGTTATGGTCACCAGACTTGGGCAACAAGGTGTGCCTCAGAATCCAATTTATGGTTGGCAACCCTGACAGCAGAAAGTGAACTGATCCAAACTTGTGAGTCTCTAATGCCTTATCTGGAATTTCCTTGTACATGTGAGCCATTGAATTGTGACCCAACTTCTTCTTTGCATAAATGTCTAGGTCATCCTCATTCTCCTTGGGGGCATTGATCAGACTTGCCCATTCTTCAATAGTGGACTGGTACCTTGTACCTTCAGACATCCAAACTATTCATCCATCTGGGTAAAAGTGTGTTGTGGAGTAGAACTGCATGATAAGCTCATCATTCCAGTTGGTGAACTACATCCAACAAAATCTGCAACTCCACAAGCAACAAAGCTGTCTTGCACTCCAGGATAGTGCTGTCCATTTTCCTTGATGAATTTTCAGTCAACCCACCTCATGTCACAGACTATGGGCTTCTTGTCCAACAGAATTGTTTCATAGAGGTCCTGCTGTTCCTTTGTGTGGAACCTGTAGTCAACAGCAGTTCTTCTTCTTGAAGCATATGGATCTTCCATTCTCCACAGTCTTAGCCACGAATCCTTCCTGATTCTCATGTCCTCGACCACAGGATGGGCATCATTGTGATGCAGTATCTTGGGCTTGAGCTTTCTTAGAACTTGTCCTTCTTCTTCTGAATCTTCAACAACATTGGGCATTGGGGCCTTGTTCTTCTCAGCAGCTGGAATACTCCTAGTATTTCTCTTTGGAACTTGCTTGGCCTTGGAGGCAGCTTTGGGTGTTTCCTTGGGCTTGGATGTTACACCCCCTGATCTGATTGCATCTCCCATAAGCTTAGCTGCCTTTGGAGCTGGTGTAGCAAGCTCTTCCTCTTCCATCATGGAAGGTTGACCAACAATTTTGGCCATGGTCTTCTTGACCCTTTCCTTCCTCTTATTTCCTTCAGCAGCTGGCTCTTTGGGATCAGGCCTTTTAGGCAGTTGAGTTGATGCTCTGGCCTTGGATGTTGGTTGTCTTCCTGCAGGCCTTTTGGTCTTCATGCCTGGCTTTGTATTCTTTGCTGAGCCATATTCCTTCTTGAGCACCTCTTTCTTGGAAGTTGCCTCATCTTCCTCGACTTTGTAATCTTCATCTTACGAATCTAAAGTTCTTTTCCTCCTTTGCCTAGTTGCAGCCTTAGGCAAATTGCTAGGAGTACTTCTGCTCCCTTCATCTGAAGTTGAGGGACTAGTGCCCTCACTCAAGTTCATCTGCTCTTGACTGTTCGGCTGTCACTTTGATCGGACATCTGGCAAAAAGTCGATCGCTGACCTGTGAAGAGTTATAGATGAGATAGAAAAGATGAGCATCACAAAATGCAGAGGTTTTTGCAAAAGAATGACTCAAAAGTTATGTCTTAGTTTTCCACAGAAAGCATTTCGGATCCACCGATTTTCAAACTCGGTGATACTGAAGCAGTTTTGGAACCTAAACTGATGATCTCGGTTGGACTGAGTTTTAGTTCGATGGTACCGAGACTGCTAGGGTTTCACAAAATCCTCAAATCGGTTGCACCGATTAGTAATTCTCGGTCAGACCGAGAGTCACTAGTGCAATGGCATAAGCCAAATCGGTGAGACCGAGTTTTTCAACTCGGTGGGTCCGAGATGGTTTCGCAGAAACCTAACCTAAAAATTTGAATCACATCTAATCTATGAACTACTTTGGCTGGATAGAAGAGTTTCAATCGTGGCAAGAATCAATATGAAAACAATGTGCCAGAATCGACGTGGATAGCACAAAGATTAAGTCCATACCCTAACTTGGCGGTGGACTTGCTACGGCGGCTGTGGCGGGGACGAAATCCATTGGCCAATGGCGGAGACCCGTGACGGGGAGGCTCTGGCGGCGAGGAGACGATCCAGAGACCACGATGGCAGAAGCGAGGCATTGCTTGTGGCGAAGGGTTTCGGAGAAATTTCCAAAATTTTGCCCGTGGCTATATATATAGCTCGACCCTGTCGGTGTGACCGAGTGGAACAACTCGGTGGCACCTAGATGCATAATGTGTTCAGTTACAGCAAATCGGTGAGACCAAAAAGTTCAAATTGGTTGCACCGAGATTGAAAACTCAGATCAACTTGATGATCTCGGTAGGACCGAAATGGAAGGATCGGTCAGACCGAGAATCACTAGGAGGTTTTGGAAGTTTAAGTCTATGAAGAATCGGGGACTCCGAGTGCTCCTCACACAGAGTGGTTCGAATCTGACTTGATCAAATTTTGTGATGTAGCATGAATAGAGTTTGAGACAAGAAAAGCATAGATAGATAAAGATGGTTCTTAGGCATTCTTGTCCATCCACTTGGCACAAAGAAAAGAATACAAACAAACAAAACAACAAGTGGATGTCCTTGAATGAGTAAAATATACACCAACATGCTCACACAATAAGATGGCAATTGAAATATGTGGCAAAGCATGCACAACCAATTTTAACATCTATCAAGCAATTGGCGATGATTAGGTCATCTATATATGAGTATATTGACTTAGGAGTCAAATGAGAACATTTGATCATAGGTCATACTCATCATTTAAGATCAGGTGGGGTTACCACTTTTACATAATGCATTAATGTGTTCACACCATTAGAGTTGCTTTGACTCAATTCTTAGAGTTAAGCCCCCCCTAGATGTGAGATCCCCCCTTAGAGGGATGAACTAACCTTGGGTTTTGTCGATGATGACTTCATGTAGGTGTTGAATATGTAGATGCTCAATGTTGACGTAGATCATTTGGAGCAATCCTTTGGAGTGAGTTGCACTTTCAACTTGCCTACATGGGTTAGTCCCACAAGGAACAAACAAGAATATCCATACACATAGAGTGATGCACACACAAGATGATGTCCATGGAAACATTAGGTTACCTTGTCCCTTGCCTTACCAACATGAGGGTTTGTGACTCCTTGAACTAGTGCAAGATGTGAAAGTTGATTGCACTTGTTCTTGCCAAAATGATATGAGTGAAGAATGTTGGCGGAGTCACCCTCAAGAACTCTCTAGTTCTTCTTCTTCGGGATCCACATCATCTTGATGGGAATCCTTGGAGTTGTAGGTTTACTTGATGACGTAGAACTTGACGTAGTCTTGGGGACCCACTTGAACGAGGCTTTAGGTGCTTCTACAAATGCATCAATCTCTTCTTGAAGCTTGTCCTTGCCTTTGTTCTTGTGGTCTTGTGGTGGAAGATCATCTTGAGCTTGTGTCCCCTTGAAGGAAGTAGGATCATACTTCTCTTGTTGAGGAACAAACTTTGTCTTGGGGTATTGATCTTCTTCCCACTCAACTCCATTGGCGTTGAACTTTCGTTCAAAACTAACACCTTGATTCTTCCGGTGCCTTCCTTGCTTGCGTGCAATTTCCTCGAATTGCTTACTCCCGGCAAGGCTCTTGTAAACACCTTTCTCTATAATTCCCATCAATAAACTATTTTCTTGCTCAAGTGTAACTTGGCTAAGAGAATCATTAGTGGAATCAAGAGAATTACTAGAAGCAACAACATTGGATTTGACATTATTATTGTTACTACTAGAGGAAGTATCTTTCTTGTACTTGCTACTAGACTTGACTTGAGGCATGTAAGTAGATAAAAGTAAACGCTTGGCAATGTAAGAAGAACTTTTCTTGCGGAGATCATCATTGATTGCCTTTAAGAACTCATGCTCTTGCTCAAGATTGAGCTTTTCAAAGCGTAACTTCTCATGAGCCCTTAAAAGTTCTCGATGATCTTCAAAGATAGTTTCATGAGCCAACTTAAGAGTGTTTAGTTCTTTAGTTAGAAGCTCAATTTTCTCCTTATCATTGTCATTCGTTTGATTAGCATGATTAATTGACGTTTCATCATAGTATTCATCACTAGAGTTGTCAACAAGTAAATCATCATCCACAAGCAAGTCATCTTCATCACTATTAAAATCAACATACTCGGGATGTGTTACCTTTGGACCTTTGGCCATGAAGCATCTTCCAACACCTTCATTTGGTGAGTTAAATATGTCGTAGGAGTTGGTTGACACAAGTGCTAGGCCGGCAACACCTTCATCTTGAGTATATTCGAGTCGGAGTGATAGCTTCTCTCGGAGTGATTGTCGGAGTCGGGCCGGAAACCCATTCACCAACATGAGCTTGATGTCTTCGTTTTGTGTAGCTCCTTGATGACTTGTCCTTTCTTTCCGAATCCTTACTTCTCCGTGAGGGTCTTCGTTCGTAACGATCATCTCTACTCCTCCTCTCTCTTGGTGGTGATTCTTCTCTTTTGCTCCTTCTTCTTGGAGAATCTTCTCTTCTTTTGTAGGGTGCCGTACACTCATTGGAGTAGTGTCCGGGTCTCCCACTATTGTAGCAATTGCGCTCTCGACTAGAAGATCTCTTGTCATTGTAAGACCTTGACTTGGAGCTTCTTTCTTTGCTTCTACTTTTGTAGAATTTGTTGAAGTTCTTCACCATTAAGCTCAATTCTTCATTGAAGGTTGGTTTCTCACTTGATGATGTGGGGGCTTCACTTGAGGCTTTGTAAGCACCACTTGACTTCTTGTGAAGTTCCTCCTTATCCTTGAGTGACATCTCATGAGCAACAATCCTTCCAATGACTTCCTTTGGCTTGATATCTTTATAGTTTGGCATCATTTGGATCAATGTGCACACGGTATCATACTTTCCATCCAATGCTCTTAGGATTTTCTTGATGATGAATTTGTCGGTCATCTCTTCACTCCCTAAGCCGGCAATCTCATTTGTGATAAGAGCAAGCCTAGAGTACATTTCAGCGACACCTTCACTATCCTTCATTTTGAACTTGTCAAGCTGACTTTGGAGCACATCCAACTTGGATTCCTTGACGGATTCTGTACCCTCATGCATATAAATCAAAGTATCCCAAATTTCCTTTGCATTCTCAAGACGGCTGATTTTGTTGAATTCTTCGGGGCACAATCCGTTGAAGATGATGTCACATGCTTGAGCGTTGTATTGCAGCATCTTCAATTCTTCCGCATTAGCTTCACGGTTCGGTTCTCTCCCTTCAAAGAATTCACCTTGCAAGCCAATACAAATAATTGCCCAAGCAATGAGGTTATGTCCAAGAATATGCATTTTCATCTTATGCTTCCAACTAGCAAAATTAGTACCATCAAAGTAAGGACCTCTACGGTGATAATTTCCCTCGCTAGACGCCATACTCTCCTAGGTTGTGAAACCAAGGCTATGACCACCAAAAGCTATAGAAATCAAAGCAAATGGAGACCAAAGCTACGATACCACTTGTAGGACCTTGAAGTATGTCTAGAGGGGGTGATTAGACTACTTGACCAATAAAAACTTCACCTTTTCCCAATTTTAGAGTTTGGCAGATTTTAGCTATTTTAGGACAAGTCAAGCAATCATCACACAATTCAAGCAAGCATGCAAAGAGTGTATAGGCAGCGGAAATTAAAGCATGCAACTTGCAAGAAAGTAAAGGGAAGGGTTTGGAGGATTCAAACGCAATTGGAGACACAGATGTTTTTGGCGTGGTTCCGATAGGTGGTGCTATCGTACATCCACGTTGACGGAGACTTCAACCCATGAAGGGTAACGGCTGAGCGAGTCCACGGAGGGCTCCACCCATGAAGGGTCCACGAAGAAGCAACCTTGTCTATCGCACCATGGCCGTCGCCCACGAAGGACTTGCCTCACTAGCGGTAGATCTTCACGAAGTAGGCGATCTCCTTGCCCTTACAAACTCCTTGGTTCAACTCCACAATCTTGTCGGAGGCTCCCAAGTGACACCTAGCCAATCTAGGAGACACCACTCTCCAAGAAGTAACAAATGGTGCGTTGATGATGAACTCCTTGCTCTTGTGCTTCAAATGATAGTCTCCCCAACACTCAAATTCTCTCATAGGATTTGGATCTGGTGGAAAGAGAGTTTGAGTGGAAAGCAACTTGGGAAAGGCTAGAGATCAAGATTCATATGGTAGGAATGGAATATCTTGGCCTCAACACATGAGTAGGTGGTTCTCTCTCAGAAATGGTAAGTTGGAAGTGTAGGTTCCTTCTGATGGCTCTCTCCACGAATGAAGAGGGAGGTGGAGGGGTATATATAGCCTCCACACAAAATCTAACCATTACACACAATTTACCAAACTCGGTGGGACGAATCATTAAACTTCGGTCGGACCGATTTAGTAAACCTAGTGACCGTTAGTGATTTTTAAATTGGGGCCGACATGCATCTCGGTGAGGCTGATTCGGTTAGGGTTAGGGCATAACGTAATCTCGGTGAGACCGATTACACAAACTTCGGTGAGACCTGTTTGGTAATAAGCTTTCGAGAGAGTTGGTCGGAGTAAACTCGGTGGGACCGATTTGCTCTTTTGGTGAGACCGAAATGTTACAAAAAGGAAACAGAGAGTTTACATTGCAATCTCGGTGGGACCGATCACTCACTTCGGTTAGACCGAAACGTTACAAAGGGAAACAGAGAGATTGCAACCCCATCTCGGTGAGACCGAGATCCCTATTGGTAAGACCGATTTTCTTATGGTTTGTGGCAGTGGCTATGACTTTTGGAATCGGTGGCGCCGGATAGAAAGAATCGGTGTGACCGATTTTGGCTTTAGAGTTTAGGTCATTTGTGGATGTGAGAAAGTAGTTGAGGGTTTTGGAGCATATCACTAAGCACATGAAGAAAGAGGCTCATTAAGCAACACCTCATCCCTTCTTGATAGTATTGGCTTTTCCTATAGACTCAATGTGACCTTGGATCACTAAAATGTAAAATGAAGAGTCTTGAGCTTTTGAGCTTGAGCCAATCCTTTGTCCTTAGTATTTTGAGGATCCACTTTCATCATCCATGCCATGCCATTCATTGAGCTTTCCTGAAACAATAGTCTTGGAATAGCATTAGCTCAATGAGCTATATGTTGTTATGAATTACCAAAACCACCTAGGGATAGTTGCACTTTCACTTGATGTTAGACCCAATAATAAATGGCTACCATCTCACATGAGTCCTTATGGATGGCAGCAGTAGTCTAAATCTGATATATCAGGACACGGTCCGCAAAATGGGGATAGACCCGACAAAAATCAGCCACAGTAATACTACCTTCAAGGGAGTAATACTAGGCCCAGAGGCCCGCTCCACGAGGCTCTCTAATACTAGAGGTCGTATTCGGTTCACCCGACAACTACCAAAGTGAAAAGTTAAAGTTCGACATCGCTCCATTCCGAAGCGGCTATCAAGCACTACTCGGACGAACAACTTTCGCTCGTTTCAACGCTATACCACATTACGCTTTTCTTAAGCTTAAGATGCCTGGTCCGTGCGGCACCATCACGGTAAATGGAAATATTGAGCGTTCCTTACGCGCAGGAGAACGTGCGGCTCCTTTAAGAGCCGAACACTAGACGGCCTCACCAACCAGAATAAATGACCGGTCGTTAAGACCACGGACACGGTGAGATGAGTCCGGCGCATCATTAGATATACTTGAGATTTGTTTGATGGTTATACCCTTATAGACGGTACCAGGGGCTTCCCGCGTGTAAACAATGCTAGTTCGGCCTAACTTAACTTATCTTGAATTTGAAATGGTTTATTTAGAATAACCAATTTTTGCACGACAATTTTCAACTAAGTTCCTCTCTTTTACAGATGACAATCGTGCTACACCCATCCAGGATACGGCTGCGCGGAGGCACGGTAGCGGGGCGTGCGGCGAGGACCCGCTCAAAGGTTTCTCTTTAGATTAAGACCCTGCGTAAACCTTTTTTACTGTCTCTTGTTGATCACATCCTCCGGATTTTCATTACAACCGGGAAGGATGCTAGCGTTATTGGCATTTGTCCACGTCAGAATATTGCACGTACCTAGACACTCGGGGTTCATCATCAAGCGCACTGTTCAGCCCGGCATATGTTCGGCGTCGCGAGTTTGGCCTTATATGCATCAGCTCCGAATCATGTCTTTGGTCAAATGTTGGGTTTGCTCGGCTCCTGTGTTTTGCTACCTTACGTTCCACTCTATCGGCTAAGGTGGCACCAGGAGAACTACTGCGATTGTGCCCTGGTTCACCGGGACGAGCACCTCAGTAGAGAAAGCCGAAAACTAACTGTCATGATAAAGCGCGAGACTGGTCAACCACTCGATGACTTAGCAGAATATTCTGGATTCTTCCGCATTAACGAAGGGCCGTTTCCCGGCCAGGCATGTATGCACCCCGTATTCAGACGAGTGCAGAGCCACCAGGGGCTATATAGTAGCCCCACTGTCAAATTCCTATGGCTAAGTGAAAGTGTTAAAGCAATATAGTCCGATTGCCTAGTTCCCTGCGCTATCACCTCCTTAATGGACCAAGACATTGGATCAAGTGTGAACACGCGTCTTCTGCGAACACCCCCGCATTATATGCGTGGGGGCTGAAAGCCGACATCGCAAACTTTCGAGTTATATACATATATACACAAGCGGCCATACGGGAGGCATCATAGTACTTTCAGGCAAAAAGTATAAATGCAGCCTTTATAATTTAATAAACATTGTTTTTACAACGGGAATACATGTCATTAGAACATAATATTCTTCGAGCACTGAGCTTCTATTGAATGAGCGCCTTCAAGGACTTCTTCAAAGTAGTGCTCGGCAGCTACTCGGCCAACGGTGAACCCTGGGTTGCAAAAGCGGTTGTCGGATTTCGGGTTCTGGCAGACCCTTGAGGTTCGAACACTGGGGTGCGCGCGGAGATCTTTACCCTACCAGCTCATGCGTGAATGGTTAGCGAGGGATCTAAACTATGAACGATGAACAACACAAGGGCCTTAAGGTTTATCTTGGTTCGACCACCGATGTGGTGTAATACCCTACTCAAAGTGTGTGGTGTGGTGGATTGCCTCAGGGGCTGATGATGAACAGTACAAAGGAAGAACAACCTCGCGAGGGGCTGTTCTTGAGCTGGTGCGATGGACTGCTTGGGTGAGTCCAGTCACTTCTCTCTCTCTCTCTTGTGAATATCCCTCTTGTCAATCTCTCTCTCTCTCTCTCTCTCTCTCTCTCTCTCTGTGGTGGCTAGTCCTATTTATAGAGGGAGGCCCTGGGCCTCTTCCCAAATAATGAGCGGGAAGGGCGCCAACAATTGGCCATTTTGAAGGGGAACATCTAGTACACTTATCCTGACTAAAGTTGGTCTTCGATGCGCCAAAGGCTCACGTGGTGACGCCTGCCCCTGGGCTCCATGATGACCTCCTTCCTGCCGCTCTGCTGGTCTTGGTCTTGTTGCACCGAAGTGGTAACCTTTGTCTTATGCCTTGGCCTGTGCTTGCCTCCTTTGCACCAAAGGGGAAACGAGTACACTGCGGAGGCTGGCGCCCGCCTGGTCTCGATCGTCATGGCTTGCGTCACAGGGCACCCTCGTGAGGTACCCTGCCTTGATCTCTCCGCCTCCTCGTGAGCCTGCCTGACGAGGCTACTCCTGAGGGAGGTTCCTGTCGTCCGCTGCGCGAGGCTTGGCCCCTCGCAAGGGTCTTGAGCTTGAGTTGATGAGGCTGGGCCATGCTGGGCCCCCACTTGAGCCACGCCGCAGGCCGTAGGCAGGCAAGTCTGCGGACCCCCGTTCCCAGAACACCGACAGTAGCCCCCGGGCCCAAGGCGCGCCCGGACTTGGCTTAGCAGAGAAGCGAAGGGGCAAGTGTGAAGCGCCGCGGGCCCCAACAGCCTGCGGCCTTGGGTGCCGCGTGGTGATTGATTGGTTATGGGCGTCTCCGCTTCCCCATGATCCCTCGGCAACTGCATGAGTTGACAAGTCCCTGCATGCAGAAATGGGTCATGATTACCTGTGATCACGGAGGCCGACAGTTGGCCTCCCCCGGCTATAAGTACGGAACGGCGCAAGCCCTTCCAGTCCATCCCCTCTTGCTACTCCTTTCCCTCCATGGCTCCGTCGAAGAGGTTCTCGGCCACGGAGAAGGGGAAGGCTCGCCAGGTTGGGCCTGAATCTCCCTCGGCCAAGCGCGGTCAAGGCCGTCCTCGCAAGCTTCCTGTGGCTCCCGTAGCGGCTTCCCGTGGTAGTGGAGGCGATCCCCTGCACGAAGATGGGCGCCAAGTTGTCGATGGGGGGCGTGCCGCGACTGCGCGGCCCCTAGGCCGCGCTTCCACTCGGCGGAGGTGCTGCCGGAGTTCGTCGTGTGGTCGGTGGAGCCGACCAGCACCTGGCTCCAGCTTCCCCGCTTCTTTCTGGGTGAACTTCCGGCCGGCGCTCCGGGCAGCCTCTGGCTTCAGGCGGACGGTTGTTGCAGCAGGGCCTCCTAGACTTCGCTAGAGGTCTCCGTCGCCGGGAATGTGGCCCTGACCCGCGGCTGGCAAACTTTTGCCCGCGCGCATGGCCTGAGGGTGTTTGGAGAAGACGGTCGCCGTGCCGGGTGCTGCCCCGAAGACAATGGCCGTGGCCGCGTACCCAGCCCCGGTGATGACCGGGATGAAGATGACGGCAGGCGCGTGGTCGGCGGCGCTCGGGGCTCGTCGAGCTTCGGTGGTTCTCCTTCGGACAGCAGCTCCTCCAGCAGTGGCCGCGTCCAGCCCCCGCGCCGTCGCGTCCTCCTGGAGGGAGGTAGCGGGTTAGCCCGCCGTCGCGCCTCGATGAAGCGCGAGGAGGAGTCCAACTGAGCTCCGGAGGCAGTACGAGTCTTTGCCGCGAGTTGGTGCCGAGCAAGTCGTGCCTATTTAGTTTTTCTCCCTTCTCTGCGCAAAGAGAAAGTAGTGTAGGGCCCTGTGGGGGCGTGCTAGACTGTTGCTATTAATTACCATGCTGTTTCCGCTATTTCTGTGCCGTGCTTTTGTGCCGCATGCCCGCGTGCAGGAATTACTTAGCTTGGGGGGACCTGCCGTGGTCTTCGCTTCCCGAGGCCGAGGCCTCGTCGAACGCTTCATGTCGTGCAAGGATTAGTCAGGAGGGGTAGCTTCCGGCCTGGGTTGTGCAGGCGACCGACCCAGGTCCTGTGTTCGCGTCGCGATGCCCGTGGGGCACGGACTGGGAGGGGTGCTCCCGTAGTGGATCTGGATAGGAAAGCTTCCAATGACAAGGGAAGAAAATACTTGCGAGGGTGCCTGCGATGTTCCCTCTCGAGACTTGCGCGAGAGAAATCGAGGCAAGCGAGCAAAAAAGACAAAGAATCCCAAGCCAAGGACGGGAACGACTTCAATAAAACTTCAAATAGGAACGAACAAGCCAAATGCAGAAAGCAAATGAAAAAGCCGCGTCCGGCACCTTATCTAGTCTTCAACGTCTTCTCACCAGCGCGGAGCTAAGTGCTGCCACTGGGCGTGGGAGGGAGCCCCCGAGGCCCGACGGCGGCTCTCCGGAGACAACGGGGCATGTACAGCCCCACTCATTATTACGTGAGAGTGTCACGGGGCGGCGAGCTTCATAGGCACTGGGCCTTCTTCACAGGTTCCGGGCCTTTCTCGGGGAAATGAGCTCCACAGGCGTTTCCCTTCTTCACAGGAACCGTGCCTTTCTCAGAAAAATGAGCTTCACAGGCGTTTGCCTTCTTCACAGGATCCGGGCCTTTCTCAGAAAAATGAGCTTCACAGGCGTTTGCCTTCTTCACAGGCTCCGGGCCTTTCTCGGAAAAAAAATGCTTAACAGGCGTTTCCCTTCTTCACAGGCTCCGGGCCTTTCTCGGAAAAATGAGCTTCACAGGCGTTTGCCTTCTTCACAGGCTCTGGGCCTTTCTCGGAAAAATGAGCTTCACAGGCGTTTGCCTTCTTCACAGGCTCCGGGCCTTTCTCCAAGGGTAGAACTTCCGGAGATGCTGGATGTTCCACGCGTTCGGGATGGGCACCCCCTCCTGAGTCTCCAAGCGTGCGGAGCCGGGCCTAGAAACATGAACAACCTTGAACGGGCCCTCTCACATGGGAGAACGCTTATGCAACCATTCCCTGGAGAGGACCCGTCTGAGCACGAGGTCCCCTACCTCAAGAGTCCTGGGGCGGATGTTGCGACAGTGGTATCGCCGCAGCGCCTGTTGATACCTTGCCGCTCGCAGCGCGGCCTCTCGACGATGTTCCTCCCCCAGCACGAGACCTATCCCCCGCATGGCGTCCTGCTACGCCTCATCGAACGCCAGGACCCGTGCGGAGCGACGCTTGACCTCGTGAGGGAGGACGGCTTCCGCTCCATAGACGAGGAAGAAGGGGGTCTCGCCAGTCGTCTTGGCCGCGGTCGTGCGAATGGACCACAGCACAGACTGGAGCTTGTCGTGCCAGCCCCTGCCGCAGGCCTCCAGCTTCTTCTTGAAGGTCCTGGTTTTGAGGCACTTAAGGAACTCTGCGTTGGCTCGCTCAGCCTGGCCGTTGCTCCGGGGATGCGCCACCGAAGCGTACCATATCTGCGTTCCAAGGTTAGCACAATACATTTTGAAGAGATTGCTGGTGAACTGTGAACCGTTGTTGGTGATGATGCGGTTAGGCACCCCAAATCGGCTCACGAGGCCCCTGATGAACTTGACCGCAGAGCCCGCTGGGATGGTGCGGACAGCTTCCACCTCAGCCCACTTGGTGAACTTGTCCACGGCGACATAGAGGTAGCGATAGCCCCTGGCGCCCGAGGAACAGGCCAGAATGTCCAGCCCCCAAACTGTGAATGGCCATGAGAGGGGTATAGTTTGCAGACCTCCCGCCGGCTGATGGATCTGCTTGGCGTGAAATTGGCAGGCCTCGCAAGCCTTCACCAGCTCAACAGCGTCGCTGGGTGATGTGGGCTAGTAGAACCCGCTGCAGAACGCCTTGCCAACGAGTGTCCGTGACGACGAGTGGTGCCCACAGTCTCCGCCGTGTATGTCTTCCGGCAATTCCTACCCTTGCTCTCTGGGAATGCAGCATAGGGACACGTCATTCGGCCGCCTCCGGTAAAGCTCTCCATCCCTGATGCAGTAGGCCGTGGCTTGCCGTGTCACACGCTCCGCCTCCTCCTCCTTCTCCGGCAGGTCCCCTGTGTCAAGTAGCTCTTGAGCTCTGTGATCCAGCACCCCTCCTGAGGTTCCAACGCCAGGAACAGGCGTGCCCCTGAGGCCGGGCCGCAGGCCGGGGTTCCCGAGGCAGGTGGCTGGGGGAGCTCCTCCCGAGGTTGCGCCACGCTCGATAGTGATGGTGCTGCTGAGGGCCTGAAGAGTCGCTCTTCGAAGACGCCAGGCTCCTGAGGCAGCCGCCTGGACGCCCTCTTGGCGATGTCATCCGCCTCTTGATTGGTGCCGCGAGGCACATGCTGCAGCTCCAGCCCCCAGAACTATTTCTCCATCCTGCGAACCTCCGCGAGGTAGGCTTCCATGTGCTCGTCCTTCGGCTCGTATATCTTGTTGGAGAAGTTGACGGGGAGTTGTGAATTGCCCTTGATGATGAGGCGCTTTACCCCCAAAGCGACTGTGGCTCTCAGGCCGGCTATCAGGCCTTCATATTCTGCTATGTTGTTGGAGACCTTTTCCCCGTGCTGGAAACAGAGTTGCACGGCGTAATAGAGCTTGTCCTGAATAGGGGATACGAGCACCTTGCACCGCCCAGCGCCATGTCGGGAGAATGCCCCGTCGAAGTACATGACCCAGCCGTCCGGTGCCTCGCTCCCCGGAGAAAGCGATCGGTCTTCGCCTGCTTCGAGGCCGGGTGCCTCCGTCCATTCTGCCATGAAATCTGCCAATGCGGCCCCCTTGATGACTCTGGTTGTGCTGAATTCTAGCTGAAACGCTTGCAGTTCGATGTTCCACTCGGCGACTCTTCCAGCTGAGTTGGGGCTCTTGAGCGCCCTTTCCAGAGGGTATGCTGAGACGACCTTGATGGGATGACCTTGGAAGTAGTGCAGCAACTTGCGTGAGGCTACCAATAGCGCGAGGAGGAGTTTTTGGGGCATGGGGTACCGGGCCCTCTCATCCCGTAGCACCGTGCTGACGAAGTACACTGGGTGCTCGACGAGAGTAGGAGTGCTGACGAGGCCCGTGCCCTCCGGAGGGTCTGACGCCTCCTGAGTCGACGGAGCCCCCAACGCATGGCTGCCTGGCGCGGCCTCTTCGGCCCTAGGGGCATCTTCCTGCTGAGGCTGGTTTCTGTCTGCCGAGGCCGTGACCTTCACGAGGCCTTCTTGGTCTTGTGCCGCCACGGCCGGGGCCGTGGCCGGGCGTGACGCAGCCTTGATCTGGCGCTCTTCCCGAACCGCCACTAGAGCTGCGCTGGCGGAGTAGGGTGTGGCGGCGAGGTAGAGCACAAGGCTCAAGTGGGCGTGGCGCGACCATCACAGGAGGGCTGGTATGGTACCTCTTGATTTCTTGGAATGCCTTGTCGGCCTCTCCAGTCCATTCAAAGGGGCCCTTCTTCTTCATCAGCTTGAAGAATGGCAGTGCTCGTTCCCCCAGCTTGGAGATGAAACGTCCTAGCGTCACGCGCCCGATGAAGTTCTGCATTTCTCTGAGGGTCTTTGGTGGGCTCATGTCTTCGACTGCTTTGACCTTTTTTGGGTTGGCCTCGATGCCCCTATGGGACACGAGGAAACCCAGGAGCTTGCCCGAGGGGACTCCAAATACGCACTTCTCCAGATTGAGCCGCAGATCCACTTTATCAAGGCTCGCGAAGGTTTCTTCCAAGCCTTGTATCAGGGTTTTCGCCTCCCGAGACTTCACCACAATATCATCGACGTACGCCTCAGCATTCCTCCCGAGCTGTTGGCCAGGGTGATGTGCATCAGCCGCTGAAAGGTTGCGCCTGCATTCCGCAACCCAAACGGCATGCAGGTATAGCAGTATACTCCGCACGGGGTCAGGAAAGCTGTTTTTTCCACGTCTTCTACCGCCATCTTGATCTGGTGATAGCCTGAGAAGGCATCCAGGAAGCACAGCAGGTCACACTCAGCGGTGGAGTCGAAGATCTGGTCAATGCGAGGAAGCGGAAATGGATCCTGTGGCCAGGCCTTGTTGAGGTTGGTGAAGTCGACACACATATATTCCTTTCCCTCCTTTTTTGGCACGACAACTGGGTTGGCCAGCTTATCCGGGTAGCGGACCTCGCGAATAACCCCTGTTGCCTCTAGCTTGCGGGTCTCTTGGATGATAAAAGCTTGTTTCTCTGTGGCATGTTGCCTCGCCTTCTGCTTCACGGGGCGCACGTTGGGGCACACGTTGAGGTGATGCTCAATCACGCCCCTCGGGACCCCCGCCAATTGATCAGGTCCCCATGCGAACACCTTCTTGTTTGTGCGCAGGAACTTCACCAAGGCCTCCGCCTGCTTGGGTTCGAGGTTTGCACCTATGGTCAAGGTGGCGTCAGTGAGCTGCCTAGGAGAGCCGCGACGATCGGGGGCGCCGGCTCGGCGCAATGGGCAAGGTAGAGGGCGCGCAGGTCCCCCCAACAGGCCTGTTGCTCGTTCCCCGCCTGACCGGTGCGGGCGTTGGCGGCAGGCGACGGGGAACGATGGGGGCGTCCGCCGATGGGAGCCGTCTGGGCGACTCGAGTGGCGTGAGCAGGCCGACGCTCGGCGCGGGCTCGGCGAGCGTCAGGCATGGACATGAAGGAAGATCACACGCGACCAGCGGAAGAAAGATCCCGGCGCACCCCTACCTGGCACGCCAAATGTCGGATTTCGGGTTCCGGCAGACCCTTGAGGTTTGAACACTGGGGTGCGCACGGATATCTTTCCCCTACCAGCTCATGCGTGAATGGTTAGCGAGGGATCTAAACTACGAACGATGAACAACATAAGGGACGCAAGGTTTATACTGGTTCGGGCCACCAATGTGGTGTAATACCCTACTCTAGTGTGTGGTGTGGTTGATTGCCTCAAGGGCTGATGATGAACAGTACAAAGGAAGAACAGCCTCGCGAGGGGCTGTTCTTGAGCTGGTGCGATGGACTGCTTGAGTGAGTCCAGTCGCTTCTCTCTCTCTCTCTCTCTCTCTCTCTCTCTCTCTCTCTTGTGAATATCCCTCTCGTCAGTCTCTCTCTCTGTGGTGGCTAGTCCTATTTATAGAGGGAGGCCCTGGGCCTCTTCCCAAATAATGAGCAGGAAGGGCGCCAACAATTGGCCATTTTGAAAGGGAACATCTAGTACACTTATCCTGACTAAAGTTGTTCTTCGGCTGCCAAAGGCTCTGACGGTGACGCCGTCCTGGGCTCCACGATGACCTTCTTCCTGCTGCTCTGCTGGTATTGGTCTTGTTGCACCGAAGTGGTAACCTTTGCCTGATGCCTTGGCCTGTGCTTGCCTCCTTTGCACCAAAGGGGAAACGAGGACATCAGCGAGTGGCGCTCACTTGGTCTCGATCGTCATGGCTTGCGTCACGGGGCACCCTCGTGAGGTACCCTGCCTTGATCTCTCCGCCTCCTCGTGAGCCTGCCTGACGAGGCTGCTCCTGAGGGAGGTTCCTGTCATCCGCCCCGCGAGGCTTGGCCCCTCGCGAGGGTCTTGAGCTTGAGCTGATGAGGCTGGGTCGTGCTGGGCCCCCACTTGAGCTACGCCGCAGGCCGCAGGCAGGCAAGTCTAGGGACCCCCGTTCCCAGAACACCGACAGCGGTGGCCTCCATGTCTACCCAGTATGCCTTGACACGGACAAGTGCCATCCGCGCGCCCTCTATGCACGCCGACTTCTTCATATATAGCGTCGATACGCGGCGCAGCACCAAGGAACTGCTGCACCAAACCAAAATAACTGTTTGGCCTTGGCCCTTCCGGCCACAGGTGATCCACAACAGACCTCATGGCAAGCCCGGACAACCTATAGAGCTCGGCCCATTCGGCCATCCGCTCATTCAACGGAAGCGGACGCGCTGGAACATTAAATTGCGACCAGAACATCTTTTCCACTTCACGATCTTTTTGGTCTTTGAAGTATTCGGCCGCATCAGCGGCACTTGCTGCCAAATCCAGATATGCGTGTGCAGAACTCGACAACCGATCAAGAGGAGTGTACTTAGGATCTCCGAACTTCATCCGTAGCATAAAGGGCTTCCCAGCCGCAATATCCCCGGCTTGACGCAACTCCTCCTTCATCGCTCTAATTGTAGAGCGGGCGTCCTTGGCCGCCACCATGGCCTTCTCCAGGTCCGTCATCTTCGCTCGATTTTCATTTTCGAGAAGCTCGTAATGGCCAGCGGCATCCTTCAATTCCACAGCCATCTTGGCTATTTCATCCTTGCTTCGGCAATGTGCAGCCTGTTCGGCTCTCAGTTCTTCGACCGCCTTTAGGGCGGCCGCATCACTTTTCCTGGCTTGTTCCTTGGCTCGGGCAAGTTCCGCCCGAAGGGCCTCCACGGCGGCAGCCCCATATGCAGTCACAACATATTAAAGATACTAGCATTATGCTCCTGTTACAATGTGTTGATCACAGGAGAAATCACGTACCCTGTGCCTCATCGAGCCGTTCGTTCACAAGCATGATGTCGGCATCTGCCGCATCAAGTTGCCGCTTTAGCTCGGCGAACTCAACAGTCCGGCTAGACACCGGACCTTCCGCCACCTGCATATGAAAGCGGCCTGATTATTACCCGGGACTATGATCCTCTGTTTGCCGCCGTTATCGACAGCAACCAGAGTCTCAGGGGCTACTATCTACACAGGGCACACCTAACGTGTGCGGTACCGTCAAAAACATACACTATTTCACGTACCTCAAAGCCTTTCAGCAGACTCATAAAAGCTTCATGCAACCCGCTCTCGACGGATGAAATCCTCTCAATCACCGTACCCATTAGCGTACAATGCACTTCTGAGATAGCCGCTTACTCTAGCAGATCCTTCAGTGCGTCCGGTCTTACACCGGACGATGCAGAACTCTTTCGGTTGCTCTCTTCAGGAGCCGAATACCGAGGACTTTGGGTGGCCGAAGGATTACCCTCTGGCCTTGCCGGATCAGAAGAAGCCCTCCACAAGGACACTTCGGGGTCGCCCGCCTCATGTGGCGGGATGGCGTGGGGAGGCGTTTTGCTCTCCATCATCTCCGGAAGAAGATCCCCCAAAGATGAACTCTGCCGAGAAGGGCTACGATCCGAACTACAAGATAAATGCTTCGATTATTTTCCTCAGAAGTAAAGCAGGATATTTTTACTATTAAGTCCCCTTTTACTTACAGCTTAGTGGAGGGCTGATCCCTTGCGAGCATCAGGCGGCAAGGGTACCCCCCGGGGCAGGACCCTCTGGCGAAGATTTCTTCTCCCATTTGGAAACCATTGGTTCGGGGTCTTCAGCGGCGGTCCTCTTCCTTCCTCGGGGAGAGGGAATTTCAGATTCTTCTCCCTGATTATCCTCCTTCACGGAGGCACTAACTCCCCCGATTTGGATAAACAGTGAGCGAGGTTCACTTTCGGCCTCTTTATTCCCCCCTTTATCTTCCCTGAGGGCGCTTTATAAGGCGCAAACTCCAGCATCCTGGCTAGTACAGGATCCGGTGAGACCTCAGGGAGGGGGGCCGGACACCTGATCATTTTTGCCTTTATTACCCAATCCTGGTCAAAGAGCGACTGTTCAGAACGATGTTATGATAAATAAAAAGACAACGTGTTCGGCTACGCGACTGCTTACTTGGGTGTCTGGACGATTGTAGCTCAGACCCACATCCTTGGTGGTGTCCGGACACCTTATTTGTGGTCCGAATAACAACTTGTACATCTCTTCGAGCGTCATGCCGAGGAAGTGCTGAATAGCTCGCGGTCCTTCCGGGCTGAACTCCCACATGTGGAGGGGTCGACGTTTGCAGGGCAAGGCTTGGCGAACTAACATGACTTGCATTACCGTGGCCAGACTAACATCTCTCTCGAGGAGATCTCAGATGCAGCTCTGCAGTATCGGCACATCCTTTACTGGCCCCCAGTCCAGCCCCTTGCTGATCCATGACGTCAGTCATGGTAGAAACCGAGCGAAAGCAGGCGGCCACCCACTTGGTACCCCGGGGAACTGTGATGTAAAACCACTCCCTTTGCCATAAGCTGGACACCTCCTGGAAGGAACCCTCTGGCCATGGGACGTCATCATTTTTTCTTATTACGGCACCTCCGCACTCTGCGTGTCACCCCTCGATCATCTTCGGCTCCACATTGAAAGCCTTGAGCCACAGGACGAAGTGAGGGGTAATGCGGAGGAAGGCCTCACATACGACGATAAACGGCGAAATATGAATGACCGAGTCTGGGGCCAGTTCATGGAAATCTAGCCCATAATAGTACATGAGCCCCCTGACAAAAGGATCTAGAGCGAGGCCTAGCCCTCGGAGGAAGTGAGAGATGAATACAACGCTCTCGCCGGGTTTGGGAGTGGGAATGACCTGCCCTCGAGCAGGCAGCCGGTGCGAGATCTCGCCGGTCAGAAACCTGGCCTCTCTTAGCTTCTTGACGTCCTCCTCTGTGACAGAGGAAGGCATCCACCAACCTTGAAGGTTGGATCCGGACATGGTTAGAGGTCCGAAGCGCCTAACCTAAGCCTCGGGTGTTGGAGCTCGAGGCGGGGGGGGGGGGAGGATTCGATTGAGTTTGAGAAAAAAAGGATAGGCCTTGTTCTCTTTATAAAGAGGGTGAATACCAAGCGTCCTCCTCGTGAACGTTTGGGACTTGCCTACAATCGAGGAGTCATACCAACGGGCACGATTGGGTTACCCACGTCCGTGTTGATGAGAATCCCGGGATAAGGGGACACGATCTCTGCTTCGACAAGACGTGCCAAGGAAACCACCTCGCAATATGTGCCGAGGCTGGTTGAGAAAATGGTTCGAATAATGACCGGGCCGTGGTGTGACGTCATACTACGAAATGCGTCAGCAGATTAGATTTGTGGAAGTATTATTCTCTCTACGGTGGTATGTGGAACTTTTTTTGCAGAGCCGGACACTATCCTTGTGTTCAAAATCTTCTATGGAGTATTCGGAGGAGGAACCCTCCTTGCAATGCCGAAGATAAACTGCGCGCCGGACTCATCGGCATTGAAGCCTAGTTCAGGGGCTATGGAGGGAGTCCTGGATTAGGGGGTATCCGGACAGCCGGACTGTTGGACTATGAAGATACAAGATTGAAGACTTCGTCCCGTGTCCGGATGGGACTTTCCTTGGCGTGGAAAGCAATCTTGGCAATACGAATATGTAGATCTCCTCCCTTGTAACCGACTCTGTGTAACCCTAGCCCCCTCCGGTGTCTATATAAACCGGAGGGTTTAGTCCGTAGGACAAGAACAATCATACCATAGGCTAGCTTCTAGGGTTTAGCCTCTACGATCTCGTGGTAGATCAACTCTTGTAATACTCATATCATCAAGACCAATCAAGCAGGAAGTAGGGTATTACCTCCATCGAGAGGGCCCGAACCTGGATAAACATTGTGTCCCCCGCCTACTGTTACCATCCGCCATAGACGCACAATTCGGGACCCCCTACCCGAGGTCTGCCGATTTTGACACCGACACCGGGGTTATAAGATGATGCTTAACCCGGCGAAATGTGTTTTTGGGGTGCTAACAGGCAAGCTTTTGGGCTTTCTGGTGTCAGAACAAGGTATTGAAGCTAACCCGGAGAAGATAAAGGATATCACCTCTCTGGCTAAACCGACATGTATCAATGATGTCCAGCGTTTGGCGGGTCATATTGCAGCCTTAAGCCGGTTCATAAGCTGGTTGGGTGAGAAGGCTATCACTCTTTATCATATGATGAAGAAGACAAATCACTTTGTGTGGAGTGATGCTGCTAATCAAGCGTTTGAGTATTTGAAGAAATAGTTGGCTGAACCGCCCGTTCTCGCTACTCCCATTGATAAAGAGCCTTTGTTGTTATATGTGGCTACCAATAGCCGAGCTATCAGTGTAGCTATTGTGGTGGAAAGGAAGGAAGCATGCAAAGAGTATCCGGTTCAACGATCGGTTCCTGACGCATTCTCGAGATCTCGAGGTTCTCCTCCTCCAGCTTGTTTACCTTCAGCCCCTGAGTCTTGACCTCTTCTCATAGTGCTTCATTGTCAAACAGGGCTTCCAGGAGGTCCATCTGAAGATTCTTGATGTATTGTTCTAGATCCTGATTGTATACTAACAGTGGGGAGAACTTCATCTTTTGTACTTCCGTCAAGGCAATAGTTGCTCCATCAAACTTCCGCCATCCAATCCTTCCAAAGAAGTGTGGGTTTAGTGCAGCACGATGACGATAGCATAAGCGTGCAATAGCATCATGGACGGCAGTGTTGATGCCCATATCACAGTCACCATTTATGGTGCCGAAGCTGATGTCTGCAGTCTTGGGGTCTTCTTCTGACCAAAAATTGGGTCTTGACTCCCCATGATCTAGACTTCCTCTTAGTTGCCTTGATCTCGTGTATCGGTAACTTCAGTGACTGACTAGCTCCACAAGGAAAGGGCCTCCAAGAACCTTCTCGTAGTGTTCTCTTTTGTTCAGAATGTAGCTCTCCATCTATAGTTTGAAATAAGGAAGGTTCAGTAAAATAAATCAGGTGTTACGAGAGTAGTACAAAACAAAGGTCATTCCTATTGGGGTCTTCATATTACTAAGTCATTTTCTAGGGTCACGTCCTACAGCCAACATGTGCTCTGATACCATCTCAGGCGACCCGACCTCAGACGGTCAAGCCTCTCGTGTATCATGCCATCCACGGATCAAGATATCTTTGGCACACACGATAAATCAATGTATATATCAAAGTGCAATCACATGTATAAATAACGTAAAACTGATATATACCTCATAATACTCGGCGGAAACAATCAAGCGGGTGTGGAGTCCCATCAACGCCATCGGCGGGTTGAGTGTAGACCGTAACCTGTATCGTAACTCTTACTCGTCGAAGAAAATCCTGCAACATGATACGTTGCAGCTGTGTAGGTCGATTACATTGAATGTACGGCAAGATCACAACATGAATAAGCAGATGGTAAAACTATACTATATGCAATTTCGCTTTGTGGCTCTATATCTGAGTTTTGTTTGCGTAAAAGCTGATTTTATTTTCCCTACATCAAAGGAATAAATGAAGTCTGTAAAATGGAGTTTTCTATCATGACATGGTTCCGCCAACCGATGTCTCATAGCCCACAATCATCATATGTTGCCCACAATTAAGTTATCAATCCGGTGTTGAGAGTTCCGAGATAGATCCAAGTCCAGAGGCTCAAATTGTCCGTAACCGGGGACACGGCTAATCGATTAGGTTTAAACCCTCTGCAAAGGTTTGTACACTTTACCAGATAGATTCGATCCCTCTCTTTACGTTCTCGCAATTATTGGTGTTTGAGAACAAGATGACCGAAACATGGTCTTCCGAAGAGTTCCTCGACCACCGTCGGTGCTCATCCCATCCTACCATAGTTATACATCTGCTAGCAACGTCCCAGCCAGAGTCACAACTAAGGTCAACCAAGCCAGAGCCCATATTGACTTGCGGTTGCATAGGTAAGCTTCCGGGCATGAAGTATTCTTCCGTCTCTTTGAGTCTGGGTGAAGCTTTCCGCAAGATGTCATGGCGCTTCTCCATGCATCCCGCCAACCACTGGTTTCTCCAGGTGCCCGTCAACCGTCCTTCACCCAAAGAGTGTGTATTGAATTCTTGTCTCGAGTCTTGAAGTCTTGAGGTCTTGAAGGTGCAGTCCTTGCAGATTCCATCATGGAGTTGTCGTCATTGGCGAGAGTCCTCCTTCGTCACACCACTCTCGTGCACTCATACCAAACCCGTCTACTTATAGCGTAGCATTAAAACAAATAACGTCCGGGCTTGGTAACAGGGTGATGGGTTCCTACCTCATGCATACTACTCAACTACAAGGATTCAATAACACTACTTGAGGGGTTGTTGCAAAGATGCCACTAAATGCAATAAAACATAGGTATGAAAGCATGGTCAAAGTGAACTTGCCTTCTTGACGATCTTCGAAAACTAGGGACTCGTGGTAGCAAGCTTAGCACTCAGGAAATTCTACCGAGGCAAACAATAACCATAATAAGCACATAGCATATGATCACTTAACACAATAGCATAGTAACATAATCACACCAAAACAAAGCGAATCAAAACCCAAAGGAAAACTCGAAGAAATCCAACTCAAAGTTTTCCTACTTCAAGCAACAACTAAAACTAGTTTTTCATAACAAAAATTTTCTTAACAGAACCTAAGCAAGGGTGTATGATACCTAACAGAAAAGAATCCATCATGCAACTAGGAGCAAAAAGAATCATCTTAAAAGCTATTTTAAAACTCCTATTAGGCCTAATTCAAATTCTATTAAGAAAATTAAAATAAAAGTTTTATTTATTATAAATAAAAGTTCATGCTATAAAGTGACAGAAACTATCCTAGAATAATCAATCCCATGTGAAAAATAAATTTATTTGCTAATTAAAATAATAGGAAAACAGTAGCTAGTTAATTAATTAAGAATATCATGATTCTGATTAAAACTATTTTTATAAATCCTAAAATGCCCAAATTAATTCCTACGGTTTGGCAATGACAAAACTAAGTTGGGACAAAAAGAATCATATAAAAATAATTTTCCTAACTCATTTTATAGCAGATTTACTATTCTGACTAAAATTAAAATAAAGCAATTTTAAATAATTTTAACATAGCTAATTATATTTTCTACAGAAACTATAAGAAATTTGCAAACCAACAAAAAAAGAATCACTTAAAAATATTAAGTAGATTAAAAGATATGAATTTTACAAAACTGAAACTATTCTGTTAAAACAGAAAACTAAAATTAAAACTAAAACGAAAACTGGGCTAATGGGCCTATATAACGCTTCGGCGTAATATAACTAAACTACGCCCTAGGGTTCAAAACGAATCGGCCGGTTTAAATAAAAACCTAACTAAAATAAACCGGAACTAAAACCCGGTTCACTAACAAATAACCTAATAAACCATAGCCCTTCGGGGGTTCTAATCTAAGCCGTCGAGTTTAGATCGGACGGGAGAAACTCGGCTGACGCATCGGACGCCGACGGCGGCGGCGGTTTCAAGGGCGAGTGTTCAGCGTCTCCGGTGGGCGACGGCGGGGAGCTTCCGGTGCGGGCGCGACAAGGGGGTCCCAGGAGTCCGGCGAGATCGGGGTGGCCGGGGTGAGTCGGGGTGAGGCTAATGGCGGCGGTGGCGTGCTCGGGCTCCGGCGAGCGCGTGCGGAGGGAGAGAGGGGTCCAGTGAGGGGGCGAGGGGGGGGATGGGGTGCGGGGGACGGTATTTATAGGGCGGGGGCGACGTCTTGCGCGAGGGGGCGAATCGGGGGAGATCAGGTGAGAGCCCGGAGCTCGCGGGAGCTCCGGCGGCGCGGCGTGGCGTGGGCGAGGAAGAGGGAGGTGGTGGCCCACCCGTCGGTAGTCTTGAGGCGCTCTCGGTCGGTCGACCGACCGGATGGTTTTCGCGCGAGGGGTGCGGGCTGGCTCACGGGCGGTCGGTCATTGGTGGGCAGCGTGGTCGGCCGGTCGGTTGGTTGCCAGTCTGCCGGGCTGGGCCAATGGTTCGGCTGGTGCCTGGGCATTTTTTTCTTCCATTTTTTTGAGAGAAATAAAAACAGAGATAATATTTAAAATATAAATATTTTATATAGGACATATATATCAAAATGATCAGAAAAAGATTTCCTACAACATGAACTATTTTTCAAGTTCAAATAATATACACAAAATTCAAAATAAAACAAAGAGTGTTTACGCCCTAATAAAATCCAATAAAAATCATTTTAAAAATACCAAAATGACTTCAAATTTATTTTCTCCTAATTTTTCATTGAAGGAATCATTTTACCCATATTTCCATTTATTTATTTTAGGAGAAAAATAATTTTGAATAAAATCCAAATAATTCCAAATTTGAAGGGAGTTTCAAAATACCTTCAAATGACTTTCAATTTGATTCTTTTAACTTCCAACTCATATTTCATATAATTGAAGAAGTCATTTTATCTTCCCTCATGAAAATTATTGAGTTGCATAAAGCTTTGAATTTGAAATATTCTCAAATGAAATTCAAATCTTTTCAAAACCCTTTTCATTTCAAATGGAAGAAGTCATTTCAGCTTCACTCTAGGGTTTTGGTGTTGGAATGGAATTGAATTCATTGAGATCCAAAAAGGGCAAAGGGGATAGTTTTGGGAAAGTCATTTCATTCCCTCTCATTCAACTTTCAATCAATTTCACTCAATCAATCACACAACAAACAATCAATCAATCAAAACTATTTATTTATTATAACATTCCAAAATTTAGAATTTTGGGATGTTACAAATCTACCACACTTAAAATGAATCTCGTCCTCGAGATTCGAAGAGGCTAGCAAGAAAGGGTTAGGGGTTGGGGGTCTGCTAGCACATCCATTGATCTGTATGATCTAGTGTGCTACCACACTTAAAAGCAGGGTTACGGTTCCGATAAACTCAGATACTTCCTCTGGAGTCCCGACAATGTATGTCCCTTCACATATCTTACAATAGCTCCTCCATTAATGCTCTTCTGTCAGAAGCATAGAGTTTTCCTCAAAATCTTGGGTCGGTTCGTCAAAGTTGAAGTTCGTCCAAGACTGGATCGTCTTAGCCGATAGGTGCGTGTCCATTCTAGACAACTATCGAAATACTCATGGTGGTCTACCATTAATGGTCTCTCCTGCGAGAAAAGTGCAGGTTGAACCTCACCGTATGATCTACGATTGGCAACGGTTGCCTGTATAGGGTTCCATCGTCCTACCATTCTATGGTTTTATGGCTTATCGGGTCGACACTCTTCTAAGGTTTTCAAGTCTCTCTGATTTTCCATCAACATATGATAGTTCATGATAGAAGTCTCCGGTATGGGGGCCAATCCATCCCGTACTTGAATCATTACCACATACGTAATATCGAATCACGTATTCTAACACTTGGGCACTCTCACAAGCATTGCAGATTTCTCTTGTCGACGAACCAAGTTCGTATAAATCCATGGTTTCGCAAGCTGAACAAGACATCTATCGTTCTTCACAATCCTCGGGTTTTCGTATCCTCCTAAAAATGTCGGATGATTAAACTCGGAGTTTTCTTCTGGAATATGCTCCTATAGCAAGAGTGTGCTTGCTTATTATTATCTCCTGTAAATCCAATAGTACTTCTTCCTTCATACCCTTGTGGTGACGATCATACGAAACTCCAACTTATTTTGTCCAGCTTCCTGCTATGGACCGTCATGAATAACACATTTCTTTCTTCCTTGATCCTGTGGCTTTACGGAGTAATATGACACCAAAAAAATGCACTAGTTTATCCATAAATCTCATTATTTTCCGTATCAAATCTTTTAGTACATCCTTAACCATTTTTTCGTAAATTCCAAATACCAAAAAGTTTATTACAAATGCTGCCACCCACATGGTTCGGTATGGTCAGACATTACTTCCAACTTTATTTTTTTATCCTCCTTGAGGATTCTTCAGTCCCACTGGAATTGCGTGACATGCGCCTTGAAATCTTCAATCTTCTGTTTCTTCGTGGTGGCCTTGAGCTTCATCTCCACCATCTCTGCATGCACTTCTCTTAGGTATTCCTGAGTATAACGAAGTCTTGCTTCAAGTATTTCTCCGATCTGGCGTATGGCTTCCATGGCTGCTTCACGAACATCGTCGAAGAAAGTTGCTTGTGGTACACGTGAGATGAAAAAGGACTGCCCCATCATCTTTGGCAAACTCCTTTAGAAAGGTGGAGGTGTACCTCCACATACCAAAGTTCCACTCCCTTTTGCATGAAGGGGTAGCCTTTGTAGACTGCATCTCCTTCAAGGTGAATATGCTTCATCAGGTCCTTCAGGATCTTCGGGTAATCATGATCACTTGTCAGGGTCATGATCGTTTCAGGGCCCTTAAGGAAAGACTCATAAAGAGTTGTCATCTGCATGTGTAGGATAAGAGGGGTGCTCAGAACAAGGAATGTATCTCCATGGGGAAATAGCAATTGTCTCCAGAAAGTTTGGTGTTCGATTGTCCATGGGTTCAAGATTTCGGGTGCAGTTGAGATAGAAGGAGAAAGCAAATACCCACCCATCAACAAAAGAATCCTAGCTCAAAAGTACCGTTTGTAATGGGCCGTTCTACTATGGTTTCGTTTCTAAGTCCTCATTTCTTCAGGTCTTCAATGCTCGGAAGTTTCCAATTCCTGATGCTTTTCCCATATGAAGGCCTTCTACCATTCTTCCGTAACTTACGTCTCTCATGGTTGAAATAAATACAAGACTACGAATATCGCATCTATCCAACCATTCAATAAACACACAAAAATAATAGCAACCAAGCATTCATTTATTCAATCAATTCTACGGTATCGCCACCCACATAAATTTGGTATGGTCGATACTTAAATCGAGAAGGCGTTCATCTTTATGTCTCTCATGGTGGGATACTAAGAAGCTAAGTTATTAGGAACTTGATCATTATCCCCACTGGGGATTCTTCTGTGTGGACTTGATCTCCTCCAGTTTTACTGCTAGATTATCCCTGTCGACGCGGAGTTTCTTGTGACGACCCTGTATGTCCTGAAGTTGTTCCTTGAGCTTATGGATTTCAACGTCCTTGGCATGAGACATGGTCCTGCTGCTTTTCAGTTCCTGACGCATTCTCGAGATCTCGAGGTTCTCCTCCTCCAGCTTGTTTACCTTCACCCCTGAGTCTTGACCTCTTCTCGTAGTGCTTCATTGTCAAACAGGGCTTCCGGGGAGGTCCGTCTGAAGATTCTTGATGTATTGTTCTAGATCCCGATTGTATACTAATGGGGGAGAACTTCATCTTTTGTACTTCCGTCAAGGCAATAGTTGCTCCATCAAACTTCTGCCATCCAATCCTTCCAAAGAAGTGTGGGTTTAGTGTAGCACGATGACGATAGCATAAGCGTGCAATAGCATCATGGACGGCAGTGTTGATGCCCATATCACGATCACCATTTATGGTGCCAAGCTGATGTCTGCAGTCTTGGGGTCTTCTTCTGACCAAAAACTTGGGTCTTGACTCCCCATGATCTAGACTTCCTCTTAGTTGCCTTGATCTCAGGTATCGGTAACTTCAGCCTGACTAGCTCCACAAGTATGGGGCCTCCAAGAACCTTATCGTTGTGTTCTCTTTTTTTAAGATTTTAGCTCTCCATATATTTTTTTAAATATGGAAGTTTCTTTAAAATAAATCAGGTGTTACGATAGTAGTAAAAAACAAAGTTCATTCCTATTGGGGTCTTCATATTACTAAGTCATTTTCTAGGGTCACGTCCTACAGCCAACATGTGCTCGATACCATCTCTCATGGCGACCCGACCTCGAGACGGTCAAGCCTTCGTGTATACATGCCATCCTCGGATCAAGATATCTTTGGCACACACAGTAAATCAATGTATATATCAAAGTGCAATCACATGTATAAATAACGTAAAACTGATATATACCTCATAATACTAAGCGGAAACAATCAAACGGGTGTGGAGTCCCATCAACGCCATCGGCAGGTTGAGTGTAGACAGTAACCATGTACCGTAACTCATACACGTCGAAGAAAATCCTGCAACATGATACGTTGCAGTTGTGTAGGTCAAGTACATTGAATGTACCGGCAAGATCACAACATGAATAAGCGAGATGGTAAAACTATACTATATGCAATTTGGCTTTGTGGCTCTATATCTGAGTTTTGTTTGCGTAAAAGCTGATTTTATTTTCCCTACATCAAAGGAATAAATGAAGTCTGTAAAATGGAGTTTTCTATCATGACATGGTTCCGCCAACCGATGTCTCATAGCCCACAATCATCATATGTTGCCCACAATTAAGTTATCAATCCGGTGTTGAGAGTTCGAGATAGATCCAAGTCCAGAGGCTCAAATTGTCCGTGGCGGGGACACGGCTAATCGATTAGGTTTAAACCCTCTGCAGAGGTTTGTACACTTTACCCGCAAGATTCGATCCCTCTCTTTACGTTCTCGCACTTCGTGGTGTTTGAGAACAAGATGACCAAACATGGTCTTCGAAGAGTTCCTCGACCACCGTCCGGTGCTCATCCCATCCTACCATAGTTCTACATCTGCTAGCACCGTCCCCACCAGAGTCACAACTAAGGTCAACCAAGCGAGCCCATATTGACTTGCGGTTGCATAGGTAAGCTTCGGGCATGAAGTATTCTTCCGTCTCTTTGAGTGCGGGTGAAGCTTTCCGCAAGATGTCATGGCGCTTCTCCATGCATCGGCCAACCACTTGGTTTCTCCAGTGGTGCCCGTCAACAAATCCTTCACCCAAAGAGTGTGTATTGAATTCTTGTCTCGAGTCTTGAAGTCTTGAGGTCTTGAAGGTGCAGTCCTTGCAGATTCCATCATGGAGTTGTCGTCATTGACGTAGAGTCCTCCTTCGTCACACCACTCTCGTGCACTCATACCAAACCCCGTCTACTTATAGCGTAGCATTAAAACAAATAACGTCCCGGGCTTGGTAACAGGGTGATGGGTTCCTACCTCATGCATACTACTCAACTACAAGGATTCAATAACACTACTGAGGGGTTGTTGCAAAGATGCCACTAAATGCAATAAAACATAGGTATGAAAGCATGGTCAAAGTGAACTTGCCTTGCTGACGATCTTCGAAAACTAGGGACTCGTGGTAGCAAGCTTCGCACTCGGAAATTCTACCGAGGCAAACAATAACCATAATAAGCACATAGCATATGATCACTTAACACAATAGCATAGTAACATAATCACACCAAAACAAACGAATCAAAACCCAAAGGAAAACTCAAGAAATCCAACTCAAAGTTTTCCTACTTCAAGCAACAACTAAAACTAGTTTTTCATAACAAAAATTTTCTTAACAGAACCTAAGCAAGGGTGTATGATACCTAACAGAAAAGAATCCATCATGCAACTAGGAGCAAAAAGAATCATCTTAAAAGCTATTTTAAAACTCCTATTAGGCCTAATTCAAATTCTATTAAGAAAATTAAAATAAAAGTTTTATTTATTATAAATAAAATTTCATGCTATAAAGTGACAGAAACTATCCTAGAATAATCAATCCCATGTGAAAAATAAATTTATTTGCTAATTAAAATAATAGGAAAACAGTAGCTAGTTAATTAATTAAGAATATCATGATTCTGATTAAAACTATTTTTATAAATCCTAAAATGCCCAAATTAATTCCTACGGTTTGGCAATGACAAAACTAAGTTGGGACAAAAAGAATCATATAAAAATAATTTTCCTAACTCATTTTATAGCAGATTTACTATTCTGACTAAAATTAAAATAAAGCAATTTTAAATAATTTTAACATAGCTAATTATAATTTCTACAGAAACTATATGAAATTTTCAAACCAACAAAAAAAGAATCACTTAAAAATATTAAGTAGATTAAAAGATATGAATTTTACAAAACTGAAACTATTCTGTTAAAACAGAAAACTAAAATTAAAACTAAAACGAAAACTGGGCTAATGGGCCTATATAACGCTTCGGCGTAATATAACTAAACTACGCCCTAGGGTTTAAAACGAATCGGCCGGTTTAAATAAAAACCTAACTAAAATAAACCGGAACTAAAACCCGGTTCACTAACAAATAACCTAATAAACCATACCCCTTCGGGGGTTCTAATCTAAGCCGTCGAGTTTAGATCGGACGGGAGGAAACTCGGCTGACGCATCGACGCCGACGGCGGCGGCGTTTCGGGCGGCGAGTGTTCAGCGTCTCCGGTGGTCGGGGCGACGGCGGGAGCTCATGGTGCGGCGCGACAAGGGGTCCGGTTGGTGGAGTCCGTGAGATCGGGGTGGCAGGGTGAGTCGGGGTGAGGCTAATGGCGGCGGTGGCGTGCTCGGCTCCAAAGCGCGTGAGGGAGAGAGGGTCGGTGAGGCGAGGGGGGATGGGGTGCGGGGAGGGTATTTATAGGGCGGGGGCGACGTCTTGCGCGAGGGGGCGAATCGGGGGAGATCAGGTGAGATCCCAGAGATCTCGGGATCTCCGGCGAGCGGCGGCGCTGTGGCGTGGGCGAGGGGAAGAGGGAGGTGGTGGCCCACCCGTCAGCGGGTGCGGGGGGAGGCGCTCTCGGTCGGTCGACCGACCCGGATGGTTTTCGGCGCGAGAGGGGTGCGGCTGGCTCATGGGCCGGTCCTGTGGCCGCTGGCCTGGCTGGTTGCCGGTTGGTTGCCAGTCCGGGCTGGGCCGGTCGGCTGGTGCCTGGGCATTTTTTTCTTCCATTTTTTGAGAGAAATAAAAACAGAGATAATATTTAAAATATAAATATTTTATATAGGACATATATATCAAAATGATCAGAAAAAGATTTCCTACAACATGAACTATTTTTCAAGTTCAAATAATATACACAAAAATTCAAAATAAAACAAAGAGTGTTTCTGCCCTAATAAAATCCAATAAAAATCATTTTAAAAATACCAAAATGACTTCAAATTTATTTTCTCCTAATTTTTCATTGAAGGGAATCATTTTACCCATATTTCCATTTATTTATTTTTAGGAGAAAAATAATTTTGAATAAAATCCAAATAATTCCAAATTTGAAGGGAGTTTCAAAATACCTTCAAATGACTTTCAATTTGATTCTTTTTAACTTCCAACTCATATTTCATATAATTGAAGAAGTCATTTTATCTTCCCTCATGAAAATTATTGAGTTGCATAAAGCTTTGAATTTGAAATATTCTCAAATGAAATTCAAATCTTTTCAAAACCCTTTTCATTTCAAATGGAAGAAGTCATTTCATCTTCACTCTAGGGTTTTGGTGTTGGAATGGAATTGAATTCATTGAGATCTAAAAAGGGCAAAGGGGATAGTTTTGGGAAAGTCATTTCATTCCCTCTCATTCAACTTTCAAAAGTTTCAAGTTCCAATCAATTTCACTCAATCAATCACACAACAAACAATCAATCAATCAAAACTATTTATTTATTATAACATTCCAAAATTTAGAATTTTGGGATGTTACAATCAATGATTGGAGAGAATTGCAGATGCCTGAGGAGAAGCCGGATAACACATATTGGACTATTCACTTTGATGGGTCCAGGCAGTTAGAAGGCTCGGGGGCTAGAGTTGTATTGACTTCCCCACGAGGTGACAAATTTTGTTATGTTCTCCGGTTGATGTTCCCTTGTACTAACAATGCAGCTGAATATGAGGCCTTACTTCACGGTCTTTGGATGGCTAAGGAGATGAACTTAAGCCGGGTGAGGTGCTTCGGCGACTCAGATTTCGTCGCTCAGCAAGTTTTTGGCACTTGGGATTCTAAGGATCCGCTCATGGCGGCTTATCGTCGAGAGGTTGATGCTATTGCTGGACACTTCAAAGGTTATCAGGTTGAACAATGTTGATCGCAGGAAAAACGAGGCGGCTGGTGCTTTAAGTCGGTTAGGGTCTCAACGTAAGCCGGTGCCAGCTAACACTTTCCTGGAGATTCTGCATAACTCTTCTGTCCAATTGCCTACAGAGGAGGATCTCGCTATTCCTGACCCGGAAGGACAATTGGTGGCGGCTCTTCATGCGATTCCATATTGGACAGTTCCATATTGGCTTATATGACCCGGGGTGAGTTACCTGAGGATGAAACTTTGGCCATGTAGATAACCCGACGGTCAAAGTCAATGGCTATTGTCAATGGAGAGTTGCATCATCACAGTGTCACGGGGGCGTTTCAACATTGTGTTTCTCCTGAAGAAGGCTGTGAGATTCTATGAGAGATTCATGAAGGAGATTGTGGTCATCATGGCGGCTCTAAATCTCTTGTAGCCAAAGCTTTTCGTCATGGGTTTTATTGGCTGACGGCTCATGCGGATGCTGAGGATCTAGTCAGTAAATGTGATGGTTGTCAGAAGTTCTCGCGACGGGCTCATGTGTTGGCTCAAGAATTAAGGATGATACCTATTACTTGGCCGTTTGCAGTCTGGGGCTTGACATGGTTGGGCTTTTCAAAAGATCCAAAGATAAAAAGGCTCACCTTTTGGTGGCGGTTGACAAGTTTACAAAGTGGTTTGAAGCAGAGCCGGTTAGTAACTGTGACACGGCGATGGCGGTTCAGTTCATCAAAAAGGTGATTTTCTGTCGTGGAATTGTCATGGCAGATGTCCTAGCGCGAGGACATAGTCATGAGGCCAACGCATCTATGTAGTAGCTTGAGAGGGGCTGATCGGAATCGAGAGACGCAACACAAGACAAGGGTTTAGACAGCTTCGGGCCTCGGGAAACATCATCCGGTAACAACCCTACATGTTGTTTGTGGCTAGGTCTCATTATCATCATGAGGGAGTCACTGTAAACTGGCTCTCCTAGTTGTGTCTAGCCTTAAAGATTATTTTTCTTCCCC
This sequence comes from Aegilops bicornis, assembly GCA_021605145.1. Classification (NCBI taxonomy): domain Eukaryota; kingdom Viridiplantae; phylum Streptophyta; class Magnoliopsida; order Poales; family Poaceae; genus Aegilops; species Aegilops bicornis. Next base: position 514,335,589 of record CM038669.1, on the reverse strand, counting down.
TTTCGGGGTGCCCAGCCCCTCCTTATATAAGTTGAAGGGGCGGGTTACATGTAGAGTCAAACTCGATTAGGACTTAACCTATTCTGACATCTTACCATGGGCTTCCCACCATGGGCTTCATAACGTCTGCCAGCTTACCAATGTGTGTCGGCTTACAATCTGACTTACAATCTGGCTTACCATCTGGCTTACCATCTGCCGGCTTACCATCTGGCTTACCTTCTGGCTTACCATCTGCCGGCTTACCATCTGTCGGCTTACCATCTGGCTTACCATCTGCTGGCTCATAATCTGTCCGCCGGCTTATAATCTAGCTTAACTGTCCGCCGGCTTACAATCTGCCGGCTTATAATATGCCGGGTCACCAATGAAACACCAAGTCCCAGCCGGGTCATATCTCCGGCCGGGTCACACCGCGGGGTATATCCCCGACATTTTCCGTTTTGGCTTTCCCCGTAGCATTATCACTGATAATGGCACTAATTTATCCAAAGGTGCTATGAAAGAATTTTGTCAATGTGAGCATATCCGGCTTGACGTATCATCCGTGGCTCACCCCCAATCTAATGGTCAAACTGAGAGAGCCAATCAAGAGATTCTGAGAGGTATCAAGCCCCGGCTTATGGTTCCTTTGCAAATGAAGCCGGGTTGTTGGGTGGAGGAGTTACCCTTAGTGTTATGGAGTATCAATACTACCCCCAACAGATCTATGGGTTACACGCCTTTCTTGCTGGTTTACAGAGCAGAGGCGGTTCTCCCTAGTGACATCCTTCACGACTCACCTCGTGTGGCGGCTTATGTTGAAGCTGACAATGAAAAAGCACGTCAAGATGCACTTGACCTATTAGACGAGGAGCGTGACCTCGCGGCGGCTCGTTCAGTGATTTACCAACAAGATCTGTGTCGTTATCACAGCCGCCGAGTTAAGACAAGAACCTTTCAAGAAGGCGACTTCTTGCTCCGGCTTATATAGGATCAAACTGATATGCATAAGCTATCCCCACCTTGGGAAGGGCCCTTCGTGGTCAGAAAAAATCTGAATAATGGGTCATACTGTCTTATTGATGTTCGAGACCACAAGGACTCACGTAAGTCGGAGGAGGAGACCCGCTGGCCGTGGAATATTGCTCATCTTTGGCTTTATTACACCTGAGCCACCAGCTCTTGTGATGTACATATTTTTGACAATGTATATAGTATGATGAATATAATAAAGTCGGCATCCCTGATAATTTAGGGCCTCTGTCGTTTTATTTCTTCAAAACTGAGTCTTTATTATCATCTCACATGATCACTTAAGAGGCTAAAACGCCGAAGTTACAGGGACCAAAGAGAGTTGGATACACAACAAAGCTCAAACATAGGTACCCGCGGAGCACATCTCAGAAATATATCACTTGTGGGCTTCCTGTTCAAAGAACACAGCTGAAACACCCAAGTTGATTGGCATGGATGCCAGGTGTATTCACCAAAAATCCGGGTTATCCGGCCTGTATCCAAGATGCTCTTCAACCAGGTAATCCCTGATGACCTGCCCTATTCTTAACAAGTAAATCTTTTAAAAGAGACCCTGAACTTGTTAAGGTTAAGACATTCGAGTCATGAAAGAGCTGGATTATAGAACTCAAGGAGAAGCTCAGGCTGATAAGCCGCCTTCCTTGAAACTTGGTTAAACCGGCCTGTTTTGCACGATGCTACTCCTACCCTGCCATACTCTCGATAAGTTAATCTATTAAAGACCCTGAACTTATCCAGGTTAAAATTTCGATTGGGTCATGTGAGAGCCGGCTTACAGAAAGCGCGGATACTCCAGCGGCTATCATGCTAGTTTCAATGAACAAGAAAATTTTGGCTTGGCGGCCTATAAAAGCCTCGTATTTTTTGGGTCTTCTTTTCCATCTTGGATTTATATCCCTCTTTTTTATTACCATATGGTTTTCATAAATCGGGCCAAGTAGCCCTGTCTGTCTCATATTTGAGCATCTTTGGGTTTTTATAACCCAACAAGATGGTGGACTTTAAGTCGCCAACAAATAATAATTTTATGCTTAGAGTTATGGCTCTAAAGCTTGGGATGTTACCTGATGACCCACAAAGATAGGGGATCTATCATAGTCCTTTCGATAAGTAAGGGTGTCGAACCCAATGAGGAGCAAAAGGAAATGATAAGCAGTTTTCAGCAAGGTATTCTCTACAAGTACTGAAATAAGTGGTAACAGATAGTTTTGTGATAAGATAATTTGTAACGAGCAACAAGTAACAAAAGTAAATAAAGTGCAGCAAGGTGGCCCAATCCTTTTTGTAGCAAAGGACAAGCCTGGAAAAACTCGTATATAGAGAAAAGCGCTCCTGAGGACACATGGGAATATCGTCAAGCTAGTTTTCATCACGTTCATATGTTTCGCGTTCCGTACTTTCATAATTTGATATGTGGGTGGACCGGTGCTTGGGTGCTGTTCTTACTTGAACAAGCATCCCACTTATGATTAACCTCTATTGCAAGCATCCGCAACTACAACAAAAGTATTAAGGTAAACCTAACCATAGCATGAAACATGTAGATCCAAATCAGCCCCTTACGAAGTAACGCATAAACTAGGGTTTAAGCTTCTGTCACCCTAGCAACCCATAATCTACTTATTACTTCCCAATGCCTTCCTCTAGGCCCAAATAATGGTGAAGTGTTATGTAGTCGACGGTCACATAACACCACTAGAGGCTAGACAACATACATCTCATCAAAATATCGAACGAATACCAAATTCACATGATTACTAATAGCAATAATTCTCCCATGTCCTCAGGAACAAACGTAACTACTCACAAAGAATATTCATGTTCATAATCAGAGGGGTATTAATATGCATAAAGGATCTGAACATATGATCTTCCACCAAATAAACCAACTAGCATCAACTACCAGGAGTAATCAACACTACTAGCAACCTACTAGCACCAATCCCGGACTTGGAGACAAGAATTGGATACAAGAGATGAACTAGGGTTTTGAGAGGAGATGGTGCTGGTGAAGATGTTGATGGAGATTTCCCTCTCCCGATGAGAGGAGTGTTGGTGATGACGATGGCGATGATTTCCCCCTCCGGGAGGGAAGTGTCCCCAGCAGAACAGCTCTGCCGGATCCCTAGATTGGTTCCGCCAAGGTTCCGCCTCGTGGCGACAGAGTCTCGTCCTGAAAGGTTGCTTATGATTTTTTCCTTGACGAAAGACCTCATATAGCAGAAGATGGCCATCGGAGAGCCAACAGGGGGCCCACGAGGCAGGGGGCGCGCCCCCACCCTCGTGGCCAGGTGGGTCCCCCTCTGGTGTACTTCTTCCGCTCAATATTTTTTATTATTTCCAAAAATGACTTTCGTGGAGTTTCAGGACTTTTGGAGTTTTGTAGAATAGGTCTCTAATATTTTCTCCTTTTCCAAATTAAAATTCCAAATGCGGCATTCTCCTCCTTATATAAACCTTGTAAAATAAGAGAGAATAGGCATAAGTATTGTGACATAACGTGTAATAACAGCCCATAATGCAATAAATATCGATATAAAAGCATGATGCAAAATGGACGTATCAACTCCCCCAAGCTTAGACCTCGCTTGTCCTCAAGCAGAAGCCGTTAACGATAAATATGTCCACATGTTTAGAGGTAGAGGTGTCGATAAAATAAAATACGTACATGAGGGCATCATGATTATTCTCATAACAACAACATATATAGATTTTGTCATATGATTTCTTATGCTCAAGTAATAATCTATTCACAATGCAGAAGTATGAATCAAAAACTTTATTGAGAACCAACAAACTATAATCTCAGTCATTGAAGCAATTGAAATTTATCATAACATTAGGAAGAGTCTATGTCAGAGCTTTCTAGCAAGTCCACATACTCAACTATCATTTAGTCTTTCATAATCGCTAACACTCACGCAATACTTGTGGTTACGGAGTTTTAGTCGGACACAAAGGAAGATAGGGGCTTATAGTTTCGCCTCCCAACCTTTTACCTCAAGGGTAATGTCAACAATAATAACTCATGATCCCCTACATCCAATTAGATATATCTATCAGGATCTTTCCAACACACTGGGCTTGCCAAAGGATGAAATGTAAAAAGGAAAGGTGAAGATCACCGTGACTCTTGCATAAGGTAGAGGATAATAGTAACAGATAGGCCCTTCGCAGAGGGAAGCAGAGGTTGCCATGCGCTTTTAGAGTTGGATGCACAAAATCTTAATGCGAAAGAACGTCACTTTATATTGCCACTTGTGATATGAACCTTTATTATGCAGTCCATCGCTTTTATTTCTTCCACATCACAAGATCGTATAAAGCTTATTTCCCCCACACCAATCAATCATACATATTTAGAGAGCAATTTTTATTGCTTGCACCGATGACAACTTACTTGAAGGATCTTTCTCAATCCATAGGTAGATATGGTAGACTCTCATGGCAAAACTGGTTTAAGGGTTTCTGGAAGCACAAGTAGTATCTCTACTTGGTGCTGAGAATTTGGCTAGCATGAGGGGGAAAGGCAAGCTCAACATGTTGGATGATCCATGAAAATATACTTTATCTTAGATATAAGAAAACGTAACCCATTACGTTGTCTTCCTTGTCCAACAGCAACTCTTTAGCATGTCATATTTCAATGAGTGCTGATGTCTACTACGCAACCTTCTTTTTGTAGACGTTGTTGGGCCTGCAAGTGCACAGGTATGTAGGATAGTAGCAAATTTCCCTCAAGTGGATGACCTAAGGTTTATCAATCCGTGGGAGGCGTAGGATGAAGATGGTCTCTCTCAAACAACCCTACGACCAAATAACAAAGAGTCTCTGGTGTCCCCAACACACCCAATACAATGGTAAATTGTATAGGTGCACTAGTTCGGCGAAGAGATGGTGATACAAGTGCGATATGGATAGTAGATAAAGGTATTTGTAACCTGAAAATATAAAAACAGCAAGGTAACTAATGACAAAAGTGAGCGTAAACGGTATTGCAATGATAGGAAACAAGGCCTAGGGTTCATACTTTCACTAGTGCAAGTTCTCTCAACAATAATAACATAGATAGATCATATAACAATCCCTCAACATGCAACAAAGAGTCACTCCAAAGTCACTAATAGCGGAGAACAAACGAAGAGATTATGGTAGGGTACGAAACCACCTCAAAGTTATTCTTTCCAATCAATCCGTTGGGCTATTCCTATAAGTGTCACAAACAGCCCTAGAGTTCGTACTAGAATAACACCTTAAGATACAAATCAACCAAAACCCTAATGTCACCTAGATACTCCAATGTCACCTCAAGTATCCGTGGGCATGATTATACGATATGCATCACAGAATCTCAATTCATCTATTCAACCAACACATAGAACCTCAAAGAGTGCCAAAGTTTCTACCGGAGAATCACGACGAAAACGTGTGCCAACCCCTATGCATAGGTTCATGGGCGGAACCCGCAAGTTGATCACCAAAACATACATCAAGTGAATCACGTGATATCCCATTGTCACGACAGATACGCACGGCAAGACATACATCAAGTGTTCTCAAATCTTTAAAGACTCAATCCGATAAGATTACTTCAAGGGAAAACTCAATTCATTACAAGAGAGTAGAGGGGAGAAGAAACATAAGATCCAACTATAATAGCAAAGCTCGCGATACATCAAGATCGTGCCATAGAGGGAACACGAGAGAGAGAGAGAGAGAGAGAGAGAGAGAGAGAGAGAGAGAGAGAGAGAGAGATCAAACACATAGCTACTGGTACATACCCTCAGCCCCGAGGGTGAACTACTCCCACCTCATCATGGAGAGTGCCGGGATGATGAAGATGGCCACCGGTGATGGGTTCCTCCCATAGGTGCCTAACAGGCTCCCGAGAGGTTTTTGGTGGCTACAGAGGCTTGCGGCGGCGGAACTCCCGATCTATCTTATGTTCTGTAAGTTTTACGATACGTAGGTATATATGGGTGAAAGAAGTACGTCGGTGGACCGAAGGGGGGGCCACGAGCTAGGGGGCGCGCCCTAGGGGGGTGGGCGCGCCCCCCATCCTCGTGATCACCTCCCTTCTTTCCTGACGTGCACTCCAAGTCCATCGGGTGGCTTTCCTTCCAAAAATAACTTCTCCAGTTGATTTCGTTCCGTTTTGACTCCGTTTGATATTCCTTTTCCTCGAAATACTGAAATAGGCAAAAACAAGAATCTGGCTGGGCCTCCGGTTAATAGGTTAGTCCCAGAAGTAATATAAAAGTGGAAAATAAAGCCCAATATTGCCCAAAACAGTAGATAATATAGCATGGAGCAATCAAAATTTATAGATACGTTGGAGACGTATCAAGCATCCCCAAGCTTAATTCCTGCTCGTCCTCGAGTAGGTAAATGATAAAAAAAGATAATTTTTGATGCGGAGTGCTACTTGGCATAATTTCAATGTAAATTTTCTTACTTGTGATATGAATATTCAGATCCGAAAGATTCAAGACAAAAGTTCATATTGACATAAAAATAATAATACTTCAAGCATACCAACAAAGCAATCATGTCTTCTCAAAATAACATGGCCAAAGCAAGCTATCCCTACAAAATCATATAGTCTGGCTATGCTCTATCTTTACCACACAATGTATTTAAATCATGCACAACCCCGATGACAAGCCAAGCAATTGTTTCATACTTTTGACATTCTCAAAACTTTTTCAATCTTCACGCAATACATGAGCGTGAGCCATGGATATAACACTATATGTAGAATAGAATGGTGGTTGTGGAGAAGACAAAAAGGGAGAAGATACTCTCACATCAACTAGGCGTATCAACGGGCTATGGAGATGCCCATCAATAGATATCAATGTGAGTGAGTAGGGATTGCCATGCAATGGATGCACTAGAGCTATAAGTGTATGAAAGCTCAACAAAAGAAACTAAGTGGGTGTGCATCCAACTCGCTTGCTCATGAAGACCTAGGGCATTTTGAGGAAGCCCATCATTGGAATATACAAGCCAAGTTCTATAATGAAAAATTCCCACTAGTATATGAAAGTGACAACATAGGAGACTCTCTATCATGAAGATCATGGTGCTACTTTGAAGCACAAGTGTGGTAAAAGGATAGTAATATTGTCCCTTCTCTCTTTTTCTCTCATTTTTTTGGGCCGTTTCTTTTTTTATGGCCTCTTTTTTTGTTTTTTTCTCTCTTTTTTTAATTATTTGTCCGGAGTCTCATCCCGACTTGTGGGGGAATCATAGTCTCCATCATCCTTTCCTCACTAGGACAATGCTTTAATAATGATGATCATCACACTTTTATTTTCTTACAACTCAACAATTACAACTCAATACTTAGAACAAAATATGACTCTATATGAATGCCTCCGGCGATGTGCGGGATATGCAATGAATCAAGAGTGACATGTATGAAAGAATTATGAACGGTGGCTTTGCCACAAATACGATGTCAACTACATGATCATGCAAAGCAATATGACAATGATGGAGCGTGTCATAATGGAACGGTGGAAAGTTGCATGGCAATATATCTCGGAATGGCTATGGAAATGCCATGATAGGTAGATATGGTGGCTGTTTTGAGGAAGGTATATGGTGGGTGTATGATACCGGCGAAAGGTGTGCGGTGTTAGAGAGGCTAGCAATGGTGGAAGGAACGAAAAGTGTGTATAATCCATGGACTCAACATTAGTCATAAAGAACTCATATACTTATTGCAAAAATCTAGAAGTTATCAAAGCAAAGTATTACGCGCATGCTCCTAGGGGGATAGATTGGTAGTAAAAGACCATCGCTCGTCCCCGACCGCCACTCATAAGGAAGACAATCAATAAATAAATCATGCTCCGACTTCATCACATAATGGTTCACCATATGTGCATGCTACGGGAATCACAAACTCTAACACAAGTATTTCTCAAATTCACAACTACTCAACTAGCATGACTCTAATATCACCATCTTCATATCTCAAAACAATTATCAAGCATCAAACTTTTCTTAGTATTCAACACACTCATAAGAATTCTTACAAATCTTTTATGCTTAGCAGATTAGGAATTTTTTAAGCAAATTACCATGCTATTTAAGACTCTCAAAATAATATAAGTGAAGCATGAGAGTTCATCTATTTCTTCAAAATAAAACCACCATTGTGCTCTAAAAGATATAAGTGATGCACTAGAGCAAACGACAAACTACTCCAAAAGATATAAGTGAAGATCAATGAGTAGTCGAATAATTATGTAACTATGTGAAGACTCTCCCATTTAATAATTTCAGATCTTGGTACTTTATTCAAACAGCAAGCAAAGCTAAAGAAAATGACATGACGCTCCAAGCAAAACACATATCATGTGGTGAATAAAAATATAGCTCCAAGTAATGTTGCCGATGAACGAAGACGAAAGAGGGGATGCCTTCCGGGGCATCCCCAAGCTTAGGCTCTTGGTTATCCTTGAATATTACCTTGGGGTGCCTTGGGAATCCCCAAGCTTAGTCTCTTTCCACTCCTTATTCCATAGTCCATCGAATCTTTACCCAAAACTTGAAAACTTCACAACACAAAACTTAACAGAAAACTCGTAAGCTCCGTTAGCGAAAGAAAACAAAACACCACTTCAAGGTACTGTAATGAACTCATTCTTTATTTATATTGGTGTTAGACCTACTGTATTCCAACTTCTCTATGGTTTATAAACTACTTTACTAGCCATAGTTTCATCAAAATAAGCAAACAACACAATGAAAACAGAATCTGTCAAAAACAAAAAAGTCTGTAGTAATCTGCAACTAACGCAAACTTCTGGAACTCCAAAAATTCTAAAATAAATTTGTGGACCTGAGGAATTTGTCTAGTAATCATATGCAAAAATAATCAACTAAATAGCAATCTCCAGTAAAAAGTTCTAGCTAATTTCGTGAGTGCTAAAGTTTCTGTTTTTTACAGCATGATCGTAAAGACTTCACCCAAGTCTTCCCAAAGGTTCTACTTGGCACAAACACTAATTAAAACACAAAACCATATCTAAACAGAGGCTAGATGGATTATTTATTCCTATACAGAACCAAAACGCAAGAAACTAAAATAAAATTGGGTTGCCTCCCAACAAGCGCTATCGTTTAACGCCCCTAGCTAGGCATGATGATTTCAATGATGCTCACATAAAAGATAAGAATTGAAACATAAAGAGAGCATCATGAAGAATATGACTAGAACATTTAAGTCTAACCCACTTCCTATGCATAGGGATTTTGTGAGCAAACAACTTATGGGAACAATAATCAACTTGCATAGGAAGGTAAAACAAGCATAACTTCAAAACTTTAAGCACATAGAGAGGAAACTTGATATTATTGCAATATGTAGAAGCATATGATCCTCTCTCATAATAATTTTCAGTAGCATCATGAATAAATTCAACAATATAACCAGCACCTAAAGCATTATTTTCATGATCTACAAGCATAGAAATTTTATTACTCTCCACATAAGCAAATTTCTTCTCATTCGGAATAGTGGGAGCAAACTCAACAAAATAACTATCATGTGATTGAAAATTAAGATCAAGATGACAAGTTTCATGGTTATCATTATTATTTAAAGCATACGTGTCATCACAATAATCATCATAGATAGGAAGCATGCTTTCATCATAGTAAATTTGCTCATCAAAACTTGGGGGACAAAAAATATCATCTTCATCAAACATAGCTTCCCCAAGCTTGTGGCTTTGCATATCATTAGCATCATGGATATTCATAGAGTTCATACTAACAACATTGTAATCATGCTCATCATATAAGTATTTAGTGCCAAACGTTCTAATGGATTCTTCTTCTAACACTTTGGCACAATTTTCCTTTCCATCATACTCACGAAAGATATTAAAAAGATGAAGCGTATGAGACAAACTCAATTCCATTTTTTTGTAGTTTTCTTTTATAAACTAAACTAGTGCTAAAACAAGAAACGAAAAGATTCGATTGCAAGATCTAAAGATATACCTTCAAGCACTCACCTCCCTGGCAATGGCGCCAGAAAAGAGCTTGATGTCTACTACGCAACCTTCTTCTTGTAGATGTTGTTGGGCCTGCAAGTGCTTAGGTTTGTAGGACAGTAGCAAATTTCCCTCAAGTGGATGACCTAAGGTTTATCAATCCGTGGGAGGCGTAGGATGAAGATGGTCTCTCTCAAACAACCCTACAACCAAATAACAAAGAGTCTCTTGTGTCCCCAACACACCCAATACAATGGTAAATTGTATAGGTGCACTAGTTCGGCGAAGAGATGGTGATACAAGTGCGATATGGATAGTAGATAAAGGTATTTGTAATCTGAAAATATAAAAACAGCAAGGTAACTAATGATAACAGTGAGCATAAACGATATTGCAATGATAGGAAACAAGGCCTAGGGTTCATACTTTCACTAGTGCAAGTTCTCTCGACAATAATTACATAGATAGATCATATAACAATCCCTCAACATGCAACAAAGAGTCACTCCAAAGTCACTAATAGCGGAGAACAAACGAAGAGATTATGGTAGGGTACGAAACCACCTCAAAGTTATTCTTTCCAATCAATCCGTTGGGCTATTCCTATAAGTGTCACAAACAGCCCTAGAGTTCGTACTAGAATAACACCTTAAGATACAAATCAACCAAAACCCTAATGTCACCTAGATACTCCAATGTCACCTCAAGTATCCGTGGGCATGATTATATGATATGCATCACAGAATCTCAATTCATCTATTCAACCAACACATAGAACCTCAAAGAGTGCCCCAAAGTTTCTACCGGAGAATCACGACGAAAACGTGTGCCAACCCCTATGCATAGGTTCATGGGCGGAACCCGCAAGTTGATCACCAAAACATACATCAAGTGAATCACGTGATATCCCATTGTCACGACAGATACGCACGGCAAGACATACATCAAGTGTTCTCAAATCTTTAAAGACTCAATCCAATAAGATTACTTCAAGGGGAAAACTCAATTCATTACAAGAGAGTAGAGGGGGAGAAGAAACATAAGATCCAACTATAATAGCAAAGCTCGTGATACATCAAGATCGTGCCAAATCAAGAACATGAGAGAGAGAGAGATCAAACACATAGCTACTGGTACATACCCTCAGCCCCGAGGGTGAACTACTCCCTCCTCGTCATGGAGAGCGCCGGGATGATGAAGATGGCCATCGGTGATGGGTTCCCCCTCTAGCAGGGTGCCAGAACGGGCTCCCGAGAGGTTTTTGGTGGCTACAGAGGCTTGCGGCGGCGGAACTCCCGATCTATCTTCTGTTCTGGAAGTTTTTCGATACGTAGGTATATATGGGTGAAAGAAGTACGTCGGTGGACGAAGGGGGCACGAGGCGGTGGCGCGCCCTAGGGGTGGGCGCCCCCACCCTCGTGAGCACCTCCCTTCTTTCCTGACGTGCACTCCAAGTCCATCGGGTGGCTTTCCTTCCAAAAATAACTTCTCCAGTTGATTTCGTTCCGTTTTGACTCCGTTTGATATTCCTTTTCCTCGAAATATTGAAATAGGCAAAAAAACAGCAAATCTGGGCTGGGCCTCCGGTTAATAGGTTAGTCCCAAAAGTAATATAAAAGTGGAAAATAAAGCCCAATATTGCCCAAAACAGTAGATAATATAGCATGGAGCAATCAAAAATTATAGATACGTTGGAGACGTATCAAGTGCTCCCAATCATAAAAGATGTCAATGATAATATATTTATATGTAAACCCCTCTTTCCTTATTACTTCCTATTAATTGCAATGATGACCAAAGCTATATTTGCCAACTCCCAACAATTTTTAATCATCATACTCTTTTTATGTGAAGTCGTTACTCTCAATAAGATCTATCTGAACTCTTTGTTTATTTTATTCATTTTCTCTTTTCTTTTATTCACTCAAGATCATGGCAAAATAATCAAGCCCTTGACTCAACACTGATCTTTATTATATAGCTCACGGACTCGATTACATAGAGAGATCATAAAGTAAAAACTCAAAATTAGATCATGCCATAAACTTTATTCTACTAGATCAAGATACTACTAATAAGATCGAACTAAGATAAACAGTAAACATAGGAGTGTGATGGTTGTGATACGATACCGGGGCACCTCCCCCAAGCTTGGCAGTTTCCAAGGGGAGTGCCCATATCCATGTGATTATGTCTCCTTCTTTGTTGTTGGTGAAATATTCTTGGCAATGATGCCCTTCAGGATACGATTCTCCTCCTCGAGCTTATTGACTTGCTGCTTGAGGTCCATTATTTCCTTACGAAGCTTTCCTATAACTGCTAAGGCTCCTTGCACCCCGAGGGTGTTGCATAGCTGCGGGAGAACAAGTGACACTCCTCTTCATATTTTCATAAGAAAGAAATCTAACATTGGAAGGGATAACCGAGTTTGGAATAGCTGAGCTCTGTAGTTCCCCAATCGTGAACCCAGCTCAGAAGCGAGAAGTGACTTCTTGATCCTCCATGGCATCTACCCTCATCAAATCAGCCTCCATCTCTTCCTCCGTTGCTGGCCCAAAGTGGTCAGCATCGCTATTTGCCCTTGGTTCCGATGCCGGATGAGACACCCGGCTCTCCCCGACTGACTCTTGAGAAGACATCTTGCTCTAATCTGCAGCAGCAACAGCTTGAAACAAAAAAAACAGAGGACAATTTCATGATACGGTGGTCAAAACCATCGGGAGGTTATATAATGAATTTTGCCGACCAAAATACGTATTGTGCAAGAAAACGGAGTCCGGAAGGCACACGAGGTGCCCACGAGGTAGGGGCGCGCCCAGGGGGTAGGGCGCGCCCTCCACCCTCGTGGGGCCCTCGTGTCCTTCCCGTACTACTACTTATTTTTCTATTTTTCTAAATATTCCAAAACGGAGAAATATTTCCTTAAAAACTGTTTTGGAGTCGGTTTACTTACCGTACCACATACATATTCCTTTTCGGAGTCTGAAACGTTCCGGAAAGTGTCCCTTATGTATTCCTCCGGGGTTATAATTTCAATAACATTGGTTTAAACATTTATGGGATTACCTGAGATATAATGTTTGATTCTTTGACCGTTCACCACCTTCGGATTTGTGCCTTCGAAATTGTTGATTTTTATGGCACTGGAATGATAGACCTCCTCGATAATGTAAGGGCCTTCCCATTTAGAGAGAAGTTTTCCTGCAAAAAATCTTAAACGAGAGTTGTATAGTAATACATAATCACCTACATTAAACTCACGCTTTTGTATCGTTTTGTCATGCCATCTCTTAACTTTTTCTTTAAACAACTTGGCATTTTCATAAGCTAGGGTTCTCCATTCATCAAGTGAGCTAATATCAAATAACCTCTTCTCACAGGCAAGTTTGAAATCATAGTTGAGCTCTTTAATAGCCCAATATGCCTTATGTTCTAGTTCGAGAGGTAAGTGACATGCTTTTCCATAAACCCTTTCCTACAGAGACATACCCATAGGATTTTTATATGCAGTTCTATAGGCCCATAATGCATCATCAAGTTTCTTGGACCAATTCTTTCTAGATCTATTGACTGTCTTTTTGCAAAATTAATTTGAGCTCTCTATTACTCAATTCTACTTGACCACTAGACTGCGGGTGATAAGGAGATGCAATTCTATGATTAACATCATTGAGGGAGTCCCGGATTAGGGGGTGTCCGGATAGCCGAACTATAACCTTTGGCTAGACTCCTGGACTATGAAGATACAAGATTGAAGACTTCGTCTCGTGTCTGGAAGGGACTTTCCTTGGCGTGGAAGGCAAGCTTGGCGATACGGATATGTAGATCTCCTCCCATTGTAACCGACTCTGTGTAACCCTAGCCCTCTCTGATGTCTATATAAACCGGAGGGTTTTAGTCCGTAGGACGAACAACAATCATACCATAGGCTAGCTTCTAGGGTTTAGCCTCTCTGATCTCGTGGTAGATCTACTCTTGTACTACCCATATCATCAATATTAATCAAGCAGGAGTAGGGTTTTACCTCCATCGAGAGGGCCCAAACCTGGGTAAAAACATCGTGTCCCTTGTCTCCTGTTACCTTCCGGCTAGGCGCATTCGGGACCCCTACTCGAGATCCGCCGGTTTTGACACCGACGTTGGTGCTTTCATTGAGAGTTCCTGCGTGCCGCCATCAGGAAGGATGCCTCATCCCGTCTTTAAAGACGGCACTGTTGCTAAAGGAGCTTTGGCTATCGGCCAAACTCTCCGGGTAGGTGGTTTTCTTATGACCGCCTGTTCGGCCGCCGCGCCGACGATGACTTCTCGGGTCATCGGAAGCAATCTTCACGTCAACTCGGAACTCGCCGAGTAGTTAGATCCGACGGAGCTCTCTTCCTTAAACGAGCTCCTGAATCGCATCTCCGCCCTGGGAGTCGCTACGGACTACGATCAGATTAGGCCCAAACCCGATCTGAGAGAGATTAACTCTCCCCAGGTCACCCATCACGTTGCTGTGGTGGAGGAACAATGCGGCGACCCTTCATCTATCTTAAGGACTAGCTATGTCCAGATTCCCGACGCCTCCAAGCCGGATACCCGCGAAGGGGAGGACGACACTCAAGACCTGAACTTAGAGTCAGGCAACAGGCTAGATTCATTGGACAACATCCAAGAATCCAAGCTTCCGAGTTCGGAAACTCCTTGGCCCTTGAGCCTCAGATTGGGTGAGGTTTCGGATGTAATTCCACCCACCCACCCGAACATAGGCGATCTATCCAAAATTAGGCAAGAGCCCAAGGAAACAGTACATCATTACTGGGCTAGATTCCTCCTTGTTATGAACAGGATAAATGACTGCCGTGAGGAAGACGCAATTTCATTCTTCTACAATAATTGCACGGACAAGGGAATCCTCAACGCCATAGGTCGCTGTGAAATTACACGCTTTGCTGACTTGGCGTCCATAGTACGAAAGCATCTTGTGCGATGGAAAGCGCCGGAAAACCAAGTAAGATTTTGGGACAATCCGCCCGAATATAAACCCAGTCAAATAAAAGGGTGCATTATCGCCAATCACCCGGGTTAAACACCAAAAAACAAACACCCCTACGGAGCATGGAACCGTACTGGAGGGATGGCTCAACGGACCCTATAAAATTCATAGTACAGAGGGCGCCACACCAACTCATTGCCTTAGAGCATGTTGGATACTCCGGCAGGTGGCCAAATTTGGCAAAGAGCTTCTAACCCCAGCATACACAGAGCACTAGCCCAGGGATACCAGTATGGTATTACCAGTCTTTGAGACTTTCGCATCAAACAATAGGCGAAAACGAACACTCCGCAGCCTTGCCGAAGTCTACCAAGTAGCAACAATAAATCCATGGAGTGACACGGCTATTACCTTTAATGCCAGTGATGAACCTAAATTCTGAACAGCCCGAGCACCAGCAGCATTGGTCCTCAGTCCAATAGTGGACGGCTTTCGCCTTACCAAGGTACTCATGGACGGCGGCAGCGGATTGAACCTCATTTATGAGGAAATCCTTCGAAAAATGGAAATAGACTGGAGCGCATTGAGCAAAGCAGCACAACCTTTAGAGGAATAATACCCAGTCGGGAAGCGTCTTTGCAGGGAAAAATCACACTAGATGTGGTGTTCGCACGCCGGATAATTACAGTCCGAGGAGGTCACGTTCCAAGTGGCCCTGCTCAGCAGCGGATACCACGCCTATTAGGGCGAGAGGCATTCACAATTTTTCAAGCTATACCCCATTATGGGTACATGAAGCTCAAAATGCCCGGGCCCAACGGAATCATCACTCTTGCTAGTGAGCCGGACATAGCACTCCGCGCCGAAAATGAGACAGCCGCACTAGCCCTCGAGGCACTATCCGAAGCCCTAGCGGCCGAGGAACTGACTGTGCTGCGCTCCACGGTGAACAGGGGCGATGTGATACTCGATAAAAGATCCAAGTCCACCTCCTTTAAACCAGCGTATTTAAATAGTCAAATTCCAAGTCCACCCAACGAACCCTACAAAACGGCCTCCATCGGGCACAATTAAACCACGATGTAGACGCCGCACTACGAGAATTCCTACGCGAAAACTGGGACATATTTGCCTGGCACCCTTCAGACATGCCAGGAATCCCACGCCGACTGGCCGAGCACAGCCTAAACATCCTAAAAGGATTCAAGCCAGTCAAACAGGCTCTTCGGCGTTTCTCCGAACCTAAGAGACAAGCCATGGGAGAGGAGCTAGCCAAACTATTGGAGGACGGATTCATCAGAGATATAAAACATCCGGACTAGCTAGCAAACCTGGTGATGGTACCAAAGAAGGACAAATCCTGGCGCCTATGCGTCGATTTCAAGGACCTCAACAAGGCTTGCCCAAAGGATCCCTTCCCCCTCCCCTGCATCGATCAAATTATCGACGCTACCACAGGACACGATTCATTGTGTTTCCTCGACGCATACTCCGGCTACCATCAAATCAAGATGGCAGAGCCTGACCAAGCCGCAACGGCATTTATCACCCCATACGGCCCATTCTGCTTCAACACAATGCCCTTCGGGCTCAAAAACGCCGGCGCAACATATCAGCAAGATGATTCGTATACATGTCCGGCAAACCAGATCGGCAAAACAAAGGAGGCATACGTAGATGATGTGGTCGTCAAAACCAAGCATGTCGAAACTCTAGTAGACGACTTGAGGCTCACATTCAATAATCTTGAACATATGACATCAAGCTTAACCCAGAAAAATGCGTTTTGCGTACCCGGAAAGCTCTTGGGCTTCATTGTATCCAGTAGAGGAATTGAAGCAAACCCAGCCAAGATCCGAGCTCTATCACAATTGGATATCCCAAAGGACCTCAAACAAATACAAAAATTGACTGGATGCGTGGCGGCTCTAAGCCGCTTTATCTCCTGTTTGGGAGACAAGGCATTACCCCTCTATCGCCTCCTCCGGCGCACCGAACACTTCGAGTGGACGGATGCCGCCACGGCCGGACTCGAAGAAATAATAGCCATATTGGCAACAAACCCGGTCCTGGCCACGCCCAACATGGGCGAACCAATGCTATTATACATCGCCGCAACCCATCAAGTTGTAAGCGCGGTGCTCGTTGTCGAACGAGAAACGGACGGACACAAGTTTCCCCCTCAAAAACCAGTTTACTACGTGTCCACTGTCCTCACTCCATGCAAGTCACGGTATCTGCATTATCAAAAGATAGCGTACATGGTGTTTATGGCATCCCGGAAGCTGCGACACTACTTTCAAGAGTGTTCGATAACAGTAGCCTCCGAAGTACCTCTTAACGACATTATAAACAACCGCGACACGACGGGCCGGATTGCCAAATGGGCCATTGAGCTCCTCCTGCTCGACATAACCTATAAGCCACGGCGAGCCATTAAGTCGCAGAAAGTTTTGGCCGACTTCGTCGCCGAATGGATCAAGCCGAACTCCCTAAAAGTACGACACATATTCCAACCGGATCATGCACTTTGACGGCTCCAAAATGTTGGCTGGTCTGGGGCTGGCATCGTTCGACGTCCCCAACAGGAAATACAGTTCAATACGTACTCCAGATAATGTATACGGACTCCAACAAAGCAGCCGAATACGAGGCCCTTCTACATGGTCTCCGGATGGCAGTATCCATGGGCATTCAACGCCTAGGGGTGCGCGGGGATTCGAACCTCGCGATATCCCAAATAAAAGGAGACTTTGATGCCAACGATCCAAGAATGGCAGCTTATCGCAATGCCGTCCTAAAAATGTCAGCTCGGTTTGAAGGGCTCGAATTTCACCGTATAGCTCGAGAAAACAATCAGGCAGCAGCCGTCTTGGCACGCATTGGCGCAAAGCGCGATGCCGTCCCCCCCAATATCTTCTTAGAGAGGCTGTTCAAGCCATCCGTAGTATGGGAAGGGGAGTCCGGAAATAATAGCCCGAACCCAACAGCACTGCCTAACACCGAACATTCGGACACAACTGAAGGCCCTGCCAACGAAGTAACATCTTCAGCCCACGTAATAATGGCAGTCATTGCCCCGTGGGCGGAACCATTCCTAGCCTACCTAATCAGGCAGGAACTTCCTGAGGACCAAAGCGAGGCACGCTGCATAGTGTGGCGATCTAAAGCCTATAAAGTCCATGAGGGAGAGCTTTATAAGAAAAGCACGACGGAGTCCTTCAAAGGTGTATCTCCGAAGAGGAAGGGCGGAATCTTCTGGCTGAAATTCATGCCGGACTCGGCGGGCACCATGCCGCAGCCTGGGCCCTTGTAAGCAAGGCCTTCCGTACAGGATTTTATTGGCCGACGACCTGGGCAGATGCTCAGGACTTAGTCCAACGATGTGTCGGTTGCCAGCTCTTTGCTAATCAAAGCCACATGCCACCCACCGCCCTCCAAACTATACCCATCACCTGGCCCTTCGCGGTGCAGGGCTTGACATGGTTGGACCCCTTAAAGGAGGAACCCACAAGCAAAAATACTTACTGGTCATGGTGGATAAATTCACCAAATGGATAGAGGCCAAGCCTGTTAAGACGGCCAAATCCGGACCGGTGATAGACTTCATATCAGGGGTCGTACACTGTTACGGCGTCCCCCACAACATCATCACTGATAACGGCACGAACTTCACGGCCATCGAGGTCAAACTCTAGTGCAAAAACATGGGCATCAAGCTTGACTATGCTTCAGTCTATCACCCTCAAACTAACGGTCAAGTCGAGCGAGCAAATGGTCTAATCATGAGTGGCATCAAACCCAGATTAGTGCGGTCCCTCAAGGAATCTAACACGCCTTTGGGTAGAGGAGCTTGACTGTGCACTGGGGCTGCGGACCACGCCGAATCGCACCACCAGATTCACACCATTTTTTATGGTATACGGCGCAGAGGCAGTTCTGCCCTGCGACATAATTCATGACTCACCTCGCGTGCGCATGTATGAAGAAAGAGAAGCCGAGCTCGATCGGCAGGACAGTTTGGACGGGAGGAGGAGCGTGACGTGGCAAAAGCCCGTTCCGCATTCTATCAACAGCAGGCTCGAAGATATCAAAGCAGAGAAGTACGGGCCAAAACTTACATTGTTGGCGAGTTAGTTCTACGCCTGCCGGACAAGAAAAAGGACAAACTCAGGCCCAAATGGGAAGGTCCCTTTATTATCGACCAAGTCCTGACCGGTGGAGCGTACCGTCTGCGAGATGCATCGAATAACCGACTCGAGCTGAACCCATGGAACGCAGCCCATTTCCGAAGATTCTACGCCTAGCGCCGGACTCTGAGTTCGTCTCCTTCCTCTGTCTATTTTTTACACATTAGTTGTCTTATATTTCTCTCCTTCTCCCTCTTTTTCTCGTACATCCTTTAAAGGCTCGTTCGCGCATTGTTCGCACACACTTGCCGCGCTATCCGCACTCATTATACCTGGGGGCTTCTTTAACATAAGCTTATTTGTACGGGCTTCATGCCTAAAACATGTGTAACGCTTCCGCGTGTACCGTTTATTCACCATTATATGCATCGATATGACTTAAGTTTTGGCCAAGCTGGGTTGCCTGGCTCCTGTGCTTACCCCTACGTTCCCGATTGTTCGGCTAGGTGGTAAAGGGAGCACCTCTGCGATTGTTACTGCCGGGTCAGCCGGATGTGTACCTCAGACTAGGTGAAGCCGAAAGCTAGCGTTCTTAAGGGAATATTCGGTCGGTGAACTAAAGATGATTTCTCACTTATTTATTTATCTGCCCCCAGATGCTTTTCTGCTTTTTTCGCAGTCCGTACATGCACTTTAAGGCATGCCTCCTAGGGAAAGGAACCCCTAACGGAACCATTCTCCCTGGAAGATGTTTCTTACTAACCATGTAATATAACATAACTAGTTGGGCACTTGTCTGTTCAAGCACTAATGACCCCTACACCTGGTCTCCACGCATGCCCCGGTTCTTACATAACCATGAGGGTGTTCGGACACACTCTGGACTATAGGGTCCCGAGGTTGAAGCGAAAAGGTCCGCCATGACAAACGATCTACAATCCGGCTAGAAGGCATTTTTACATGTCATCTTCAATTACATAGTCAATATGACTGAGTGTATTCCTCCTCAATACCATCTATTAGGCTGTCTAGTTTATAGTCCCGTTGGGAATAGTTTGCGGCCAATTCTACTTGGCCGTACACTAAGCTCACAGGGATCTCCTTCCCATCGGGCCCCACAGGTCCGACCTCGGCCATGTGGTTTGGGTCAGCCTTCGTGTACCACGTCTTCACCATGGCCCAGGCCTCCCTGGCGCCTTGACGGCAGGCTGATATCTTCCATAATCGGAAGCACCGCCGCGCTCCCTTAAGCCTCTCTGTAAGCTCTCCAAGGCCTCCGCGCAGGGAGACAGATGGCCACAAGGCCTGGGCGACGCCTTTCATCACCTGTCGAACTCGTTCTTGCAGTTGTAAGAGCTCGGGAAGAAGGTCACCAGTAGAACCGGGCATTTCCTCTGCAGGACGACCTGTGAGCATACCTACAGACATAACTCTGTTAGTCGACTTCCTCGCCGAACTCTTTTTCAAAGTTCGTTCAAGCACTTATTAAAAATGTCGCGTCGAAGCCGTCGATTCTCCTTCACGGAGTCCGACGGCTGGGAACGAACATCCTTTAGTTCCTCGCCCAGCTGGGTGTTGGCATCTTGGAGATTATTCTTCTCCTGCCTCACCCTCGTAAGCACGCTCTCCCGGCCTTTAACCGGCGCAAGAGTTGTTGCTTGTCCGGATCTACTCCGCGCCATCTGCAATGATATTGTCGATTTACACACACGCCAAGACTTCACAACATACTTATCTTTCAAGCGTATATTACGGAGGGGTCTCCTTGGCCTCCCTCGCAGCAGCTAGTCTAGTGCGGCCTCAAGTTGGGCTTTGCACTCTTCCAGCTCCTGGGACAGTTGGGTATTCTTTTTTGTAAGATCCTGCATAACAAGTGATCCTTAAATCAGTTATTCTAACTATTTCAAGTCTAGGGGGCTACTGGTATATATAACCATCAAATTTTCTCACCCGTATGTCTTTCACATACTGCTCCGTGGCTCTGGCTAGACCATTTTGAGCGGCACGGAGGTGCGCATCTCCCGAGTTGAAGGCATTCAATGCCTCTTGGGAGAAACATGCGTCACGAAGAACTGTCCGGCGACGCCTGTGATTCATGGCACTCTCCACCTCGGAATTGGTGGCAGATAGTCCGTCGGCATCCTCTGTCGAAGGAATGTCCAACGCACACCTCGTGTTCGCCTCCGCTTCTGGACCTGGCTTTGGAGCCTGGCTGGTGGAGGCTCGATTGGCAACCTCTCCGGATATAGTCCGGCGAGCGCTCTTTTTCCTGAAGGGAGCACGAGCGTTAGCATACCTTCTGGGAATAAAAACTGGAATAAGTTGGCACGCCATACCATTGCGCCGGCGTCTCAATCCGGACCGCACTTCTTTTTAGCCTGCTGGGCCTTGCTGCCCCTTGTTGGCTAGCCACCGCAGGCTCGGCCTTCCGCCTCAAGGGCTCCCCCTGCAAAACACCATTGATATACGGTGATCAAAGATAAGCACGGATGGATCATTTTCAAAGTATTGGGACTTCGGTCTCAGTTCCCTGTGAGGCTGGAAATATTCCGGGGTAATCGGCCGTAATGGCGACCAAGGCATTGTCGATGCTCAGTTGGTGAAATACCCCATTGATCAGCTCCACGGATATGTCCGGATCCTCTTGGGAGGCCGGATCAACGGACCGTTTCGGATCCTCGGGTTGTGGAGGAGGGCTGTTTATATCCTTTACAGCCTGGCGCAATTCCTGCGTCGAAATCACAAGATAAGGTACTTAACTATGGGAATATGGAACGGATGGGCATAAAGAAGTGTCCGCTTACCCAGCTTGGAGGATCGTACATAGAAAATCCGCCCTGTGGATTGACGCGGAGGAACTCCTCCTCCTCTCCCTTGTTCAAGGCGGACAAGGCCTTCGTCGAGCAAAGAATCGATCCGGCCCCTTACGGCCGCAGCGGGTGGCATCATCCTCCCCATTGAAATCCCACATGGGGTGGCCTCTATAATCGGCGGCTGCACTTCGCATAATGCATGTGGCCATGACCCGATCATGGTCAGTCCGGAATGAGCTAATAATCTTATCCGGCTCATCAGGTAAAGGACGTCCCTGTCGTTTTCCTTCTGAGGGCTCCGTGGGCGCCAGCTTAGGCGCTTCTTCAAAGGAGCATTATTGAACTTAGGAAGGCCAATCCGAATAGGGTTCGGCAGGGGGACATCTTCTATATAAAACCATTCTGAAGCCCAATCTTCGGATGCCTTCTTTGGGGTTCCGGATAGATATCCGGTCCCGGCGATGCGCCATAGTTCGGCTCCGCCCACTTGATATATCGACCCCCCGAGAACGGGGCACAAGGCAGAACAGCTTCTTCCACAACGCGAAATGAGCCTCGACGCCCAAGAACAGCTCGCAAAGGGCTACGAAGCCCGCAATATGCAATATGGAGGCAGGCGTAAGGTTGTGCAGCTGGAGGCCGTAGAACTCCAAGAGCCCCCGGAGAAACGGATGAATTGGAAACTCGAGCCCTCTTATTATATAAGGGACAAAGCATACCCGCTCTGCTTTGGAGGGATTGGGTGCGCTCTCCGCCTGCTTTCCGCCATTATAGGTGGCGAGTCCGGCTCGAACCGGGACCATAAAGTCTGGGGGAAGAAATCCCTTGGTTTGGAGCATCACTAGCTCGCTGTGTGGGACGGAACATCTCTCCCAATCTCCAGGCTGAGGGCCGGGAGGGCGAGAGGAGGAGCTGCGTCGACTGGCCATGATGGAATGGATTGCTGTCGGATGCGCTCCGATGAATGCTCGTGAAGGGAAGATGGTGTGATTCGGATCTAAATCCTCGTCTCTTTTATAAGGCGGCTTATTTGCACAGCTAGGGGGTAAAAGTAAAAACACCCTGGCTTTTCGCATTCGTTTGACACGTGGAAGACGGCCATTATTGGGCGTGGAAGCCAAGGAGCACAATATTCATGAGAAGCCGGACACTATTCAACAGGTACACAGAATTTGGAGAAGAACCCCCCTTGCAATGCCGAAGACAAATCTGCGCGCCGGACTCATCGTCATTGAAGCCTGGTTCGGGGTCTACTGAGGGAGTCCCGGATTAGGGGGTGTCCGGATAGCCGAACTATAACCTTTGGCCGGACTCCTGGATTATGAAGATACAAGATTGAAGACTTCGTCCCGTGTCCTAAGGGACTTTCCTTGGCGTGGAAGGCAAGCTTGGCGATACAGATATGTAGATCTCCTCCCATTGTAACCAACTCAGGTAACCCTAGCCCTCTCCGATGTCTATATAAACCGGAGGGTTTTGTCTCAGAGACGAACAACAATCATACCATAGGCTAGCTTCTAGGGTTTAGCCTCTCGATCTCGTGGTAGATCTACTCTTGTACTACCCATATCATCAATATTAATCAAGCAGGAGTAGGGTTTTACCTCCATCGAGAGGGCCCGAACCTGGGTAAAAACATCGTGTCCCTTGTCTCCTGTTACCATCCGCCTAGACGCACAGTTCGGGACCCCCTACCCGAGATCCGCCGGTTTTGGCACCGACACTCATACTTAGCAAGCATTTTATGGAAAGCACCATGAATAAAGTGTGAACCACCATTAGTCATTAAATATCTAGGGACTCCAAACCTCGGAAAAATAACTTCTTTAAGCATTTTAATAGGGTGTTATGATCATCACTACTAGTTGGAATAGCTTCTACCCACTTAGTAACGTAATCAACAGCAACTAAAATATGTGTATATCCATTAGAGGCAGGAAAAGGTCCCATATAATCAAAGCCCCAAACATCAAACGGTTCAATAACGAGTGGATAGTTCATAGGCATTTCTTGGCGTCTACTAATATTACCAATTCTTTGACATTCATCACAAGATAAGACAAACTTACGGGCATCCTTGAAGAGCGTAGGCCAATAAAAACCGGATTGCGATACCTTATGTGCAGTTCTATCTCCAGCGTGGTGTCCTCCATAAGCCTCGGAGTGACACTTGCGTAGGATCTGTTCCTGTTCATGCTCAGGTACACAACGTCTAATAACACCATCTACTCCTTCTTTATAAAGATGTGGGTCATCCCAAAAGTAATGTCTCAAGTCATAGGAAAACTTTTTCTTTTGTTGATATGTGAAACTAGGTGGTATAAATTTAGGAAAAATATAATTAGCATAATAAGCATACCATGGAGTACTACGAGAAGTATTTATAACATTTAATTGCTCATCAGGGAAGCTATCATCAATAGGTAGTGGGTCATCAAGAACATTTTCTAACCTAGACAAGTTGTCTGCAATGGGGTTCTCAGCTCCCTTTCTATCAATAATATGCAAATCAAATTCTTGTAGCAAGAGAACCCATCTAATAAGTCTAGGTTTAGCATCTTTCTTTTCCATAAGATATTTAATAGCAGCATGATCTGTGTGAATAGTTACTTTAGAATCAACAGTATAAGGTCTGAACTTATCACAAGCAAATACAACTGCTAAGAATTGTTTTTCAGTAGTAGCATAATTTCTTTGAGCATTGTCTAGAGTTTTACTAGCATAATGGATAACATTTAATTTCTTATCAACTCTTTGCCCTAGAACATAACCTACAGCATAATCACTAGCATCACGCATGATTTCAAAGGGTAAATTCCAATCAGGTGGCTGAACAATAGGTGCAGAGATCAATGCTTTCTTAAGTATTTCGAATGCTTCTACACAATCATCATCAAAGACAAATGGTATATATTTTTGTAATAAATTAGTCGAGGTCGAGAAATTTTGAGAAGTACTTAATGTACCTCCTATAAAAACCGGCATGACCAAGGAAACTTCTTATACCTTTGATGTCCTTGGGACATGGCATCTTTTCAATAGCATCAACCTTGGCTTTATCAACCTCAATACCTCTTTCAGAAACCTTATGCCCCAAGACAATGCCTTCATTAACCTTAAAGTGGCACTTTTCCCAATTCGCGAAAAGGTTAGTTTCTTCACATCTCTGCAAAACTCGATCAAGATTGCTCAAGAAATCATCAAAAGAGGATCCATAGATGGAAAAGTCATCCATGAAAACCTCACAAATCTTTTCACAAAAGTCAGAGAATATAGCCATCATGCATCTTTGAAAGGTAGCAGGTGCATTACATAAACCAAAAGGCATACGTCTATAAGCAAAAGTACCAAAAGGGCAAGTAAAAGTAGTCTTTGATTGATTATTGGCTGACACGGGTATTTGAGAGAAACCAGAATAACCATATAGAAAGCAATAATGTGTATGTTTACAAAGTCTTTCTAGCATTTGATCGATAAAAGGTAAGGGGTAATGATCTTTCTTAGTAGCCTTATTTAATTTGTGGAAATCAATTACCATCCTATAACCTGTAACAATTCTTTGTGGAATCAATTCATCTTTATCATTAGGGACAACGGTAATACCTCCCTTCTTAGGGACACAATGGACAGGACTTACCCACTAACTATCAGCAATGGGACAAATTATACCTTCCTCTAGGAGCTTTAGTATTTCTTTTCTTACCACTTCCTTCATCTTAGGATTCAGCCGTCGTTGATGATCACGAACCAGTTTGGCATCTTCTTCCAAATTTATTTTATGTTGACATAGAGTGGGACTAATGCCCTTAAGATCATCAAGAGTATATCCAATAGCAAAGACGGTGCTTCCTCAGAGTTTTCAATAATCTCTCTTCTTCATGCTCTGAAAGGTTAGCACCAATAATAACAGGATATATCTTCTTTTCATCAAGATAAGCATATTTAAGATTATTAGGCAACGGTTTAAGCTCAAACACGGGATCACCCTTGGGTGGAGGAGGATCCCCTAGGATTTCAACAGGAAAATTATGTTTCAGAATAGGTTCCTGTTTAAAGAATACTTCATCTATTTCCCTTCTTTCATTCATAAACATATCATTTTCATGGTCTAGCAAATATTGTTCTAAATGATCACTAGGAGGTACGGCAATAGAGGCAAGACCAATAATTTCATCCTTACTAGGAAATTCTTCTTCACGGTGTTGTCTACTAAATTTAGAGAAATTAAACTCATGAATCATATCACCCAAGCCAATAGTAACGACATTCTTTTCATAGTCTATCTTAGCATTAACAGTGTCCGAGAAGGGTCTACCAAATATAATGGGACAAAAGCTATCTTGTGGGGAACCAAGAACAAGAGAATCAGCAGGATATTTAGTTTTCCCATACAAGACTTCAACATATCTAACAATTCCCATTGCTGATATAGTATCTCTATTGGCAAGTTTAATTGTAACATCAATACCTTCTAACTCAGCAGGTGCAATTTCATGCTTAATTTCTTCGTATAAAGTATGAGGTATAACACTAGCACTGGCACCCATATCACATAAGCCATGATAACAGTGATCACCTATTTTAACAGAAATAACGGGCACGCCTACCACAGGTCTATGTTTATCTTTAGCACAAGGTTTGGCAATTCTATCGGCCACAGCAGAAATGAATAACATGCCCATCAATATTATCAGCCAAGAGATCTTTAACAATAGCAATATTAGGTTCTACTTTAACTTGCTCAGGAGGTGTATAAGTTGTAAGATTGCTCTTACGAACCACAGTTGAAGCTTTAGCATGATCCTTTATTCTAACAGGGAAAGGTGGTTTCCAACATAAGAAGTAGGAACAACTGGATCATTATAAGTAATAGTCTTTTCTTCAACTTTAGCAGGTGCAACTACTTTTACTTCTATGGGAGGATGATATTTAAACCACTTCTCCTAGGGGAGATCAAAATAAGTAGCAAAAGATTCACAGAAAGAAGCTACTATCTCAGAGTCAAGTCCATATTTAGTGCTAAACTTACGGAAAATATCGGTATCCATAAAAGATTTAACACAATCAAACTTAGGTGTCATACCTGACTCCTTACCTTTGTCGAGATCCCAATCTTCAAAGTTGCGTTTAATTCTATCCAATAAATTCCATCTGAATTCAATAGTCTTCATCATAAAAGAACCAACACAAGAAGTATCGAGCATGGTGCGATTGTTTTCAGAAAGCCGAGCATAAATTTTTTTGAAGAATTATTTATTTTGAGAGCTCATGATTGGGGCATGAATATAACATTGATTTAAGCCTCCCCCAAGCTTGAGCGATGCTTTCTCCTTCGCGAGGCCAAAAATTATATACATAATTGCGATCACGATGAACAAGATGCATAGGATAATACTTCTGATGAAATTCCAATTTCATTCGTTTATAGTTCCATGATCCTGTGTCATCACATAGCCTATACCATGTCGATGCATCTCCCTTCAAAGATAAAGGGAAGACCTTCTTCTTAACAACAACATCGGGTATACCTGCAAGCTTAAATAATCCACAAACTTCATCCACATATATTAGGTGCTCATCAGGATGCTTTGTTCCATCTCTTACAAAAGGATTATCTAGCAATTTTTCTAACATACCCGAAGGAACTTCAAAGAGAACATTTTCATTTGCAATAGGTTCAGTAGGTTGAGGAGCAACTCTTTGCTCTACTGGTCGGGGTGAAGATACCCTAAACAAGCCCTTCAGAGGATTACTTTCCATAGTAACAAGTGACAATAAATTTCAGCACACTATATAAATTTTTCCTTACCAAATTCCACCTACCAAAGGCGCTTCACTCCCTGGAAACGGCGCTAGAAAGGAGTCTTGATGAACCACAAGTATAGGGGATCTATCATAGTCCTTTCGATAAGTAAGAGTGTCGAACCCAACGAGGAGCAGAAGGAAATGATAAGCGGTTTTCAGCAAGGTATTCTCTGCAAATCTTGAAATAAGTGGTAATCGATAGTTTTGTGATAAGATAATTTGTAACGAGCAACAAGTAACAAAAGTAAATAAAGTGCAGCAAGGTGGCCCAATCCTTTTTGTAGCAAAGGACAGGCCTGGACAAACTCTTATATAGAGAAAAGCGCTCCCGAGGACACATGGAAATATCGTCAAGCTAGTTTTCATCACGTTCATATGTTTCGCGTTCGGTACTTTGATAATTTGATATGTGGGGGGACCAGTGCTTGGGTGCTGTTCTTACTTGAACAAGCATCCCACTTATGATTAACCTCTATTGCAAGCATCCGCAACTACAACAAAAGTATTAAGGTAAACCTAATCATAGCATGAAACATGTAGATCCAAATCAGCCCCTTACGAAGTAACGCATAAACTAGGGTTTAAGCTTCTGTCACCCTAGCAACCCATCATCTACTTATTACTTCCCAATGCCTTCCTCTAGGCCCAAATAATGGTGAAGTGTTATGTAGTCGACGTTCACATAACACCACTAGAGGCTAGACAACATACATCTCATCAAAATATCGAACGAATACCAAATTCACATGACTACAAATAGCAAGACTTCTCCCATGTCCTCGTGAACAAACGTAACTACTCACAAAGCATATTCATGTTCATAATCAGAGGGGTATTAATATGCATAAAGGATCTGAACATATGATCTTCCACCAAATAAACCAACTAGCATCAACTACAATGAGTAATCAACACTACTAGAAACCTACTAGCACCAATCCCGGACTTGGAGACAAGAATTGGATACAAGAGATGAACTAGGGTTTTGAGAGGAGATGGTGCTGGTGAAGATGTTGATGGAGTTTTCCCTCTCCCGATGAGAGGAGCGTTGGGGATGATGATGGCGATGATTTCCCCCTCCGGGAGGGAAGTGTCCCCGGCAGAACAGCTCTGCCGGAGCCCTAGATTGGTTCCGCCAAGGTTCCGCCTCGTGGCGGCGGAGTCTCGTCCCGAAAGGTTGCTTATGATTTTTTCCTTGACGAAAGACCTCATATAGCAGAAGATGGCCATCGGAGAGCCAACAGGGGGCCCACGAGGCAGGGGGCGCGCCCTGGAGGGTAGGGCGCGCCCCCCACCCTCGTAGCCAAGTGGGTCCCCCTCTGGTGTACTTATTCCGCTCAATATTTTTTATTATTTCCAAAAAAGACTTTCGTGGAGTTTCATGACTTTTGGAGTTGTGCAGGATACGTCTCTAATATTTGCTCCTTTTCCAGCCCAGAATTCCAGCTGCCGGCATTCTCCCTCCTTATGTAAACCTTGTAAAATAAGAGAGAATAGGCATAAGTATTGTGACATAACGTGTAATAACAGCCCATAATGCAATAAATATCGATATAAAAGCATGATGCAAAATGGACTTATCATTACCCCTTGTTGACGGCATTATAAGCCTATAGCATGAGTCGCGATGTGCTTTCAATCTTTGGGTTAGAACCCTTACTACACTGGTATGATAAGCCGGCAGCATGATCAAATATCATAGGGCACTTGTGATCTGTTTGTGTGCAGGGTAATGCTAAGTCTCATCTGCATAAATCATAAGCATAAAGTGGTAGCTTTTCAAATGGCGGATCAAGCAATGTTGTGCAAAAACGTGCACGATGGCACGACAGATCAAAGTTTCGCTAGCCTATTACATGACTCAGTAAGCCAAAGATCAAGTGTTTTCAGAGGATCAAATATATAAGATGCCCAACGGATCAATCTTCTTGGCCTTGACGACTTGAAGCTTCTGGTTGATCCTTCTCCGGTTCTTCGTCCTCCTCAGCTGTCTAGAAGTCGGGTGATGACCAATCAATGCCGCGCAAGGCTTGGAATTCAGCTTCATCATCTACAAGATCGGACGGTTCAACTTCAGGGGCGAAAGTATGCTTACGAATTGGGGGGATCAGATCCATCACTTTATAAGCCGACGCGGCCATCTTCTGATTCTCCATATCATAAGCCGGTTGGTATCTTGAAAGATCCGTTTTGTTTGCAATCAGACTGGCCAGGGGACATATCTCCTTCACGTAGGCGGCGAAGTCTTTCTTATCAAAGGGAGTGTCATCTTCTTTTAAACTCGGATACCTAGTAGCTAGCTCGGCCGGGTCTAGCTCTGCTTGCCATGCCTTGGCCCGGCTTAAAGCCATAATGGCACCGGCTCTTGTAGAGGACCGTTTCATTTCTTCAATCCTAGCAGGCAGAACAGAAAGTTTTTTCAAGAAATCACTCAAAAGAGTGGGTGCCTGATTAGTTGGAGAAATCGTGGCCAGAGCGCGCTGAGTTCCAGTATATAGATGTTCAACTAGTGTATATACAGCTTTGGCTTCACAAGCATGTCTTGGCTAAGATTGCTACTTCTGGGACCTGAATAATAATTATGGATTGGTTAGAGGCGGTTCATACCATCAAAGAAGATATTCAATTTTGATTTTGGCAAGGCTGCTCACCAAAGATAGCAGAAACCATCTGGGATACACGATGTTCTAAAACCGGTAAGCTCAGTGGTCACCTCTTGAAGATCAGCTTCCGCTTTTTCAGCCTGTTGCGTAAGAGCGTTTTTATCTTCAACCCAGGCAGCTCTTTCAGCATCAACACTGGTCTTCAATTTTTCCATTTCATCCAAGGTAAATTGGAATTTTGAGTCGGCTTTCCGGGTCTCAGATTCTTGATTCTCCAGCCGGGTCTTTGCATCAGCCAATTGCGATTGAAGTTGAGCAGTCGCGTCCACTACAAGCACAGATTTGTAAACACATTCATATCCGCGTTACACGAATATAATTCCCAAGCCTTTTGCAAGCAACAACACTTGGCACTTGGGGGCTAATGCCTGCCGAAAAATTCTTCATACAACGGCTTATGTGAATAAGTCCCAAGCACTTTGCAAACAAGAGTACTTGGCACTTGGGGGCTAATGCATATTGCTTGCGTCTCCTTACTACTATATGATGACCCGGTTGTGCCGTAAGCAATCACAGTCGGTTCATGGGTGCTACACAGGTAAGCTCTCCTTTATAAACAATGATGAACATGACCGGCTCATTCATGCTGATTAAACCGGCCCTTGGGGACTATGGATGCAATGTTCATTGTTTAAAATCCGGTTTAACTCTAATGGTGAAAACCGGCCTTGAAGGATTCTACCAAAGATGCTCATGATTATTCTAAGTCTACCGTATATTCAAGCTTATCATACACAGTAGACTTGGGGGCTGGCAGGATATACATAATTTATTAAAGGACGAAATAGTACCTCATATTTTTGATGCATCTGCTTCACCATATCAATTTCAAGGTCATGGCTGGTGTGCACTTGATTGAGGTAGACAGAGAGTACTTTGATAGTACTTAATTGAGAATAGGTGGCGATGTCAAATCTCACTTTCCGCTTTTCAATGAACTCCTGTTTGGCGGAGTGCTTAGCCAAGACAGTTGGATTTCCCGGTTCTTTAAAGCCGGTGCCGGTGATCATAACGTCGTCGGCATGTGTTTCTGACGGTTTAAGTGGGCTTGACGATTCAGTACTCAAAGGATTGAGGTTTGTCTGGTCGCTGGAGAGGTCAGGAATCCTGGTGGAACATCATGGATAGGCTCGTCGGGTTGTAGTACGAAGGTGTCAGATGCTAGAATTTGTTGTTCCGGCTCATGGACTTTGGGATCTTCAGCCGGCTCGATCACCTTTGCCTTCATTCTAGGCTTTGCCTTTCCACTGCATGGGTCATGAGAGGTCAGTACAGATATAAAAAGTGTAAGGAGGTAGAAAATGAATAACATATTATTACCCAGGAGCAGTCTTAAAAGCCGGCAACTAGGTCTGTGATGAGTCACCAGAAGAAGAGCAAGAAGCCTCCTGGTGGTTTGAATCGGAAGAATTAAGTGGCTGGCGAATGAGACCCGCCAGTGGGTAAAAAGAGTTTAAGTTTGGAAGGACCTCGTTTCGACATTTCCGCGGAACTGGAGTATTCGGTAAGCCGGAGGATAATTCTTCACCTCCGCTGGTCCGACTTTGACGCCGGTTCTCGTGCTGCTGTTGCTTCAAAAGAAAGTGAGGATCCAAATGAGCTAAGGGGTGTGAAAAGCTTACTTTCCGGGTTACTCATCGAATTTTCTGTCTTGGCAAAGGTGCTGAGCCGAAGGAAATAATAGTTACCTCTTCTTCAACCGCTATTGGCCTCGTGTCATCCTGATAATAATCAGTGTCAATAAGATAATTGGAAAAGGAGCCAAGGGAGTCAAGGGCTACCTCCGACTTGGAGCTGTCATTCAGTTCAAACATCTCGAAAGCACTTGATTTCTTCTTATTTTTCTTGGCGGCTTTCTTGGCAGCCCTGGCCTTTTTGGCAGCTTCATGGTCATATTTCTTTTTCCAAAAATCAGATTCAGCCTGTGAAAGTCATCAAAGTGAGTTAATACAATATTTGAATGATGAGGTAAAAGTAAGTGATTTAGAGACTCACATCCGATGGCAGGTTAAGTTTGCAGAAAGGGTTCAAACCCACTTTGCTGTAGTCTTCCGGATCTTAATTCAAAAGGGGTTTTGTCATTTCATTTATTGCTTCATCAGTTAAACGCCCAGAGTTGTGGCGCAGTGGATCCTTTACACACCCCCGTGTAAGTACACATTAAGCCTGGTCGGCGACTCAAGGGTATGATTCGCCAAGAAACCCAGCACCGAACCAAGTCAATGCCAGTTAACCCATTTCCCAGCAGAGCGTTGACCTTTACAATGGTGGGGGCAAGCTTTGCACGTTCAACAGTGGTAAGCTTTTCAGGAAGACGATGCTTTGGGTCAAGACGCTGGACACAATAACCCGGCAGTGGATTCTCGTCAGCTAGAGAGGTATCTTTGCAGTAAAACCATGTCTGGTTCCAATCTTTGGGGTGACTTGGCAAGCAAGCATAGGGGAAGATAGCATCTCTTCTTCGTTGAATTGAGATTCCACCAAGTTCCAAGCTGGGTCCATTCGTAAACTCGTTTTGGCGGTTCAAATAAAAATATTCCCTGAAGAGTTCAACACTGGGTTCCTCTTGAAGGTATACTTCACAGAAAACTTGAAAGTTGCAGATGTTTGACATGGAATTGGGTCCAATGTCTTGAGGGTGAAGTTGAAAGAAGTGCAGAACGTCTCAGAAAAATTTGGACCCAGGTGGGGAGAAGCCCCGATTCATGTGATCAGTAAAAACAATGACCTCACCATCCTTTGGCTGAGGTCTTTCTTCGCTTGGTTTGGGGCGCGCCAATGCATGATATCATTCGCTGGTAAAAAGCCGACTTTGACAAAATCCTTGAGTGTGTTTTCGGTGACAATAGAAGGGACCCTATTACATGAAGTGACTGTCTTCTGCGGCATTGTGAAGGAAGAAGGCTAAAGGAAAGAAATTTTACTGGGTTAAAAGTTGATTCATTAAGTCGGAGGCAAATGCTGCAGTATATATTCACATTGGCGGCTTATATGGGGCCTAATGACATATGACTAATGATAACTGGTGATGTAAGCCGCCATGGCCGTAGTGGTGTTTAAGATCTAATCAAGAGAAAATTCTGCTAAGTGTTGGAGAAAACAGGTTTCACAGATTGATGCTATCATTTTAGATCTGCGACACTTCAGATAATGGAAAATATTTTGACCTAAATTACGGTGCTCGAGCAGTTCATATGTTCAGATTGGTTTTTGCTTATGCAAGGGAGATGGTCTAAGAACAAAAACAAGTGTTGCAACTACCGCCGTACAGAAAGGGTGCTAAGTTTGAATCAAAGTTACAAGTTGCAGCGAAGAACAAGAATGAACTCCGACGAACTTGAAGGAAACCCTAATGAGATCTAGAGGAAAGGGAAGGAGGAAAACTTACCTGAGCTGTTAAGCGGCGGAGACGCGGGGTCAAACTCTGGACAGATCAGGTTGATGCAGCGGCCGACATTGAGGCAGTAGCTGAGGTCGAGGATGGCGGCGGAGCTCGGGCGCTGGAGCGACGCGAGGAAGAAGAAAGGGATGAAGAGGCAAGGGAGGAAAAGAAAGGGACCCCTGACCCTATTTATAAGGCTGGAAGGATATGTGGCATGCGCGGGAATCGAGGAGACCAAAAAATGAATATGTGACGATGAAAACGCCTTGATTTTCGGAGGCTCATTAAAAAGGATTATCGCAGATTTGGGCTTTTGTGTAATATTAATGGCAGGTGACGTCACGGCGAGTTGCCACAATTTCAAGAGATGACGTCATGGCGGGTTATAAGACCTCGCAAGGATAAGTGAAGAAGGATTTTTTCTAAGTGTTGAAGATTGACATGAACAAGTTCAAATCAACCTGGGGCCTAATGTTGGGGATAGGACTATTGGGTATGACCCGCCCAGGAGGGGCCGGGTTATCCCAATGGCGGTTCATCAAAATGAAGCCCATGAAAAGGTAGAAGATAGCGGTTCAGGAAACAAAGGGTTGAAGACCCAAGGGCAGCTTAAGGCCCACAAGTGTAAACCGCCATATGTTTATGACTTGTATTGTAAGAAAGGTATAATCAGTCGCCGAGCCGGACACGTTGTCTATGAGCCGGTCGGGACTCTGTAAGCCGTAGGGCGTCAACTTGTGTATATAAAGGGACGACCCGGCGGCGGCTTAGGGCAGGAGACAACAGATCGAAAGATAGATCAAACGTATTCGCTCCCTAGAAATCGAAAACATCAGCAATAGCACCTCAAATTGGATTAGGCCTTTACCTTCACCGCAAGGGGCCGAACTAGTATAAACTCCTCGTGTCCTTTGTCCCGTTTAACCCCTATAAGCTAACCTCGCTGCGATGGCTCCATGACTAAGTCCTCACACTAGGACATTTGTCGTGACAATTCCACGACACATATTGTGACGAAAATCCTCGTGACGATGGTGGACAACGTCACCGAAATTCCTAATGTGTGATGTTGGCATAGGTGGCGTCACCAATTACAGCAAATCGATGACGATAAACATCACCGAATTGCCTCGACCTCTCAGCACACCTGGCTCCCAATTTTTGTGACGTTTTGGTAATTTACATGAAAAACCCGCTAGAGTCACCGAGTACTACGAATGTGTGAAAATACTTTTTGTCATTTTACGTATAGTAGTCAGACCCGCTATAGCTAGTTCTTGGGTTATTGAGTGATTGGACCCATGCGTCAGTTTTGGCAGTGGGTCCTGCCATAGTTTTTTCAAAGGCTACCAAGTGTTGTATTTTTTGATATAATATAAATAGGCAGTGGCCATGGAAATACTTATAGTTATTGTTTTTTATAAAGGGAAACTTATTTTGATTTTTCTAATTGAAATAGGTAGTGGTTGGGCAAAAAACTTGAATTGGGCGTCCGTGAGCTGATGTTGTTTATCTCAAAAATAAAAATGAAATTAAGGGAGCCAAGAGGAAATGAGTGAACACTATTTTCATATCTATAGTATAAAATAGTTAGTGGGTATGCAAAAAAACCTTCAATGGCGCAGTCGTGAGCTAATATTGTTACATTTCTATCTCAAAAGTAAAAATGGAAATATGAGAGTCCATGGTTTTTTCAATCAGTATCTTCTTCTTATAGACTATCTTATATCTATAAAAAGGTAGTTGCTGGGGAGCAAGCTTTTTTGCTCCAGGAGTTTGAACCGGCGAACACCATGATCTACACCCACCTTATAAATGATGCACGTAAGAATTCGGATCCACAAAGCAAAAATAAAAAAATCAACTCCAGGCGCGGGTCAGCCAGTTTGGCGGTAGGTCTCACGCCATGCTCTGTGCCTCCAAATAAAACCCTAGCCCAGAAAGTCCCCAAATACGCCTGTACCAACTAGCACCTGGCTCAAATCTCGTCTCACCGGTGGCAACTCCAAATCACTAGCTGCAAGCCGCGCCACCCGAATTCCCTCCCTACCTTTGCCCTCTAGTCCGCCGCTCTACCCAATCTATCTGCTTCCCTTTCCCGAGCCACCACTACATCGACGCCGGCCTGCCCCATTTGTTGCCTGGTCCGACCTCCATGCTACCTCCACTGCCACTTCATGGATGACTTGTCGCCCATCGCCTACTCCATCTCTGGCGCCTTCCTCAGATTTGTTTCTCACCTCGTGCCTCACCAAGATCTGGATGCTAACTCACCACCCCTCCATCACCCACTACTTGAGATGTAGATGGTGATTTAGAAGATTGGTTTCGTCCAGCGACCAACAAGACAGCGGCGGCGGGAGACACCAAGTTTGGGACAGGCAACCTGATGATGCAGATAGGCTAGAGGATGGGTTGGAAACTCCGCAAGGAACCCAGCTACAAGACCATTAGATCTACTCCCCTTCAAACTACTCAAGGGTAATATTTCGTTGCTTCCTTTTTCCATAATTTCCTGATGCAGGATTTATGATCTGGAATTTGATTCTTCTAACCACCTATTTGAGATCTCCTTTTCCTAGTTGCGGTTC
Organism: Aegilops bicornis; assembly: GCA_021605145.1. Lineage (NCBI taxonomy): Eukaryota > Viridiplantae > Streptophyta > Magnoliopsida > Poales > Poaceae > Aegilops > Aegilops bicornis. The sequence goes on along the minus strand of CM038669.1, from coordinate 514,299,199 downwards.
ATATAGATCAGGAGTAAGATCAATTTCCTTTGCTCTTATCAAAGGTATGGTTTATACTTATATGTTCCTGATTGTCTCTAAATTTCTACAATGAATAATTTCAACTCAAGTTTCCCCTTTAATCTGCAAGATTATGCAATCTCCATCATGCTAAAGAACATCTAATATGTGACTAGACTCAACGTTCAGAGTATTAATAGTAAAAATGTACTAGGAATAGCCTTTTATTAGTAACTATGCACAAGAAGTCAATATTCTGTGATAACAATTGATAAGGTAAAGATATGTTGAGGGCTCGATCGTATCATGGGCCATATACTAAAAGGTTCATTCAGATGCTAATACTGCTTGGTGAAAGAGAAAATGGTTATGTTATTCTGTAATATTTTTTTCTCTACACTTGTCAGTATATTGTTTCTCTTCTGTTTTCTTCCCCTATAACGCTGGCGCATTAATTGACTGCTCACTGTAGGTAGCAGGACTGGGTTTGCAATATCAAGATAATATTATCGACCATGCTATGTTGGTAAAGTCTGAAGCTTGATCTTTTTACTACATGCTTGTTGCTTCCCCACTTTCTATTTTCTTCTGATCCAAAGATTTGACAATTCCTTACCTGGTTGTGTATGCCTAACATTTAAGCTCATTGTGTCCTTTCTTTGCGCATAACTTATATTTTATTTGTTATATTAAGATTCAGGAAGCATTATACAAATGCACTGGAAGTACACAATTAGCTGTAGCTGCTGGGGAAGGTGAGCAAGCACACAACTGATTAAAATAGTGTAGACAGTAGTACTAGTTGCTTATGGCACTTAGTTGTACATAAGGTCATGAACGGCCAAATTCATAGCATGTCTGAGTCAATTTAGAAATGAGAAAACACATAATTAATAGGAATAAGGTGGCCTGTAGTGGTTGGGTGATGACCTCTAGATATTGCATTATTCTGAGATTATTCAATATACTGAATGGATAAATGGATGTCACTCCTTACTAAAGAAACATTTTTGTGTTTTGGTCTGTAATGTGATGTGAATTAAATACTTACTTTAATATGCATTTACAATATGAATTAAATTATTTGAAATATAGTAACTATATTTTGATGATGTCATCTTCATCAATAATGGAAGTAGCGATGCTAGAAGTGGGGTAATCTGTGAGGGTATTGACGTGTCATAAAACCAGTGACGTTGCTCCATCATTAGATATTGTACAATATGGCATCTTTGATCCTAACTTGTGACATTAATCCATGTCACAGAAATAGCAAGTTGTTGACGTTCTAGAAAACTTCACCAAAGGTACCATTTTCAGTGACATTATTTGCGCGCGTCGTCACCAGGAGTAATCTGTGACGGGGATTCCATGACGATGCTTGTGACACCCATAAGACGTCACTCAGGTGTAATTTGTGACGTTATTAGCTGTTCGATGCCAATTTTTGGCTTGTCATAGTAGGCCTAATCTCTTGTATACATGATCATTGCCTTGGATATCGTCATAATTATTTACTTTTCTGTCAATTACCCAACAGTAATTTGTTTACCCACCGTATGCTATTTTCTCGAGAGAAGCCTCTAGTGAAATCTACGACCCGTGGGTCTATTTCCTATATCCAAAAATCCAAAATACCTAGCTGCATTTTTTCTTAACTTATTTTATTTTTTGTTTTTGCTAGATCTATTCATCAACTCTCATACAATTTAATCTATCTCAATACCGAGGAGGGTTTGACAACCCTCTTACGCGTTGGGTTACAAGTTTTATGGTTTGTGTGCATGTGCTGCTCACATAGTGTTGCTTGGTTCTCCTACTAGATTGATAACCTTGGTTTCATAACTGGGGGAAATACTTACCGTTGTTGTGCTACATCATCCCCTCCTCTTCGGGGAATTACCAATGCAGATACAAGCAATCAGGTGGCGTGCCTTCGGCTCTTCAGTGCTTGTAGTTGCCGCTAGGTGTTCTATGGATTTTGGTAATAATTTTTATTATTTCTGGTATTCATTGTACTGTCATGATTGAAAAAAATCAGAAGTTTTTTCGCAAAAGAAAGAAAGTAAATACATGCTATTGACAAGTTGTGCGCTGCATTTGGTTGCCCACAAAGCCCCAGGCTGCATCAGAGCGGGATCACAAGCAATGGCAGAGCGTGAGTGAAATCTAAGGAGGGGTCAAAACAGCTAGAGAGATCAGAGAGGCCTGGTGATTAGCTTAGGAGGAGCATATTGATACGTCCATTTTGCATCATGTTTACCTACTGTTATTTATAATGTTTTTATGCATAATAATGCTTATTGGAGTAATTCTAATGCCTTTTATCTCATAATATGCAAGGTTCGCACAAAGAGGGAGAATTCCGGTTGCTGGAAATTTGGACGTCAAAATGCTACAACAGGCCACCTATTCTACACAACTCCAAATTAGCTGAAACTTCACGAGGAATTTTTATGGAATAAATAAGAAATACTGGAGCAAATAACTACCGGAGGGGGGCCACCTCGTGAGCACAAGAAACCAGGGCGCGCCAGGCCCCCCAGGCGCGCCCTGGTGGGTTGTGCTCAGCCCAGCCCACCTCTGGTGCCCCTCTTCTGGTATATAAGTCATTTTGACCTAGAAAAAATAAGGATAGGACTTTCCGGACGAAGCACCGCCGTCTTGAGGCGGAACTTGGGCAGGAGCACTTTTGCCCTTCGGCGGAGCGTTCCCTCCCTGAGGGGGAAATCGTCTTCATCATCATCACCAACAACTCTCCCATCTTGGGGAGGGCAATCTCCATCAACATCTTCAACAACACCATCTCCTCTCAAACCCTAGTTCATCTCTTGTGTTCAATGTTTGTACCGAAACTATAGGTTGGTACTTGTGGGTGACTAGTAGTGTTGATTACATCTTGTAGTTGATTACTATATGGTTTATTTGGTGGAAGATTATATGTTCAGATCCATTATGCTATTTAATACCCCTCTGATCTTGATCATGATTATCATTTGTGAGTAGTTACTTTTGTTCTTGAGGTCACGGGAGAAATCTTGTTGCAAGTAATCATGTGAACTTGATTTATATTCGATATTTTGATAGTATGTATGTTGTGATTCCCTTAGTGGTGTCATGTGAACGTCGACTACCTGACACTTCACCATATTTGGGCCTAAGGGAATGCATTGTGGAGTATTTATTAGATGATGGGTTGCGAGAGTGACGGAAGGTTAAACCCTAGTTTATGCGCTATTTCGTAAGGGACCGATTGGATCCAAAAGTTTAATGCTATGATTAGAATTTATTCTTAATACTTTTCTCGTAGTCGCGGATGCTTGCGAGGGGGTTAATCATAAGTAGGAGGTTTGTTCAAGTATGAATGGCACCTAAGAACCGGTCCACCCATATATCAAATTATCAAAGTAGCGAACACGAATCAAACCAACATGTTGAAAGTGACTAGACGAGATTCCCGTGTACCCTCAAGAACGCTTTGCTTATCATAAGAGACCGTTTTGGCCTGTCCGTTGCCTCAAAAGGATTGGGCTACCTTGCTGCACTTTTCTTACTATTACCGCTACTTGCTCGTTACAAATTATCTTGCTATCAAACTACTCGCTACTTATAATTTCACTGCTTGAAGAGAATACCTTGCTGAAAACCACTTGTCATTTCCTTCTGCTCCTCGTTGGGTCCGACACTCTTACTTATCGAAAGGACTATGATTATTCCCTATACTTGTGGGTCATCAAGGATCTTTTTTGGCGACATTGCCATGGAGTGAAGCGCTCTTGGTAAGGAAAAAATATTACTATGTGCTGAAATTTATTGTCACTTGTTATTATGGAGAACAATCCTTTGAGGGGTTTGTTCGGGGTATCTTCACCTCGACCAGAACCACAACTAGTTTCCCCTCAACCCACTGCACCTACTGAAAATATTGAATATGAAATTCCTTCGGGTATGATAGAACAACTACTAGCTAATCCTTATGCAGGAGATGGAACCGAACATCCTGATATGCACTCGATATATGTGGAAGAAATTTGTGGATTATTTAAGCTTGCAGGGTCACCCGGAGATGAAGCTAAGAAGAAGGTTTTCCCTTTATCTTTGATGGGAAAAGTATTGTCATGGTATAGGCTATGCGATGATATTGGATCTTGGAATTGGGATCGATTGAAATTGGAGTTTCACCAAAAAAAATATCCTATGCATCTAGTTCATCGTGATCGGAATTATATATATAATTTTTGGCCTCGTGAAGAAGAAAGTATTGCTCTAGCTTGGGGGGGGGGGCTTAAGTCACTGTTATATTCATGCCCCAACCATGAGCTCTCAAGAGAAATTATTATTCAGAATTTTTATGCTCGGCTTTCTCATGATGTTCGATCCATGCTCGATACTTCTTGTACTGGTTCTTTATGATGAAGACTATTGACTTTCGATGGGATATTTTAGAAAGAATTAAACGCAACTCTGAAGATTGGGAGCTCGACAAAGTTAAAGAGTCAGGTATAAAGCTTAAGTATGATTGTGTTAAATCTTTTATGAAAACCGTTGCTTTTCAAAAGTTTAGCACTAAATATGGGCTTGACTCTGAGATAGTAGCTTCCTTTTGTGAATCTTTTGCTACTCATGTTGATCTCCCTAAGGAGCAGTGGTTTAAATATCACCCACCTATTAAACATGAGATTAAAGAACCAGTAGTTGCTAAAGAATAAACTATTATTTATAATGTTGATCCAGTTGTTCCTACTGCTTATATTGAAAAACCACCTTTCCCTGTTAGAGGAACATGCTAAAGTTTCAACCGTGGTCAATAAAAGTTATATTAGAACACCTAAACTAGCTGAACAAATCAAAGTAGAACCTAGTGTTGCTATGGTTAAGGATCTCTTGGTTGAAAATATAGATGGGCATGTTATTTACTTCTATGATGAAGCTGCTAGACTTGCCAAACCCAATGAAAAAGATAAACATAGACCCGTTGTTGGCATGCCTGTTGTCTAAGTTAAAATAGGAAATCATTGTTATCATGGCTTACGTTACATAGGTGCTAGCGTGAGTGCTATTCCTTTTACCTTATATCAAGAAATTATGAATGACATAGCACCCGCTGAAATAGAAAACATAGATGTTACTATTAAACTTGCTAATAGAGACACCATCACACCTCTTGGGATTGTTAGAGATGTTGAAGTCTTGTGTGGGAAAAATAAAATACCCTACTGATTTCCTTGTTCTTGGTTCCCCACAAGATGACTTTTGTCCCATTATCTTTGGTAGATCTTTCTTAAACACCGTTAATGCTAAAATAGATTGTGAGAAACAAACTGTCGGCGTTAGCTTTGGTGATGAGTCTCACGCGTTTAATTTTTCCAAGTTTAGTAGAAATCCTGATAAGAAGGAATTGCCTAATAAGGATGAAATTATTGGTCTTGCTTCTATTGTTGTACCTCCTACTGGTCCCTTTAGAACAATATTTGCTAAACCATGAGAATGATTTGCATATGCATGAAAGAAATGAAATAGATAAGATTTTATTTTAACAACGTCCTATGCTTAAACACAATTTACCTATTTATTCTTGTAGACTCGTGTTGGGCCTCCAAGCACAGCATCAAGTGTCCTCAAATCCAATACTCAATCCAACAAAACGAAACCTCAAAGAGCAAGAGTCACTTCATCACAAGAAGATAGAGGGGGAGAAACACCATATGATCCCACTATAGTAACAAAGCTCGCGGTTCGTCAAGATCTTGCCAAATCAAGCACACGAGAGAGAGAGAGAGAGAGAGAGAGAGAGAGAGAGAGAGAGAGATCAAACACATAGCTACTGGTACATACCCTCAGCCCCGAGTATGAACTACTCCCTCCTCGTCATGGAGACCGCCAGGATGACGAAGATGGCCTCTGTTGATGATTTCCCCCTCCGGCAGGGTGCCGGCCCAGTGCCCCGAGTGGTTTTTCGCGGCTACTGAGGCTTGCGGCAGCGGAACTTCCGATCTTGGTTTCTTTCTGGGGGTTTCGTTATTTATAGGAATTTTTTGCGTCGGTATCACGTTAGGGGGGTTCCCGGGGGACCCACAAGGCAGGGGGCGCGCCCTAGGGGGCGCCCTCCACCCTTGTGGTTGCCTAGGGACTCCTCTGGTCCATCTCTGATGCCCCTTGGGTCTCTTCTGATCCATAAAAAATCACCATAAATTTTTAGCTTGTTTGGACTCCATCTGATATTCCTTTTCTGTAAAACTCAAAAACAAGGAAAAAACAGAAACTATCACTGGGCTCTAGGTTAATAGGGTAGTCCCTTATGTTGGGCCTCCGAGCGCAGAATTTTGTAGGACAGTAGCAAATTTTCCTCAAGTGGATGACCTAAGGTTTATTAATCCGTGGAAGGCGTAGGATGAAGATGGTCTCTCTCACACAACCCTGCAACCAAATACCAAAGAGTCTCTTATGTCCCCAACACATCCAATACAATGGTAAATTGTATAGGTGCACTAGTTCGGCGAAGAGATGGTGATACAAGTGTAATATGGGTAGTAGATATAGGTTTTTGTAATCTGAAAATATAAAAACAGCAAGGTAACAAGTAGTAAAAGTGAGCAAAAACGGTATTGCAATGCTTGAAAAGAAGGCCTAGGGTTCATACTTTCACTAGTGCAAGATCTCTCAACAATGAAAACATAATTGGATCATATAACACTCCCTCGACGCGCAACAAAGAATCACTCCAAAGTTTCTATTGGAGAACATAGTACAAAAACATGCATCAACCCCTATGCAAAGATTACCCCAATGTCATCTCGGGAATCCGCGAGTTGAGTGCCAGAACATACATCAAGTGAATCAATATAATACCCCATTGTCACCACGGGTATCCATATGAAAGACATACATCAAGTGTTCTCAAATCCAATACTCAATCCAACATAACGAAACCTCAAAGAGCAAGACCCAATCCATCACAAGAAGGTAGAGAGGGAAGAACACCATAAGATCCAAATATATTAACAAAGCTCGCGGTACATCAAGATTGTGCCAAATCAAGAACACGAAAGAGAGAGAGAGATCAAACACATAGCTACTAGTACATACCCTCAGCCCCGAGGGTGAACTACTCCCTCCTCATCATGGTGGCCGCCGGGATGATGAAGATGGCCTTCGGTGATGATTTTCCCTTCCGGCAGCGTACTGGAATGGGGTCCCGATTGGTTTTTCGTGGCTATAGAGGCTTGCCGTGGTGGAATTTCTCATCTAGGGTTCTTTCTGGGGGTTTGGGTATTTATACAAATTTTTGGCGTCGGTTTCACGTCAAGGGTGTCCATGAGGCACCGACAAGCTCGGTCGCCCCTCCATGGGGGGTAGGGCGCGCCTAGCGAGCTTTTGGTGTCCTTGTGGGTCTTCTGCCCCTCTCACGAAGCTTTGGGGGTCTCTTTTAGCCCACAAAAAATCACCGCAAATTTTCAGCCCATTCAAAGAACTTTTATTTCTGCACAAAAAACGACACCATGGTAGTTCTGCTGAAAACAGCGTTAGTTCGGGTTAGTTCTAATCAAATCATACCAAAACCATATAAAATTGTTGTAAACATGGCATGAATACTTTATAAATTATAGATACGTTGGAGACGTATCAATGGCCACGTGTGTTGCTCCTCTCTTTGACTAAGGTACTCGTCATTACCCCCGTCCATATTTTTCTTTTCCCCTCCATAACAACAGCTCATATTATTTACCCCCAAAATGGTGATCGTTTGATTGGAAGCACGAGAAATTATGCAGTCTAGTTGGCACTGGTTGATTGTTGGGCATCGTCTGAGATCATAAGATATGGGGCAATCGGGATGGATGGTGGTTGCAAGGCATGCTCAAGTTGGAGGGCAACACAGGTTTTGCTGCATTTTACATGTGTGAAAAATGTACAAATGTATGGCATATTGTTTGCACTATGGTCGGCAAATTTTCGTCACTACCTTGCATTTTCAATGCTCTTTTCAATTTAATGCATGGCAACTTAGATTTTTGATGCATATTCCCTGAAATTTTTGCATCTTACATACATAAATGAGTGGCAAATGTCTATTCATTACCTGATACTTTTTGTGACCTTTTCAGATCACCATATGGCAACTCAGAATTTGTGTGCATCTTACATAAACAAACAAATATAAAAAATGTTTTGGATGATCTCATGGCAAATTCAAAACTTCCCATTTGTCAAAACATGGAAAATTATAAAAAAAATTGCCATGCCATATTTATCCATGTTGAAATTTCCATTATTTTGTATATGATTATATATAGGTTTGCCATGGATAATGGCATTCTTTTTCTCTGTTCATGTTCATAAAATGACAAGTCACGACGTTTGCTTTTGAAAAATGGAAAATTGTATAAATCTCCGGGAATGTCTGCATGTCAGATCTACAAAGTTTTAAGCTTGCCATATGGCAAATTTATATATTCTTGAAAAATTTCAAACATTTTTTGTTATATTCGCATCTTAAGTTTTAAAAAAACTTATCAGATATGGTTCCTTCTGGGATAATGTTTTTTTTCATTAGGCGCATGTCATTTTTACACTTTCTCTATTCCCCTTCAATGCTGGCAATTTCAGGGGGAAATATCATGTTTTAGATGGAAAATTTACACCTTTTGTGTATAAGATATGCCGATTTTTTGGAATGTTTCTAATAGTCACATGGAAAATTTTAGTTTCTTGTTTTTATAAGAAATTTGTTTTCTACACATGGCAGATTTAGAAAATATTTTCTCCTGGCACACAACAAATACATAACATTTTGTTTTCTTCCAAACATGGCAAATTCAGGTCTTTTTGTAATGCTCCCATGTCAAGCTTTAGGAAATTTGTCCCTTATTCATGGCAAATTAGGGAATATTTTGTACTTTGTCACATGGCAATTTTACATATAATTTGCATTTTTTATGAAAAATATTTTCCTTCACCTTCCAAATTTTCTTAACAAACTCTACTTGTCAGATGGAAAACTCATAGCATTTTTTCAATAATAGGAAATTTATATAATTTGCATATAATGTAAACCTTGTATATCCTTTGATTTGATGTTGCCATGTAATTATAGAAAATATGGCTAGTTTCTGAACTTGTTATTGCCATGGCAAGATGAAGAGAAAAATTTCTCACAAAAAACATGGCAAATTTTGCAAAGCGATTTGGCAAAGTTTTACAAAATAACATGGCAAAATATAGAAATCCCTTTTAGAGTAAATTCACTGCAGAATTATTTTTTTGGGCCATGAATTGTTCTCGTACTTTATAATGGTAATTTGTTTTTGTACGATGGAAATTTTATCTTTTGTAACATGGCTATTTTTTTGGACGAAGGCAATTTGTTTGTACTACTTGTCACATGGAAAATTCATTAGCATTTTTTCGATCATGGAAAATTTATATAATTTTCATATAATGTGCTTTGATTTGTCGTACATTATTTTCCATGTTATTCTAGAAAACATGGAAGTTTTCTTAACTTATTATTTCCATGGCAAAATAAGGAGTAAAATGTTCTCACCAAAGACATAATAAATTTTGTAAAGCTACGTGACAGTCTTTTGCAAAATCACATGGCAAAATTTAGAATTCTATGATTTAGGGTAAAATCACATGGCAAAACTATTTTTTGTAGTATGTAAAATTCTTTTTCTTACTTGTAGGATGGTAAAAAAAATTGGTACCATCACAGTCTTAGTTTTTGTAACATGGCAAATTATTTTTGGACCATGTCACTTTTATTTTTGTATTAATTGTCACATGGAAAAATCAGGGTAAATTTATATAATGTGCACATTGCATACCCTTTGATTTGTTCTATAATGTTTGCCATGTTATTCTATATAACGTGGCAATTTTCTTAACTTGTTATTACTGGTCCATGACAAAATAAAAGAGAAAATGTTCTCACAAAAAACATGGCAAATTATGTGAAGCGACATGGCAACTTCTTGCAAAATCACATGGCAATATTTAGGAATTATTTTTTAGAGTAAAATCACATGGCAAAGTTGTTGTTTTGTACTATGGAAAATTCTTTTTCTTACTTATTTGGCGATAAATTCATTTTTGTACCATGAAAATTTTAGTTTTTGTAACTTTGCTATTTTTTGGGGACACAGGCAAATTGATCTATACATATATACCATGACATTTTCATTTTTGAACATAACATGGTAACTTTGTTTCTTGTAAATCTTCGGACCATGTCAATTTTATTTTGCACAACATTGAAATTTTATTGAACGAACCATGGTATATTTATATTTAATACCAAGGCAATTTTATATTAACATACCATGATAAACCTTTTGTGTCTTTACGATGGCATACCAGACATTTTTTTATGCTACATATCATGGCAAATATCTTTGTGTTTTAAGATGGATTTTTTAAAATACATGAATCTTGAAAATGGCCCATCATTTTTTCAATACATAGGTGATTTTTTATCACGAACAAGGAAACATTTTTCTGATATTTTTAAGATGGCAAATTCTGGGAATTTTTTGTTTCCCATAATACCTTTGGGTAAATTGAAGAATTTTCATCATGTATTTTTTACCAACAGTTTTGCAATTTACGTGCTTACATCGTGGCATTTTTGTGTGTTTTCCTCTTCTTCCTGACTATTTTTTGTAATATTTTTTTTATCCACGACATGGCCCTGTATCGCCCTGGTTCACGTTGGAGACACATTGCAGCGAACTAAATGTTCGTTGATTCCCCCCTCGGTGGGGGAGGGTGGGTGCGTGGGGGGGGGGGGGGATGTTAGATGTGTAGTAGCATCCTAAAAAAGGTATGGTATTGATCATTGGTGAACTTCGGACACTCCATGTTCACTAGATACCCAACCACCAGGGTTCAAATTCTATTCCTCACATGACATGCTGGTGTGGTTCATCATCAGTTTTTTTAGAGAAGTATGTTTTTTGTCCCTAAGTTTCCCAAAAGTATGGACTTAGTCCCTCAAGAATTTTGGGTACACATTTGGTCCTTCAAGTCTCAAAACCGAGTAAGTTTAGTCCAAAACCAGATTTTGACCAGTTTGACCGTCCAGATTTTGACCAGACGAACAGTAAACTCGAGTTTTTCTTTCAAAAAAATCAGATTTTTTTTTTGCCATCCAATATTATTACATGTTTAAGGTGCGTGCCAATTTTCATGCTCTTTCAACACTCAAGGAGCCCGTGGCGAAAAAGAATCTACTCTAGGTGAACAATAAATTAGGAAAATGTAGCAAAAAAATCGAAAAGATCTGAAATATTTTGGGGTTCAATATGCTCCAGTGTGCAAGGCGCGTGCAAATTTTCTTCATCTTTGGACATTCGAGGAGCTCATGGCAAAAAAAAATCCGCTAACAAAAAACAACCAAAATTTGTTTTTTTTTTGCTAGAGCTTGTCGGATCTCATTTCACTGCAAAAAATTGTACGCATGTAGCGCACCCAAGTATCTTGGGTGCCAAAACATTTCTTTTTTTTTTTGTTTTTTAGCTAATTTTTTCGAATTCATTGTTCACCTAGAGCAGATTTTTTGTTTTTTTTGCCACAAGCTCCTCGAACCGAAAGACCACGGAAATTGGCACGCACAATGCACATGTAAGCATATTGGTTGAAAAAAAAATTATTTTTTAACTTTTTTGAATTTACTGTTAATCAGGTCAAACCTGGTCAAAATCTGGACGGTCAAACCGGTCAAAATCTGGTTTTGGACTAAGCTTGCCTGGTTTTGAGACTTGAAGGATCAAGTGTGTACCAATTTTTTTGAAGGAATCAAGTCTATACTTTTGGAGAACCTGAGGTACCAAAAACATACTTTTCTCAAAAAAATTGGATACATTACACCTTACAAGAGTTCACCTGTGTACCTGAGTGGCTTCTTTCGATCCGTAGGCTAGAAATATACGGGGAGCTTTTGAATACATTTCGTACAGTACCAGATGCAATATTCATCATCTGCGCCACACTCAACCTGCAGTAGCTGATACGATGCGCTCCGTCAGCAAAGCGGTACGGGTTGTGGTGGCGGATCACGGACCCCATCTTCCCGGGAATCTCCAAGTAAAGCGGATTCGGGCCTCGTCTCTCGGCCATCGTTTTCACACTGTTCGTTTGGCTGCGGCGCGCGCCCGTGCCCGGCCGAATTTCGTGTTTTGATCCTTTTTGGAAAGGATTTCAGGATCTGATCCCTGTTTGAATTTTTTTCGTAATTTGACCCTTTTGCTACCGCCAGGGCCTACAGCGGTAGGGTTAGATAGCCTCCGCCACAGCTTATGGCGGTAGGGGTGCGACGGAGGAGGACGGCGGCCGTTTGACTGCGTTGACGTGGATAAGTACCTACCGCCAGGAGGCCTGGCGGTAGGCTGTCCAAACCTCTGCCAGCACTGGCGGTAGGGTCTGTCCTCGATGGTAACGATTCTCAGAACGAAGAATTGAGTTGCCTGGCGGTAGAGTTGTCGACCCTACCGCTGGGGCCTTGGCGGTAGGGTCTTTGTTTTTCAAAGGTAACGATTCAGAACGAAGAATTGAATTGCCACATGGTAGGCTGTCGACCCTACCGCCAGGCCTTGGCGGTAGGGTCCTGTGTTTTATGAATTTAAGTTCATTTGCTTGCTTCTTTTCAAATTCAATATGACAATAATATTATAGCAATTTTCACAAATATAACAACAATATCACAGATCTCAAACAATTAAACTTGGGCATCACATACACATTAACAAATTTGAAGTGCATAGAACATTTCAAACGAACTTCAACTAATTAGTAAACGGAGTTCCACATAGTTTCACAAATAGCAAACACATAGATCCAGCATGCAGTACCGTGAGCCGATGTTGTCCGCAAGAGGTGGCCGCCTTAATAGAGTTTCATAAACAAAAGCACCATAAGCATAAGCATACATAAACAAACAATGAACTCAAATCATATCAAGATCAAATTTTAAGCATATTCCTCCAACAACATCTACTACACATGATGGATCAAATCATATCAACATGCATCATATCAAAAAAAAACCTCCAACATAAATCATAGCTTCATATTTTTAAACAAAATTTTCCAAACAATATCTTCATATCATCATATCAACATGCATCATCAAACTAGGGTTCATCTTCACACTAGAGCATATCATTATATCAACATGCATCATCAAACTAGGGTTCATCCCTTTATCAACAATACATCATAATTTTTTCATCAAAAAAAATTATGACCTAGGGTTCATCTTCACACTAACATATGAACTATTGATTAGAGTACATATCCAATACCACTACTTCCTAAAGAACTAAGAACTACAACTACAATCAATCTTAGGTGAAAAAAAATCAATCTAAGTTCAAAAACATGAGGGATTTCAAGCAAATAATGCGTCGAATCGGTGGCAAGTTTGCAAAAACTAATTGGAGGGATCGGAGGAGCTTACGGTTCTCTCCTCGGGGCCATCTCGATCCGCCAAAAAGGTGAAGAATCAGTGAAGATCCAAGGGGGGGAGTGGAGAAGATGAGAGAGGGAGAGAGGGGCGACTTGAGGGAGAAAGAAAGAACTGTCGTCGGGGGCGCGGAGGTTTCGGGGCAAATAACTGCCCGCATCCTACTGCCAGGGCCACTGGCGGTAAGGTTAGACAGCCTACCGCCAAGGCCCATGGCAGTAGGGTGCGACGGAGGAGGGACGGCGCCGTCTCCGTGCGCTGACGTGGATAAGTTTCCTACCGTCATAGGACCTGACGGTAGGCTGTCTAACCCTACCGCCAGAGGCCCTGGCGGTAGGCAAAAGGGTCAAATTTAAAAAAAAAATTCAAACCAGGATCAAATCCTAAAATCCTTTATAAAAATGGTCAAAACACGAAATTCTGCCCCGGTGCCCCGTGCCGCGTCAGAGGACGGCGCCGGGGAATCCAGCCTACCAGACCCGCACCGCGACAGCGACGCTCTCCTCTCACTTGATCGAATCACCATCGGTGGCAAAAAGCGAGCAGCAAACAATGCCCTCGCCGACATGCTGGTGGGCGGTGGCCGGCGGGCTTTGCTTGGCCGGCAGCCCTGCTGCGGCAATGCAGCATCTGTACTTCTGGAGATAAGAGCATCACTCTGCACAGTGCTCTAAAACGTGGTAAAATATGGGATAAGTAGTGTTTGGTGCACGCTCTTAAACGTGCACTAGACCTTTGCTTGGCCTCCAGAGCATCTGTAGTAGGAAAGAGCATCATTCTGCACATTGTTTTAGGACGTGGTAAAATATGGGATAATGTTGCACGCACTAAAAGAGGCATTGCAGATTGGGTATCTCGGTCTAGGTTGTTGGGGACTTGGGATCAGCAGAGGCTGGCTGGGACTTGTTGGAGACACTAGCAGTGGGAATGAACACCGACAAAGCTGCTGATTGCCGATTGCTTGTAAGGGCATCTCCAACGGAAGTCATGCGGGAGGACGCCATCTAAATCTAGCCGCATATATTTCAGCTCATATTTTAACAAATCGGACGAAATATAAATCGGTCAATATTCATCAAGGTTGGGATAGAAAATAGCATAAATTATCCACACATATCATGCAAATTAAGTCTGGTACTACAAGATCTCAAATTCGACTAGATCGCGAATGTCCAACAAGTTTTTCATGGACGGATCATGCCGTCCCACACATACTCCCCATTCAGCTTCATTCAACAGTGTGTACAGATAAATGGTCGTCTCTCTATCCCATGGTACACGGCGGCAATGCGTGTGGGCTGCATATAATGTGTAAACCAACATTGAATGAATGAATCAATCAACAAGTTGGGCAAGAGGAAGAACTTACGATCTCGTCTTCTGTCGCGTGCAATGGCTACTTTGCCTCGAGTTGACGAACTACGTTGCAAAATTTGGCGACTCGGATTTGGATAGCGTGCCAACGATACGACAACGACCACACGTTGTGTGGTTGAATGATGTACATGTCGTAGGGCATAATATGCTTTCATGTGTGTAACTTTTCATGCACTTCCTCCCAAAAGGGCTCCCCTCTGCTCCTACCAATGAAATCCGCGGATACAGCTAGCCACACACCGCAAAACAACTCATCCTCCATGGTCAAGTAGCTGACCATCCTTCGTACTCTAGAAAATGATATAACATTTGAAACTAAGCTCAATGGCATTTGACCGAACACCTACCGGGCGTGGTGTCCGCCATGGAGGTCGTCGACAGGGGGCAGAGTGTACCTGGGTACAAACGGCTCCAGGGCGGAAAGCTCCATCCTAACGGCGAGCGGGCGCGTCGGTGCTAGTTGCTGACATCCAGCAATGCCTCTGTGGCGGCCGGAGACGTACGGCGGAGGTGGAGAGTACGAATGCAAAGCAAGAGGAAGAAGGGGCGGAGTGAAAGAAAATGGGACCGGGAGGGAGGATTGGGTGGGCCGGAGGTGTCAGTGTCCTACATTTTGAGTGTCCGGACTCACACAAATCTCTCCCCATGTTGTCTCCAATTTACGGGAGAAGTCGGGTCCGGACCACCTGCGGAACGATACAAACCCGCGTTGCATGGCTTTCTCGAGGTATACCGCCCCGCGGACAACATGGTCCAGACGGATGCGGACGGTTTACGGATCTGCCTTAAAGATGCCCTAACGTTACACAAAATATCTAGAACAACAGAAGTCGGTATACTGTCCCGTCTGTGCATGCTTACATCAGGTTAATCTTCAGTTGCTCCTTTCGAATGCTCCTTGGTGCTACGTACTACGTACAAGAGGGACCCACGCCTATGGGCCAAGTGGCAAGTGCGCTATACTCCAAAGATCCACCCATCCGAGTGACGCCATTGTCTCTCCACTGGGTTCAGCTTTGAAACTCCGATCCGGCGGCACGATGCATCGTCATCCACAACAAGCACCGAGCCTACCCATAATCATACCCAAACACATGAAAATTTACATTATCCGGTGCTCTGGCCTTTACAGCATCAAAATTCACATCCTCCGGGACAGCGACAAGGTGCTCAACCCTGTGCTCTGCACCTGCACCAAAAAAGACCTTTCTTCTTCTTCTCCTCCGGAGGATAAGGAGGCCCTGTTCTGGTAAGTCCGGGGAGAAGAAGACAAGCAGACTGGATAGACATGAGGGCACAGCAAAAAGGCTCGTGCCATGAGCTCTCCACTCGGCTGGGCCGGGCCAACGGGGCTGGGCCAGAGCGCTTCTGCGGGCCACGCCTCGGAGATCCGTGGCGTCGTTTCCTGCCACCCGCCGTGCCGGCGAGCAAGCGGCTGGGGTCAGGTGGTCGATCCGATTCCGATGCGCGCTCGACAAAGCTGCAGTTCTCGTGGTGGTGTACCACTTCAACGCTAAAGCGGCCAGGTCATCCGCTCCGTTCTATAGCTCTCACGGGCGCACGAGAGATTCTACTGGCTCGAGATTAGCTTTATATAATCATGGATAAGTAGTTTATCCAAGGCTTTTTGATTTTGACCGTGTTTTGACCTGCACAATATGCCGGATTTACGGGTGCACCATATGCTCATCGACACGCGCGCCTATGCAGATACTGTCTGTTCTGTTGAGTTTTGCAGGGTTTTTGGCCAGAACGTAGTACTAGGAAAGAAGGGATGGTGTCAAACCGGCAGCTAGCATTGATATATCTCAGTCGCAAGAAAATTGCGTCTACACCAAGTATTCTTGCAAAAATAATACTCCTCTATAAAACAACTTCGTACTCCCTTCATCCCATAATATAGTGTGTATTACATATTTTAGAGGTCAAATTTAGTGAATTTTGACCAAGTTTATGGAAAAAATTATCAACATGTGGAATATCATCAATACCATTAGATTCATGATGATCTTGCACAGGCTGATCGAGCCAAAAACGAGCCCCCCCCCCCCCTGCGTCGTCTCCTCTGGCGACTCGGGGGCAAGCCCTACTGCGCCGCCGCCGGCACCTCCCCCCACCCCTCCTCTGCTTCACCGCTGCCGGACGGGACGCGGGCTAAGCCGCGCGTGCCCCTAGGATGGTGGCGGCGGGGCTCTTGCGGCTGGGTTCACGCAGATCTGAGGCGGCTGACTCTCGTCGCGGTGGCTCGGGTGGGCGTCCGACGTCGGATCGTCTTGCCTCCGTCATGGTGGCTCGTGTCTTGGTGGCTCTGTGGCGCGTCTTGCGGTGCGAGCAGCCCGTCGTGGCTGAGGCGGATCTGGGTAAGCCTGCGAGGTGAACGCCGAAGCGCTGTGCCGACCTCCCGTCTTTGTGGTGGTCTGCATCTGGCGGCAGCGTGGCGATCCTTCGTGGCCCGCTGATCTGGATGGTTGCTGGTGGTGCATTCCGCTGGACTAGCTGGATCCGGTTGGATCGGCCCGTGGTTGTCCGGCTTGGGAAGAGGAGGGTGGTGGTGAGTACTGCTGGTGGAGGTGGTGGTGGTGGGTGGAAGGTGGTGGCGGTGCTGCTGCAGCAGGTCTTGATCTCATCGCCTTACATTGGCGCCATGGCGGCGGTCTGGCTCCGGCCAGTGCGCGGGGCGCTGTGGGCGTGCCGCCGCACGATGTATGGCTCGGCCGGACCATGGTGGTTCCTGGCCTCGGGCAGTGCTCCTCTGCTCCTTGCCGGCATGGTGCACGGCAGGGCATGGCGGCCTGCGCTGCGTCCGGGGGCCTGCGTTTGGTCGGCCGTTGATGGATCTGGCGCCTAGTGCTGACGTTTGGTGTCGGCGGTCTCCGCAGGGTGCGGTTGGCTCCGGCGGCTTGTCGTGCTTCTTCGTCTCTCGAAGGGTTCGATGGTGGTGGTGGCCAGGTGCCGTCTTGTTGTAGGGATGTGCTCAAACTCCGGGTGAGAACCCTGCATCGACTATGTCGATGCCGGCGGCAACGACGTCTATGGACGCCGTTTTCCTTGCAGGAGGTGCCGTTGTGGAGCTCCAGCACCTACAACTTTTGCTTTGTGGTCTATGGGTGAAAACCTAAGATCAGGCAATGCCAGATCGGATGGTGGTGTTGTGTCCTCGGCAACACTACCTCCTCGGAGGCGTCATCTTGGAGACCCAAACGATGGCTTCTGTTGTTTCGTGTGGTTGAGGGTGGCCCGTGTGCTGGTGGAGCTGGGGCCTGCTCTGGACCGATGGTGGTGTGTTCTTCTTCATGTGTTTCTCTTCGGCTGTCCTACGTGTGGTCTCCGGCCTGCTTCTATCCATGCTCATGACCCTGTCCTGTTGAGGCGAGCCTCAGGCTCTTGGTCTCGTCTTGGTTCACCTTTGCTCAGTAACGACGCAATGACGCCTCCCCGACTTGCTAATCGTCTTGAACTTCCGTGGCGGAGCGCTCAGTCAAGGTTCGTGTTAAGCTTTGGCACTCGTTGATTGTGGATGCTCCTCTGTTGTGCCGTGGGGTTTGATACACACGCCGGTGCGGTGCGTTAGGCTGTTTGTAGAGTCTTGGTATTGTGATCCCTCGACGCACCCCTCATCTACCTAGTCCTGTTAGTATGCTAGCTAGGTCTTGCCTTATGTTGGGCGTCCCGCTCCTCTCCTTTCCTTGTAACACTTGTTACTTGTCTGGTTTTATTTCGGTTTTCCTCATAAACGGGGTCAATTTGTTAAGGTTTTCGATCCGGTTTTCCTTATAAACTGGATCACTCTCCTGGCATTATGGCCACTTTGAGCAATATATTCAGGTGGAGGGACTCTTCCCCCGGTGATTCTCAAAAGGAAACCATTAGATTCATGATAGAGTACATTTGCATACTTTATATGCTTTTTTGTAGTAATTCATACGGTATATGTTCGATGTTGTAGATATTGTTTTTTTCTATACGACTTGTATTGTCTGTTAATTGCTTCTACAATTTGAGTTTGACAAGGTCTTTGGCCTGAATATACAGAACAAGTGACGATGTCAATTTTCGCAAAAAAAATAAATATGACAGTGTCAAACCGGCAGCTAGCATTGGCATATCTAAGAGTCGAGCGCTCCAAATCCACGTCCGGGTGGAAGCCCCGGTCACTGACTGATAAAAATAACCCGACCTAGCATGACTCCTCAAACCGGCCCCAAACGTCCGAGCTGTCCGGCTCCTCAAACCCAGCCCAAATCTGGGGCAGATTTGGAGAGGCCCGGGAGCATCCCCATGTCGGACAGGCCCACCCCGACCCACATAAATCCACAATCCAGACAAACCGTAGACATCATTCCACTCCACTCCACTCTCTCGCTTTTGTCTCCTCCTCTTCCCATCCATCCCGTTTCGATCAATGGCCACCGACGACAGCAGCACCGCCTCTGATGGCAGACCGGACCCCAAGGATAACGTGGAGGAGATCGCGCTCCGCATTGCTGCGTCGGTCACTCCTGGACAGGGGCGGCAGCAGCAGAAGCTCAAGTTCGGTGTCGGCACATGTCGCCCGGCGACATAGTGCAAGCGACGCCGCCGGCCCCTTGCGTCCGGCGCGTTGCTCCGACCGCTCCGAGCCCATGAAGGTACACTGCTCGTCTGCTCCTGCTCTATAAGCGCCGGAGGGCGTCCCTAACCACCATAGGGTGCTCATGCCATCGTCGGAGCCGCAGTGGATGAGGAAAACCAAATCAAAGGCGCGGGCCGCATGCCATGAGCGACAACATGAGAGGGAGATGGTTACAGTAAGGGAGGCTTTGGCCGCGCCTGGGCCACAAGCGCGGGTGGATCCATAGGATGCACTTCTCGCATCGGTCCTCCGACGGTCCCTCACGCCGACGCGTGACGGCTCTGCCGCAAAAATGCCAGAGTGCTCCGACTAGCCATCAAGCTGTCGGAGCGCAAGCCAACGATGGGGTCAGCACACCCTGGAGCAGCAGCACTTGGCATGGAGGCTAGCTGGCCAAATCGCCTTGGACGACGCATCAGACGTCAACGACAGATCCAGCTATGACGATGATGTCCCTCTGGCTGCCTACGCCTACGCGGAGGGTCACATCCGCACTGACGAGTGCAAGGGGAAGGGTCCGGCGAGGAAATGGTGATTTCGTTTGCCCTTCCCATTTTATCTATATTTTTATTCATTTTTAGTATGAATTTGTAATGTTCAGCAATCAACTTTGATCCTTTTGTGTGGAATGACTAATGTGGTTGCTAAGTACTATGTGAATTTAGTCCGTTTCGTTCTATTAAGCATGTTCATCGTGTTCACCGTCGTAGTGTTGCATGAATTTGGGGGTTCAGATATGAGGGACACGACTGTGGAAGCAGCCAGCTGAGGGGTGACTAGTCAATGCCCGCGGGCATTTGAGGGTCTAGATTAGATATATTCGGCTGTAATGCTCTAAGTGGCAAGAATATTGCGTGCTACACCAAGTATTCTCCCAAAAAAGTAATTTACTTTAAATAAGAAATCCACACTATATCTATTTCTGTTGGAAATATGCCCTAGAGGCAATAATAAAGTTATTCTCATATTTCCTTGTTCTTGACATGTGTTTATTCTCCATGCTATAATTGTATTAACTGGAAACTCAAATACGTGTGTGCATACATAAACAAATATGGTGTCCCAAGTAAGCCTCTACTAGATTACCTTATTGATTAAAGGTGGTTAAGGTTTTCTAACCATGGACACAAGTTCCCATTTAATAACGAGGCCATATCATTACGAGAAGAATGTGATGGACAAACACAATCATAAGCTTATCATTTGATCGTGTCGCTAAGTTTATATTGATACAACTTTCTTAATGCCACTCCCTAGTAGCGGAAGAACGCTCTGTGGGCATCAACCGTCACTTCATAAC
Organism: Aegilops bicornis; assembly: GCA_021605145.1. NCBI lineage: Eukaryota > Viridiplantae > Streptophyta > Magnoliopsida > Poales > Poaceae > Aegilops > Aegilops bicornis. The sequence continues at coordinate 514,278,448 of CM038669.1, read as the reverse complement.
GGTGTGTTCATAAAGATACTCATCAGGTATCTCGAAAGGTACTAGTTCGGTTGCATGGATCAAGACAAGGATTTGTCACTCCATGTGATAGAGAGATATCTCCGGGCCCTCTCGGTAATACAACATCCTAAGTAGCTTGCAAGCATGTGACTACTGTGTTTGGTCACGGGGGTGTTGTATTACGGAACTAGTAAATAGAACTTGCTGGTAACGAGATTGAACTAGGTATGCTGATACCGAAGATCGAATCTCAGGCAAGTAACATATCACCAGACAAAGGGAATCGTATACAAGGTTATCTGAATCATTGACATCGTGGTTCAGCAGACGAAATATCTTCGTATATGTGGGAACCATTATGGGCATCCATGGTGTTGGGAAACATAGTAGAAAACAAAAAATATTCGCACTACGATCACCCAGGAACAATATGAAGATGCATATAGGGTTTGGATCAACGATCGTTACTGACTCCGGAGTGCAGCAGAAGTAGACAAATCAGTGTAGATCATACTTGGAGTCCCTCAAACCGTTGATGATGATCCTGTGAACCGCCCTCGGATGATGCCTTGGTAAGACCAAAAGCACGACCTCTCTACTTGGTTGCAAGCGCACGATCTTCATGATCCGGCAGCGCTTCGCCGTTCAGAGCTAATCATCATAGGAAAATTAGAGGGGGGAGATTAGAACCACACTGAGCTTCTAATTATGAGGATTAGAGGAACTAGGTATAGCTCTAAGTAGTCAACTAGGACCAACTAGAACTAGAACTAGATGAATTAGAGGAGGCTCCAAAACTTATGTATTCAATAGGGCACAATACCTCAAGTATATATAGGTTGGAGGGGGAGAGGAGGGCTACCACCAAGGAGGGAAAGGCTCTTCTTGGTGCTCTGGCCAAGGGGAGGAGTTGGACTCCTCCCCCACTTGGATTCGCCCCCCCCCCCCACACACACACACAAGGAAGAGGGGGGCGTCAACTCCACTTGGGCCCTTGTGGCGAAGTTGCCTTCCACTTCGTGGCCTCTTGAGGCCCGTTGATATTTAATTTAATATAAATCCTTCTAATAATTACTGGACCCTTTTATATACAATTTAACACCACCAATTTTTTCCACCTATATATATATATTAATTATCCGAAATACTAGGTATTGCCCGATAAACTCTGAAACCCTTCCGATGACCCTGAAAGGCTTTCGATTCTTCTCGGAATTATTCTGAATATTAATGAAACTACTTCACAAATAAATCCTTGACACTCTCGTCCTACTAACACTTAGCAGATCGTGAATACCTTAAGCTTGTGAACCCATGCTACTTGTGAGCTGCGTTGGGATTTCCTCGAAGAGGAGAGGATGATGTAGTACAGTAGATATAAGTATTTCCCTCAGTTAAGAACCAAGGTTATCAATTCAGTAGGAGAACCAAGAAAAACCTCATTAATAGCGCCTACACACAAAAGAGCAAATACTTGCACCCAACATGATCAAGGGGTTGTCAATCCCCTCGGCGGTTATTTGCGAGGATCAAATCTCGTAGTGATAGATGGATAAATAAAAACAGAAAATAAAATAATGGTAAATAAATTGCACCAAGGTATTTTTGGATTTTATATATGATAAAAGTAGACCTAGGGGCCATAGTTTTCACTAGAGGCTTCTCTCTCAAACAAAAAACATAAGGTTGGTAAACAAATTACTGTTGGACAATTAATAGAAAAGCACATAGTTACGATGATATTCAAGGAAATGATCATGTATATAGGCATCACTTCCAAGACAAGTAGACCAACTCCAACCTGCATCTACTATTACTCCACCCGTTTACCGCTATCCAGCAAGCATTTACAGTATTAAGTTCATAAAAATGGATTAACGCCATAAGCAAGATGACATGATGTAGACAAAGTAAATCCAACCAATATGAATAAACCCCGTTGATTTCGCCTTAATGGCAACAATACAAATGCGTGTATTGTCCCCTTCTATCACTGTGATATAGAGCACCGCATGATTGAACCCGCTAGAAAACAACTCTCCCTTTGCAAGATAAATCAATTTAGTTGGCCAAACCAAACAGATAGATCAGAGAGAAATACAAAGCTATAATAATCATGCATAAAAGAATTCAGAGAAGACTCAATTAATTTTCACGAATAATATGATCATAAACCCACAATTTATCGGATCCCAACAAACACAAAGATCGAATATATCTCCAAGAACATCGAGGATTGTATTGAAGATCAAAGTGAGAGAAGAAGCCATCTAGCTATGGACCCATAGGTATGTGGTAAACTACTCACACATCATCGGAAGGGCAGCAAGGTTGATGCCCTCTGTGATTGATTCCCCCTCTGGTAGGGTGCCAGAAAAGGCCTCTAGATGGGATCGCGAAAGAACAGAAACTTGTGGTGGCGGAAAGAGTATTTTGGGTGGTTCTCTGTTGGTTTCCTGATTTTAGAGAATTTATAGAGGTGGAATCAGGTCAGACGGAGCCACGAGGGGCTGATATGTGGGTGGACCGGTGCTTAGGTGCTGTTCTTACTTGAACAAGCCTCCTACTTATCATTAACCCTCTTGCAAGCATCCTCAACTACGAGAAAAGTATTAATTATGAATAAATTCTAACCATAGCATTAAACTTTTGGATCTAGTCAGTCCCTTACAGAATAGCGCATAAACTGGGGTTTAAGCTTCTATCACTCTCGCAACCCATCATATATTTACTATTCCACAATGCATTCCCTTAGGCCCAAATATGGCGAAGTTTCATGTAGTCGACGTTCACTTGACACCACTAAGGGAATCAAAACATACATACTATCAAAATATTGAACACATACCAAGTTCACAAGATTACTTGCAACATGATTTCTCCCGTGACCTCTAGAACAAAAGTAACTACTCACAAATGATAATCATGCTCAAGATCAGAGGGGTATTAAATAGCATATTGGATCTGAACATATAATCTTCCACCAAATAAACCATATAGTAATCAACTACAAGATGTAATCAACACTACTAGTCACCCAGAAGCACCAATCTATAGTTAGGTAACAAGATTGAACACTAGAGATGAACTAGGGTTTGAGATGAGATGGTGTTGTCGAAGATGTTGATGGAGATTTCCCTCCCCAAGATGGGAGAGTTGTTGGTGATGATGATGATGATGATTTCCCCCTCCGGAGGGAAGTCCCCCGGTGGAATCGCTCCACCGAAGGGCAAAAGTGCTCCTGGCCAAGTTCCGCCTCGATAAGGTGGCGCTTCATCCCGAAAGTCCTTCCTTATTTTTCTAGGTCAAAATGACTTATATACCGGAAGATGGGCACCGGAGGTGGGCCTGGGTGAGCACAACCAACCAGGGCGCGCCTGGGCTCCCTGGTGCGCCCAGGTGGGTTGTGCCCACCTGGTGGGCAACCACTGGTACTTATTTGCTCCAATATTCATCATATATTCCATAAAAATTCTCCGTGAAGTTTCAGCTTGTTTGGAGTGGTGTAGAATAGGTAGGCTGACGTAGCTTTTCCAGGTCCAGATTTCCAGCTGCCGGAATTCTCCCTCTTTGTGTGTACCTTGCATATTATGAGAGAAAAAGCATTAGAATTACTCCAAAAAGCATTATTATGCATAAAAACATCATAAATAACAGTAGGAAAACATGATGCAAAATGGACGTATCAATTCCCCCAAGCTTAGACCTCGCTTGTCCTCAAGCGAAAAACCGAAATCGAAAAACATGTCCACATGCTTAGAGAGAGAGGTGTCGATAAAAACAAAATATGGACATAGAAGCATCATGTAAATTATTATAACAGCAACAAATTTAAACATAAGACTTTTATCAGAGAGCTTTTATCATAAACTTCTAATGAATAAGTAACAGTTCATCACACAATCGAAGTATAAAGCATAAACTCTATTGGAAACCAACAAACTATGTTCTCAGTCAACTTTGCAACTAAAATTCATCATATTTCCAGGAAGGGTCACGTATCGGAGCCTTTAGGAAAGTCCACATACTCAACCATCATATAGTCTTCTATGATTGCTAACACTCATCGCATACACATAGAAAGATAGGGGCTTATAGTTTCGCCTCCCAACGTATTTACCTCAAGGGTGAAGTCAACAGTAATAACTTATGCCACCCATGTGAACCTGGACATATGTGCCTAGATCTTTCCTCACCACATGATGCTTGCCAAATGAGAAAATAAAAAGGAATAGAGAGAAAACTTTGACTCTTTGCATGAAAGTAAATACATAAAAAATAAAAGATAGGCCCTTCGCAGAGGGAAGCAGAGGTTGCCATGCGCTTATTTGTTTGTATGCTTAACCCCTTAGTGCAAAAGAACATCACGTTGCATTGCCCCTTGTGATAGCGACCTTTATTATGTAGTCTGTCGCTTTTATTCTTCACCATCACAAGTTTGTTCAATGCTTAATTTTCTCTTACACTAAATGATCTCACACATTTAAAAGCAATTTTTATTGCCTTTTTGCACCGATGATAACTTACTTGAGGGATCTTGCTCAATCCCTAGGTAGGTATGGTGGACTCTTGAAAATAAGATTTGGGTTTAAGGGTTTTTGGATGCACAAGTAGTATCTCTACTTAGTGCGGAATTTTTGGCTAGCAAAGATAGGGGCAAGCACCACATGTTGAAGGATCTATGACAATATAACTTCTATGTGAATATGAACAAACATAAATCATTACGTTGTCTTCCTTGTCCAAACGTCAACAATTTTTGGCATATAACATTTTGACGGGGGCTCACAATCACAAAAGATTTCTAGGATAGTGTATTTATATGTGAATCTTATTTTCCCTTATTAATTCTCTCATGAGTTGCATCATTGACCAATGCTATGTTTGTCAATCTCTAATAAAATTTTCTACTTATACTTTTCCTTATGTGGTGCCATCATCTACCATAAGATTAGCATATGATCTTGTTCTTTTATTTCCTTTCTCTTTTATTTATAACCTTTCTTTTTATTGCAACATGAAAGTAAAGAAAGAAAAAACTCAGACTAAACTTTATTATATAACTTGCACACGGTTACAAGGATAGATAACTAAGCAAGCTCTTGAAAAGAAACGAGACTAAACTTTTATTCATCTAAAGCAAAAGATCAAACTAAAATAAGTAAAGGAAAAAAGATAGTGGGGATGATACGATACCGGGGCACCTCCCCCAAGCTTGGCGGAAGCCAAGGGGAGTGCCCATACCCGATACTCAATTTTCCTTTGGTGATGAAGAAGATGGAGGTGGTGGTGGAGAGATCCTGTCCTTCAAGATCAAGAGATTCTCCAATCTACGTATGATGCTCCGGAGGAAGATGATGTGCTCTTGATGTAGAATATTTTCACGAGTGAGGTATTTATTGTGCACATGGACCGTTTCAATGATTCGAAAGGCCGCAATCTCAGTAGGGGTAAGATGAGCATAGTAAGGCTTAAGGATATCTTCTTCTTCCTCCTCGGCCGGCAGTGCTTGTTCAGCCATCGAGGGTGGATCTACGGTAGCCTCCTTGCCCTTGTCTCCCTTTACGGCTTCCATGGGCTCCTCCCTCTTCAGCTCAATCTTCATCAACCAAGCATCTTCTTCCATGTTGTTGGAGGAGGAGGAAGACATGATGCATGGCTTGATAGATTAGACCGAAAACAGCAAGAAAAGAGAACAAAAGATTTCTTCGTGATACGGTGGTTAATAGGTTTGGGGGAGGGGGCGGGGGTTATATAACGATTTTTTATCTTGGGGGACAAGCAAATGTGAGAAAAACGGAGTCCGGAAGGTGCCCCAGGTGGGCACAACGCACCTGCGCGTGCCTAGCTTGCTAGGCGCGCCCTGGTGTCTTGTGCCCACCAGGGTACACTTCCTGAAAGTTTCTTATTTTCCTAATTTTCTAAATATTCCAATACTGACAAAAAATATTTTTGCGGATTTTTCGGAGTCCGTTTACTTACCGTATCATGTCCCTCCTTATTTTCACGATTCTGGAGTGTTCTGGAAGGACTCTTTTATGTGTTCTTCCGGTGTCAAATTTGAATAATATTACTTTCAACATTAATGGGCGTACCTGAGATATAATGTTTTATTCATGGCCCATTAACAACCTTCTTTTTAGTACCTTCGGCATTATTTATTTTGATAGCTCCAGATCGATAAACCTCCTCAATAACAAAGGGTCATTCCCATTTGGAGAGGAGTTTTCCTGCAAAGAATGTGAAACGAGAGTTGTACAAAAGGACATATTCTCCGACTTTGAAATCACGCTTTTGGATTCTTTTATCATGCCATATTTTAACTTTTTCTTTAAATAACTTGGCATTTTCATAAGCTTGGGTTCTCCATTCATCTAAAGAGCTAATATCAAATAACCTCTTTTCACCGGCAAGTTTGAAATCATAATTGAGTTCTTTGACTGCCCAATATGCTTTATGTTTTAACTCAAGAGGCAAATGACAAGCTTTTCCATAAACCATTTTATAAGGAGACATACCCGTAGGATTTTTATATGCTGTTCCATAAGCAGTGCATCATCTAATTTCTTAGACCAATTCTTCCGGGGCCTATTGACAGTCTTTTGCAAGATTAGTTTTATTTCTCTATTACTAAGTTCAACTTGACCACTAGACTGGGGATGACAGGGTGATGCAATTCTATGGTTAACATCGTACTTGGCAAGCATTTTACGGAAAGCACCATGAATAAAGTGTGAACCACCATCAGCCATTAAACATCTAGGGACTCCAAACCTTGGGAAAATAACTTCTTTAAGCATTTTAATAGAGGTTTTGTGATCAGCACTACTGGTTGGAATAGCTTCTACCCATTTAGTAACATAATCAACAACAACCAAAATATGTGTATACCCATTAGAGGAAGGAAAAGGTCCCATGTAACAAAATCCCCAAACATCAAATGGTTCAACAGCAAGTGAATAATTCATAGACATTTCTTGACGCTTACCGATATTATCAATTCTTTGACATTCATTACAAGATAAGACGAACTTACGGGCATCCTTGAAAAGAGTAGGCCAATAAAATCTAGATTGCAATACCTTGTGAGCAGTTCTATCTCCAACATGATGCCCTCCATAAGCTTCGGAGTGACATTTCCATAGGATTTGTCCCTGTTCATGCTCAGGTACACAACGTCTAATAATACCATCTACTCCTTCTTTATAAAGATGTGGGTCATCCCAGTAATAATGTGTTAAATGATAGAATACTTTTTTTCTTTTGTTGGTATGTAAAGCTAGGGGGTGTGTATTTAGCAACAATGTAATTAGCATAGTCAACATACCATGGTGTACTATTAGAAACATTTATTGCAGCTAATTTCTCATCAGGAAAGCTATCATCAATAGGTAGTGGGTCATCAAGCACATTTTCAAGCCTAGACGAGTTATCAGCTACGGGGTTCTCAACTCCTTTTCTATCAGTGATATGTAAATCAAATTCTTGTAGTAAGAGAACCCATCGAATAATTCTAGGTTTAGCATCTTTCTTTTCCATAAGATATTTAATAGCAGTATGGTCGGTGTGAACGATAACTTTAGAGTCAACAATGTAAGATCTAAATTTATCACAAGCAAACACCACTGCTAGGAATTCTTTTTCAGTGTTTGCATAATTCCGTTGTTCTCTGTCTAGAGTTTTACTAGCATAATGAATAACATTCAGTTTCTTATCAACTCTTTGTCCTAGAACAACACCAACAGCATAATCAGTAGCATCACACATAATTTCAAAAGGCAAGTTCCAATCAGGTGGTTGAACAATAGGTGCAGAAATTAAGGCTTTCTTGAGTGTTTCAAAGGCTTCTGAACAATCATCATCAAAAACAAAAGGAACATCCTTTTGCAAAAGGTTTGTAAGAGGCCTAGAAATTTTAGAAAAGTCTTTGATAAATCTCCTATATAAAGCAGCATGACCTAGGAAACTACGAATACCTTTGATATCTTTAGGACATGTCATTTTCTCAATTGCATCAACCTTAGATTTGTCCACTTCAATACCTCTTTCGGAAATTTTATGACCCAAGATGATACCTTCATTAACCATAAAGTGGCTCTTCTCCCAATTCAAGACAAGATTTGTTTCTTCACATCTCTGCAAAACTCAATCAAGATTGCTTAAACAATCATCAAAAGACTTCCCATAAACACAGAAGTCATCTATGAAAACCTCTACAATCTTTTCACAAAAGTCAGAGAATATAGAAGTCATAAATCTTTGAAAGGTAGCCGGTGCATTGCATAAACCGAAAGGCCTACGTCTAAAAGCATAAGCTCCAAAGGGACAAGTGAAAGTGGTTTTTTCTTGATCTGGTTGAGGAACATGTATTTGTGAAAAACCATAATATCCATCAAGGAAGCAAAAGTGTGTGTGCTTAGATAATCTTTCTAACATTTGATCAATAAAAGGCAAAGGGTAATGATCTTTTCTAGTTTCTTTGTTTAATTTTCTAAAATCAATTACCATTCTATAGCCTGTAAAAATTCTTTGTGGAATAAGTTCTTTCTTATCATTAGGAACAACGGTAATACCTCCTTTCTTAGGAACACAATGAACAGGACTTACCCATCTACTATCAGCTATAGGATATATTATACCTACTTCTAGAAGTTTTCAGATTTCCTTTCTTACCACTTCCTTCATTTTCGGATTTAACCAATGTTGGTGATCAACAACGGGTTTAGCATCAGGTTCCATATTAATCTTGTGCTGACAGAGAGTGGGACTAATGCCCTTTAAATCATCAGGAGTATACCCAATAGCAGCTCGGTGGTTCCTTAGAACTTTCAATAATCTTTCTTCTTCATGTTCTGAAAGGTTAGCACTAATAATAACATGATATATCTTATTTTCATCGAATAAGCATATTTCAAAGTGTCTGGCAATTGTTTTGATTAAAACATAGGATCATCTTTACGTGGAGGAGGACCTCCTAGAGTTTCAATAGGCAAATTGTGTTTAAGCAGAGGACGTTGTTCAAAGAAAATCTTATCTATTTCATTTCTCTCATGCATATGTAAATCATTTTCATGGTCTAGCAAATATTGTTCTAAAGGATCAGTAGGAGGCACAACAATAGAAGCAAGACCAATTATTTCATCCTTACTAGGCAATTCTTTTTCATGAAGCTTTCTACTAAACTTGGAAAAATTAAACTCATGAGACTCATCACCAAAGCTAACACCGACAGTTTGTTTCTCACAATCTATTTTAGCATTAACGGTGTTCAAGAAAGGTCTACCAAAGATAATGGGACAAAATTCATCTTGTGGGGAACCAAGAACAAGGACATCAGTAGGGTATTTTATTTTCCCACACAAAACTTCAATATCTCTAACAATCCCAATCGGTAATACAGTGTTTCTATTAGCAAGTTTAATAGTAACATACATGTCTTCTATCTCTGCGGGTGCTATGTCATTCATAATTTCTTGATATAAGGAATAAGGAATAGCACTCACACTAGCACCTATGTCACATAGACCATGATAAGAGTGATCTCCTATTTTAACTTGGACAACAGGCATGCCAACAACATGTCTATGATTATCCTTTTTATCAGGTTTGTCAATTCTAGCAGCTTCCTCACAGAAGTAAATAACATGCCCATCTACGTTTTCTTCCAGGAGATCCTTAATCATAGCAACACTAGGTTCTACTTTAATTTGTTCATCAGGTTTAGGTGTTCTAATATAAATTTTGTTAACCACATTTGAAACTTTAGCGCGTTCCTTTATCCTAACAGGGAAAGGTGGTTTCTCAATATAAGCAGTAGGAACAACTGGATCAACATTGTAAATTATGGTTTCTTCTTTAATTGGTACAGATTCTTTAACGTCTTCTTTAATAGGTGGGTGATATTTGAACCACTTCTCCTTAGGTAGATCAACATGAGTAGCAAAAGATTCACAAAAGGAGGCTACTATCTCAGAGTCAAGTCCATATTTAGTGCTAAACTTTTGAAAAGCTTCGGTATTCATAAAAGATTTAACACAATCATACTTTAGCTTAATACCTAACTCTTTACCTTCACCGAGTTCCCAATCTTCGGAGTTGCGTTTAATTCTTTCCAAAAGAACCCACTGGAATTCAATAGTTTTCTTCAAAAAAGAACCAGTACAAGAAGTATCAAGCATGGATTGATCATCATGAGAAAGCCGAGCATAAAAGTTCTGGATAGTAATTTCTCTTGAGAGCTCATGGTTGGGGCATGAATATAACATTGACTTAAGCCTGCCACAAGCTAGAGCGATACTTTTTCCTTCACGAGGCCAAAAATTATATATATAATTCCGATCACGATGAACTAGATGCATAGGATAATTTTTTTGGTGAAACTCCAATTTCAATCGATTCGAATTCCAAGATACAATATCATCGCATAGCCTATACCATGCCAATGCTTTTCCCTTCAAAGATAAAGTGAAAACCTTTTTCATAACGTCATCTCTGGGTAATCCTGCAAGCTTAAACAATCCACAAATTTGTCCACCTATATCAAGTGCATATCAGGAATGTCGGTTCCATCTCCTGCATAAGGATTAGCTAGCAGTAGGTTGAGGGGTAGCTAATTGTGGTTCCGGTCGAGGTGAAGATACCCCGAACGAACCCCTCAAAGGATTGTTTTCCATAGTAACAAGTGACAATAAATGTCAGCACACTATATAAATGTTTCCTGACCAAATTCCACTTACCAAAGGCGCTTCACTCCCCGGCAACGGCACCAGAAAATAGCCTTGATGACCCAAAAGTATATGGGATCAATTTTAGCTCTTTTCGATAAGTAAGAGTGTCGAACCCAACGAGGAGCAGAAGGAAATGACAAGTGGTTTTCAGGAAGGTAATGTCTGCAAGTGCTGAAATTGTAAGTAGCAGAGTAGTTTGATAGCAAGATAATTTGTAACGAGCAAGTAATGATAATAGTAAAAAAAGTGCAGCAAGGTAGCCCAATCCATTTGAGGCAAAGGAGAGTCCAAAACGGTCTCTTATGATAAGCAAAGCGTTCTTGAGGGTACACGGGAATTTCATCTAGTCACTTTCACCATGTTGATTCGATTTGTGTTCGCTACGTTGATAATTTGATATGTGGGTGGACCAGTGCTTAGGTGTTGTTCTTACTTGAACAAGCCCCCTACTTATGATTAACCCTCTCGCAAGCATCCGCAACTACAAGAAAAGTATTAAGAATAAATTCTAACCATAACATTAAACTTTTGGATCCAATCGGTCCCTTACGAAATAGCGCATAAACTGGGGTTTAAGCTTCTGTCACTCTCACAACCCATCATCTACTTACTACTCCACAATGCATTCCCTTGGGCCCAAATATGGTGAAGTGTCATGTAGTCAACGTTCACATGACACCACTAAGGGAATCACAACATACATACTATCAAAGTATCAAACACATATCAAGTTCACATGATTACTTGCAACATGATTTCAACCATGACCTCAAGAACAAGTAACAACTCACAAATGATAATCATGCTCAAGATCAGAGGCGTATTAAATATCATATTGGATCTGAACATATAATCTTCCACCAAATAAACCATATAGTAATCAACTACAAGATGTAATCAACACTACTAGTCACCCACAAGCACCAATCTATAGTTCCGATGACAAGATTGAACACAAGAGATGAACTAGGGTTTGAGATGAGATGGTGCTGTTGAAGATGTTGATGGAGATTGCCCTCCCCAAGATGGGAGAGTTGTTGGTGATGATGATGACGATGATTTCCCCCTCCGGGAGGGAAGTTCCCCTGGTGGAATCGCTCCACCTGAGGAAAAAGTGCTCCTGCCCAAGTTCCGTCTCGAGACGGCGGCGCTCCGTTTCAAAAGTCCTCTCCTTATTTTTTCTAGGTCCAAATGACTTATATACCAGAAGATGGGCACCGGAGGTGGGCCTGGGTGAGCACAACCCACCAGGGCGCGCCAGGGAGCCCAAGTGGGTTGTGCCCACCTGGTGGGCCCCCTCTGGTACTTATTTGCTCCAATATTCATCATATTCCATAAAAATTCTCCGTGAAGTTTCAGCTTGTTTGGAGTTGTGCAGAATAGGTAGCCTGACGTAGCTTTTCCAGGTCCAGATTTCCATTTGAATTCTCCCTCTTTGTGTGTACCTTGCATATTATGAGAGAAAATGCATTAGAATCACTCCAAAAAGCATTATTATGCATAAAAACATCATAAATAACAATAGAAAAACATGATGCAAAATGGACGTATCAGGGGCCCACAAGGCATCAGGGCACGCCCTGTTGCCTTGGCTTCTCCTCATTTGCCTTCTGGTCTCTTCCCGAATCTTCTAGGGTCTCTCTTGTCCAGAAAAAATCATCAAAAAGTTTCCTAAGCGTTTAGATTTTGTTTGGTACCAATTTCCTAGAAAACTAAAAACAGGCAAAAAAATAGCAACTGACACTTGGCACTAGGTTAATAGTTTAGTCCCAAAAAATGATATATAATTGCATATATAACATCCAAGATTGATACTATAATAACATGGAACAATAAAAAAGTATAGATAAGTTGGACACGTATCAAGCATCCCCAAGCTTAATTCCTGGTCCTCCTCGAGTAGGTAAATGATAAAAATTGAATTTTTTATGTGGAATGCTACCTAACATGGTCATCATGTAATCTTAATTTTATGGTATGAATACTTATATCCAAATGATTCTAAGCAATAGTATATAATTTGACATAAAGACATCAATACCCAGGCATACCAACAAACAATCATGTATTTCAAAGTAAAAATGCTAAAAAACGCTATCCCTTCAAAATCATATAGCCTTGTCATGCTCCCTCTTCTTAACACAAAGTATAAATCCTACACTACCCTGGTGTCAGCCAAGCAATTGGTTCGTACTTTTTAACACGCTTAAGCTTTTTCAACCCCCACGCAATACATGAGCGCAAGCCATGGATATAGCACTATTGGTGGAATAGAATACGGTGGTAGATGAAGAAGACAAGAATGGAGAAAGTATCACATCAACGAGGCTAATCAATGGGCTATGGAGATGCCCATCAATTGATATCAATACGATTAGTAGGGATTGCCATGCAATAGATGCACTAAGAGCTATAAGTGTATGAAAGCTCAAACTAAAAACTAAGTGGGTGTGCATCCAACTTGCTTGCTCTAGAAGACCTCGGGCATTTGAGGAAGCCCATCATCGGAATATACAAGCCAAGTTCTATAATGAAAAATTACCACTAGTATATGAAAGTGACTACACACTACAGGAATCAGGCACTTTGCCGTCTACCATGGCTGACGGCAAAGGCATGCCTGGCGGACGGCAAAGGCCTTTGCCGTCATCCAGTGGACGGCAACAGGTCCAGCTGAATAGGCTATGGCAAAGGCCTCTTTGCCGTCTGCTGGCAGGCGGCAAAGATGCAAAGTCCTTTGCTGACAACAAAGAGATTGGATGGCACACGTGGCAGCTTAGGGCCATTAAGGGGTTAACGATGCGCTTTGCCGTCTGCTGACAGATGGTAAAGATGCAATTCTTTGCCGTTTGCCAGCAGACGGCAAAGAAACCATATAGGCCAACCAAGTGCCCCCCTAGGTTGCACAGGTAGCTGCCACGTGGCATCTTTGCCGTCTGCTGGCTCATGGCAAAGCTCTTTGCCGGCTGCCAGCGGACGACAAAGTGCCTATATAGCCCCTGCTTTTTTCTTAAACTAGTTGACCCGTTGCGCAAAATGGCGCAGAGACCTGCTGAAGACATGTTGTCGATGAAAATAGTTTCATGCTGCAAGAACCTTCGACTAAATTATGCTATTTTTTAAACATGTTCATTATGTTATTAAATAATAGTCTGGAAAAAGGGAAACTTTGCATAATATGAATATGTTCAGTTTGAAAATATGGCCAGTATGATGAGAGAGTAAAGTTGGCATGGTTGTATTCTTTTAGCAATGGGTTTGGAAAAAGAAAATATTTGTGTAACATGAACAGGCCTAGTTTGAAAACATGGTTATCATCATGAGAAACCTGGCCATGCATCTTTTTCCTGCAAAAAAAAGGGAAAAAAGATAAGAATCCTAAGAAAAAAACATGTCTTTGTTGTGCACATACGGAGATATAGGGATCAGGAGGGATTAGGATAGCCCATATGTTATTTAGCTCAGCCCACATAAAGCGATGCATGTGGCCCGTGAGGAGCTGAATATGAAGCGGCAGGGGGCGGATCCAGCGGAGACTCTCTATCCCCTTCTTTCTTTCTTGGTTCCTCAGCTGGGTGACAGAGGCGTTTCCTCAGCCGCCGACCGGTGCAATTTCTTACCTCTTTTGATTTTGGAGTTGTCTACATGCATGGATTTACTTTCCATCCAGTAGAGACACGCTAAAACCATGTTGTCGATGAAAATAGTTAACATTTTGCAAGGACATATGACGCATAGATCTGTTGAATCCATATGCGCATTGAAAATGAAATTCATGTTTAGTTGGTTTAGTAATGGGCAAGGACATATGATGACCAAATTTACCCCTTTAATAAAACAAAGAATGAAGACTATTGTCTATAATGAGATGTACACACATTTTAATTTATCTCTGAGCCAAATGGCGCAGAGTCCAATTTAATACCACGGGCTCATTGAAAATATTTACATTTTTTCAATATCTTTATGTTTGAGCAAGCGCAAAGACCATGTCAAACCCAAAGTGTTTTGAGACTTTGCTAGTAGAAGTAGGTTTTAGCAATCAGGGTAGCATGCATAGAGCCAAATGGCGCAAGGTATATGACATACAACTTTATCACGAAGATGTGCCGCGATATCTTCCTTTACTCAATTATGTTCAAACACATTTGGAGTTCAAACCCATAATTGGTGTCACATCCCTGAATTAAAACCCAAAACACCTACCTTGTGCAACATGGCCTTTTACAATGGGAAAAATTATTACCACAAACAGAGTCAAGATGTTACATGCATAACACTTTAGCTTGAGCAACTGTCATACAATAGCCAATAGGTATATAAATTTCCTACGTTTAATCACAGCAACAAACAATAACCTTCCCAAAGGGCAAACTCCCTTATGCAGTGTTGTCCTTTCATGTGTTTTAAAAAAAGGAACCTTTATTTTATTGGCAAATAAACGGTTTGATGGGAACCAAACATTTGGTAGTAGCTTGTCCCACATCTCAATCTCCTACAAAATTAGCGCAAGCAACCAAAACACAATTGTTTCGATACAACAACGGTAAGAGAAATGAGTAATCTTCAAAGAAACAGAACATTTATATTAGTATAGTACTCCCTCCGTCCCAAAATATAAGAACGTTTTTGACATTATGCTAGTGTGAAAAACGTTGTTATATTTTGGGACGGATTGGAGTATCTTCTTTAACCATGCAGGTGAATTGTATGTAAACTTTATAGAAGAAGGCCAACGCTAAGGAACAAGATGTTGCCATACTCATCCTGCTCTCGCTTCTCGTCATCAATCCGGGGAATCAACTCTTGACCAGCGCCTTGAGCAACAACAAAAATAGCATGCCCCCTCCCTTCAACATAGAAATCGATCTCAGGATTCAAACAGTCAACATCTCAGGCTACTCAGGGTGGCATGAAGAGTAATGTGGCCCATGCTCCTTCCCATAAGTTTGACAAGACCAATGCCATCCACAATATGCACAACCCCACATGTGTCACATCGATTGCCTACCGAGCACTCTCCACTGCAGTTTGAAACCCAAACGCCTTGTCTATAATGTCGATGTCGTTGTCCAAGTTCTTGGGGATCCCTGTAATGGATATCCTCAAACCACACCGTTTAAACTCTTCGAATATCGCCATCGCTCCTCTCATTGTTCCATTCCGCCAATCACATAAACCTATGATTGCCATAAAAGGAATATTCAGATAGGATAGTAAGATCAAGGCACAAGAACATGAACAATTGGCATGTGAACCAACACATTTAACATTGTACTTAATTTTTTGACAATAAAAATGGAGCTGGGACCATATACATCGAAGCTAGCCCTAGCTTAATATCTAAACCAATCGAGGGTAGAGTAACTTTTCTCGGAGAACATAATAAAGTGGCTCATTGCCGAGCCACTTAAGCTTTGCCTCCCTTCCAATTGTATGGCCATTAAACATGTACTACTAAAATCTATAAAGCAGAGTACAAGCGATCACATGCTATCCATGCCATTGTACTTTATGGTTGTTCTGAAAGAAAGGTATTTTATGGTTTGCCTGTTGTTTTGATATATGTTCTACATCGTGATCAAACAATTAACAATGCCTAATAAGCAGAATGAAATCCTAAGAATATGCCTTAAAAAATTAGACCAGGTACAAAAAAACTACAAATAGGACATGTGCAATCTTTTTATGTATATTAAAAAAATGTTCATGCCATATATCTGCATGGTGAAATATTAAGCAATTGTTAACTCAAAATTAGCATCGTAAAGTATATGTAGTTATGGGAAGTGTTGAATACCTTAGATGCATCGAAAATTACATCAATCAAACTTTTGGCACGTAAATCTAGTGGTTGGAGGTGCATTCAGCCATGCTTCTCATCAAGATCTGATCACTTGAATCTGAAGCAAGATGAGCACTTTGTATAGTTAATGAAAAAGCTGAATACGCGAAATGTGTCAAGAATTAATTGGTGTACTGTAGATGTTGCTTGGCACGAAGCCCTGAATCATTCTTTCTTCCCGGATTTCGCCTTGTCAGCGCCACTGTACGGAGCGACATGGTACACATATTGCTAGAGGACCAAGAAGATAACCCTTTCTATGATAATCAACACATTCTGGATTGCATCCTGTATGCACTCGACGTCCAGCCAGAAATGGCGAGATTGAATAACCCCTACAGCAGCCAAAACGTCCAAAGACACAGCCCTCTGCATACAGATAACCATATTCAAGAAGCGGGAGTTTGATTAGATTTGAATTGATAAAAAGAAACTGTGTCACAAAATGGAACGGTGTCGATTTACCTATTAAGTTTCCTACCGCTAAGGATTGCAAGTTAGAATGTTAGTCTCAAGCACCCGTAGACAATAGGGTGGTTCACTAATGACAACGATCCTTTAGGAATGTCTCTGAGCAAAAGTTGTGTGTTGAAAGGTGAAATAATTTAACTGATTTATGCTCATAAACTCGTTTCAAACTTATCTCTAGCTTTATTTTTCACCATGCATAGTTGTTTCTTTGCGACCTTTTTTTCTTCTGAATTTGAATATTTACATGGCAATGCATGGAAAATTAAACTACAGATAAAGCTCCTAGACTGATAACCTCAGCCATAATAACAAAATAAGGTAATTAAATATCATGCTGGACAAAATCCAAAGATTGAGTGAGAGAAGAGCTTCATGCAAAATCATAGCAGATAACATGGCAAGAAGAAAAGGCCTTAACTATCAACATTACTAAATCAATATCACCACCTTAACCAAATGTCCGATGCAACCATAAAGACAAACTTACGTACAATTACATCAATAACATTCAGACACACAGGAAAAAAACTAACCCAAAAGATAATTACAATAATTTTCGAAAGTCTTTATGCCAGGAGAGGAAGTGATTTACCAGCGAGAAAGAGAAGACAATCCCTTTCATGCACAAAAACTTAGCAAGAGGCTTGTGAGCTACCAACTCCTTGGCAAACAAGTGATAGAATATGACCAAGGCATATAATGCCATGGAGACTAAAAAATTTCAGTATAAATGCGAATGTCCATTGACCCTCTTGGTGTACAGCCCAAGAAGTCAAGTGCAATAATCAGAATGGAGCATACACCTAAAAATAAGAAATTGCCAGGTCCAAGTGCTTGAAGCTTTAATCTCTTGTGCTCCAACAGAACATTGCGGGGCTGCCAAAGCACAGATCGAAGCGTATTGGTTACTTTCAAGACGCACAAAGTAAAACTAATGAACATGGTGAAAAGCCTTAACTAACAAAGATCGCTAGTAGCTTCCTGACTACATATGCAGGACACCATCATTTAAATGCATATAGGCAAACATAGTGAACAACACATGAAGAATCGTAGGTTACAATCATAACTCAAGCAATGACTACTATGTGCATGCTTCAGTGAAACAATTCGTATGGACAAAACACATACCAAAAATGGAGCAAAAGAAAAGAAATGTAAATCTATTTATGCAGAATGACACATGTTTTTGGTATTCGCTCGGATCTGAGAGAATGTCAGGGCCACCCAATCTAATATGAAAATACTCATTCATTAGAGTTAATATGCAGTATATTGAGAGTAAGATCAAACAAAAAAATATTACAGGAAATGGCAAAAGTGTCCAACATTGCAAATAAACAATAGACCAGACAAAAAATTCAAAAGCTTGTAGATACAAACACAAATAGTTGGTAGCCAGACCTTTGATCAGAAATTATTTGAATGTTTATTTTTCTTAGATTGCAAGGAGTGGATCATTAGATTACTTAGTACTGGCTACAAAAGCATATGTAGCCTTCTCTTCAACTTGTAGGTATTATGAAATCTGAAGTAACTAAGGTCCGAGTCATCGACAACTACCAAGGTTCTGAATTTCCATGGGCAACACTTCCAATTTGGATTAGAATCATCAGTTTTAGTACGTTAGAATTTAGTTTTGTATCGCTGAATATGCAGGCATGTAGTCGTCAGATTTGGTACTTTAGAGAGTACAAGCTTCTGTAATTCATGGTGAAAAATTCATCTCTATATGGTGACAGAATTGACAGTGCGCATCAATTCAACTGATTTAGTTACCTGCAATTTGTGTATACATGCATGAATAAGAAATTTAAACCGGTCAAACTAAACCGGTTATAACAGAGACAAATTAGAACTCTGAAAGTTGCATACTATGCAATGAAGTACCTTGAGAAGCTTGTGCTTCATGCTTCACTCCAGATGCCTGTTCTTGCCAAGTTAAACACCCAAACATAGCACATAAAAACATCAGGACATTTGCAAACAGTAGAAAGGAAGAAAAGAAATATTAGCTATCGGGAAAGAAACAGTTCTTTGCTGCTGGTGGGGAATCCATTAACAAACGTAAAAGCCCAGATGTAGTTATTACAGCAGGAGGATGCTTCTGTATTGCTTCACGGCATGGACTGAAAGAGATAGACCACTTAATGTGACGAATTCCTCTCCATTGGTGGTTGTTTCTTCTAGGTTGCAGCATATAAAAATGTCATTATTGGCCAAGTTACTTTCGAGAAAAATCATCCCAAGGAAAAAAGAATGCATTGCATTACTATATAACATGATGCATATTATGGAATAAGAATTCTATCATCACTATAATCTCCAAGAAAGGCAATAATATCCTCAAGAGAAGATGATGATAGCAAAAAAATCAACATAGATCAAGTGCATTTATATGTAGCGACCCGACCTCAGACGGTCAAGCCTCTGTGTATCTGTGCCATCCCTGGATCAGTATGCTGGCACACACAGTACATCAATGTATATATCAAAGTGCAATCACATGTATAATTAACGTAAAACTGATATATACCTCATAAGTCACAATGAAACAAATAGTCGGGTGTGGAGTCCCATCAACGCCATCGGCAGGTTGAGTGTAGACCGTAACCACATCTGCAGTACTCTTACTCGTCGGAGTAAATATACGCAACATGATACGTTGCAGCCGTGTAGGTCGATTACATTGAATGTACCGGTAAGATCACAACATGTATAAACAGATGGTAAAACTATACTATATGCAATTTGGCTTTGTGGCTCAGATCGAGTTTTGTTTGCATAAAAGCTGATTTTATTTTCCCTACATCAAAGGAATAAATGAAGTCTGTACTATGGAGTTTTCTATCATGACATGGTTCCGCCAACCGATGTCTCATAGCCCAAAATCATCATATGTTGCCCACAATTAAGTTATCAATCCGGTGTTGAGAGTTCCGAGATAGATCCAAGTCCAGATGCTCAAATTGTCCGTGAATCGGGACACGGCTAATCGATTAGGTTTATAACCCTCTGCAGAGGTTTGTACACTTTACCCGCAAGATTCGATCCCTCTCTTTACGTTCTCGCACTTCGTGGTGTTTGAGAACAAGATGACCGAAACATGGTCTTCGAAGAGTTCCTCGACCACCGTCCGGTGCTCATCCCATCCTACCGTAGTTCTACATCTGCTAGCACCGTCCCAGCCGAGTCACAACTAAGGTCAACCAAGCGAGCCCATATTGACTTGCGGTTGCAGGTAAGCTTAGGGCATGAAGTATTCTTCCGTCTCTTTGAGTGCAGGTGAAGCTTTCCAAGATGTCATGGCGCTTCTCCATGCATCCCGCCAACCACTGGTTTCTCCAGGTGCCCGTCAACCATTCTTCACCCAAAGAGTGTGTATTGAATTCTTGTCTCGAGTCTTGAAGTCTTGAGGCCTTGAAGATGCAGTCCTTGCAGGTTCCATCATGGAGTTGTCGTCATTGACGTAGAGTCCTCCTTCTTCACACCACTCTCGAACACTCATACCAAACCCCGTCTACTATAGCGTAGCATTAAAATAAAATATCGTCCCGGGCTTGGTAATGTAACATCCCAAATTTTCAATTTGGAATGTTATACATTAGGTCATCATGCATATCATATTTTTCTCGCATTTTTCCGATCCTAGAAATTTCATGCAACTCAAGGACCCTCGGAGAGAGTTGGAAGTTTCATTATTTTCATATTTGGGTTTTTCCAAGTTTTGAAAATAGGATCATTTGGATTTATTTAATTATCTTCATAAAGTTTTCCTATAAAAATATTTCGAGAGGGAATAATATGACTTTCCCACACATTTAGGAAAAACGAAGATATTATAAATAAACCAAATTTGGTGTTGGTAGATTTATTTTGCTTAGGCAAAATGAGCATTTTAAAATTTTTAGTCATTTATTTTGTTTTTAAAAGTTCATTTTGTTCGACTCATTTTTAGGAGTCGGGAAAAATTTGTTTTAATTAATTTGGAGTTCATTTGATATTTTTTTATTTGTTTTGTTTTAAATTCTAATTTAAAAAAAAAATTCGCGCGCCCCCCCCCCTGGACCGAGGCCCAGCCGGCCCAAGCCAGCCAGGCCCAGGCCAGCGCCCCGGCCCACCTCCCGCCTCCTCCTCACAGCCACCAAGCAGTGACCACGCCGCCGCCCGCCGCCGAGTCCCACTGGACCCGCCTCCCCTTGCCCTCCTCCCAAGCCACCCGGCGCCCCTCCCCACCTTTATAACCCGCCGCCGCCCCCCTCTCCCTCACCTCGACCCGCCGCCCGCCGCCCAAGCAGCGCCGCCCATGAAAGCCGCCGCCCGGCGCCGCCCCTCGCCACGCCGCCCCTCGCCCGCCGACGCAGGAAACCTCGCCTCCCTCGCCTCCCGACCACGGACCTCCCGACCCGCGGAGCCCGGGAGCCTCGCCTGCGAGAGCCACCGGAGGTAGCCCCTCGCCGATCCGGTTTTCCCCAATAAACCGATCCAGTTTATTTAAAAAAAAAGATGTGTTCGGTTTTTTTTTAAAAACCTAGATTGGTTTTATTTTTATTCGGTTTTCTTATTTAACGAACGTTCACCGAACCGTTCGCTTCGATGAACGCGTTCGTTAGATTCGTTCTCTTAACGAACGGTCACTTTTTAACTCGTTCGTCGTTTTTCTTTTTAATCGGAATTAATCCGTTATTTTCTGATTTGATTTCAGATCTGATTTTCAAAACTGTTTTATTTCTCGCTCGTTTATCGGAATCAGGTGATTCAAGCGCCTGGAGTTTCGTAACGAAACCGCCGTTCCGACTACCCTACTTTCACAGAGTTTTGCCACTGTGAAATTTTGACCTATTTTCATATTGCTAAACCGAGTCGTTCTCTCTCGAGTTCCGACTTTCGATGCTTTATTTGATTCGATTCTTTTGCAACCAGGGTTCTTAAGTTGAACTATCTGGTTAGATCTTTTATTCGAGATTTCCCTGTGCATTAGATGAGTACTTATTGTATGCTTGTTGTTTGTCTGCGTTAGATCACCCGGAGTGCGCCGCTTGTTATTTCGAATCTCTAGGACTCGCAGATCATCAGCAAGGCAAGTAACACTTTGATCATACCTTTTCTACTACCCAGTTTTATTGCATTAGATCAAACCCCCAAACACATTGCATTGTTTAGGATCTAATTAAATTGTGGGATGGGAAGTAGATTGAGGTAGTACCTATTACCTGTTTTACTTATGAAACCTTGGGAGTTACTTCTACGTTTGCTTATTATGCCATGCTATGCTAGTAGACGTGGATTGGGTGAGTGAATATCCATGACAGATGTGAGATTGTTAATTAATGGTTTATCTAAGGTGGCAACCTAAACACACATCTGGGTGGATTGAGGCACCTGGTTTCTATCGAGATTTGCTGTATTTCTTCGGACCGCCACCCATGCTCTAAGGGATCATAAGATTATTCAAACTGGAAACTTACGTGTGCAGCCACAAGCCAATTATGGGCTCTGGCGTAGTTGACTAAGTTGTGCGAACTCTTACGGGTAGGCTAGCTGATGTAGGGGATGTAGGTTGGTACGGTCTACCCACATGTAAGGTGCTAGCGCTCGAAAGACTATGTCTCGGTCATCCGCTTTCTTAAACACCATGTAGTCACGAGAACCAAGCGGAGGCGATCGAGTCTTGTGGGGAAAAGTGCGCAAACCTCTGCAGAGTGTATAAACTAATCATGATTAGCCGTGTCCCCGGTTATGGACAATTTGAGTATCCGGTATTTGATTATCATGTGAATCTCAACATGTTACTTCTAAAATAAATGTATTGGGTTTTTAATGAGTACTTTTTAATTGGGATTGAGGATGTTGTCAACCATCTTCAATGTTTAACAACCACCATGATAGTTAAATAAAATTATTCCTTTGATGTAGGGAAAAATTGGCTTTTCGCAAAAATGTAACCGTAGAGCCTTACCACCAGCCAAATATGCATGTAGTGTAGGCTTATTGCTTGATTGTTCTCTATGTGTTACATTGCGGCATATTCCATGTCTTGACCCGTTTCGGGCTGCAACTTTTCATGTTGCGAGACTTTTCAGACGTCGAGTAAGGTGTTAGGTCGTGGTTCTATACTCGGTGATGTTACTGGAGTTGATGGACTCACTGCTTTTCCAAGCCTTCCGCTGTTATTAGATGGCCTTAAGCCATATTATTGTATTAAGTTCCCTTGTGGACAACGATGTAATAAGTGTGTGATTGCTACTCGCTATAAATCCTTCAAATCTTGTCTGTGTCAAGACATCGATCCAGGGATGACATCGAGCACAGAGCGCTTAGATCCATTCGGTCTGGTCATGACAGAGAATGGTATCGAGCACACACCGATCAGAGGACACGACCACTAAGATAAAGCCATAGATCACTACTCTCTTCTCATTTTCTAACTCCTCATCTTTTCTACTCTTTAGGATGACGGACGCGAAGATCAAGTACACCCAACCGGATGAAGGCACACCTTTTGGATTTCACTTGAAGGAAGTTACCAAGTACCTGAACATTGGACTACCAAGCTTTACCGGGACTTTCAACGCCACTATGCACGAAGAGGAGCTGGAAGATTCATGCTCACGTTCGGGAAGGACATTCGCCCCAATCACCAAGCCTATAGATAATGTTTTGATTGCACCAACTTGGAGTGCAGGAAAGAGCATGGCAGCTCACATCACCATGGGACGCATTGGAGAAGTTTATCAAGAAGACCTCAAGGACACGATTTACAGATTTGCGGACGCCGAGACGACAAATGGGAAGTTGTCAACACTAAGAAGGATAGATCCATTGCAGCATTTATCCAGGAGTTAAACCAGCACATTCGACGCCAGGAGAACCAGATGTGCAATGATATGTTGGAGTTGCAGAAGACAAAGGAAAGGATCATCGAACTGGAAGAAGAACTAAAGACTACACGCAAGGACTACATGGACGAGATCGTAGCTCTGGCAAGACACAATAACGATCTTAAGTACGAGATCGAAGAACTCAAGAAGAAGTTGGCGCTCAGGAATGAAGACCAGTATGTCCATCACCCAAGCGACTACATCAACATCGACGACACCGATTCGGATCCAAGTGAACCCGACTTTGAAGACGAAGGCCGAGCGGACATCATGGAGTCTTCCACCGGTTCAAATTAGTAGAAGTCCCCACATATTAGTAGTATTTCCTCCATGTAAACATTATAGTACACGCACTTTTGCGATAGTTAGATCGTTGTAAGCCCTTGTTTGATTGAATGAAGTGATTTTGTGTGTATTTGCTCATGTGCATTTGGGTAGTGATTCCCCTTAGACCTCATTCCATTCTACTTTCTCTTCTTTTCTAAACCCATCAGATGCCTCCAGACGCGACCCGGATTTGTTTTCCGCCAGAGATCACCCAATTGATTCAGCACGAGAATACCTGATTCAAACATTGGTGCGTAACCAGGACAACAACAACAACAACAACAACCCACCGCCACCACCACCACTGCGGATCATCCGACTCGTTTCCTTAGACTGAATCCGCGGTGTATTCCAAAGAGCACCGAGCCGATTGTAGCAGATGGCGGCTCCGCAAGATAGGAAGGGAGCTGACCACTGCAGGATGCACAGATGGTGAAAGAGTGAAGTTTGCCGCGCATCAGCTTGAAGGACCCACAGCAGCATGGTGGGAGAATTTCACAGCCACTTACCCCGTAGACACGGTCACATGGGATCAATTTCAGCAAGCTTTTCGCACCGCCCATGTTTCAGCAGGAGCCATGGCCATGAAGAAGCGTGAGTTTCACAACTTACGCCAAGGAGGAAGGACTGTTGGCCAGTACGTGGATGATTTTAGCAAATTAGCACGTTATGCCCCGGATGACGTTACTCTGAGATGCTAAACAGGAGAAGTTTCTAGAAGGACTGAATGATGAGTTCAGCATGCCGTTGATGTTAGCAAGTTTCAACAACTACCAGGACTTAGTAGAACTAGCTCTCATGATTGAAGGGAAGCAAACAAATTGAGAACTGCATAAGCGGAAGTATGGACAAGGGAAGTATAACTCGAGCTCGGAAACCTCGTTATACCCCTAAATCAGGAATTCAGTTTCAGCATACCCATGGAGGAGGAAATTCGCATAACCATAACAGCACCAAGAATGGGAACGGGAATGGAGGAAGCAACGGACAGAATCGCACCAACCCATCAACACCATCCAAAGTAGACCTGAGTCATGTTACTTGCTTTAAGTGCCGCAAGACTGGGCACTATGCAAATGACTGTCCAGAAGGCCAGAATGGAAATGGCAATGGAAGCTCTGGAAAGAAGCCCAACCCTTTCAATAGAGGACGGTGAACCACCTTGAAGTGGAGGAGGTTGAAGATCAGCCCGATGCGATGAATCGGTAAGTTTTTGGTTAAGTCATTTATCGCAGTTGTTCTTTTCGATCTTGGTGCATCGCATTCATACATATCAAGAGGATTTGTGGATAAGTACAAGTTACCAACCCAAGCCCTTAGGTCACCCATGCTAGTAACCTCACGGAGGCAGTACATGGCTAGTAAATGGTGTGATCGGCGCCATTAAGGATTGGACCCTATGTTTTCCCCTCGGACCTAATAGTTACGGAATCCCAAGGATTGGATGTGATATTAGGTATGGATTGGTTATCAAAGTATGGAGGAAACATTGATTGCTCCACTAGGTCAATTTTGCTCACCACACCTGAAGGAAGAAGGATTAAGTATGTATCACGGCACGAGCCGAGGAGAGCACAAGTTAATTGCTTATCAGGAGTGGTACAGGAAGAAGTACCGGTGGTGAAGGATTATCCTGATGTATTTCCTAAGAGTTGCCGGGAATGCCGCGGATAGAGACATTGAGTTTTTAATCGATTGTTGCCGTGAACAGGCCCGATATCGAAACGACCGCATGAGGATGCCCGCAAAGGATTTGGCGTAAATCAAGAAACAGATTAAGGAACTATTGGATAAAGGTTTTATACGCCCAAGCTCTTCACCTTGGGGATCACCCGCTTTATTGGTGGAGAAGAAGGATGGATCTTTGAGAATGGTTGTTGATTATCGTGGATTGAATGAAGTAACAATCAAGAACAAGTACCCACTACCTATGATAAATGACCTGTTTGATCGCTTGCAAGGAGCCAAGGTGTTTTCCAAGATCGACTTGCGATCGTGGTACCATCGATTGAAGATTCGGGAGCAGGACATACCCAAGACAGCATTTACCACGAGATATGGACTATACGAGTATACCGTTATGTCATTTGATGACTAACACACCAGCCTATTTCATGAACACGATGAACAAAGTGTTTATGGAGTTTTTGGATAAGTTAAATCGTGGTGTTCATTGATGACATTTTGATTTTCTCAAGAATGAAGAGGAACACAAGGAACATTTGCGATTGGTTTTGGAGAAACGAGGGAACACCAGGTTGTATGCCAAATTCAGCAAATGTGAGTTTTGGCTAAAGGAAGTTGGATTTCTCGGACATGTTATTTCCGGAGAAGGGATAGCAATCGACCCCACGAAAGTTGAGACCGTAACCAAATGGGAAGCACCAACGACGGTTGGAGAGATTGAGTGTCCTTGGACTCGCAGGATACTACCGAAGATTCATTGAGAATTTCTCAAGGATTGCTAAGCCTATGACAGAATTGTTGAAGAAGGAAAATAAATTCATATGGGCTGAGGACTGTGAGGCAAGTTTTCAGGAGTTGAAGAAAAGATTGGTTACCTCACCGGTTTGATCTTGCCAGATCAAACTAAGGATTATGAGGTGTATTACACGCTTCACGCCGAGGACTTGGAGCAGTACTTATGCAAGAAGGAAGAGTTGTTTCGTATGCTTCACGACAACTTAAGCCCCATGAGTTGAATTATGCCACTCATGATTTGGAGTTAGCGACCGTAGTGCATGCCACGAAGACGTGGAGACATTTTCTCATTGGAAATCATTGTGAAGTATATACGGATCACAAGAGTTTGAAGTACATCTTCACACGAATGAATTGAATCTCAGACAAAGGAGATGGTTAGAGCTTATTAAGGATTATGACATGAGATTGCATTATCACCCCGGGAAGGCTAATGTCGTAGCAGACGCATTGAGCCGTAAGAGCCACGTAAATACCCTAATGATGGGAGGAATACCCAATGAGTTAGCCGAGGACCTTCGAGAGCTATGTTTGGAAATAATTGCAAGAGGCTATGTAGCAGCATTGGAGATTCAGTCGACACTGATGGACAAAATCAGAGAAGCCCAAAAGGCAGATAAGGAAGTTGCCACTATAAAGGAGAAAATGAGCAAAGGAAAAGCTAAAGGATTTCGTGAGGATGAACACGATACCTTATGGTTTGAAGACCGTGTTTATGTGCCCAATAACCCGGAGATCGGGAAGTTGATTTTACAAGAAGCCCATGATTCACCCTATTCGATTCACCCAGAAATACCAAGATGTATTTGGATTTGAAGAATATTTTACGGTGGACCGGAATGAAGAAGGATATTGCGGAGTATGTAGCAGTTTGTGACGTATGTCAGAAAGTAAAGGCAGAGCATCAGAAGCCAGCAGGATTGTTACAACCATTGCCGATACCCGAATGGAAGTGGGATAAACTAGGCATGGATTTCATCACAGGTTTGCCAAAGACCCGTTCATGATATGACTCGATTTGGGTTATAGTCGACCGTTTGACCAAGGTAGCTCATTTCATTCCAGTCAAGACTACCTATAGCGATTGCTAAGTTGGCAAAGATATACATGACCAGAATTGTATGCTTACGGAGTTCCGAGAAGCATTGTATCAGATAGAGGAACCCAATTTACCTCGAAATTTTGGAACGGTTACACGAAACATTGGGAACCCGATTGGAATTGATGCGACTTTCCACCCACAGACCGATGGACAGACCGAGAGAGTCAATCAGATTTTGGAGGACATGCTAAGAGCTTGTGCACTAGATTATGGATCTAGTTGGGATGATAATTTTCCGTATGCAAAATTTTCCTACAATAACAGTTACCAAACCAGCTTGAAGATGGCACCTTTCGAGGCTTTGTATGGAAGAAGGTGCAGGACACCATTGTCATGGGACGAAACTGGAGATCGCCATTGTTTGGACCAGATTTGATTAAGGAGTCCGAATGTAAAGTTAAGTTGATTCGAGAGCGAGCTCAAGGTAGCCCAGTCCGGACAAAAGAGCTATGCCGATTCAAAGCGCAGCGATTGAGTATGAAGTTGGAGACAGTATATCTCGAGTATCCCGCTTCGAGGAGTTAAGCGTTTTGGAGTTAAAGGAAAGTTAGCACCCGCTTCGTTGGACCATATAAGATTTTGCAACGCATGGGAGAAGTTGCGTATAAGTTGGAATTACCGGAAGGACTGTCAGGAGTTCATGATGTATTCCATGTTTCTCGATTGAAGAAATGTCACCCGAGATAGCGAGAGGTACCGTTAAGAGACACGGTGCACTGGAAGCAATTGATTGAAGGATGATTTGACATATGAGGAAAACCGGTTAAGATTCTCGATTATGCCGGTAGAGTTACCCGCAGCAAGGTTATCAAGTTTTGCAAAGTTCAATTGGAGCCACCACACCGAGGATGAAGCCACACAGGAAAGAGAGGAAGTTTTTCTCAAGGACCACCCTCACCTGTTTTCTAGCCAACCCGAATCTCGAGGGCGAGATTCATCTTAAGGGGGTAGGTTTGTAACATCCAAATTTTCAATTTGGAATGTTATACATTAGGTCATCATGCATATCATATTTTTCTCGCATTTTTCCGATCCTAGAAATTTCATGCAACTCAAGGACCCTCGGAGAGAGTTGGAAGTTTCATTATTTTCATATTTGGGTTTTTCCAAGTTTTGAAAATAGGATCATTTGGATTTATTTAATTATCTTCATAAAGTTTTCCTATAAAAATATTTCGAGAGGGAATAATATGACTTTCCCACACATTTAGGAAAAACGAAGATATTATAAATAAACCAAATTTGGTTTTGGAAGATTTATTTTGCTTAGGCAAAAATGAGCATTTTAAAATTTTTATGCATGTATTTTGTTTTTAAAAGTTCATTTTGTTCGACTCATTTTTAGGAGTCGGGAAAAATTTGTTTTAATTAATTTGGAGTTCATTTGATATTTTTTTTATTTGTTTTGTTTTAAATTCTAATTAAAAAAAAATTCGCCCCCTGGATCGAGGCCCACTGCCCAAGCCAGCCAGGCCAGGCGCCCGGCCCACCTCCCGCCTCCTCCTCACATACCACCAGCCTTGGTGACTCCACAGACGGCGCCCGCCGCCCGAGTCCCAGCCGGACCCGCCTCCCCTTGTCCCTCCCAAGCCACCGGCGCCCCCTCCCCCCTTTATAACCCGCCGCCCCCCTCTCCCTCACCTCGACCGCCCGCCCGCCGCCCCAAAGGCGCCGCCGCCAAGGCCGCCGCCACGACGCCCTCGCCGCCGACGCCGCCCCTCGCCGCCGACGCCGGAAACTCGCCGCCCCCTCGCCTCCCGACCCGCCGGACCTCCCGACCCCGCCGGAGCCCCGCCGGAGCCTCGCCGGCGAGAGCCACCGGAGGTAGCCCCTCGCCGATCCGGTTTTCCCCAATAAACCGATCCGGTTTATTTAAAAAAAAAAGATGTGTTCGTTTTTTTTTAAAAACCTAGATTGGTTTTATTTTTATTCGGTTTTCTTATTTAACGAACGTTCACCGAACCGTTCGCTTCGATGAACGCGTTCGTTAGATTCGTTCTGTTAACGAACGCTCACTTTTTAACTCGTTCGTCGTTTTTCTTTTTAATCGGAATTAATCCGATATTTTCTCGATTTGATTTCAGATCTGATTTTCAAAACTGTTTTATTTCTCGCCGTTTATCGGAATCGGGTGATTCAAGCGCTGGAGTTTCAGAACGAAACCGCCGTTCGACTACCCTACTTTCACAGAGTTTTGCCACTGTGAAATTTTGACCTATTTTCATATTGCTAAACCGAGTCGTTCTCTCTCGAGTTCCGACTTTCGATGCTTTATTTGATTCGATTCTTTTGCAACCAGGGTTCTTAAGTTGAACTATCTGGTTAGATCTTTTATTCGAGATTTCCTGTGCATTAGATGAGTACTTATTGTATGCTTGTTGTTTGTCTGCGTTAGATCACCCGAGTGCGCCGCTTGTTATTTGAATCTCTAGGACTCGCAGATCATCAGCAAGGCAAGTAACACTTTGATCATACCTTTTCTACTACCCAGTTTTATTGCATTAGATCAAACCCCCAAACACATTGCATTGTTTAGGATCTAATTAAATTGTGGGATGGGAAGTAGATTGAGGTAGTACCTATTACCTGTTTTACTTATGAAACCTTGGGAGTTACTTCTACGTTTGCTTATTATGCCATGCTATGCTAGTAGACGTGGATTGGGTGAGTGAATATCCATGACAGATGTGAGATTGTTAATTAATGGTTTATCTAAGGTGGCAACCTAAACACACATCTGGGTGGATTGAGGCACCTGGTTTCTATCAGGATTTGCCTGTATTTCTTGGACCGCCACCTGTGCTCTAAGGGATCATAAGATTATTCAAACTGAAACTTACGTGTGCAGCCACAAGCCAATTATGGGCTCTGGCGTAGTTGACTAAGTTGTGCGAACTCTTACGGGTAGGCTAGCTGATGTAGGGGATGTAGGTTGGTACGGTCTACCCACATGTAAGGTGCTAGCGCACGAAAGACTATGTCTCGGTCATCCGCTTCTCAAACACCATGTAGTGCGAGAACCAAGCGGAGGCGATCGAGTCTTGTGGGGAAAAGTGCTAAACCTCTGCAGAGTGTATAAACTAATCATGATTAGCCGTGTCCCCGGTTATGGACAATTTGAGTATCCGGTATTTGATTATCATGTGAATCTCAACATGTTACTTCTAAAATAAATGTATTGGGTTTTTAATGAG
This sequence comes from Aegilops bicornis, assembly GCA_021605145.1. Lineage (NCBI taxonomy): Eukaryota > Viridiplantae > Streptophyta > Magnoliopsida > Poales > Poaceae > Aegilops > Aegilops bicornis. Next base: position 514,247,420 of record CM038669.1, on the reverse strand, counting down.
TACTTTTTAATTGGGATTGAGGATCTTTGTCAACCATCTTCAATGTTTAACAACCACCATGATAGTTAAATAAAATAATTCATTTTATTTTGGGAAAATTGGCTTTTCGCAAAAATGTAACCGTAGAGCCTTACCACCAGCCAAATATGCATGTAGTATAGGCTTATTGCTTCAATGCTCTCTATGTGTTACATTGCTAGCATATTCCATGTGCTGACCCGTTTTCGGGCTACAACTTTTCATGTTGCAGACTTTTCAGACGACGAGTAAGGTTAGGCCGTGGTTCTATACTCAGTGATGCCGTTGGAGTTGATGGACTCACTCGTTTTCCAAGCCTTCCGCTGTTATTAGATGGCCTTAAGACATATTATTGTATTAAGTACCCTTGTGGACAACGATGTAATAAGTGTGTGATTGCTACTCGCTATAAATCCTTCGGCATCTTGTCTTGTCAAGACATCGATCCAGGATGACATCGAGCACAGAGCGCTAGATCCATTCGGTGCAGTCGCGACAGTAACAGGGTGATGGGTTCCTACCTCATGCATACTACTCAACTACAAGGATTCAATAACACTCTTGAGGGGTGGTTGCAAAGATGCCACTAAATGCAATAAACATAGGTATGAAAGCATGGTCAAAGTGAACTTGCCTTTGCCGACGATCTTCGAAAACTAGGGACTCATGGTAGCAAGCTCAGCACTCCGGAAATTCTACCGAGGCAAACAATAACCATAATAAGCACATAGCATATGATCACTTAACACAATAGCATAGTAACATAATCACACCAAAACAAACGAATCAAAACCCAAAGGAAAACTGAAGAAATCCAACTCAACGTTTTCCTACTTCAAGCAACAACTAAAACTAGTTTTTCATAACAAAAATTTTCTCAACAGAACCTAAGCATGGGTTTATGCTACCTAACAGAAAAGAATTCATCAAGCAACTAGGAGCAAAAAGAATCATCTTAAAAGCTATTTTAAAACTCCTATTAGGCCTAATTCAAATTCTATTAAGAAAATTAAAATAAAAGCTTTATTTATTATAAATAAAAGTTCATGCTATAAAGTGACAGAAACTATCCTAGAATAATCAATCCCATGTGAAAAATAAACTTATTTGCTAATTAAAATAATAGGAAAACAGTAGCTAGTTAATTAATTAAGAATATCATGATTCTGATTAAAACTAATTTTTTATAAATCCTAAAATGCCCAAATAAATTCCTACGGTTTGGAAATGTCAAAACAAAGTTGTGACAAAAAGAATCATTAAAAATAATATTCCTAACTCATTCTATAGCAGATTTACTATTCTGTCTAAATCTAATTTAAAGCAATTTTAAATACTTTTAACATGGCTAGTTATATTTTCTACAGAAACTATAAGAAATTTGCAAACCAACAAAAAAAGAATCACTTAAAAATATTATGTAGAATAAAAGATATGAATTTTTCAAATCTGAAACTATTCTGTTAAAACAGAAAAAAAACGAAAGAAAAACGGCTAAATGGGCCCAACTAACGCACTGTGCGTAATATAACTAAACGGGCCTAGGGTTTAAATGAATCGGGCCGATCTAAATAAAAACCCTAACTTAAAATTAAACCGGAACTAACCGGGGAAAACCCGGTTCACTAATTGACCTAATAAAAACCCATACCCCTTCGGGGGTTCTAATCTAGACCTCGAGATTAGATCGGACGGGGGAGGGAAACTCCGGCGACGTATCGGACGTCGACGGCGGCGGCGGCTCGGGCGGCGAGTGTTCCGGGGTCTCCGGTGGTCGGGGGCGACGGCGGGAGCTCCGGCGGGTGCGGGCGCGACGAGGGGTCCGGTTGGTGGAGTCCGCGAGATCGGGGTGGCTGGGGTGAGTCGGGTGAGGCTAATGGCGGCGTGGCGTGCTCGGCTCCATGAGCGTGCGGAGGGAGAGAGGGTCGGTGAGGGGCGAGGGGATGGGGTGCGGGGAGGGTGTTTATAGGGCGGGGCGACGTCTTGCGCGAGGGGGCGAATCGGGGGAGATCAGGTGAGATCCGGAGATCTTGGGATCTCCGGCGGCAGCTGTGGCGTGGGCGAGGGAAGAGGGAGGTGGTGGCCCACCCGTCGGTGAGTGCGGGAGGCGCTCTCGGTCGGTCGACCGACCGGATGGTTTTCGGTAGGGTGCGGGCTGGCTCATTGGGCGGTCGAGGTAGTGGGCCGCTGGCTGGCCGGTCGGTGGGTTGCCCAGTCTTTGGTTGGGCGGTCGACTGGCCGGTGCTGGCATTTCCTTTTTCCATTTTATTTTTTGAGAGAAATAAAACAGAGATAATATTTAAAATATAAATATTTTATATAGGACATATATATATCAAAATGATCATAAAAAGATTTCCTACAACATGAACTATTTTTCAAGTTCAAATAATATACACAAAAATTCAAATAAAACAAAGAGTGTTCCTGCTCTAATAAAATCCAATAAAAATCATTTAAAAATACCAAAATGACTTCAAATTTATTTTCTCCTAATTTTCCATTGAAGGGAATCATTTTACCCATATTTCCATTTATTTATTTTTAGAAAAATAATTTTGAATAAAATCCAAATAATTCCAAATTTGAAGGGGAGTTTCAAAATACCTTCAAATGACTTTCAATTTGATTCTTTTAACTTCCAACTCATATTTCATATAATTGAAGAAGTCATTTTATCTTCCCTCATGAAAATCATTGAGTTGCATAAAGCTTTGAATTTGAAATATTCTCAAATGAAATTCAAATCTTTTCAAAACCCTTTTCATTTTAAATGGAAGAAGTCATGTCATCTTCACTCTAGGGTTTTGGTGTTGGAATGAAATTGATTTCATTGAGATCCAAAAGGGCAAGGGGATAGTTTGGGAAAGTCATTTCATTCCCTCTCATTCAACTTTCAAAAGTTTCAAATTCCAATCAATTTCACTCAATCAATCACACAACAAACAATCAATCAATCAAAACTATTTATTTATTGTAACATTCCAAAATTTAGAATTTTGGGATGTTACATTATATGTAGTAATTGACAAGAGAAAGAGCAGGAGCGGAGGGGAAGCTCCTCAAAAGCTGCTCAGGGTCGCACGTCCTCGCTACATATGCTGCCGTCGAACACGCCCGTCTGAACGCCATGATGGGAGGCTGTGCCCACCTTCTTGAACTCCTCGCTACTGTGCACCGCACATGTTGCCATTGCCACCGATGCCATCTGCACTGTGGTCGCATGTCCTCGCTGCCCACTGCAGACACGGCACACTGCACGGCCATACCGAACAGATGAGCTCGGTTCAATGGCGCATTTAAGATCTTTCTAGGACTGATAGACGATGCAACTCATATTTTTCGTCGACACATCTAAACTGACCCTAAACATTATATTATTTAACAATAATGACAAGAACTCGCGGGAGACATGGAGGAGCACGTCACAACAATGCCCTTGCAGATAACTCACGACACCTTCACGCCAATGCCTCCAACCTGCAGATGATGCTTTTCTGATTAGGAACTACATGGTAAAGAAACAAAATTTATCTGTTCTAACTGAGTCTCAAAAGTGATCAAATTGAAACATATTCAAAATCCATAAAAAATAACCAAACTGGAACATGTCCAAAAACTATATATAGCTCTAATAAAAGGATGCCTTTAACCACAATAGCCAACAAAGTAAACAAATTCTTGTGGATTAACTTGGTGACTTGGACAAACATGAGATCTGGAAACAATACACTGGAATAAAGTGGTCATTCTCACAATGTCCATTGAACTGAAATCACCATGAGCGCCATTGTTGAAATTATGACAAATCTCCTTATTCCAAAGTAGAGTCAGTGCACTTCTTGTTAGCAAAAGTTAAACAGGTCTAAATAATCAGTAATATAACACACCATATGTTGAGTGAAATCTGTCTTTTGGGTTGAGCAATTAAATAACTACAAAGATCTTGCAAAATCACAACATAACAACAATCTGAAGCTTTGTTGACTTTTTTTCTGTAAACATAAAGCTTGATGCGATAACCTTACCAACGCCCAATCATAAATCGAATGGTGATTTCCTTCTCCTTTTCAATTTTGACATTGACCAACTCAGTTATCCCAAAAAGTTCCTAAGCCTTGAGGCACCCGTGGCTTCCTTCCATCTTCACCGGTGATGCTTGGACAAAGGGAGTCCATCCCCTACCGCTAGCCTATAGACCGTCCCTGCTCATGAAGAGTAAGAATTAGCGGCGGGAAGAAACGGTGAAAAAATAGGGTTAGATATGGGAAGAGTCATTTCACCCGAGCGTGGAAGGCAAAAATTCATGGAAAGAGGAATGCAGCGGTGAGAAGCACTTGGGAGGTCGATGGCAAGAAGGCCATGGCGGCATCGTTGGCCTTGAGGACAGCGGTGGCATGGGGAAAGGAGGAGCGGCGCCCGACCATCCATGGCGTCCCCTGCATCGACCTCCTCCCCTTTGCTCTGGCGATGACCAGCCCCCGTGCGGGCTATGCTCCTCTGGCGACCACAAACTTCTTCTGGCCTCACGCATCCTCACCCGCTCGTCCAACCCCCTCCTCTGCGCCCCCCGGGGAGCCCCCCTGCATGGATCCAAGGCTTCCCCCGGCGGCACGGACCCGCGTCATAGACAAAGAAGCTGTCGGCGCCCTGGAACCGAACCCCCCAGATCGGGGCCCGGAGTAGCCGCTCCCGCTTCTATCGACTCGCGCCCGAGCGCCGCCGCTTCGCAACTCGATGCCGCCATCGGAGCATCTCCACCGCCACTGCTCCTCTTGCGTTGCGGCTGACGCAGAGATCAGGAAGGAGGAGTTAGCTAGAAGAGAGAGGAGGAGACGAGTGGGTGTGGCGGTGGCAGGGATCCGGGAAGGAGGAGGAAGGAGGAAGAGAGGAATGGGGTGTGGCGAGGACGAGCGCGCGGGAGGCGGCGAAGCTGGGCGGAGGCAGGGCGACGAGGAGGGAGGGAGTGGAGGCGGCAGATGAGGGAGGAAGGAGGAGGAGGGAGGGAGTGGCGGCTATGGATTGGGGGTAGGGTTTGTGCGGTTGTCTCGCGCGCACGCGGCGCGGAACGAGCGGCTGCCTCGCGCCCGCGCACCAGAAAGAGCAACACCCAGCCGTTTCGATCCAAGTGGATACAGCGCCGGCCCACACGTCATCCCTCGCCACGATTCCACCGCTTGGTAAAAACTACTGGGTTGAATTCCAGCGATGATCGGGCGACCAAGAGGGGAAAAAAGACTTGGTCAACCCCCATCGAACGGCCAGCGAAGGAAGCCATCGGGGGAGCTCCCTGGGAGCGAGTTGCCCAGCCTCTTTTATGTTTTAAATTCATTCATTTTAACAGAATTTCACAGATACACACACACACATTTTAAAATAATTTCAACAAGCATACCAACAATAAGTTTCCAACAACATAAGAAACATACAAGTTTCCAACAACATATCCAACATACAATGATTTCGAACAAGAAGTTTTCAACAACATATCCATATATACATACATATCCAAAAGAAGTTTCCAACAAGTTTTCATAAACAAAAAGGAAGCACAAGGAGAAGAGTACACTCCATCAATGCAAGCTTTCTCATCTAAAGCAAATCTACAAATTGGGAAAGATGAAAGTTAGAAGAAGAAGAAGACTAGCTAGAAGAAAAAGAAGAAAAAGAAGAAGAAGAATTTATCTTCTCTTTCTTATTCTCCTCTCCTCTTCTTTATCTTCTTCTTCTAACTAAGCTAGGTAAAAATGCTAAGTGTGTAGGTCATTTTAGAGCTAAGCTAGGTAAATAGGTCATTTTGGAGCTAACCTAGGTAAAATGGATCATATTGGAGCTAACCTAGGTAAACTTGGTCATTTGGGAGCTAACCTAGGTAAAATGGATCAGATTGGAGCTAAACTAGGTAAACTTGGTCATTTGGGAGCTGACGTAGGTAAAATGGATCATATTGGAGCTAACCTAGGTAAAATTGGTCATTTTGGAGCTAACTAGGTAAAATGGATCATATTGGAGCTAACATAGGTAAAATTGGTCATTTTGGAGCTAACCTAGCTAATTATGCCATTTTTGAGTTAACTAAGCATATTATGTCATTTTTGACATAAGTAAGCTAAGTATAGGTGTTTCTTGAGCTAACCCAAGTAACTAAGCATATTAGAGCTAATTTAGCATTTTAGAGCTAACTTAGGTCAGTTTGGAGCTAACTTAGGTAAAATTGATCATTTTGGTGCTAATTAGGCTTATTATGTCATTTTCAAGGAAAATAAGCTAACTATATGACATATATGAGGTTACCAAGATTGTTATGCAATTTCAAACCTATGTAACTGAGCATATTAGAGATAACTTAGCATATTAGAGCTAACTTAGGTCATTTCGGAGGAAACAAAGCTAAATATGGATCATTTTGGAGATCTGACATACCTGACATACTTCACTCCTCCTTCTTCTCCTTCTCCTTCATCATCCTGATGCGCTTAGAGCGGCGAGGCAGTGGGATGTAGTATTCTGCCACAATTGCTATGGTCATGTCGCCCGGCTGTGGGATCGCCGACGCCACCACCATCGCGGGGTCATTGTCAGGCACCACAACCACTGCGAGGCCATCTTTAGGTAGTCCCATCTCTTGCCCATCGTCAGCTACCACCATCGCTTGCCCATCGTCAGCCACCATCATCTCTTGGCCATCGTCAGCCACCACCATCGCGAAGTCATCGTCAGACAGAATAGGCTGCACCTCCTCATCCCACTCTGCTCCTCTTCTTTCCCACTCCATTCCGGATCATCCTCGGTGCTGCTTTCGCTGTAGCCAGACTCACTGCTGCTTTTGCTGTAGCCAGAGTCACTGCTCCTGCTCCCATTGCCTGACCAAATGCAACAATTTTTTTAACAATCAGTGTGAGACAAAGTCAAATGGAGAAGAAGAAGAGGCAGAGCGTACTGGCATCGTCGTCGTCCTGGTAGCGCATGCGGCACATAGTCGTGTTGAACACCTTAACGGTGAGCGTGGCGTTGCCGTCGTACCTGAGGACATGGAAGTACCCGTGTCGCAGGTCGTAGGCACGGACAAACTGCTCCCAGCCATGACACAGGTACATGTGGTCATACCTGAACACCACCTCCACATCCCACAGCCTGCGAAGCCCGCTGCCGGCCTGTCGCAGCTTCACATTCTTTGGCCGATGGCCGTCCAACATCTTCATAGAAGTGTTAGGCAGCCTCTGCAGTGTGGTCAAGAAGTGATGTAGAAAACAACAGAGTTATGATAAAGAGATGGTTGAAGGGGAGATCTCTCCTTTTATATACCTGCCTCTTGGAGGAATTCTCGAGTATGATTGTCAGGAACTCAAAACCTTCCAAGTCATACTCCGGTGTGGCAGAGCGTAGCCTGCGGTGGCAGCCTCCCCCCATCTCTGATAAGCAGCAGAAGAGACCAATTAGCGCGGAGGCAGATCCGGCTTGAACTTGCAAGTCCAGACAACGCGGCACAACTTCGGGGTGAATGCACGACATACTGCCACACTCACAGGGGCCAGCCGCTGGGGAGGAGCCTGGTCTTGATGCCCGAGCGCCGCCGCCTCTGGCGGCACACGGTCTTGACGTGGCGGTTCTAGGAGCGCATGCACTTCTCCTTGGGGCCACTGCACCACTTGGCAGCTTTCTTCATTGCTCGTTGGCGCCCTGCAAGGCGGGTCGCACTGCTGAACCTCACGCCTTGGCTTAGGGTCCACGCCGTGCAGAGGAGGAGGATGAGGTGCGCCGTGAGCCACGTCGCCCATGAGGGACGGCGGGGGACGAAGCGAGCGGGACGTTGCAGGTGCCTCGCCAGCGGCGCAGACGAGCTCGGCGATGCGGGTGAGCCAGTGATAACCCACAAGCATAGGGGATCGCAACAGTTTTCGATAAGTAAGAGTGTCGAACCCAACGAGGAGCTAAAGGTACAACAAATATTCCCTAAGTTCTATCGACCACCGATACAACTCTACGCACGCTTGATGTTCGCTTTACCTAGAACAAGTATGAAACTAGAAGTACTTTGTAGGTGTGATAGGATAGGTTTGCAAGAAAGTAAAGAGCCAATAAATATAAACTAGGGGCTGTTTAGATAAAGATGCAATAAAGTAAATATAGCGAGTGTGGAAAAGTGGTGGTAGGAGTTGTGGAATTGTCCCTAAGCAACTGACTATGTTACTAGACCGGTAATCACTATTGCAATTCTATTTGAGGGAGAGGCATAAGCTAACATATCATCCCTTACTTGGAATTCTATGCACTTATGATTGGAACTCTAGCAAGCATCCGCAACTACTAAAGATTCATTAAGGTAAAACCCAACCATAGCATTAAATCATCAAGTCCCCTTTTATCCCATCCGCAAACAACCTACTTACTCGGGTTTGTGTTTCAGTCACTCACGCAACCCACCATAAGCAAATCATAAACATATTGCAAACCCTACAACGGGAATCCCTCACGCTTGCGCGACACGGAGGGCACAATAGGACAACACCAATAATAAAACATGCAACTCAAACCAATCGTAGTAATTCATCAATCACCTATAGGACAACGGAAATCTACTCACACATCATAGGATGGCAACACATCATTGGATAATAATATGAAGTATAAAGCACACTGCTCAAGTAGAGGCTACAACGGGTTGCGGGAGAGTGGACCGCTGAATATAGAAGGGGGAAGGTGATGGAGATGTTGGTGAAGATGACGGCGGTGTTGGTGAAGATTGCGGTGATGATGATAACCCCCGGCAGCGCTCCGGCGCCACCGGAAGCAAGTGGGAGAGAGGCCCCCTTCTTCTTCTTCTTCCTTGACCTCCTCCCTAGATGGGAGAAGGGTTTCCCCTCTGGTCCTTGGCTACCATGGCTTGGGAGGGGCGAGAGCCCCTCCGAGATTGGATCTATCTCTCTGTTTCTGCGTTCTGTCCTGGCTTTGTTTTCACCGTTTCGTGTATATATGGAGATCCATAACTCCGATTGGACTGAAACCTTCACCCAGATCGTTTTCCAAAAATTAGCTTTCTTGCGGCCAAAGAAGGGCATCAACCGCCTTACGGGTGGCCCACGAGATAGAAGTGCGCCGGAGGGTGGCGTGGGCCACTCTCGTAGCCACCTCGGGCATCGTTCGCTGATTCTTCCTCCCAAAAATCACAAATATTCCAAAATAATTCTCCGTCCGTTTTACCCCGTTTGGACTCCGTTTGATATTGGGTTTCATGCGACACAAAAACATGCAATGACGAGGCGGCACTGGGCCTTCGGATCAATATATTAGTCCCAAAAAATAGTATAAAAAGTTGCCAAAAGTATATAAAAGTTGAATAATATTGGCATGGAACAATTAAAAATTATAGATACGACGGAGACGTATCAGCATCCCCAAGCTTAATTCCCGCTCGTCCTCGAGTAGGTAAATGATAAAAAAGATAATTTTTGATGTGGAATGCTAGCTAGCATAATCTTGATCATATGTCTAATCATGGCATGAATATTAAGACACGAGTGATTCAAAGAAATACTCTATCATTTGACATAAAAACAATAATACTTCAAGCATACCAACCAAGCAATTATGTCTTATTGAAATAACAAAGAAACCTCATCCCTACAAAATCATATAGTCTGGCTATGCACCATCTTCACCACACAAAATATTCACATCATGCACAACCCCGATGACAAGCCAAGCAATTGTTTCATACTTTTGACGTTTCTCAAACCTTTTCAACTTTCACGCAATACATGAGCATGAGCCATAAATATAGCACTATAGGTGGAATAGAATATAATGATGGAGGTTATGTGGAGAAGACAAAAAAAGGAGAAAGTCTCACATCGACGCGGCTAATCAACGGGCTATGGAGATGCCCATAAATTGATGTCAATGTGAGGAGTAGGTATTTCCATGCAACGGATGCACTAAGAGCTATAAGTGTATGAAAGCTCAACAAAAGAAACTAAGTGGGTGTGCATCCAACTTGCTTGCTCATGAAGACCTAGGGCATTTGAGGAAGCCCATCGTTGGAATATATAAGCCAAGTTCTATAATGAAAATTCCCACTAGTATATGAAAGTGAAAACATAAGAGACAATCTATATGAAGAACATGGTGGTACTTTGAAGCACAAGTGTGGAAAAAGAGATAGTAACATTGCCCCTTTTTATTTTTTTATTTTTTTGCAGGCTTCTTTGGCCCCATTTTTTTATTTAGGCTTCTTTGGCCTCTCTTTTTTTGGATGGGGCAATGCTCTAATAATGATGATCATCACACTTTTATTTACTTACAACTCGATATTACAACTCGATACTAGAACAAAGATATGACTATATGAATGCCTCCGGTGTGTACCGGGATGTTCAATGATCTAGCGTAGCAATGACATCAAAAACGGACAAGCCATGAAAACATCATGCTAGCTATCTTACGATCATGCAAAGCAATATGACAATGAATGCTCAAGTCATGTATATGATGATGATGATGAAAGTTGCATGGGAATATATCTCGGAATGGCTATGGAAATGCCACGATAGGTAGGTATGGTGGCTATTTTGAGGAAGATATAATGAGGCTTATGTGTGATAGAGCGTATCGTATCACGGGGTTTGGATGCACCGGCGAAGTTTGCACCAACTCTCGAGGTGAGAAAGGGCAATGCAGTGCATCAAGAGTCTAGCAATGATGGAAGGGTGAGAGTGCGTATAATCCATGGACTCAACATTAGTCATAAAGAACTCACATACTTATTGCAAAAATCTATTAGTCATCAAAACAAAGTACTACGCGCATGCTCCTAGGGGGATAGATTGGTAGGAAAAGACCATCCTCGTCCCCGACCGCCACTCATAAGGAAGGCAATCAATAAACACCTCATGCTCCACTTCGTTACATAACGGTTCACCATACATGCATGCTACGGGACTTGCAAACCTTAACATAAGTATTTCTCAATTTCACAATTACTCAACTAGCACGACTCTAATATCATCACCTTTATATCGCAAAACTATTTCAAGGAATCAAACATATCATATTCAGTGATCTACAAGTTTTATGTAGGGTTTTATGACTAACCATATGAATGACCAGTTCCTGTCATCTCTCTAAATAGATATAAGTGAAGCAAGAGAGTTTAATTCTTTCTACAAAAGATATGCCCGCGCTCTAATAATTATAAGTGAAGCAAAAGAGCATTCTACAAATGGCGGTTTTCTATGTAAAGAGAAACAGGCAATCCAACTTCAAATGATATAAGTGAAGCACATGACGCATTCTATAAAGCCACACTCAAAAGATATAAGTGAAGTGCAATGAGCATTCTATAAATCAACCAAGGACTATCTTATACCAGCATGGTGCATGAAAGAAAAGTGAAAACTAAATGCAAAAGACGCTCCAAGACTTGCACATAATGCATGAACGAAACGAATTCGAAAACATATCGATACTTGTTGAAGAAAGAGCCTTCCGGGGCATCCCCAAGCTTAGACGCTTGAGTCTCCTTGAATATTTACTTGGGGTGCCTCGGGCATCCCCAAGCTTGAGCTCTTGCCTCTCTTCCTTTTCCTCATATCGAGACATCCTCGATTAGACACTACATCCACACAAAACTTCAACAGAAAACTCGGTAAGATCCGTTAGTATAATAAAGCAAATCACCACTCTAAGTACTGTAGCAAACCAATTCATATCTTATTTTTGCATTGTGTCTACTGTAATATAGCTTTTCCAGGGCTTAATCCACTAATATAAATTGAAAGATTCATCAAAACAAGCAAACTATGCATCAAAAACAGAATCTGTCTAAAATAGAACAGTCTGTAGAAATCTGAACATCCACCATACTTCTGCTACTGGAAAACTTCTGCCAAAATTAGGAAAAATAAAAAATCTGTACAGCAAGACAGTGCAAAAAGAATCAGAACCATTTGACGTTCCAGTAAAAAAATAAAATTCGTGCACTACAGCCAAAGTTTCTGTCCTGCACCGCACAAACCAACAACCATTGTAAACATCCTAAAGGCAAACCTTAGCACATTATTTTTATAATACAATGGAATTGTACAAGGGGATAATTTTTTTTGATAAAAAATTTCTGTAATCAAGATTCACAAAGTTGCCGTGAGCATGAACAAAGTTCAAAGAGCTCTCCCACTTCAACGATGCTTGTCTTTCTTACTTCACTTTCCTTTTTGAAAAGTTTTTAGGTTCCCCTCTTTATTTATTTTGCTTTTAAACTATATGAAAGCACTCAACAGAAATAAATGACTCTCTAAAATTTCCAGGTTGTCTCCCTGGCAGCGCTTTCTTTAAAGCCATTAAGCTAGGCATATAGTGCTCAAGTAATGAATCCACCCGGATCCCAATGTATATCAAAGCCAATTTTAATTAACAATGATTTGTAATTTAGTAGTGAGCACAAAGTAACATATATCATGTAATGACGAAGTCTAACTCTCTTCCTATGCATCGGCATGTCATAAAAGAACAATTCATGCACACCAAGTAAAGGCCAATGCATAGTATAAGCAGTTTCTTGCAATTTCATCGTGTGGGAAACATAGAGAGGTGGAGAAATAGTTCCTCTCTCATAATAATTGCAAGTAGGAGCAGCAAGCACATGCATATTACATTAATCAAAATCATCATGTGCAATGGTAAAAGGCAACCCATCGATATAATCCTTAATAAGCACAAACTTCTCCGACATAGTGTAGTTTGGAGAATTCAAAAAGATAATAGGACTATCATGCGTGGGTGCAATATCAACAATTTCATGTTTAACATAAGGAACTATAGCAAGTTCATCTCCATAGGCATAATTCTTATTGGCATCTTGGCCACAAGCATAGCAAGCATCATCGAAAAGGGATATTGCAAACAAATTCAAGGGATCATAGCAATCATCCTTGACGCATACGAAGGGAATTAAATAATGTATGAGTTGGAGGGTTACTCTCATTAAATGGTGGGCACGGGTAGCTAATCCGCTCTTCCTCCTTTTGTTCTTCGCTCTCCTCATCATCTTTTTCATCCAATGAGCTCACAATTTCATCAATTTCTTCTTCCATAGCTTCCTGCAAAATATTAGTCTCTTCTTGGATAGCGGAGACTTCCTTCATAAAAGCATTAATATAGTAATTGTATTCATAATTTTCATAGCAATATCTAAGTATAGCAAGATTTTCAGGCCTACAAACTGCATCGTCAAAATCATCGAACGCTTTAAACATAGATTCAATCTCATAAGCACCCATAAAAGCAACAAATTCTTCTATTTGTTCCACATCATAGTAATCATATCTACCATTAGCATAAGAAGCCAAGGTTTCATTATCATTGAATTTGCATGAAAAGGGAAGGTGTGGATCCTCCACCCTAGAGCAACAAGTATAATCATGCATCACACATAGTTGACGAGCATACCAACACAAAATATGTAACATCCCAAATTTTCAATTTGGAATGTTATACATTAGGTCATCATGCATATCATATTTTTCTCGCATTTTCCGATCCTAGAAAATTTCACGCAACTCAAGGACCCTCGGAGAGAGTTGGAAGTTTCATTATTTTCATATTTGGGATTTCCTCAAATCTTGAAAATAGGATCATTGGATTTATTTAATTATCTTCATAAAGTTTTCCTATAAAAACTTAAGAGAGGGAATAATATGACTTTCCCAACATTTAGGAAAAATGAAGATATTATAAATAAATCAAAATTTGGTTTTGGAAGATTTATTTTGCTTAGGCAAAAATGAGCATTTTAAAAATTTATGCATGTTTGCCGTTTTTAAAGTTCATTTTGTTCGACTCATTTTTAGGAGTCGGGGAAAATTTATTTTATTAAATTCGGAGTTCGTTTGGTATTTTTTTTATTTCGTTTAGTTTTGTTTTTTTTAAAAAACCACGCCTTCGGGCCAAGGCCCAGCCGGCCCACCGCCTGCCCACCTCCCTCTCCCTCCTCGCTGAGTCCCGCCGCCGCCACGCCGCCTTCCGCCCGTGTCCGGGTTGGACACGCCGGACCCCGCCGCGTGCCCCTCCCCAAGGCACCGGAGCCCCTCCCTCCTATTTAACCCCGCCGCCCCTCTCCTCTCCCTCAACCCGCCCTTGCCGCCGCCCTCCACCCGAGCCGCGCCGCCCAAGGCCGCCGCCGTCGCCCTCGCCGCCGACGCCGGACCCCGAGCCCCTCGCCGCACCTCCCGACCCGACCTCACGGACCCCGAGCCTCACGGCGAAGACCACGGAGGTAGCCGCCGCCCGATCCGATCCGATCCGGTTTTTGTTAAAAGACCGATCCGGTTTTTGCGATGTTCGGCTTTTTTCAAAAACCTAGATGGTTTTATTTTTTCGGTTTTCTTATTTAGTGAACGTTCACCGACCCGTTCGTTTCAATGAACGCGCGTTCGTTGGATTAGTTCTGTTAACGAACGTCCGTTCTTTAATCCGTTCGTCGTTTTCTTTTAAATCGGATTTAATCCATTATTTTTCGATTCGATTTCGATCCGATTTTCAAATCTGTTTTATTTCTTGCTCGTTTATCGGAATCAGGTGATTCAAGCGCCTGGAGTTTCGTTATGAAACCGCCGTTCCGACTAACCTACTTACATAGAGTTTTGCTACTGTAAAATTTTGACTTAGTTTCAGATTTGCTAAACCGAGTCGTTCTCTCTCGAGTTCCGACTTTCGATGCTTTATTGATTTGATTCTTTTGCAACCAGGGTTCTTAAGTTGAACTATCTGGTTAGATCTTTTATTCGAGATTTCCCTGTGCATTAGATGAGTACTTATTGTATGCTTGTTGTTTGTCTGCGTTAGATCACCCGGAGTGCGCCGCTTGTTACTTGAATCTCTAGGACTCATGGATCATCAGAAAGGCAAGTAACACTTTGATCATACCTTTTCTACTACCCAGTTTTATGCATTAGATCAAACCCTCAAACACTTGCATGTTTAGGATCTAATTAAATTGTGGGATGGGAAGTAGATTGAGGTAGTACCTATTACCTGTTTTACTTATGAAACCTTGGGAGTTACTTCTACGTTTGCTTGATTATGCCATGCTATGCTAGTAGACGTGGATTGGGTGAGTGAATATCCATGACCTATGTGAGATTGTTAATTAATGGTTTATTTAAGGTGGCAACCTAAACACACATCTGGGTGGATTGAGGCACCTGGTTTCTATCAGGACTTGCTCAGTATTTCTTGGACCGCCACCCGTGCTCTAAGGGATCATAAGATTATTCAAACTGAAACTTCCGTGTGCAGCCACAAGCCAATTATGGGCTCTGGCGTAGTTGACTAAGTTGTGCGAACTCTACGGGTAGGCTAGCTGATGTAGGGGATGTAGGTTGGTACGGTCTACCCACATGTAAGGTGCTAAGCGCTCGAAAGACTGTGTCTCGGTCATCCGTTTCTCAAACACCATGTAGTGCGAGAACCAAACGGAGGCGATCGAGTCTTGTGGGGAAAAGTGCGCAAACCTCTGCAGAGTGTAAAACTAATCATGATTAGCCGTGTCCCCGGTTATGGACATCTTGAGTATCTAGTACTTGAATATCATGTGAATCTCAACATGTTACTTCTAATAATAAAGTTATTGGGTTTTAATGAGTACTTTTAATTGGGATTGAGGATCATCAACCATTCTCAATGTTTAACAACCACCATGATAGTTAAATAAAATTATTCCTTTGATGTAGGGAAAAATCAGCTTTATGCAAAAATGTAAATCAGAGCCTTACCACCAGCCATATATGCATGTAGTATAGGCTTGTTGCTTCATTGTTCTCTATGTGTTACATTGCCAAAGCATATTCCATGTCTTGACCCGTTTCGGGCTGCAACTTTTCACGTTGCAGACTTTTCAGATGACGAGTAAGGTGTTAGGTCGTGGTTCTATACTCAGTGATGCCGATGGAGTTGATGGACTCACTTGTCTTCCAAGCCTTCCGCTGTTATCTTTAGTTGGCCTTAAGCCATATTATTGTATTAAGTTCCCTTGTGGACAACGATGTAATAAGTGTGTGATTGCTACTCTGCTATAAATCCTTCGAAGTACTGTGTGGTGTCAGCATTACTGATCCAGGGATGACACTGAGCACAGAGCAGTAGATCCATTCGGGTCTGGTCGCTACAAAATAATAAATTGATCCCATAATAGTTTCCCTTTTTGTGTCGAGCGATAATCCCTAAAGTATTCACGTTGATCCAACGTGTCTCCCATTATAAAGTTGAATGGGGTTTTCTCAGATTATCAAAGTAGTACTTAATATCTTTCACATAATGAGAATCGAGGGTTTTAGGAGTTACCCCATCTATATGAGTAGCAAGTACATCTATTTTTTTTGGTTTTTTGTGTTCCATATCCATAACTAAAGATAGAGAACAACTAAGAACAGAAAATAAAAATTACTTAGTGATAAAGCAAACAAGCACACACGAGAATATTCACCCCACGCTATGATTCCCCGGCAACGGCGCCAGAAAAAGGTCTTGATAACCCACAAGTATAGGGGATTGCAACAGTTTTTGATAAGTAAGAGTGTCGAACCTAACGAGGAGCTAAAGGTAGAACAAATATTCCCTCAAGTTCTATCGACCACCGATACAACTCTACGCACGCTTGACGTTCGCTTTACCTAGAACAAGTATGAAACTAGAAGTACTTTGTAGGTGTGCTAGGATAGGTTTGCAAGAAAGTAAAGAGCGAGTAAATATAAACTAGGGGCTGTTTAGATAAAGATGCAATAAAGTAAATATAGCGAGTGTGGAAAAGTGGTGGTAGGAGTTGTGAAATTGTCCCTAAGCAACTGACTATGTTACTAGACCGGTAATCACTATTGCAATTCTATTTGAGGGAGAGGCATAAGCTAACATATCATCCCTTACTTGGAATTCTATGCACTTATGATTGGAACTCTAGCAAGCATCCGCAACTACTAAAGATTCATTAAGGTAAAACCCAACCATAGCATTAAAGCATCAAGTCCCCTTTTATCCCATACGCAAACAACCTACTTACTCGGGTTTGTGTTTCAGTCACTCATGCAACCCACCATAAGCAACTCATAAACATATTGCAAACCCTACAGCGGGAATCCCTCACACTTGCGCGACACGGAGGGCACAATAGGACAGAACCAATAATAAAACATGCAACTCAAACCAATCATAGTAATTCATCAATCACCGATAGGACAACGGAAATCTACTCAGACATCATAGGATGGCAACACATCATTGGATAATAATATGAAGCATGAAGCACCATGTTCAAGTAGAGGGTACATCGGGTTGCGGGAGAGTGGACCGCTGAATATAGAAGGGGGGAGGTGATGGAGATGTTGGTGAAGATGACGGCGGTGTTGGTGAAGATCGTGGTGATGATGATGGCCCCCGGCAGCGCTCCGGCGCCATTGGAAGCAAGGGGGAGAAAGGCCCCCTTCTTCTTCTTCTTCCTTGACCTCCTCCCTAGATGGGAGAAGGGTTTCCCCTCTGGTCCTTGGCTCCCATGGCTTGGGAGGGGCGAGAGCCCCTCCGAGATTGGATCTATCTCTCTGTTTCTGCGTTCTGTCCTGGCTCTGTTTCACCGTTTCATGTATATATGGAGATCCGTAACTCCGATTGGACTGAAACCTTCGCACAGATCGTTTTCCAAAAAATTAGCTTTCTTGCGGCCAAAGAAGGGCATCAACCGCCTTACGGGTGGCCCACGAGATAGGGGGGCGCGCCCCCTGGAGGCGTGGCGTGGGCCACTCTCGTGGCCACCTCGGGCATCGTCTCGCGTTGATTCTTCCTCCCAAAAATCACAAATATTCCAAAATAATTCTCTGTCCGTTTTTATCCCGTTTGGACTCCGTTTGATATTGGGTTTCTACGAAACAAAAAACATGCAACAGACACGAACTGGCACTGGGCACTGGATCAATATGTTAGTCCCACAAAATAGTATAAAAAGTTGCCAAAAGTATATAAAAGTTGAATAATATTGGCATGGAACAATCAAAAATCATAGATATGACGGAGACGTATCAGCCAGTCATCGTAGAAGTCGTTGGCCGGGTGATAGCGCAGGAGCTCGCGCGCCATGAGCAACGCAGCCTGCACGTTCTCCGGCCCATGACGAGTGTGCGAGGACGATGCCATGACTGGAGTGGGTGATGGAGTCGCGGTGCGGCCATCGCACCACACGGATGGTGGCAGCAACGAGTCCTGTTGCTCGCGGGCAGCAGGGTCGGTGGCGGCATTGGCCACCAGGGAGGCAGAGCGGCGAGGCGTGATGCGGCTTGAAGCTACGGCGGTATTTACCCAAAGAGGAAGGGATGATGCAGCACAACAACGGTAGGTATTTCCCTCAGTGTTGAGACCAAGGTTATCGAACCATTAGGAGAACCAAGCAATACTACGTAAACAACACTTGCACATAAATAACAAATACTCACAACCCGACGTGTTAAAGGGGCTGTCAATCCCTTTCGCGTAACGGCGCCAGAAATTGGCACGTGCATGGGAGAAAGTTGTAAATATTGATAGATCGAACGCCAAATAAAATAAAGTGCAGCAAGGTATTTTTGTGTTTTTGGTTTAATAGATCTGAAAATAAAAGCAAATAAAAGTATATCGCAAAGGCAAATATGATAAAGTAGAGACCCGGGGCCGTAGATTTCACTAGTGGCTTCTCTCAAGAAAAATAGCAAATGGTGGGTGAACAAATTACTATTGGGCAATTGATAAACTTCAAATAATCATCACGATATCTAGACAATGATCATTATATAGGCATCACGTCGAAGATTAGAAGATCGACTCCTGCCTGCATCTACTACTATTACTCCACACATCGACCGCTATCCAGCGTGCATCTAGTGTATTAAGTTCATGGAGAAACAGAGTAATGCAATAAGAATGATGACATGATGTAGACTAGATCTATTTATGTTTAAATAGACCCCATCGTTTTATCCTTAGTAGCGACGATACATACGTGTCGGTTCCCCTTCTGTCACTGGGATCAAGCACCATAAGATCAAACCCACTACAAAGCACCTCTTCCCATTGCAAGATAAATAGATCAAGTTGGCCAAACAAAACCAAAATATTGGAGAAGAAATACGAGGCTATAAGCAATCATGCATATAAGAGATCAAAGAAGACTCAAATAACTATCATGGATAAAAAGATAGATCTGATCATAAACTCAAAGTTCATCGGATCCCAACAAACACACCGCCAAAGGAGTTACATCATATGGATCTCCAAGAGACCATTGTATTGAGAATCAGACGAGAGAGAGGAAGCCATCTAGCTACTAACTACAGACCTGTAGGTCTACAAAGAACTACTCACGCGTCATCAGAGAGGCACCAATGGACATGATGAACCCCTTCGTGATGGTATCTAGATTGGAACTGGTGGTTCTGCAACTTGCGGCGGCTGGAATTGATTTTCGTCGACTCCCCTAGGGTTTCTGTTATATCTGGGTATTTGTAGAGCAAAGAGGCGGTCTGGGGGCACCTGAGGTGGGCACTGATAACCCACAAGTATAGGGGATCAATTATAGCCTCTTTCGATAAGTAAGAGTGTCGAACCCAACGAGGAGCTAAAGGTAGAACAAATATCCCCTCAAGTTCTATCGACCACCGATACAACTCTACGCACGCTTGACGTTCGCTTCACCTAGAACAAAAATGAAACTAGAAGTACTATGTAGGTGTTGTTGGATAGGTTTGCAAGAATATAATGAGCACGTAAATAAAAGCTAGGGGTTGTTTAGATAAAGACACAACTAAATTAGTTTTATTAAAGAGCTTTTTTGTCACGAGAAAGTTATTTGTCCCTAGGCAATCGATAACTAGACCGGTAATCATTATTGCAATTTTATTTGAGGGAGAGGCATAAGCTAACATACTTTCTCTACTTGGATTATATGCACTTATGATTGGAACTCTAGCAAGCATCCGCAACTACTAAAGATCATTAAGGTAAAACCCAACCATAGTATTAAAGTATCAAGTCCTCTTTATCCCATACACAAACAACCTACTTACTCGGGTCTGTGCTTCTGTTCACTCACGCCACCCACCATAAGAAAATCATGAGCATATTGCAAACCCTACAACGGGGATCACTCACACTTGCGCGACACGGAGAGCACCATAGGACAACACCAATAATAAAACATGTAACTCAAACCAATCTTGATCATCAAATAACCCATAGGAAAAAATGGATCTACTCAAACATCATAGGATAGCCATACATCATTGGAAAATAATATATAGCGTTGAGCACCATGTTTAAGTAGAGATTACAGCGGGTAAGAGAGAGGTTACACCGCTGCATAGAGGGGGGAAGAGTTGGTGAAGATTGCGGTGATGATGATGGCCACGGCGGCGTTCCGGCGCCACTGGAAGAGAAGGGGAGAGGGGGCCTGAGGGAGTCCTGGACTAGGGGGTGTCCGGATAGCCGAACTATCATCACGGCCAGACTCCAATACTATGAAGATACAAGATTGAAGACTCCGTCCTGTGTCCGGATGGGACTTTCCTTGGCGTGGAAGGCAAGCTTGGCGATACGGATATGTAGATCTCCTACCATTGTAACCGACTCTGCGTAACCCTAACCTATCCGGTGTCTATATAAACCGGAGGGTTTTAGTCCGTGGGGACGAACAACAATCATACCATAGGCTAGCTTCTAGGGTTTAGCCTCCTTGATCTCGTGGTAGATCTACTCTTGTACTACCCATATCATCAATATTAATCAAGCAGGAGTAGGGTATTACCTCCATCAAGAGGGCCCGAACCTGGGTAAAAACACCGTGTCCCTTGTCTCCTGTTACCATCCGCCTAGACGCACAGTTCGGGACCCCCTACCGAGATCCGCGGTTTTGACACCGACATTGGTGCTTTCATTGAGAGTTCCTCTTTGTCGTCACCGATAGGCCCGATGGCTCCTTCCGATCATCAACAACGACGCGGTCCGGTGGTGAGACTTTTCTCCCGGACAGATCTACGTATTCGGCGGCTTTGCACTGCGGGCCAATTCGCTTGGCCATCTGGAGCAGATCGAAAGCTACGCCCCTGGCCATCAGGTCAGATTTGGAAGTTTGAAATTTACAGCCGATATCCGCGGAGACTTGATCTTTGACGGATTCGAGCCGCAGCCAAGCGTGCCGTACTGTCTCGATGGGCATGATCTAGCTCTGCAGCCAAACAGTGCCCTGGAGGCCGCACCCGCTTCCGCTCCGACCCTTAATTCGGAGCCGGATTCCCCGATCGAGGACGAGTGGTTGGACACCGCCTCGGGGGCTACCATCTCTATGGCGATTGAGCCGAACTCCATCCCTGTCCTTTGCGAAGACCTGGACTCCAGGGTGCCGGACTCCGAACCCTCCGCGCCCCTGCCAATCGAATCCGATTGGGCGCCGGTCATGGAGTTCATCGTCACAGACATCTTTCAAAGACTCGCCCTTTGGCGACATCCTGAATTCACTAAAGTCTCTCTCTTTATCCGGAGAGCCTGGCGGACTACGTGCAGGCAGGTTGGGATGCGGACGACGAAGAAATTCAACGCCCACCCACCACCCACTTTGTAGCCACCGCCGATGATTTAACCGACATGCTAGACTTCGACCAAGACATCGACGGTATGGGACGGCGATGCGGAGACGACCAAGACCCAGCGCCTACTGAGGGCCGGAAGGCCACCTCGTCATACGACATATACATGGTGGATATCCCAAAAGATGGGAACGGCGATGGAACAACGGAGGATGACCCTCAAAAAGCAACCAAAGCGCCCGGCGTCAAGCGCCGCTCTAAATCCCGCCACGGCAAAAAGGTGATTCCGATGCGGAGATAATAACACCCCGACAAGATCCGAAGACAACCCCTCGGCCAGAACTCAGCGCAGGAGGAGGGAGAAGCAAGTCCGCACGACAGTGCGGCAGAAAGAGAGGTCGAGGACGATAATTACGCGCCTCCCTCCGAAGATGAGGCAAGCCTCGACGACGACGAATTTGTCGTGCCTGAGGATCCCGCCAAACAGGAGCGTTTCAAACGCAGGCTTATAGCCACGGCAAACAGCCTCAAGAAAAAGCAACGACTTAGAGCTGACCAAGACACGCTAGGCGGCGGATGGATCAAGTCCTTGCAGCCGAAGAGTATGAACTCGAACTCCCCTCCAAAAGCTACCCTAAACGCAGGCCGTTGCCTCGATCAAAGGAGGAAGCACCCAAGTCACCAGCGCACGACATGGCAGACCGACCACCCCGTGGCGCTGACGGACAGAAGCCTCGACCCTCCGCTCAAGCCACACCCCGACGCCGCTCAAAAGTACCAAGGCACGGGAAAACGCTACGGACTTAAGTAGATATATTGGAGGATAAGGCAAAACATACAAGATCGATCTACGGATCGCGTGGGCGTAACGACTGGGATGATTACCGTCGCGCGGATACAACAAACCCGCCGGGCTGAACACGATGAGACAAAGCTCATATGAGCTACGCCGTGATATAGCCCAATCTGAGGCGCCAAGACACCCACTATGCTTCACAGATGAAGTAATGGATCATCAAATCCCCGAGGGCTTCAAACCCGTAAACATCGAATCATACGTTGGTACCACAGATCCTGCGGTCTGGATCGAGGACTATCTCCTCCATATCCACATGTCCCGCGGTGATGATCTACATGCCATCAAATACCTCCCACTCAAGCTTAAAGGACCAGCTCGGCATTGGCTCAACAGCTTGCCGCCAGAATCAATTGGTTGTTGGGAGGACACGGAAGCCGCATTCCTTGATAACTTCCAGGGCACATATATGCGACCACCAGACGCCGATGACCTTAGCCACATAATCCAGCAGCCAGAAGAATCGGCCAGACAATTCTGGACACGGTTCCTAACAAAGAAAAATCAAATCGTTGACTGTCCGGATGCAGAGGCCCTTGCAGCCTTCAAACATAACATCCGCGACTAGTGGCTTGCCCGGCACCTAGGACAGGAAAAGCCAAAATCCATGGCAGCCCTCACAACGCTCATGACCCGCTTTTCTGCGGGAGAGGACAGCTGGCTAGCTCGAAGCAACAACCTGGCCCACCATCCTGATAGTTCGGATACCAAGGACAGCAATGGCAGGTCGCGTCGCAACAAGAACAAGCGCCGCGTGCGGGCGATAACATCAAGATACGACCGTCAATGCCGGATTCAGAGGCTCTAAACCCGGTCAGCGGAAGAAGCCATTCAAAAGAAATACCCAGGGCCCGTCCAACTTGGACCGAATACTCGATCGCTCGTGCCAGATACATGGCACCCCGAAAAACCAGCCAATCACACCAACAGGGGACTGTTGGGTGTTCAAGCAAGCAGGCAAGTTAAGTGCCGAACTCAATGGCAAGGGGCTGCATAGCGATGACGAGGAAGAGCCCGACCGCCCGAACAATAGAGGACAGAAGGGTTTTCCCACGCAAGTGCGGATGGTGAACATGATATACGCAACCCATATACCCAAAAGGGAGCGGAAGCATGCACTAAGGGACGTATATGCGATGGACCCAGTCACCCCGAAGTTCAACCCATGGTCTTCCTGCCCGATCACCTTCGATCGAAGGGACCACCCCACTAGCATCCGTCATGGCGGTTTCGCCGCATTGGTTCTCGACCCAATTATCGACGGATTTCACCTAACCAGAGTCCTGATGGACGGCGGCAGCAGCCTGAACCTGCTTTATCAGGATACGGTCGCAAAATGGGCATAGACCCTCAAGGATTAAACCTACAAAGACGACCTTTAAAGGCGTCATACCGGGTGTAGAGGCCAGTTATGCGGGCTCGGTTAAACTCGAAGTGGTCTTCGGATCCCGGATAACTTCCGGCGAAGAGTTAATCTTCGACATCTTCCCATTCCGCAGCGGGTTATCATGCATCGCTCGGACGAACCGCATTTGCAAAGTCCAATGCGGTGCCGCACCACGCATACCTCAAGCTCAAGATGCCAGGCCCTCGAGGAGTAATCACGGTCAATGGAAACACCGAACGCTCTCTCCGAACGGAGGAGCACACGGCGGCCCTCGCGGCGGAGGTACAAAGCAGCCTCTCACAGCAACTCTCGAGTCCGGCCATTAAGCGTCCGGACACTGTCAAGCGCGCCCGGAGTAACCTACAACAAGACCGCCTGTCACGATTCAAGCACGCGTTGCAATCCGGCCCCAACCCCAGCCCTCGCGAAATTGCAAAGCTAGTGTTACGCGTACATAATTACGCTCTGGAGATACCATGGGCATATGGGGAGGGGCAAGACCACGGCACGCCAAGAATGCGGCTCGACCGCACTGTGGGCCTCCGATTGGGTCATTCTTTTCCTTTTTTCCTTTTTCTTCCTTTTCCTTACTTTCAGGACTCCGTCTTTCAGAAGTCCTGTCTGGCACTAGAATCTCCGAACTCACGATGCAACAACCAGGGAAGCAGTAAGCCACGTCGAAGTGTTCAGGTGGTCTCTATTACAAGCATTATACTTGTTTTACATACCATCCCGCAGCTTACCCCTGGAGGGGGACATGTTACATAGTCCCATCCCTTGCTTATCGCACTATTTGTATCGTTCTGCTTTCATTGCAGTATATTTTTGAATAAACAATACATAGCTTTTGCTTATTATTGCTCTACTTCCTTTATCTATACATATGTTCATTTTACGACATGTTTCAACTGTACACTTTGGTACGGCCAATACACCAGGGGCTTAAGTATCCCAAAATTATGGTGTGATAAGTCCGAACACTTTCACAAGTGCGGCACCGAACTTATAGCATTATATGAATCGGCTCGAATCATGTCTTGGGTCAATAGTTGGGTTTGCCCGGCTCCGTGTTTTGGTACCTTACGTTCCGTTATATCGGCTAAGGTAGCACCGGAGAACCACTGCAATTGTGCCCCAGCTTGAGCTGGGTCGAGCACCTCGATGGAGAAAGCTAAAACTGACCGTCATGATAGGGCGAGAGCCGATCGTTGTTCGAGAGGTTTTTTCGGTCCCTAAAGACTTATGCCGCTTAGAGCAAGGAACCGAATTGTCCGCCAAGGCGTGGATAGCACCTCGAACTCGGTCTTCCGAATACTAGGGGCTTCGCCGAAATTTAAAATTATAGAATTCTATGGCTAAGTGAGAGTGTTCAAGCATTATAATTCCGGTTGCCTTGTTCGTTGTGTTGAGCGCCTCCCTAGATGGACCCAAGAATGGGAACAAGAGTGCTCAAGTTTATCCCGCACACGCCAACACTCTTGGCATGGGGGCTGAAGCCTACGACTTGCCATCTCTCAAATTTGATAAACGGCCGCATGAGAAGGTAATATTTTAAATTAACAAGCGTTGCTTAGCGCATATGAACAAGTTTTCAGCGTCTGGGATAACAAATGCGAGCCTATTCAAAATTACATCTCTGGAGCACTCATCCGCTTATTCGGCGGGCACCCTTCAGAGGCCCTCATAGTACATTTCGGGCGGCGATGCTCATGGCCCTTCGGTGGCCCGTCCGTCACAAGCTTCTCCGCATCCAACTTGCCCTGCACTTTAGCACGGGCAAGGGCCCGACGGACACCTTCAATGCAGACGGAGCGCTTGATGACTTCAATCCGTGGACAGGCATCCACCGGCCCGCACCAAGCCGAAGTAGCTCCGGGCATGGCCTCCAACGGCCACGGCGCTTATAAGGCCCTTCATGGCCTGTTCGGCGACCTTGTGGAGCTTGACCAGCTGCTTCAGCTGGTCGCTCAGGGGCACCTGACGTTCGGCCTCAGCATACTGAGACCAGAACACCTTCTCCGTCGAGGTCCCCTCCTTGGCGCGGTAGAATGCGGCGACATCGGACACACCACGGGCAAATCTGCGAATTCTCCTCGAGAGCTCCGAACTGGGTAAGTAATAGGTAATTCACTTTCACATGCTTGCTTTGCATAAAGAATGCCTTACCCGCCGCTATCTTCTTTAACGACTCAATTTCTTGGAGGGCTTTTGGGCCTCGGCCTTAGCAGCTTTGGCACTCTCAAGAGCTGAGGCGAGCTCGGACTCTCGAGTCTTCGAGTCACGCTCCAAACTCTCGTGTTTTTCCACGAGAGCTTGGAGCTCTTGCTGTACCTTAGCCAGCTGCGCCTCCCCCTTCTCTCGCTCGGTGCGTTCCGCAACCGCTTTGTATTCGGCCACGGACACCACTTCCTTCAGGGTCGCCACCTCGTTTGTGGCCCCTGCAGTACCCACATTATTCCTGTTATCTTTTGCAACCGAAACCTTTCTATATGGTATTTCTTTAATAAGGTACTACGTACCTTCCTTGTCCTCGAGCTGCTTCTTGGCTTGGCCGAGCTAGTTCTCGGACCGCTCGAGGCTCTGCTTTAACGCACCGACCTCCGCAGTCAGTGCGGCAGAGGTCAGCAGCGCAGCCTGCATTCCCATATTGACATACTTATGTTAGACTCCTGCGTATTTCTTTTTAGATCCTTAGTCCGGCTTTTCTTTCCGAACACCGAACTAAGCATCGAGGGCTCTTGTCTATGCGGTAATATTTTTACATATTCTAAACTTACCTCAAAGCCCGTTAGAAGGCTGGTACAGGCTTCGTCAGCCCGCTCTTGGTGGATCGAACTGTCCGGATCACCACACTCATAACAAAGGCGGTGCTCCTCCTCGATGGAGGCGCCGTTGGCGCCTCAAGAGCTATCCGGTGCCTCCGGTTGGGCCGGAGGACACCAGCGTCTTACCCTTCTTGCGAAGGTACCGCTTGCCGGACTTCGGAACCGCTGAAGGTTCCGGCATGGAGTCCGGACAAGGGTCGAGCTTAGAGCCCCTGGGGGTCTTGCCCCCCACGCGCCTGGAGTCCGGGAGGTTGCCTTGTGGCACCTCCTGTGCCACCTCCTCTTGACCAAGCCCCCCTTGGGGCCCCACCACAAGGCGTCGTCCAGCGTGAAAGCGAGGAGGCGGTCGGGCGAAGTACTCTCCATTTCCGACGAGCCCAGGGACCCGCTCGATAAATCGGCGAACTCGCCCTTGGGCGGGCTGCACGATTGTTCGACATTAGAGAACACTCTGCAATAATAAAAAGCCATGGGTATCCAGACACTTACGATCTCGCCAAAGGCTTGGCCCTTGTAGGCCAATCCTCCTCGTCGTCGTCGACGTTGGTGGAGAAGTCCGAAGGAAGGGTTCTTCCCTTCTTGGACCCTCCGGCCTCCCCAGTTGGGGCGGCCTTCCTTTTCCTCTCCTCCCGGCGGGGAGAGGCTTCTTCTTCCTCCTCCTCATCTTCGAGGAGAAGATTCTGCTTCAGACCGACGGCACTGGCGTCGGGAGCTCCTTCGAGTTCCGTGGCCTCCTTCTTAGCCTTCTTCTCCGGCACCACATGGGGTGCCGGAGCCAGCAGCTCCAAATCAAGGCGTCCACTGGGTCTTCTGGCAAGGGAGCCGGACAGTTAATCTGTCCGGACATCTTCAGCCAGTCCTGTCAAAGAATAGGGAGTTTTTAGATCCCACGTAGAGTCAATCTATGAAAAAAGAGTCCCGTAAAGGGTAAAACAACTTACCTCGCCGGCTTGACGCCGCGAGCTGTATCCGTGATCTTTGTTAGCGGATGCGGGGGCTCGGCGCCCTTGAACAGCACCTTCCAGGCATCTTCGTACGTAGTATCGAAGAGCCGGATCAAGGTTCGGTGCTGTGCCGGATCGAACTCCCACAAATTGAAGGCCCGTTGTTGGCATGGGAGAATCTGGCGGATGAGCATCACCTGGATTACGTCGACAAGCCTGAGATTCTTGTCCACCAGGTTTCGGACGCATGTTTGGAGTCCGGATAGCTCGTCCGAATCCCCCCACTTCAGCCCGTATCTTTCCATGACGAGAGCCGTGTGGGGAATCCAGATCTGAATACGGGGGCCGCCACCCATTCAGGGTCGCGTGGCTCGGTGATGTAGAACCACCCCGATCGCCACCCCTTTATTGTCTCCACAAAGGAGCCCTCGAGCCATAGGACTTTGGCCATCTTGCCGACCATGGCACCTCTGCACTCTTCTTGACGGCCGCCCACAACCTTCGGCCTGACATTAAAGGTCTTCAGCCATAGGCCGAAGTGGGGCTGGATGCAGAAGGAAGGCCTCGCACTGACGATAAACGCCGAGATGTTGAGGACGAAATTCGGGGCCAGGTCGTGGAAGTCCAGGCCGTAGTAGAACATGAGCCCCCGGACAAATGGGTGAAGTGGAAAACCTAGTCCGTGGAGGAAGTGGAGGAGAAACACCGCCCTCTCATGGGGCACAGGGGTTGGAATGATCTGCCCAGCGTCAAGGCAGCTTTGTGCGCGATATCGCTGGACAAGTATCCGGCCTCCCGCAGTCTTGTGATGTGCCCCTCCGTGACGGAGGAGGCCATCCATCTGCCTCCCGCTCCTGACATGGTTGGAGAAGGTTGAGGTGGAATGTGCAGACTTGGGTGCTAGAGCTCGAGTGCGCAGAAATGGATGAGCAAAGGAGGAAGAAGGCGTAGGTGAAAAGGTGGATCCTTATCCCCTTATATGGAATGGACGGCTATGCGTCCCCCACCAGCCTGGTAAAACTCGCTTATCTCCCAAGCGCCGTAATCAATGGCGCGGATGGGTTACCCACGTCCGTATTGATGACAATCCCGGAATAAGGGGGCATGATCTATGCTTTGATAAGACGTGCCAAGGAAACCGCCTCGCTAAACGCGCTAAGGTGGAATAGTAAAAAACGATTCATAAAAAGGCCTGGCCGTGGTGTGATGTCACACCGCGGAATACATCAGCAGATCTGTGCAAAAGTTATTTCTCTCTACGGTGGAATGTGGAACTTGTTTTGCAGAGCCGGACACTATCCTGGTGTTCAGAACCTTCCATGAAGTATTCGGAGGAGGAACCTGCCTTGCAATGCCGAAGACAATATGCGCGCCGGACTCGTCGTCATTGAAGCCTGGTTCGGGGCTCTTGAGGGAGTCTGGACTAGGGGTGTACTGGATAGCCGAACTATCATCACGGCGGACTCCGAGAATATGAATATACAAGATTGAAGACTTCGTCCCGTGTCCGGATGGGACTTTCCTTGGCGTGGAAGGCAAGCTTGGCTATCCGGATATGTAGATCTCCTACCATTGTAACCGACTCTGTGTAACCCTAACCTATCCGGTGTGATATAAACCGGAGGGTTTTAGTCCGTAGGACGAACAACAATCATACCATAGGCTAGCTTCTAGGGTTTAGCCTCCTTGATCTTGTGGTAGATCTACTCTTGTACTACCCATATCATCAATATTAATCAAGCAGGAGTAGGGTATTACCTCCATCGAGAGGGCCCAAAACTGGGTAAGAACACCGTGTCCCTTGTCTCCTGTTACCATCCGCCTAGACGCACAGTTCGGGACCCCCTACCCGAGACCGGTTTTGACACCGACAGGGCCCCTTTGTCTTCTTCTTCCTTGACCTCCTACCTAGATGGGAGAAGGGTTTCCCCTTTGGTCCTTGGCCTCCATGGCGTGGGAGGGGCGAGAGCCCCTCCGAGATTGGATGTGTCTCTCTCTGTTTCTGCGTTCTGGTATTCTGACCTGGCATCGTTTCTTTTATATCTAGAGATCCGTAACTCCGATTGGATTGAAACCTTCACACAGATCTTTTTCCAAAAATAGCTTTCTTGCGGCCAAAGTAGAGCATCAACCGCCTTATGGGTGGCCCACGAAGGTCAGGGGCGTGCCTGCCTAGAGTGGGCATGGGCCTCACCCTCGTGGCCACCTCGGGCACCGTCTCGCGTTGATTTTACTTCCCAAATATCACAAATATTCCAAAATAATTCTTCGTCCGTTTTTGTCCCGTTTGGACTCCGTTTGATATTGGGTTTCTGCGAAACATAAAACATGCAATGCATGTGAACCGCATCGGCAATCGGATCAATATGTTAGTCCCAAAAATAGTATAATAAGTTGCCAAAAGTATATGAAAGTTGAATAGTATTGCACTACAAAAAAATACACTTCCATGATGATACATGTTTGTCACAGTAGGTCGCGTTTTTTGTCATGCATGTACATCCATGACGATTTTATGACAGAATCAAGAGAGTCAGACTGTCTTTGTCATAGAAGTGTTCCATGACATTACCAAAATTATCATCACGAAAGTGTCCACTTCCATGACGATAAATCGCGCGTCACAGAAGTGCTTTCGTCAAGGGTGACCGACACGTGGCATCCACCGTAACGGAACGCCGTTAAGCTATTCGGTCGGGTTTTGGATCCGATAACCCGTTAACACTTCATGGAATAGTATTGTACTACAAAAAAAATACACTTCCGTGATGATACATGTTTGTCACAGTAGGTCGCGTTTTTTGTCATGCATGTACATCCATGACGATTTTATGACAGAATCAAGAGAGTCGTACCTGTGCTGTCATAGAAGTGTTCCATGACATTACCAAAATTATCATCACGAAAGTGTCCACTTCCATGACGATAAATCGCGCGTCACAGAAGTGCTTTCGTCAAGGGTGACCGACACGTGGCATCCATCGTAACGGAACGCCGTTAAGCTATCGGGTCGGGTTTTGGATCCGATAACCCGTTAACAGCCCGACCAATGGGGATTTTCCATGTGTAAAATCATCATTGGTCGCGAAACATGTGTTGCCTCACCGTTGGGACAGATGTCATCCACTCATTGGACAAGAGGCGCCTATGATAGGTCGACACGTGGCACGGCCCAACAGTGGCCCATTCCGGTGAAAAAGGCCGGCCCAGTAAAAATTAGCAGGCCGGCCCATATAAGGCCTACTTGTGTCAGGTCCATTTAAGCCCACAGCCCATATGAGATGTGCCAATTCGGCGCGTCAACGGCCCGTTAAAGATTTGAGACCATTGCAGCCCATCGTCAGTTTGAGCCCGTTAACAGCCCGCTATATAATTGGAATCAATATCGGTCCGATGAGATTTCGGCCTGTTAACGGCCCATTTAATGAATGGGCCAATTTTCAGGATGTACATCTTTCGGCCTTTTAGCGACCCATTTAAATGTTGGGCTAATTTCGGCCGGTGTGTCTTCGACTGTTGACGGTCCATAAATATGATGGGCCATTTGTAGCCGGACTCGAGTTTCGCCTTTTAGCTGCCCATTTAAGTGTTGGGCCAATTTCGCCTGGTGTCACTTTCACTGCTGACGGCCCATAAATCAGTTGGGCCATTTGTAGTCGGACCTGAGTTTTGGCCTTTTAGCGACCGATTTAAGTGTTGGGCCCATTCCCAGATACAATGTGCCTTTCGCCCGTTAACGGACCATAAATGAGTTGGGCCATTTGTAGTCGGACCTTAGTTTTGGCCTTTTAACGGCCCATGCCCTTCATGGTCCAATACTAGCCCGGTTTCTCTTTCGTCCTGCTAAAGGCCCACAACACAGTTGGGCTATTTACAATACGACCTGACTTTCGGCCTCTTAGCGGCCCATGCTCTTCATGGTCCAGTACAAGCCCGCTGTCTCTTTCGGCCTGCTAAAGGCCTACAGTATAGTTGGGCCATATGTAGCCCAAACTTAGTAACGGCTTGTTAACGGCCCGTGAAATAAATTGGGGCCACCTGTTGCCCACTTCGATGTCGGCCTGTTAACGACCCGGGAGGTAAGAGGGCCGACCATTAACTTTCGGCCTAGTAACGGCCCATTAACTTAATGGGCCCACTAAAGTTCGTACATGTCTTTAGGCGAAATTAGATAATTTGAGCCCATTACGACGAGCAACTATGCCCAGGACCAAAACCGATCAAGCAAAGGTACGGCATACAGAGAATAACGTTGCACATCCAGCATATATTACAGGAAATTACATCCACTGGGCAATCAAAGATTGATGCCAGTGCAAATAAATGTGCAGAACCTAACCATCTACAACGTCACAATCTGCAACCTCAGCACAGATGACGCCCATAAGCATGTGGGCAAGTTCTTGCTGCTTTGCTACACTGTCTCTGAAAACATTGATCAGTTGTTGTGTCGCACGACTCTGCACCTCTAATTCATCCACCATTTCCATCATTGCTTCAGCCATTAATTGGTTCACAAACATACATTTATTGCGTTGCATTCGAGGAAGAGGATACTGAACAGATTCAGATGGCGATTTTGGCAGGCTTGTATTATTGATAGTGGAGAGTGTCTCGACCACTGCATCATAACATAAATTAGGACGGGAACCAAACAGATTAATCCTGAGTTATTGCCATATTACCTGTCCCAGATTTACTGGAAAGAAACAATGGGGTTGCCTTGCTGTTTTCAGAGTTTGTCTTCTTATCTTCAGCAGCCTGCACAAAATTAACACACTAGCATTGCTATGATTGGCCAAGTCAGATAACAGGAAAACAACATTGACACAACGAACGTTTGGGAAACTAGCCTACACCAAATTAACACAATATGGCACAACTATCATCAGCCAGGTAAGGTAGTACGAAAGCAACATTGACACAATGAATGAATGGGCAACCAGAGAAGCACTACAATTCAGTAATGTGCGTGATATGAGATAGTACATTCATGCATCTCAGTATGCAAAACTACCAGGCAGTTTTCCTTACAAAAATCAACATTGGCGCCTTTATCATTTTGCTACAACTAATTTTAGATCAGATAAAGGTTAGATTCACGTTGATTAACAAAATACATGTTGATGTAAAAATATAGTGATATACAACAGGTACTTACATCAGCATTGGAGCATAGATAATTCCCGGAAGATATTTTCCTCGAATACGATCCCAATGAAGGAAGTCTTCTATCGTTTAACCTTATTTTATAAAAGAGAGATGGGTAAGAAACATGTAGAAAATATGATCAGAATGCTATAAAATTTCATGATGCGAGGATACGCACACGCTTCTTAGAATGGAATTGACATTCTTTTGCTGGACTGGAGCGGACTAGTTCTTTGTACTTTGGAATCTGCTTATTATCGATGGGAGTTGGGTTTCTCTGTCTTTGGAGCGGTATCTATGAAAAATGGAGTTTGTTTATTATCTCCTGGCGTTTGGATCTTTTGCAAAGACCTGGTTTGTAACCCTTCGCATTCTATCATAGCCGTCTTCCCCTTGCATGCCTCATATAGAAGAATGGTGATTCAGTTATAAAACATGCTACGACAGAGATGAAATAGGTACTGAAGAATAGAAAGCATGACATATTGACATGTATTCCCTCCATCCGGAAATAAATGGATGGGTCTAGGCGTATTTCAGTTCTAGATACATCCAGTTTTATCCATTTATGTGACATTTAATCCGGATGGAGGGAGTATGATGTAAGAGCTAGGGATACGACATGACAACACAGTAAAAAAACACTAAAAAACCCACTGATATGAGATAGTACACTCATGCAGCTCAGGATGCAAAACTACCAGGAAGTTTTCCTTGCAAAACTCAACATTGTGGCCTTTAATCATACATTTTGCTACAACTAAATTTAGATCAGATAAAGGTTGGATTCACGCCGATTAACAAAATACATGCTGATGTAAAAATATAGTGATATACAATAGGTACTTACATGTACATTGGAGCGCAGAGAATTCCTGCAAGAATCGTTCCTCATAAACGATACCATTGCAGAAATTCTTCTATCTGTTAAGCTTATTTTCTAAAAGAGAGATGGGTAAGAAACATGTAGAAAATATGATCAGCATGCTATAAAATTTCATGATGCAAGGATACACACACGCTTCTTAGAATTGAGTTGACATATTTTTGCTGGAATTTGGAGCGGACTAGTTCTTTGGCCACCGGAATCTGCTTATTATCGGTAGGAGTTGGGTTTCTACGTCTTTGGAGCGAGTATCTATAAAACTGGACTTGGTTTATTATCTCTGGCGTTTGGATCTTTTGCAAATGCCTTGTTTGTAACCCTTCGATTCTAACATAGTCGTCTTCCCTTGCATGCCTTGTATAGAAGAATGGTGCTTTAATTATAAAACATACGACAACATAGAGATGGAATAGGTACTGAAGAATAGAAAGGTATGACATATTGACATGTATTCCCTCCATCCGAAAAAAATGGATGGGTCTAGGCGTATTTCAGTTCTAGATACATCCTTTTTTATCCATTTCGGCAACATGTAATCTGGACGGAGGGAGTATGGTGTAAGAGCTAGGGATACGGCAGTACAACACAGCAAAAAAAACACTAGTTGAATGTAAAACTATATGCTAGCGGAATACGTACAGAAATAACTAAGGCAACATACACGTGTATGATTGGGAAAATAAGATGGCATTGCAACAGAGCACTAGAACATCACTTCAATGTAAAAAACATGGTATGGCAGACAGATGAAGTACATACTGATGAATAACAATGCATAAGATATTCAGAAGCATGATGTACAAACTAAGCAGATGGCATTGTGATAGAGTAGAATGACAGTACTTGAATTTGAAAACATGTTATCATGAATGGAATAGGTACTGAAAAACAGGAAGGCATGACATATTTACATGCATGATCAGCATGCTAAGCACATGGCATTGCAACAGAGTAGATCACTACTAGAAATACCACTACTAATGGCGCACCTAATATGGCCATTAATGGCGCATCAGAGGTGCGCCATTGACAGCACGCCATTAGTAATTTTTACTAATGGCGCACCAGGTGGTGCGCCATTAGTATATCAGATATTAATGGCGCACTGTGTGGTGCGCCATTAGTATCGATATACTAATGGCGCACCACCGGTGCGCCATTAGTATCTGGCATACTAAGGGCGCCCCACCCGGTGCGCCATTAGTATATGCAAGGGTGCGCCATTAGTATGCCTCCCAGGGGCATGTATACCAGTGCTTGACATACTAATGGCGCACCACCTCCGGATGCGCCATTAGTAAAGAAGCATACTAATGGCGCACTTCCTGGTGATGCGCCATTAGTATGCATCGTCATACTAATGGCGACTGTCATGTGTTGCGCCATTAGTATGTATATTAGGTTTTTGTTATTTTTTATTTTCTGTTTTTTGCACAGGTTACAAAATGTATAATTTGACAAAATATAGACAGCACACATCAACAATAGATTCATCAAATACAATAGAAGATTAGTCCTTGAATACAATTCATCATATTAGTCTCCGAATACAATTCATCATATTAGTCTCCGAATTGAAAAGACCGAACAAAGATAGAACATTATATTACAAGTCTCGAGACCGCGAGTAGCGAAGTTTATCTTCGCATTACAAGTCGATATCGATCATCTAAACTACCATCACATAGAAGAGAGCTGCGGTCATCACGATGAGCATCATCACGATGAAACTCGTCTTCATCCGGTTCCTCCAACGCTCCCTCCCCTCTCCCGCTAGATAGCGGGCGTATCTAGATTCGGCCTCGGCCCTAGTGGTATACCCTTTGTATCTGTTACCGCTGAATCGGTGAACCTGTCTCCAACACTCCTCCCAGTCATCGTAGACTCCGGGAACCTTACCCTTGTACACGACATACGTCGGCATCGCTATGCACTAGCCAAACGAAACGTTAGTACCAATTCACAGACAATACATAAGCAATATATAAGTATGCAATGTAACGATCGGAAGAAAAGCAAGACATTAATAGCATCGATTACATCTAAGTTGAACGACTCTCGAAACCAAAGAGACATACTACAAGTTCATTAAAGTTTAATTACAACATGACCCAATCGATGTTTGAACTAGACAACTCGACTCAAGGGATCGGAGGCGTGGATGAAGCCGCCGTCTCATCGTGGGAGTCATGAAAGAACGGGCGTTGTCATCCTGCATTTGTAGCATTGTGTCGATGTCCTTTGTTGGACGGTTGATTTCGAGGTAGAACTGCCCCGAGGTACGAAGCGACATCTTGACGGATGATTTCCGCAAACTTCGGACTGGATGCGAAGAATTCTTGTCGGAGGTCCGTGTCCTGGATTGCCGACACGCCGCGGCCCAATCTTGGAGTTTACTCGGTAGCGAAGTTGATGATGGTCCCGCACGATCGCTCGCATGTGATGGATGGCGAGTAGGCACCCTTCCGACCACAGCGGGCTGCTTGACGCAGCAGAATGTCGTATTGTGGGAGAACACGTGCTTGCCGTATTACGAATAGGCCTGGTGAAGGTGCCTCCAGATTTGGCGTGGCAGGAGAACATCATCAAGAACCTTCTTGACATTTGTGTAGTCTACGTTCGATTGTGATGCGGGTCGAAATACGTGGCCATGGAATATTTAGGGCTTAGGAGGATGAGCGTGCAACGTGTGTCACCGCAGAAAACACGGAATGTTAAAAGAAAACGATCGAAATGTAAGAATTCATATGTTACGGGCGGTTGAGGGGAGGACTTACTCGGAAAGTAAGGCACGAGGAAGTTATCCTTTTCTTGGTTTGCCGAATGACGCCGAGGTAAGAACTTCGCGACTTGCCGGTCCCAGCGCTGCCCAAGATCTTGGCACGCATGTAGAAGGGGTCGACTATCACGATGTCCGGGTCTTGTCGCGAATGATCCGCATCTCCATACTCGTGAAAATAGCCGAACGAAGGTGTAGTGCAGCGGATGAAGGTTCAACATAGCGTGGATGTCATCAAAACGCAGGACGATCGTCGCCCGATGGAGTTATCCACAAAGCCCTTGCCCTCTGGCACCTTGGCCGCGAAACCGGGTATGCCACATCCTTCTCCCCGAGACGCCGCTTCTCCAAAGAAAGAACACTGTCATGCAGACACCGCATAGCACCGGTTGCAGCATTGAGCATAGTTGTCAGTAGCATCGCCCTACCCGCCACATGCACCCACCTCGAGAAATCCTGCGGTGAAGGTGGCCCGTCCAGAGCACGGATCGCATTTCGGTGCCGGCTGGCTCGCACCCTTCTTAGTCTTTCTTTTGCGTGCCTTCTTCTTCTCCTGTAATGGGACCGAGTTTTGCTCACAGACCGCCTTCTTGAGTGTGTTGGGGCTGATAATATTTTGCACCTCGCCTATCGAGGCTCGGTGAAGTCGGCGGTGGAGGCGTCTCACGAGAGCTGAACGCCAGACGGCGCTGTTGCAACTTGGCTTCTCCATGATGCGAGCTAGATCGCACACGTCTTTTGTTGGGTTTGGTTCTTGAGAAGGAGGCCCCATGAAGTCGCCATCGTACCCATGCTCGGCAAAATCGATCGACGTTGCCAAATGTATCATAGTCGCCGTCTCGTCATTACGATCCTGTGCCATATGCATGTTTGGATCCAGTGGCATAGGGATGTTCG
Source organism: Aegilops bicornis (assembly GCA_021605145.1). Taxonomy (NCBI): domain Eukaryota; kingdom Viridiplantae; phylum Streptophyta; class Magnoliopsida; order Poales; family Poaceae; genus Aegilops; species Aegilops bicornis. The sequence goes on along the minus strand of CM038669.1, from coordinate 514,210,090 downwards.
GCACCGTTACGGCGGTCTTGCCATGGGGCCGACTTGGCGCCGACACGACTGGCGGTGTTGTCTCTGGGGTGCTGTCCCCCGCCCCCAAACGAATCGCTCTTCACCAAAGCGAGGCCAGCTCGAGGCGGCGAGGGTCATCACGTCATCATCGTCGGCCCGACGGGTCGATTCGGAGGTAACAAGTCGTCGCAGCCTGGCAGCACCGAACCAGTTGAACCCTAAACAAGTTGGGTGGCATCCGGGTACCGTGGAGAAGGGTTGCCGGTTGAACGATTTTGCCCTTGGCGACATCGACCAACTCGTTGTTCACGAAGTGGAGGAGAGTGCACGGAACGTCGGCGGCGCCTGCGAAAACATGTAGGGCGTCGAGGATGCCCGATCAAAGGCAAGGAGATGAAGTCCTCGGCGAGAGGCTTAATTAGTTACCGTGATGATGGCGTCGAGCTCGGCTAATGTAGAGGCACCGCCAACGGCGGGCGGCAAGGGACGGAGGGGCCGCTTGCTGCAGAGGTGCCGGCCGGCGTACACCCGGTGCATTAAGCTCCCGTGCGGCGTCGGAGACACCAATGCCGCCTCGCTGGAGGCACCAATGGCCCCGCCATCGCATTATGCGAGTTGCTGGCCGTGAAGCTAGGAATCGGGCGGCCCCTGTTGGCCGCCCGCAATCCACGCACTCAACCCGAGATCAAGGTAGGCACAAGGGCGGTGATCGCCGCTCCAGTCGTTGTTCCACTTGCTCTTGGACAATCTCCGAATCCGCGCCACCTGTGCCTTTGAGTTCTTGAACCTCTCGCGCTGGCTTTCCGAGCTGGTCTTTTTCTCCTTCCGCACACCAGCGGTATAGTATGACCCCATTTTGTCGACAAGCCTTTGCCGGCCACACGACCGGTGACGTCGACTTCTTGAGCTTATCCTTGTTCTTCATTACATTCAACCCCTATTTAGAGTGGTGTCCCAAGGGTTGCTCTGAGTCGACCCAGCTCTTGCTTTCGATGCGCTGCGGAAGGAATGTGAACCATTTAGAAATTCGGCTTCATTAATTAGAATGCAACCATATGGAGCTAATTACGCGGGGGTGTATTCCTTACCAGAACAAGCTCAAGCTGCCTGGTCTTCGGATCCGTGGTAAGCTCCTTTGTTTTCGGGTCCTTCTTGTACCGGGCCCTGACAAAGTTCCTGGTCTGCTTGTCACCTCCGTATGTATCGAAGAGGGGCGGTAGGCCTTGCTCGGCACGGTCCGCCTCCTCCTTGTCCCATATAGGCTCCGCCACTCTGTAACCGCCCGGGACCGAGTGTGTGTTCCCCTATGTTCAGCTCCGCATTTGTTTCCCCCACTCACTTGATTGGGAGCTTGCGGTGCTCGAGCAATTGATCTTGAAGTCGTTGTAGTCATCTTCGGTGATCGAAGGATTTTTCTCCTTGATCTTCTCATAACTCTCACCTTTCTCGATCATTCTCTTCACATTGCTTTTCCAAGTAGACAGGGCCTTGCTCATCTTCGTGAGGGCAGCATTGTTCACTTTATTCCCATTGAGGCTTGTGTTTTCAAATTCAGCGGGAACTTGTATCGCTCGTGCAGCTTCGTGAAGAGGAGGTTGCGCAAATTCCCTCGGTCGGGATGCCTCGGGTTCTCGGTGTTGATCGAGATGGTGCTCCGGACAATGCACCCGAGCTGAAGCGAGTACCCCTTGACTATTCGTTCGGGCGCCGTTGGATTCCCGTTGGAGTCCACTTCAGTAATTTCCTCCTTGAGGGTGCGGAGCACGATCGGGCGCCGGTCCTTCCGTTGCCTCTTCGGCTGGCTGCCATCTGTGCGTGCGCCGCCATCATCAGTGGTGGCATCCTCGGCGGCACCATCAGTGGTGGCATCAGTGTGGTCATCCTCGGCGGCACCATCTGTGGTCTCAGGATCGGTGGGGAAGGCGGCGGCCTCATACAAGTGAGGTTGTTCCTCCATCTTCTGGGACAGCTCGAGAATGCCTTGCTTGAACCCCCGGCCTCATCGTTGTGGGCCATGTTTCTCTCTAAATAGAAACAAAGTTTGGTCCAAAAGTTGGTTATTGTCAAGGAACAAGATCATGGTCTCATCATTTAGGGTTTGTCGACACCGAGGCATCCTAAAATCTAAGCTTTTATCATTGAGGGTTTTTCGACGCCAAGGCACCCTAAAAGCCTAACTTTTCATCATTTCGGTTTTTATCGACACTGAGGCACCCTAAAAGCCATGCATTAGTCACAAGTACGCCGGGGCACTTGATCCTACTTAATTAACTACTAAGATACCCCGGCCCATGCATTAGTCACAAGTACCCCATATGTCCTATTTTTAGCGAAGTCATGCTAAAATTCATGGAAAATTTCAGCATGACCTTTGCTGAAAATAGGACATATGGAGTACCGAATTTGCCGGAACGGAAGTTAATCGACATTCCGGCAAACTCAAGGGCCTCTCGGGTACTGCAATATCATCACGACACGATGGTCGGAGACAAAACCCGACAAACTAGCAAAATCATCACAAATTGTTTTCTGTTAAAGATGATCATCATCTTTACAAGTCTTTCTCAATGTGATCACAAGTAATTCAGAGGCATCACAAGTAATTCAGAGCATCACAAGGCATTAGTAGTTGATTACATGAACAAGTTTTAAAAGCACATCAATATGTATTGTATTTCATTGTGGAGTTATATACGGTATGTTACAACAAAGAAACAGCTTAATCCATGCCTCGACTTATCAACAGTCATTACTTGTCAAATCTGTAAGAAGGAACAATTTACTTGTGACATAGTTACAAATGATGACAGAATAAAGCAACACCCTACACTAGCCTAAAAACAAGTGAAGTTTCACCCATATAAGAACAAGTGAATTCTAGTCCCATTGACACTCCTGGTTTTCTACAAACACCAAGTACTAGGGCACACAAAAGTTCTGAAATTTGTGTGCCTAACTGAATTCTTGAATTTTCAGTAACCGAATAAACTGAATTTTCAAAACTGCAAGAAGCCAATTAAAAAAATCCTCTCATCTCATATGAGGATTGTTAGCTTTGCCAAACAGGCACAGGGACAGACCCATGTTCACGTAGGTGTGTCTTGTAGCTGTTTGGTACTTGTGGAAAGAACGAAACAAAATGTTTGGCTCTCTAGATTTAATCATGATTTTGCCATTGTTGAGATATAGGGAGGAAGTCTCGAGCTTGAGGATTTCATAAGCTCCCTAGTGCAACAAATTACCTAAAAACCTTGTACTAGTATCTTATCTTTTGGTTAGGGTCAAAGACCCTATACCTTATACATACCATGTATCTTTAATTTTGTTTTATTAATACAAGACTGAGGAGCCTCTCCTACTGTCCTTCCTGATTCAAAAATGAATAGACAATGCAGCTTTCCGTAAACTGAGTAACCAAGAAAAAAGATGTACAAAAAGATAAATTTACCTAAGTTTTTCGACCAAGATAGCACGTTAGCAGATCTTGTGTGATCGCAGATTCGATCCACTCCTTTCCACCCAACTCCCTGACTAGAAGCAAAAGAAGCCTGAGAACCAAATGAAAATAAAGAGAAGTTGAGTCAACGAAGAAGGCATATGTGCAAACAACAATGTAATCATGTAGAGTATGGGAAACTGGCTTTTGTGGCAAGGATAGTAAATGAAGCCACGTCTATTGCCGTGTCGAGAAAAATAAATGCTGGGACTTGTACAGGTGAGCTTGTACGAGTTATTGTACAAGTATATACAATCTCTTTGGCTGCAATGTATCGAGAACGAAAAAAGATAGTGGTAGCTGGCTGCAATAATAAAAAATAAAATATTTATTCATAACTTATTCTCTCTCTTAGGGCTAGTATTTGTTTCTTTGTTAGTAGTGATCGACGTGGATATGATGTTTGTTGCTTATGATCTCAATTGCATGACTAGTTTCAACAATACATTGCATGTGTCGATTATTCTCTCTATCATGTTGATCAAACATAATTCAGATGCAGCTTCTTGGGTACAAGAAAAGAACATAAACAAAATCGAAGGTGCCTTTGAAACACCTGCTTGAAGGAGGAAATGCTTGTCCAAACAACCTATCAAGGGCCTACATTTTATGCGCCTTGAAGACTGAGCCGAATATGTTGGGGCGGGGTCCGGCGGCGGGGTCGGGCGGCGCCCGGGCGGCGTCGGCGGGCGGGGTCGGGCGGCGTCTGGGCGGCAAGGCCCGGGCGGCTGGGTCGGGCGGCCCGCGGCGGGTCGGGCGGGTCGAGGCGGCTGGCGTCAAGGCCGGCGGGCAAGGCCCGGGCGGGCGAGGAGAGGGCGATGGAGGGAGAGGGCGAGGGCGAGGGCGAGGGCGGCGGGCGGTGGGGCGAGAGGAGAGAACTGGCGAGGGGATCGGGCGAAGGGGGATCGGGTCGCCTGCCCAACCGCGACTAAAGGGTTTTGGCGGGTTTTTATGCTCCCCCCCCTTTAGTCGCGGTTGGACGAGACCATGACTAAAGGTACCCTTTTAGTCGCGGGTCGCCTCGCCCAACCGCGACTAAAGGGTTTTTGGCGACCAAAGGCCTTGTGCTGCCTCAGCCTAAAAGTTTAGTCCCACCTCGCTAGTTGAGAGAGCTCGAGAGTGGTTTATAAGCTGCTGCGCCCACCCTCTCGAGCTCCTCTCAACTGCAGCTTCGGGCCTAATCTGTCACTAGCTATGTGCTGTGGGCCTACTTGGCCTCCTGCGGGCTGAATCTCGCCCATGTAGGGTTTCTAGTCGTATTCAGGGCCGTGGGGGTCGATGGGGTGGCACTATTTTTTCCAGTTTTTTGTTTTGTTTTCTGCATTATTATTTATTTTTGTTGTTTTTTGCTTTATTTTTTAATTCTTTTTGCTTTTAGTTTTAGAAAAATTATAAACTTTACATTAGTGCCATTAGTTTTCAAATTTGAAAACACTTTTTTGTTTTCTTTGTTGCTTTATTTATTTTATTTTGTTTCTACTTACAAAAAAATACTTATTGTTGCTATTTTAGTCATGGTCGCCTGCCCAACCGCGACTAAAGGGTTTTTGGCGGGTTTTTATGCGTTCCTTCACCTTTAGTCGCGGTTGGTCTGCCAACCGCGACTAAAGGCCGCTGCAGGTTTAGGGTTTTAGCCCCCCAAACTTGTTTTCTGTTTAATTTGTATTGTTTTCTTTTTAATTTGTATTGTTTTCTGTTTAATTTGTATTGTTTTATTTCTTTTGTGCTTTATTTTAATTTTGAAGGAGTTTCACATATTCTACGGTACTACATACATGCATATGAATGTACAATTTCAAACAAATTTGAAATTAGAACCAAAAAGAATTCAAGAGGAATATACAATACTAAGAGGGAGAGAAGCTGGCCGAGGGGATCGGGCGAAGGGGATCGGGCGAAGGGGGATCGAGGCGAAGGGGCCACAATACTAATGGCGCACCTCACTGCAGTGCGCCATTAGCATGTCCACACTAATGGTGCACCTCACCGTGGTGCGCCATTAGTATTTTTTTTTTATTTCCACAAAAGCCAAAAGGTTATCTACTACAGAACCTATCCATGTCAAGCCCACTCTACTAGCTCGATTGGTCACCTCCAGTTCTCACACCAGAGGTCCTAGGTTCGACTCCCGAGGCTCCACAAATTTTTTAGCATTTAAAAAGCTATTTGATACTTATTTATGTTTAAATATGTTCAAACTTGTTTAAATAATAACAGTAATATTTTTTATAAGACAGTAGCATTTAAAAAGTTGTTTGATACTTATTTTTATAAGGCGGTCTTGGGTGCGGGGGTCGGCGGCGGTTGAGTAGGGGAATCGAGGTGCGGGGTTTCCAAGTGGCGGCCGGTGGACTGGGGGGGTGCTCGGCGGCGAGGGGGACCGGATCTGGCGAGGTGGGACAGCGATCGAGATGGAGGGGGATCGAGGTGGGCTCCACAAATTTTTTTTTAGCATTTAAAAAGCTGTTTGATACTTATTTGTGTTTAAAAATGTTCAAACTTGTTTAAATAATAACAGTAATATTTTTTATAAGACAGTAGCATTTGAAAAGCTGTTTGATACTTATTTTTTATAAGACAATAGCATTTTTTTATAAGACAGTAGCATTTAAAAAGCCATTTTAAAAGATGGAGGGGAATCGAGGGTGCGGGGGGTCGGCGGCCGGTGGACTGGGGGTGCTCGGCGAGGGGGCCGGATCTGGCGAGGTGGGATAGCGATCGAGATGGAGGGGGATCGAGATCGAGTGTCCATGAAATTTAAAAATATTCATGATAGTTCAAAAGTACCCATGAAATACAATCGAGAAATGAAGGCTACGATTTAAATACAATCGATCTTAGCTAGCTATCTGTTCACAATCTTCTTGCCCTTCTTTTTCGCAAATGGAGTTCTTCTATGGAGCAGACGTCCTTTAGGTAGGGTGGTCCTGCTTCTTCTTGTGGTGTATGCTGCTACTTCATCATCGTCGTCATGTTCGATCCTCGGTCGCCGTACTTGTCGAAGTCTTGCTCATTGGCTACTCCATCCATTTCGATGATCTTCCTTTTGCCTCTCCTCACGACAACACGACTGGCTTTGGCGGGTCGGTAATGAAGAAGCATTGGTCCACTTGGGAAGCCGGTACCCATGGCTCATTTTTTCGCGGTGACGCTTTGCGCCCATGCGGTCTTGGATTTGGCCGGGTATAACCATGGTGGTGAAATACCGGTCTTCTTTTATGACGTTCTTGGCCCATCGACACGGAACATCGGGACCTTCTCTCCAGCGTAGCTCAGCTCCCAGATCTCCTCGATCCTTCCGTAGTATCTGTCCTTGTCGTTACGGTGTAGGATTCCATCGTTACCCGGAGTTACGATAACCATCGCTCTTCATGTCCTTGGCCTCGATTGTAGAATGTGTAGCCGTTGATATCGTGACGCCTCATAGGTCATCGAGGTTGTGCTCGGCGCCCTGTGACAAGGCGAATATGAGTTGTTCTTCCGCGGAAGAATCCTCATGTAAAGGGTAAGGCGTAAGCTTACGCTTGAACCAACACGTGAAACATGAGTTGTGCTCTTTGAGTGTATCTCCGTCCGTCCTCTGTTGGCCTCGGTCATTGTATGCGTCTTTTAATAAAGGTTTTGTGCTCTACCACCCAAGGATCGACCACGTCTATGTGTTGTAGCGCGACTAGGTTTGCTCTTTCAAAGTCGGCGAGTCGACCCTCGAAGTCGACATGCATTTCGCGGGGACCTCACGGTGACCCCATCCAGCGAGCTGCCGAGGTGCTGTTGACGGCAGACCAACGGGTTCTCGATGCCTAGATAATTCTGCAGTAGGAGATGCACTCTTGATCGAAAGCCCTGGCTATGCTTCCTTACGGGCGTGACATGTTGCGAACGTATCCTTTGATGACACCATTCATCCTTTCGAGCGGCATCATGCTGTGCAGAACGTCGGCCCGAGTTGGATGATATCCTCCACTATATGGACCAGCAGATGCACCATAACGTCGAAGAATGCGGGCGGAAGTACATCTCAAGCTCGCATAGTATCACCACGATCTCTTCCTGTAGCCTTCGAGTTGCCTCACGCCAATCGACTTAGAGAGATGACGTCGAAGAAGTTGCATAGGCCAAATAGCGTTTCACGGACGTGCGCGTCCATGATCCCATGGATTGCAACTGGAAGTATCTGCGTCATCAGCACGTGACAGTCGTGAGACTTCATCCCGCTGAACTTCTGCTTCGCCGCTCCTCGTACACGGGCGTTTTCGGGGTTCGGTTTCACCATCGAACAGATCCTTGCGTTTCCTCCACGGGTCATCGTCGCGAAGCCACCTTCGATGTCCCATGAACACGGTTTTCGAAGACCCGGGATCTCTATCTAGCTGGCGATACGTTGTGTCATCCATGCACCTTACGCATCCAGAAAATCCGTGGACTACCTGCCTCGCGAGATATTCGTAACCGAGATAGTCGTGGCACCGTCGTGAGCAAAGGCGGCTCTCATAGGGAAATATTCTTTCTCTGCGGCGTCCCACGTATTGGCTGGTGTTTTCCACAGCGTGTCAAGCTCCTCTTTCAGCAGCCCTAGATACAGATTGATGTCGTTCCTCGGTTGTTTCGTCCCTTCAATTAGCATACTCATGTGAATGTACTTCCTCTTCATGCACAACCAGGGGGGAAGGTTGTACATCCACACAAACACGGGCCAGGTGCTATGTGTGCTTCTCTGGCTGCCAAACGGATTGACTCCATCGGTGCTCGCGCCCAGCACGATGTTCCTTGGATCGTACCCAAATTCCGAGTCTTCGAAGTTCAACGCTTGCCACTGGCTCGCATCCTTAGGGTGACTCAGCACCTTGTCTTTTTTATCTATCTCCGGATCATTTGCGTCATCTTCCCGCTTCTTCTCCTCCCTATCCGCGTGCCAACGCAGGAGCTTTGCTACCTTAGGGTCCGTGAAATAGCGCTGACGAGGAGTGATCGGAAAGTACCACACCACTTTTCGAGGAGCTTTCTTCCTCTTCTTGTATCGAGTGACGCCACACACCGGACATATGGTAGACTCCAGCGTGCTTTCGTCCCGATAAATGATGCAATTGTTCATGAACACATGGTATTTCACGTGCGGTAAATCCAGAGGACACACGATTTTCTTCGCCTCCTCCAAACTGGTCGGGCACTTGTTCCCCTTGGGAAGACGTTCGTGCCAGAATGACATGTTCTCGTCGAAGCATCCGTCGGTCATTTTGTGTTTTACCTTCATCTCCAGAGCCATGAGCGTTACTTTCAGGCGGGTATCCTCGGCCTGCATCCTTCATACAATGGAGTAACCGCGTCTAACTCAAGTTGATCCATCTTGGCTTTCTCTCGGGCGGCAGCTCTTGCGTTATCCGTCGCTTGAGAAGCAGCTCTTGAATATGAGGGTCCTGCACCCAGCCCATCGATGGTCCAGCGTGCCGCTCCGCCGCATCATCATCTTCATGATCATGCCCGTCGCCTGCTCCGCATCTTCCTCATCATCATGTCCTGCATATTCTACATGATGACTGTGTACAACATCACGATCGTGATCATCGCTGGGGATTCTTCGTCTTCTCGCCCGCCCGAGCCGTGGTGGTTGTCTTGCTGCCCTTCCTCATTTCTTGCCGGCCCGCATGGACGACTTCGTAGTCATCTTCATCACCTTGCCACCGATAGCCATCCATGAAACCACGCAACAGCAGGTGGTCCCGCACCTGCCGGAATCCGGGTCCGCAATAAGGCTCTTGACTTGCATCTTCGACACGGACATCTTATCTCCGTCTCGTTCTTTTGAAGCATCTCGGCCTTCGTGGACCTCAAAAACCTATTCATGATGCCTTCGGTCATCGTGCGGACCATGGTCGCCTGCGGGGTAGAGCAAAACGATATTTTAGAACCAAGAAAAAATTTGGCATGACTTTCCCTAAAAATAGGACAAAAAAGAATGCTTAATGCCAAAATTCTCGCCGAAACGGAAATGAATCAACATTCCGGCAAAATATTGGCAACTATCGCATTTCAAATACCAAAGACACCTCCAAACACAAACACATATGCAAACACCACAAACATATGCAACACCACGAACATACATAGATCTAGCTAGGCCGTAAAAAGTGCATGTGCACATTGTTGTAAGGAGAACAACCTAAATATAGCTTCCCCTTACTTACCTATTAAAACAAGGTAATTTAACCACTTAATTTGAATGAATCTATGGTGGAAATGAGGTGAAAAGAGGAGGCACCGAGACAAGGAGGAGGTGGAGAGAATGAAGTGGGGAGAAAGTGAGTGTGTGGGTAGGAGAGGCTGTCCCAAATATCTTGTTGCTGCCCACTTACTAATGGCGCACCTCTTGCATGGTGCGCCATTAGTTGTTACCACTACTAATGGCGCACCTAAGCAGGATGCGCCATTAGTATGTTTGGACAGGTCAAAAAAAGGGTTTCTATACTAATGGCGCACCCACACAGTGCGCCATTAGTAGTTACAACTACTAATGGCGCACTGCAGTGTGGGTGCGCCATTAGTATGTTTGGACAGGCGCACTAGTTTAAAAAAAATTTGGTACTAATGGCGCACCAACACCACAGTGCGCCATTAGTAGTTACAACTACTAATGGCGCACTCGGGAAGGATGCGCCATTAGTATGTTTGGACAGCGCACTAGTTCAAAAAAAAAGTTTCTATACTAATGGCGCACCCACACCTTTGGTGCGCCATTAGTAGTTACAACTACTAATGGCGCGCAGGGGTGTGGGTGCGCCATTAGTATGTTTGGACAGGCGCACTAGTTAAAAAAATTTTTTGGTACTAATGGCGCACCCGCCTTTGGTGCGCCATTAGTAGTTACAACTACTAATGGCGACTTTTCGGGCAGGATGCGCCATTAGTATGTTTGGACAAAGCGCACTAGTTAAAAAAATTTCTTGGTACTAATGGCGCACCCAAGGCATGGTGCACCATTAGTAGTTTAGACACTAATGGCGCATCGTATGGAGGTGCGCCATTAGTATATACTAATGGCGCACCATCTTTCCGGTGCGCCATTAGTGTCATTTCCATCTATAGCCCTTTTCCTAGTAGTGGATACACTCTGGGACATTATATGCATGTTGTACCATATCACAGGCCAAGTTAGAGCAAGGACCTTGTGGGGTGAAGAGGATTCATCATCTTTATGCAAGTCTTCTGAAGAACTGCCTTTACATGTTCCATCATATTGGGTATCATTGACATCAAGTTTATTGGCCTTTACATTGCTCTGTGAGGTTCTTGTGGACATATCAGTGTGTGCAATTATATCTGACATGCATGGAAGACAACTAGTAGTTAGATTTATGTAATGAGTGCCTCAGAGGAGCGACATAAATAGTAGGACTAGGGTTAACTAGCAGCAACAGGTCTCATAAACTGAAGGGAGAACACAGATGAAAGCTACAGAATATGTATCGTTTGTACTCGAGATATCTAGATGGCACACAAAAGTATTGAAGAACAACATAGGTAATACTAGAAGTGGTATAATACTATAATCACCAGCCTGTGGGATAGCATTGGCTGATGGATGATAACTATGGAACAACGTTACCTAAAGAACAAGTATCTTAGCTGAACTATGAAACAATGTGAACTCCTAAACAAGACCTGTTAGAGATCAGCATGAATATACAGTGAAATGTGATGATCTATTTTCCATGCTTAGATGAATAACAAAGCCATAAATGTTGCACACAAGTAAGATGAGGGTACAACCTATCTGGCTGCCATCCATAGGAGTGAGCATCATGTCTGACTTGTCGATGGCCTGCAGTTGTTGTGGCTGTCCATGTCGGGCAGCGCATTCGTTGCGAGGAAGCTGTTGAGTGGGGACTATAGCTCCCTTCTGGTGTATGCTTCCCTTGTTGGAGCAGCTGCGGTGAGTCGGAAGACGGTGTGTCTAAAGATGCAGATAACGCATAATGTTAAGAACGACATATCTCTTTGATATGAAGAAATACACTAATAGATCAACATCAAGGTACGAGAGTGGTCACACGTCTATTGACTGAAGACTAAATTAGGGTCACACGATTTTATTTTATTTTGGTACTGTCCGGTCTACGCCGGATGGCTTGATGGCCGTCTTGTGCCTCCCGGCTGACACTGTTCGAAATCTTACCCGAAGATCAAGCGACCAATGGCAGAGCAGCCTGCCTCCGCCGTCCGTGGCCCTAGCCAAAACCCCGCTCCCCTCCACACCGCACTGCCGTGATTGCGCCGCCCCCGAGCCAATCCACAAAGACTCCCCGTCATCCAGATCCGGTGGCGGCAGTACCTTCAACCCACGCAACTCTAAAAGATAGCCATCTAAGCGCTGCTTTCACGGCGAACTTGCGACCCCGCACCCTTACGTTAGACACCAGCCAACCGGCAGCCTAGGAGTTCCACCGCCTCGAGGGGTGCTGCTTCCCATTGGGAATCAATTGGCCCAGAATAAAAATTCAGAGAACTGACGCCTAAATAAAGTGATTTGAGATGAGGGTGCGACCTATCTGGCGGCATGGTGAAGTAGGCAGGTACAGCTGCCGAGTCTGTGAGGCCGGCGCGGTTGCGGTGGCGACCGGCGGCAGGGAAAGAGCGATGTCGCGACGGTCGATGGCTACGCGGAAGCAGCGCCAGGACTCTGGACGGACCCGAAGTTGGAGCCGCTCCAGCAACGTGAACAACGGCGGGGGTAAATTGGCTCCGGTACGGTTCACGCGACCATCGTCGAGGCAGCACCAGCAGCACGGAGTAAGAGGCACACGGCCTAGTGCACGACGGCAAATGGACAGCATCTCCGGCATTAGGGAGGAGGGCGGCTGTGAAATTGGTGTGGTGGGGGGCGCCATGGAGGTGGGGCTGATGTTTCGCGGCTCGGGAGAAGGGAGAATCCCGGGGAGAAGGTGATTTGGCGCCCTCGAGGTCTGAATGGGGGCGGGCGGGGATTGGGAGGAGTGGAACCATGTCTTACGGACACATTTATGCGAAATGTGAGGGAGAGTTACAGTTCTACCCTTTCCTATAGGCTTCTCGGCTTGGAGTGCATGTCTTGAGGGTCGGGGATAGTAGAGTAACTTTGCTTCTCCCCAAATAGTGGGCGGGAGTGATTTCGAGGAGGGCGTGTTTTGAACTATAGTGGGCGCGAGCGATTTGAGGCGAGGAGAGCGTGTTTTCAAATAGTGGGCGAGCTATTTCGAGGAGTAGAGCGTGTTTTGCCGACCATGGTTTATGAATTATTCGGCACATGTCATTTCGGCCGAGGAGAAGGCACGCTTGGATGAAGTTCTGAACCTACCCTCGATGTACAACGGGCCAATTGATGCGTGTCCCACATAGGACGGTAATTTCGTCTCCCATTTATTTGCTCGGGCGAATTCCACCGGCGAGAGGATGTTTAACGGTTCATTCAAATTTTTGGAGAACGAGCATCCACGTCTACCTTACCAAGTCGATTCGAATCAAATTTTGAAATATTAGCTTGCCACTTCTTTTTTAGTTGGAGAGATGATGCTCGGGAGAAATGTGTTTTTACATGCTCGTTGCTAGCGATTTACTATATGTGTCGTGGAATCGTCACGACAGATGTCCTCTTGCCAGGACTTAGTCGTGGAGCCATCGCAACTAGGAAGCTTAAAGGGGTTAATCGGGACAAAGGACACGAGAGGCTTTATACTAGTTCGGCCCCTTGCGGTGAAGGAAAGCCTACGTCTAGTTGGGTTGGTATTGCTTGATGTTTTGATGACCAGGGAGCGAGATACGCTATGCCCGGCTCTCGATCAGTTGTTTCTTGCCCCTAAGCCGCCAGCAGGTCGTCCCCTTATATACACGGGTTGACGCCCTGCGGCTTACAGAGTCCCGGCCGGCTTATAAACAGTGTCCGGCTCGGTGACTAGTTAAATCTACCCTATGATACAAGTCATGCCATTGTGGCGGTTTGTTACAACGGGACTTAAGTCGCCTGTGGGCCTTAAGCCCTTATTTGAACCGCCGTCTTCATGCTTGATTACAGGCTTCTTTCTGGCGAGTCTTCTTTGCGTAACCCGGCCCCTCCTAGGCATCTTACAAAAATAGTTATATCGCCAACATTAGGCCCCAGATTGATTTGAACCTGTTCATGTCAATCTTCAAAATACCTTAAGAAATAAATCTTCAGTCTTCTGGCTGTGCAAAGGTTTTCTTTAACCCGCCATGATGTCATGTTTTGGATTCGTGTTAACCCGCCGTGACGTCATCCTTACTTAAATTCATTCTTTACTTCATCATATCCTCCAACGGATCTTTGCCTTTACTGACAGTTCCGAAAACCGAGGCGTCGGGGCCGCTGGATAATAACTTTTATCTCCTTGTTTCTCACACCGTCTCAGCTATCCTTTCCTTATAAATAGGCGCGACCTAGGTCTTCCCATTCTCCTCCTTCCAGTCATCCTCTTCCTCTCGCTGCTTCTCTGTCGCTCGAGCTCCGCCGCCGACGCCGTCGCAGATCTCTTCGTCTTCACCAACTCCGGCCGCTGCATCAACTTGGTTTGACCAGAAAAACGCAACGACCCTCCGCTGCAATCCAGCATCTGTAAGTCTCCTCTTCCCTGCTTCGTAGATCCACACTAGGACCTTCGAGTTCTTCGTGTTCTTCGCTGTTCATCAGGATCCTTCCATAGATTTCATCACCTCCGCTCCTCTTGATCTTGAAGATGGTAAAAACTGACGCGGTAGATATTGCGCACCTATTTTTAATGCAAATAGATCCCTTTATGTCACACAGAGGCCCCATTCAAGCCCTTGAGCTTCATCTGCGCCAGTTCTAGGTCTAGAAAATTTTCTTTTTAGAACAACTGTTTGATCCGAAATGATAACAACAACTTGTGAAACTTTTTGTTCCACCCGGAAGTGAAAAACTGCCTCTGTCAAATATGTTTAACTGCTCATTGACACGTGTAGCGGCTTAATATTTATCGCATAGTCATCCATATATCATTAGGACCCTTCTTAAGCCGCCATCTTTACTAGTTTTAAATACTTTCCTCCGGGTTAAATTTGAGCCGGATCCTCTTATTTTGTCGTAGGCCTCAATTTTTGTCATGACACCTAAAGCGGCCAAGGCTCCTGTGACCTGTAATTGGGTCCCATCCACAGTCACCAGGAGTAAACTGTCTGAATTTGTGAAGTCTGGCCATCTGCCTAAGAAGGAGGTCAGGTCTTATCGTGCCCCTGACCCGTATGAAGGAAGGCCTCAACCCAAAGAAGGGGAGGTAGTAGTTTTTACGAATCACATGAGCCGGGGATTTGCCCCTCCCGGCTCAAAATTCTTCAGGGAGGTTTTGAATTTCTTTGACCTTAGGCCTCAAGATATTGGACCCAATTCCGTGTCAAATATCTGCAATTTCCAAGTCTTCTGCGAGGTGTACACAGGAGAGGAGCCAAATCTGCTTTTGTTCGAGAGCTTTTCTACTTGAACCGGCAGAATGAACGTGCTAACGGTCCCAGTCTTAAACTTGGCGGTATCTCAATTCAGCGGCGGAGGACGCCTTTTCCCTTATCCGAATCGCCGAGTCATCCGAAAGATTGGAATCAGACGTGGTTCTATTGCCAGGACACTTCCCCGGCTAACGAGAGCCCTCTACCTGGCTTCCGCGCTCTGCGCCTTGAGTCCAACCATCCGCTAGCGGACAAGCTAACTACTATTGAGCGTCTGCCTCTCAATCCCACCATCAAAAAGATCAAAGCTCTTTTGGGAAATGTCCTAAACGGCATTGATCTGGTCCGAGTTTGGGTCGCTTGGCGAGTACTTCCGTTAAGCCATCGTCCCGGCTTAATGTGTACTTATTCAGGCGAAAAGGATGATCCACTGCGTCATAGCTCTGACGACTTACCAGATGATGTGGTGGAAGCTACGACCCATTCGCTGCTGAAGGAGGGCACAGTAACTAGTAACGCCTTCAGCTTACTTCCCTTCTGCAATAAGAACCCGAACCCTGCAGTGAGTCATCAACCTTAATAAATATTCCTAGCCTTGTCACACCTTACTTGTACTCATAATTTCTTATCTTTTTTCACAGGCCGATGACAACTTTTGGAAGGTCCAGTATGACCATGAGGCTGCTAAACAAGCCAGGACAGCCAAAAAGACCGAAAGGAAAGCCGCCAAAACGGGAACTTCAAAGAAGAAGAAACCCAGCGCTTCCGATTTACTCAAATTGGATGACACTTCTTTGGATGATGAAGAGGTAATCCCTGATTCTCTTAACTCCTTTGTCATTACTTTATTGACATTTCATCCTTTCAGGAGGATACGGGGAACAACCAAGCGGTTGGCGAAGAGGTAACTATAATTTCCTCTGACTCGGAGCCGGTGCCCAAGCAAAAAATCCGAAGGGTGACCCGGACAGTAAGATTTTCACATCCTCTAGCTTATCAAGATCCTCAATTTCTTTTGAAGCAACAATAGCTTGAAAGCCGGAGGCAGACCCGGACCAACAAGGATGCAGAACTCTCCTCCGGCTTACCTGACGTAACTAGGAAGCGTCGTACTGAGGTTATCTCCGGTTTACGTTCTGTTTTACCTTTGGCGGGTTTAATTCGCCAACCTCTCAATTCATCTGACTCCAATTATCAGGCCTCCAGTGAGTTTATGCAATCAAACATGACGGCTTTCAAAACTGCTCCCGGGTAATGTAACTTTAGTTACTCTAGGCTTTGACCTTACTCATGCTTTAGTATTCATCCTTCTACCTTTGTTAACATCATGCAAGTGAAGCCCAGCAAGAGGACAAAGAAGAAAAACCCATCCCAAGACCCGATTGTAACTGAACCGCCGCCTGATATGTCTGCTCTAGATAGCTCCACCCATCAGCCGCCTGAACCGGCTTCTGACATTCCGGTGCCAACCTCTGACCCGCCTGCCGAAGATACTCTCAACAGTTCCGATAACCCGGAAGCTCCTAGCTCGGTCAAGACGACTGACCCGGAAGTTGAAGTTTTGAAAAGTCAGTTTGTTGAACCAAGGCGGCCTACTATCCTTGCCAAATGTACTGCCAAGGAAGAACTTGTCGAACACCGAAAGGCCAAGTAGGACATTACTAATTATACTCACTTAAGCATTGGTGATATAGTCTCGGGTTATCTGAATCAAGTGCATAATAGCCGTGACCTGGAAATTGACATGGTGAAACAAATACAACACAAATCTGAGGTATAACTTATGCTATTTTCATGAATCTTACTTACTGAACCAGCCCCCAAGTCTACTGCTTATGAATAAATATGTTGTAGACTTAGAAATCTGCTTACTGTTGGTTTGTCCGGTTTAAAGAGCATATATTTAACCCAGTTATAGCATGATAGTTTTGAACTTGCGATACACATTAGCCCCCAAGTGTCAAGTATCTTTACTTGTAAAGTGCTTGAGACTTAATATGCATAACCCGACATGGTAGATTAAAAATTCTTCAGCATACATTAGCCCCCAAGTGTCAAGTATCTTTACTTGTAAAGTGCTTGGGACTTAATATTATCTTACCATGGTTCTTACCATAACTCGGTATCAATGTAGGTCACCATAAGTCAATTTGAGTCGGAGATTGCTGACTTGAAGAGCCGTCTGACAACTCAAGAGCTTGAAACTCAAAAAGCCAACTCCAAACTTGAATTCAGCGTCTCTGAACAAGAGAAGTTGAAGAAGATTTTGAGTCAGAGAAGAAAAGTTGGGCTGATGAGAAGGCTTCACTGGTGACCCGGGCTGAGACGGCAGAGGCTTCACTCGCAGAAGCTACAACCGAGCTGTCCGACTTAAAGCGTCATATATCTCAAATGGTCTCAGCCATCTTCGGTAAGATATTGTTCATAACCCCAAACATTGCAATCCTTCCTTTGATTATTGCCGTTATCGTTATCTCCGGCTCACCTTTATGTTTGTGAATACACATGCCCCAGGAGCACCAACCTCAAGCAGAACATCTTTGGTCAAACTTAAGGCGGTTTACACTCTAGTGGAAGCGGTTGTACACGGGTCTAGCGTGCTTTGGCTATTGTGGCCTTATCAAATACCACTCCCCACCTTACGCAAGGCGTGTTGAAGTGTCTCGTTGTGCTACCTCGGCGGATCCGAGATTTAAGGCGGCATCTTCAAGAGCCGGGGCCGTAGCCGCATTGAGCCGGGCAAAAGCATGGATTCGAGAACTAGACCGGCCGACCTTGCTCTTGGATACCCGAGTGCGAAGGAGGATGGTACCGTATTTGATGATCATGATTTCACCGCCTGCGTCAAAGTCATACGTCCCGTGGCTTCCCTTATTGGGAACGATACTGACCTCTCCAAGTACTCTCCCGGCTATGACAGTAAGAACCGGAGAATTCCAAACACTCCATATGATCAAGTCAGCCTGATCCCTCCAACGTGTAAGCATACTTTTTCCCCTAAAGTGGACCCAGCCGGTTTAATAGATGATGAAGCTGAGTTTGAAGCCTTGAGTGGCATTGACTGGGCCTCGTCAACCTTCCAGGACAAAGAAACCAACGGAGAGGCGGAGAAGGATAACCCGGAACCATCAAGCCCACCAAAGGAGTGAACCGCCAGGCGTTATGACTTTGCAAAAAATAATGCTTCATTATTCAGACTCGGGGAGTCTTGTAATAGGGTCGAAAAAACCTCTTAACTTTGTCATGCCTTCGCGCATGTTTGTGGCGCTTAACACTTCCGTAAGCCGCCATCGTTATATACTTCCGACTTATGTTGATCTTTCCTTGATGTCAAAATTCTTCTAGCTTTATCCTGTGTATAAAACAAAATAGAATTCCCTTGGCGACTTATCGCATCCGGGGTCACATAAAGTATTGATAACCCGGAGTATGAACCAAAACATCATATAAAGGCCAGTTTATGATTATGATCACAATAGCATACTTGCGATCTTATTGGGTATATACTTGCCGGCTTATGTGACCCAAATCAGAGAGTTAATTTAACTCATGATAGTTGGCACATATAATGTTTACCTGGCCCTTAATAACATTTATACTTACAGAGTATAATGAATAGTAAACTTAATTTCAAAGGCCTCTGATTCGAATACGATCAGTGAACCGTTCCAAAGGGGTTAAGCTAAGATTCGAATATGATCATATAGCCCCCAGTGGCTTTGGCGATGCCGATCTAGTGGGTATCGACAGCTATGTTCTCTTTGGTTCGAATACGACCTATGTTTGAACAGGAAGCCCCCAAGTGACCATGAGAGTTGTTTAATGACGCTGATTCGAATACGATCCACGTTAGACCCAAAGGGGTTAAGCTATGATTCAAATATGATCAAGAAGCCCCCAAGTGGGTTTGGCAGTATGCCGATCAATTGGGTATCGACAGCTATGTTCTCTTTGGTTCGAATACGACCTATGTTTGAACAGGAAGCCCCCAAGTGACCATGGCTAGATTCAGATATGATCATAAGCCGGACCAAAGGGAAAGGTGGATTCAGATATGATCCGCTCCCTATTGGTTGTTTCCACCACCTGGTAAAAAGATATATAAACCTTTGAAGGTGGAAAGAAAAAGTGGTCCTGCTTTATTGCTTTATATAATATATACATTGCTAAAAAATAATATATATATATATATATATATCCTGAGAGACGGTGGCTCAAGTATAATAAGGCCGAAGATGAGCTATGTTCCATGGCCGGCGGGTCTCTTCCTCCGACTTACGTGAGTCTTTGTGCTCCCGAACATCGATAAGGTAGTATGACCCGTTGTTCAGATTTTTGCTGACCACAAAGGGTCCTTCCCAAGGAGGGATAGCTTGTGCATATCGGTGATCTGGATGGGCGGAGCACTAAGTCACCTTCTGAAAGGCTCGCTTCTAACCCGTGGTTTGTGATAGCGGGCGCAGTCTTCTTCAGTAAATCACCGGCGGGCTATTGCCAAGTCTCGCTCCTCATCCAACAAGTCAAGTGCATCTGACAAGCCTTTTCATTATAAGCCTCAACGTAAGCCGCCACTCGGGGTGAGTCATGCGGGATGTCACTTGGCGAATCGCCTGCTCCGTACACCATGAAGGAAGGTGTATAACCTGTAGATCTGTTAGGCGTTGTGTTGATACTCCATAGCACAGAGGGTAGCTCCTCCACCCAACAACCCGGAGTTCGCTGTAAGGGGACCAAGAGCCGGGGTTTGATACCCTTCAAGATCTCTTGATTAGCTCTCTCTGCTTGACCATTAGATTGAGGATGAGCAACAGCCGAAACATCAAGCCGGATATGTTCTCGTTGACAGAACTCTTCCATGGCACCCTTGGAGAGATTAGTACCATTATCAGTTATGATGCTGTGTGGAAAGCCAAAGCGAAAGATCACCTTTTTCATGAACTGAACCGCCGTGGCTGCATCACACTTACTGACCGGCTCTGCCTCAACCCACTAGGTAAATTTATCCACTGCCACCAAAAGGTGTGTTTTCTTATCCTTGGACCTTTTGAAAGGTCCAACCATGTCAAGCCCCCAGACTGCAAACGGCCAAGTAATTGGAATCATCCTCAATTCTTGAGCCGGCACATGAGCTTCGTCGTGAGAATTTTGACATCCGTCACATCTGTGACCAGATCCTCCGCATCAGCATGAGCCGTCAGCCAATAGAAACCATGACGGAAAAGCCTTGGCCACCAGAGATTTTGAGCCGGCATGATGACCACAATCTCCTTCATGGATCTCACGAAGTATTTCCTGACCCTCCGCATGCAACACACAATGTTGAAACGCCCCAGTAACGCTGCGATGATGCAATTCGCCATGAACAATTGTCATAGATTTGGACCGCCTGATTATTTGTCTTGCCAAGGTCTCATCCTCACGCAACTCTCGCCGGGTCATATAGGCCAAATATGGGACCGTCCAATCTGGGATAGCGTGGAGAGCTGCCACCAGCTGTGCCTCCGGGTCTGGCACTGCTAGTTCTTCCTCTGTAGGCACTTTGACAGAAGGCTTATGCAAAACATCAAGAAAGGTTCTCGGCGGCACCGGCTTACGCTGAGACCCCAACCGGCTTAAAGCATCAGCCGCCTCATTCTTCCTCCAATCAATGTGCTCCACTTGATAACCTTTGAAGTGTCCAGCCACCGCATTAACTTCACAACGATAAGCCGCCATCAGGGGATCCTTGGAGTCCCACGTGCCTAACACCTATTGAGCGACGAGGTCTGAGTCGCCCAAGCACCTTACCCGGTTCAAATTCATCTCTTTGGCCATCCGGAGACCATGGAGTAAAGTCTCTTACTCAGCTGCATTGTTAGTATAGGGAAACATAAGCCGGAGCACATAACAAAATTTGTCACCTCGGGGGGAAGTTAAAACGACTCCAGCCCCCGAGCCTTCCAACTGCCTAGACCCATCAAAGTGAATAGTCCAATATGTGTTATCTGGCTTCTCCTCAGGTGCCTGTAACTCTGTCCAATCATTGATAAAGTCCACCAAGGCTTGAGACTTAATAGCTGTACGTGGCATGTACTTCAAACCATGAGGCCCAAGCTCAATGGCCCACTTGGCGACTCACCCTGTGGCTTCCCTGTTCTGGATGATGTCTCCCAAGGGGGCAGAACTTACCACATTTATAGGATGACCTTGGAAGTACTGCTTCACCTTCCGGCTTGCCATAAACTCTCCATAAACAAGTTTCTGCCAATGTGGATACCTTTGCTTGGACTCAATGAGCACCTCACTGATGTAGTAAACCGGCCGTTGAACCGGATGCTCCTTGCTAGCCTCCTTGCGCTCCACCACGACGGCCACACTGACGGCTCGGGCGTTAGCAGCCACATATACAGCAATGGCTCTCTATCAATGGGAGCTGCAAGGACCGGTGGCTCAGACAACTATCTCTTTAAATCCTCAAAGGCAGCGTCACTCCAGACGAAAGCATCCGTTTTCTTCATCATCTGATACAGCAGCAGGGCCTTCTCGCCTAACCGGCTTAGAGCAGCAACACGACCCGCCAGTCGTTGAACATCGTTGATGCACGCCGGTTTGGCCAAGGAGGTGACCGCCTTGATCTTCTCCGGGTTAGCTTCAATGCCTCTGTTTGAGACCAGGAAACCCAGAAGCTTGCCTGCAGGTACACCAAACACACACTTGTCCGGGTTAAGCATCATCTTATAAACCCGAAGATTATCAAAGGTCTCCTTTAAATCAGATATCAAGGTTTCCTTCGCCCTGGACTTCACCACGATGTCATCCACATAAGTGTGAACATTGCGCCCAATTTGACTGTGGAGACAATTTTGTACACATCTCTGATAAGTCGCCTGGTCACTCTTGAGCCCAAATGGCATAGATACATAGCAGAAGGCTCCAAACAGAGTGATGAAATCCGTCTTCTCCTGGTCCTTAATCGCCATTTTGATCTGATGATAGCTGAGTAAGCATCCAAAAAGCTCAAGCGCTCGCATCCCGCCGTAGCATCGATGATTTGATCAATACGGGAGGGGCAAAGGATCAGCCGGACAAGCCTTATTTAAGTCCGTGTAATCCACACACATCCGCCAAGTGCCATTCTTCTTGAGTACCGGCACCAGGTTAGCCAACCACTCCGGGTGAAAGACTTCCACAATGAACCCAGCCGCTAAGAGCGGCGACCTCTTCCCCAATAGCTTTCCATCTTTCCTCATTGAACCATCGAAGAAATTGCCTGACCGGCTTATACTTTGGATCAATATTAAGAGTGTGCTCAGCGAGTTCCCTCGGAACACCCGGCCTGTCAGAAGGTTTCCATGCAAAGATGACCCGGTTCTCACGGATGAACTCGATGAGCGCGCTTTCCTATTTAGGATCCAAGTTGGCACTGATGCCGAACTGCTTGGAAGAGTTGCCTGGAGTGAAGTCAACAAGCTTTGTTTCAGCGGCCGATTTAAACTTCAATGTCGGGTCATGCTCTGTAGTCGGCTTCTTTAAAGATGTCATATTTGTCGGGTCAACATTATTCTGATAAAACTTCAGCTCCTCCGCTACATAAACAGACTCAGCATAAGCCGCATCGCCTTCTTCACATTCCAAGGCTACCTTTCGACTCCCATGCACAGTGATGGTGCCCTTGAGACCCGGCATCTTGAGCTGCAGATAAACATAACACGGTCGCGCCATGAACTTGGCATAAGCCGACCGTCCAAACAGAGCATCATACAGGCTCTTGATTTTGACTACCTCAAACGTCAATTTCTCAGCTCTGGAATCATATTCATCTCCAAAGGCCACTTCCAGCTCAATCTTGCCAAGCCCAGTACGCCGACTTACTGTGCACCACTCCATGAAAAGCGGTGTTGGGCGTCCTCAAGTCTTTATCAGTCAACTCCATGCGGCGAAAGGTCTCATAATAGAGAATATTGATGCTGCTTCCTCCGTCCATGAGTACCTTAGTGAATTTATATCCACCAACCTGAGGTGCTACCACCAAGGCCAACTGACCCAGATTATAAACCGGAGGGTGATCTTCCTGATCCATATAATGGGCTGTTACGACCACCTCAAATAACGGGAACCGCCGGCTCAACGAAATTCACGACCCTCTTATGAACCTTACGGTCACGTTTGCACAAATTAGTGGTAAACACATGGTACTGCCCACCATTCAGCTGCTTTGGGTGGCTTTGATAACCTGACTGCTGCTGCTGCTGTCCCCCTTGACCAGGCTGCTGTTGATTGTAGCCGCCTTGACTTCCCTGAAAGCCGGAACTTGAACCGCTGCCCAGGCCATAAAAGCCGCCGGCCCCTGAACTGCCGCCTGATCCATGATTGCCATCAAACATGTTGGAATTCTTGAAAGCCTTCATGATCGCGCAATCTTTCCATAAGTGGGTGGCGGGTCGTTCCCGAGTACCATGTCTCGGACAAGGCTCATTGAGAAGCTGCTCAAGAGATGGACTGACCCGCCAGATCGAGGGGGCGGTTTTCCCTTCGTCTCGATTGTTACCTGTGCATTGGCATTGGTCGCAAACTCCGGGTTACCCTCGCCTTACGCTTGTTGCCTCCTTGATTTCTTTGGGTTATCTTTGACCCTTTCCATTGCCGTTCTTCTTTCCCTTCCCTGTCTTTTCCTCATCAGACGCGGGATCCTTGGTACTATCAGAATCGACATACTTGACTAAAGCTGCCATCAGCGTACCCATATCGTTTCAATCACGCTTAAGGCGCCCTAGTTTCTGCCTCAGCGGCTCAAAACGGCAATTCTTCTCCAACATGAGGACTGCAGAGCCGGCATCCATCTTATCGGACGAATGTATTATTTCCGTGACCCGGCCTTTTAGATGAGTTGTGGATTCACCCTCCTCCTGCTTACAATTGGTCAAGTCCACAATTGACATAGATTGCTTGCAAGTGTCCTTGAAGTTCTGGATAAACCGGGCCTTTAGCTCTGCCCATGATCTAATGGAACTGGGTGGCAAACCCTTTAACCAAGACCGGGC
Organism: Aegilops bicornis; assembly: GCA_021605145.1. Classification (NCBI taxonomy): domain Eukaryota; kingdom Viridiplantae; phylum Streptophyta; class Magnoliopsida; order Poales; family Poaceae; genus Aegilops; species Aegilops bicornis. The sequence continues at coordinate 514,186,129 of CM038669.1, read as the reverse complement.
TGTTCCGTCTAACATCATGGTGAAGTACTTAGCCATTACTGCGTCGCTGACCTCCAGTAGCTCCATGGCCATCTCGTAACTTTTGATCCATGCTCCAGGCTGTAAGTCGGCCGTGTAATTCGGCACCTTTCGAGGTCCCTTGAAGTCCTTGGGTAGACGTACATCCCTTGAGCGGCACCAAACAAGGAACACCGCCCGGTTACGGTAGCCACTCCCGCTCAACAAGTCGTCGGATACTCAGGAGATCTTGATATGCCGCTTTCTTGAGCCGCTAGCTGAGCCGCCCGCTCGTCGACGTATTCGCTCTTGCACCAGGTTATAGCCACCCGGCTGGTTACGACGCTGGGCATTGCTTGACAAAGCTTCTGACTCCATGTGCCTGCTGTAACTCGGACTCCGGTTTTGACGAGGCGGTGCTAGCCAAGGCGGAGGAGTTGAATGAATCCTATCCCGACTGTAAGAATAGGTCTCTTGTTGCGCCAGGGCCGTCTGAATAAGATCTCTGGCCCTCCGGGTCTCCACCGCTATCGGATCATCACCGTCCACTGGGAGAGCCGTAAGCAGCGCCGATGCTGCTATCAAGTTCTCCATGGGGTTGGAGAAGTGACCCGGTGGTATTGGTACATAGCGGGGCGGGGCCATACTCCCATGCGGAGGTGCCATCTCTTGAAGCTGAGCCGAGCCCCCCGCGCCGGCTGGTGTGAACTGATTTGCTCCGGGCGGGTTGCTAGGGCCGGCACCGGGTTTAGCGAAAAGGTTCCGAGGGTCATAAACCGGAGGCAACCGAGACTGGGTTTTCTGATGTCTCCTCCTCATCACCTCATTGGATGCATTCAGGCTCATATTAAGCTGGAAAGCCTCTGACTGGAGTTGCTGCGCTCGCGCATCCAAAGCCGACCGCTCTGTAGCTAACCTGGTGTCCTTAGCTGCCAAGGCCTCCTTGGCCCGGGCTATCTTCTCATGCACCCTCGCCACCTCCGCGTTATGCTCATCTTGATTTGCAGGAATAACCGTGGCGGTTAACAGGGCCGTCAGCTTATCCATAAGATCCATCAACACCTGAGCCGGCGGGCGCACAGGGCCTCCTGCCCCGGCTGCTCCTGACCCGGACGTTATTGCTGTTGCAGCCGTTGAGTTTTGACCGGGTTGAGTACCAGCCATGAAGACTCCTGCCCAGCTTGGCGGCTCATAGAAGTCTGGAGTACTAGAGCCGTCAAAACAGCCCCCAAGCAAGCCCTCTTGGACTTGATATAAAGAATCTGTTGAACCGGCGGACGAATCATCATCTGAGCGGACGGCCGTCTCACCACCATCTTTAGATCCTTCAAGAAGTTCGTCTCCGTGGACGCAGCCCACGAAGGCACGCTTCACGACAGGTTGAGCTCGGGCGGGTCTCGCACGCTGAGCCATCTCGACGAGGTCGGTGCAGTTGTCAGGCTTAGGGCCCGGCTCACCGATCCCGCCGATGAAGATGTGGATTCCGCCAAAGGGGACCCGGTTCCCGTACTCAATTGAGTTGGCGTCGGGGCCCCAGCCTTCATTGTCGATGTAGATCTTGCCGCGACGACTCTTGGTCATCCGGCCCACTACGTATCCCTTGAGCCCTTCGAAGCTGCCCTTCAAGAACTCAAATCCACCGTGCGCTGGCCCCACGGTGGGCGCCAACTGTCGTGGAATCGTCACGGCAGATGTCCTCTTGCCAGGACTTAGTCGTGGAGCCATCGCAACTAGGAAGCTTAAAGGGGTTAATCGGGACAAAGGACACGAGAGGTTTTATACTAGTTCGGCCCCTTGCGGTGAAGGAAAGCCTACGTCTAGTTGGGTTGGTATTTCTTGACGTTTCGATGACCAGGGAGCAAGATACGCTATGCCCGGCTCTCGATCAATTGTCTCTTGCCCTAAGCCGCCGGCGGGTCGTCCCCTTATATACACGGGTTGACGCCCTGCGGCTTACAGATTCCCGGCTGGCTTATAAACAGTGTCTGGCTCGGTGACTAGTTAAATATACCCTATGATACAAGTCATGCCATTGTGGCGGTTTGTTACGACGGGCCTTAAGTCGCATGTGGGCCTTAAGCCCCTTATTTGAACCGCCGTCTTCATGCTTGATTACAGGCTTCTTTCTGGCGAGTCTTCTTTGTGTAACCCGGCCCCTCCTGGGCGGCTTACACAAATAGTTATATCCCCAACAATATGACAAATAGTTGACCCACTCAAAAACGCGAATCAAACCCAAAATGAAATATCTCTATTCAATGAAATAGCTCATTCAGTAGGTCAAAATAGTGAACTAAATCCAAAATTGAACACCTCAATCGAGTAGCATGTTGTACAGTATTATAGTACTCCATGAACATGTTGAAAGTCAAATTAATGAACTTGTTTGATATACGCATATATCCGTTCATGTGTGGATTGCAGACATGTTCTCCAATTTAAATTTTTGAATGCAAGTTTATATCAAAACATGGTTTATATCAGTCTTTGATGCATAAAACGCGACCTCCCCCTCTCCTGCACTCCTGTTCTCTCTCTCTCTCTCTCTCTCTCTCCGACAATCTTCAATTCATGCATACGCATCAAACACAAAAACCTTGTTGGTCCCTCTCCCACTCTCTCCATCTCTCTCTCTCTCTCTCTCTCTTTGTGTGTGCATGTGTTGGGGGGGGGGTCTTTCTAGTTCGCATGCATATATACACCATCTATAGGTCTCTCTCGCACACTATGTGTGATACTCTAGCTAGTCCAAGCTAGATATCTTGGGTGCACTCATCGTACGCACACAAATTCCTTGGCTCTTTGCCCGTAACTCTCTCACGCACCACTATGTCGTCTCGGAGCTCTTCCCCCTCTCTCAAACTCTCCATCCACCTGGGTCACACATACACATGCATATCTCACTCGCACTCGATAGGACCATATAAAACTCTATCTCTCTCCCTCGTTCTCTCTCCATCTCACACGCACCCACACACAATCTCATGCCCAGCTAGCCAAGTCTGATGGTCTCTCACTCAATTGTAGGCACATGCAGTCCCCCCTATATGTATATGACTAGCTAATCTTAGTCGCCATCACAAACATGTGCATGGTCTATCTCGATTTCTCTCGGGGCATCTTTCTATCACAAGACGCACTCCGCGATCTCCCACCCATATAGTCCCCTCACGATCTCGAGGGGATCTCTCTATCACAAACACACCCTCTCTCCCTCCCCATGCGTCCATGCCATCCATGTGTCCCTCTCGACCTTTTTTCCTTGTTGGCGGACCTCTATTGGACATGTGCTACTGAGGTGTCTCTCTCCGTTGCAAAAATCACACACTAGCTATCTTCGTGTATCTCCTCGCCTCGCTTTTCCATCTCGGAGATGCATGCGTGATATGTTCGCATAAGAAACGAAAAACACACTCTCTCTCTAATTTATCGTTTGTTGTCACTTTCTCTTTCACACACATACTCTTTTTGCACACTTACTCATTCTCCTTCACACGCACTTGATCTGTCTCGACCGAGGCACTATCCTCGGTCCATAGCATATAGATTTATTGAAAAGTAAAACATCACAAAGTTTGACCATGTACGTGGAGAAAAAGAATTACATCTAGTACGGCAAACATATACCATTAGATTCACCATGAGATGTAGTTTTGTATGATGTATCTTTGGTATTGTAGATATAAATAACATTTGCGTAAACCTGATAAAAGTTTCCAAAGTTTGACTTCTAAAAAATTTACATGCACTACATTATCGAGCGGATGGAATATCTCTTTCCCCCTCTCAGCTATCTGACGCACCACTCAGCCTTATCGGGGCTACTCAATCTCTCCCAAACTTTATTGGTCAGTTTGGTTCGTGACCTGACCCTCATGCCTTGATGGCGGTCTTGCTGGTGTGGACGTGAAATGTAAAATATTTACACTGGCCAGGCTTGTGTGGTGCTGAAGTGTTTGGTTCATGCCTAGGCCAGGCAAAGCATCAACGTCCCATCAATCAATCCATGCATAAATTATGTAATGCTAATATCCATCCATGTTGCTGTTAGCCTTGTGGCCGCCTTACGGCCGAGCACGGCGAGCGTTGAATTGGTCGCTGGGCGAGCTACTGCGATGTCGGAGTTCAGCCAGGCTAATTAAAGTGCAAGGGAACCCAGGCCAGCGGCTTTCTTTTTCACAGGTAGCAACCAAACTAGCGTGCATGAAATCCAGCCACAACCCCAGGCCAGGCAAAAGATGCTCAGAACGCAAGCCAAACTTGCCTTATATCTCCCTGGTTCATACATACACATGTGTCGCTCACGCTATACATATAGACCCATCCAACACTCTCCGCCCTTGTTCTCTCTCCATGTGACATGCACCCCCCTAAGTACCATAATCACTCACTCCATCATAGGCAATGTTTGGATCCATGGGTTAGAGTTAGTTTGGGTTAGTTTGGAGTCAACTAACCCAAAAAGATCCAAACAGGAGGGTTAGTTTGGGTTAGATGCATCTAACCCATCCAAAAAAACTAACCCATCCAAGAGGTGCTTACTTGGGTTAGTTCTTCTCGGGACCACTAATAAACACTTTTTTCTCTCGCTCTCCCTGCAACAGATCCCTCCCCACTTCCTCGAAGCTTCTCATCCTTTCCATCCCTCCCTCTCGCACCGCCCGTGAAGGTGCCTCGACGTATCCGCGCTCCATCTAACCCTGCCATCCAAACACCTCTTTACTTAGAGTTAGTTCAGGGTTAGAATCTAACTCTAACCTCTAACTGAGTTAGAGTATCCAAACAGGGCAATAGGCGCAAGCACTCCCCCCCCTCCTAAGTATGATTATCTCTTACTAGCCATCAGGAACACATGTATTGTGTCCTTCCATCCATACGTCTATCTCGATATCTCTCGGGGCATCTTCTATCGCGCACACACCTTGTCACTCGATCTCCCACCCATATAATCCCATCACGATCTCCAGGGGATCTCTTTATGTCAAACATACACTCTCTCCTCCCCATGTCTGCATTTTCTCCGTACGCCTCTCTCGACCTCTCTCCCTTGTTTGTTAGACCCCTCTTGGCCACGTGCTAGGGGTCTTGCTCTCTCGGTTCCAAACAACCACACACTATCTCCTCACCTTGCCTCTGTTGTCGAAGATGCATGTGTGATATGTTTGCATAAGACACGCATGCTTTTTCTCTACTTTTATCGTGTGTTGTCCATGTCTCTTTCACACACGCACACACACTTTTTTCACACACACACTCTCTCTCTAGTTAGGGACTCTGTCACGTCCATAAGCATATGGATGTTTTGAAAAGTCAAACCTCAGAAAAGTTTGACTAGGTATATGTGGAGAAAAACATTTACATCTGGAATGATCATTAGATTCATCACAACATGTACTTACTTCATACTATCATTTATCTTTGGTATTGTAGATATAAGTAATTTCTTTATAAACTTGGTCAAAGTTTCAAAAGTTTGACTTAAAAAATGTTGGAACTACATTATCGAGCGGAGGAGTAGCTCTTTCTCTCTCTCTGCTATCTCTCACAGGCCTCCACTCTCACTCGAACTCTCTATACCGACGGATTATACGCTCACTGTTTCAGCGTATAGCTCCGTATATTGTCTAGTTGACCGGTAAACCAATCCACATGCTGCCTTGTCAGCTCGTGTTCTGTATCTTCGTGTGCTGGCCCATGTGGGAGTGGGTGAAAATAAGTAAACTAGAGGCCCATCTGACACGCAGTGAAGTAAAAAAAAGTTGAAACCACTCGGGGTAGCACCCCGCATGCTAGTAAATTGAGGGCGCATTGAGGATAAACTTCTTGCGCGCGAAGGACGCACTCGCGCACAATTCACCACTGCGCGGCGGCATGCACAGAAGGACGCACTCGCGCACCCAGCACACAACACACCAGCACACGTGTACACCGGCGTCGCCGCCGGTTGAGATGGACGGCAAGGCAGCCAACAAGCGGAGGAGGCTCGAGCCAAAACTGCATCCGGCGAGCCTGGACTTCATTAACAGCCTCCACGACGACATGCTGCTCGTCAACATCGGCCTGCTCCCCACCAAATCTGCCGTGCGGACCGCCCTGCTCTCCCGGCGGTAGCGCCCCCTCTGGTGCTGCGTCCCCCTCAACCTCACCGTCGACAGCTGCCTCTGCGATGGGGATTACAAACGCATGGCCGCAGTCTCCAAGATCCTTTCATCGCACCCTGGGCCAGCCAGATGCCTTGACATCCGCATGTTCAGTACCAACTGCAAGGTCCAACCCAAGTTCGACGAGTGGTTCTTATCCCCCGCCCTAGATCAGCTCGAGGAGCTAAGCTTTGAAGCTAGACGATGTCGCTCTCTGCCGCCGTCCTTGCTCCGCCTCACGCCAACGCTACGCCACGCCAGCTTCAGCTCCTGGTATCTTCCCCAGATTAATGCCGCGCCCGCCCTTCTTCTCCGTCAACTCAAGCAACTCGACCTCTTCGACGTTGTCATCTCGAAGAAGGCTATGGAGCACCTGCTCCGCAGTTGTACTGCGCTCGAGTTCCTTCGTCTTGAGTTGACACGAGTTCATTAGCCTCCACATCGCCTCGACGAATCTCCGATGGATTTATGTGTCTTGGTGGCCCCGCAACAAGACATCAATTGGGAAGAGATCACTCCAGCTGTTCCACGTTTTGGTCATCGAGAATGCGCCTTTCCTTGAGAGATTGCTTGTATCGGATCTATAAGGTCCAACAAAAATCAGGGTCATTGACGCGCCGAAATTGACAGTGTTGGTGTACTCGTCTGCCAAATTCTCCGAACTCTTTATTGGATCCGTAATCATTCAGGTACAACACTCATCTTCTTCTCCGTCTTCTTGAAATTCACATTTTTAAATTTCTTCTTGATGTATTTACGACCGTCTTCAGAAAATGATTCCCACAAGCTTGACCCGGTCCATGCATACGGTGAAGATCTTAGCACTAAAATCTATCGGCCCCAATCTGGATCAAGTTGTTGGATTCCATACAAGCTTTCCGTGCACGGAGAAGCTACTCATCGAGGTGAAACTTCTTTCCTATAAGTAAACGGTAATCACAACGTAGCTCAATTTTTTTCGTAATTTTCCCAAATTACGATGACAAATCTTGATGTTCAATACTGCATCTACGACCTGCAAGAAAGAAATGGTTTTTGTATTTTTTTCTCACGTGATCACTGCATCATTTTTATCTTGTACTACTATTGTAGCCTAGGCTAGTCATAGTGGAAAGTAACTTAGACTACTCCAAAGAACTCTATGGTTACCCTAAGAGCAAGTACTACCTCCGTCTGGTTTACTCTTCCAATTTTGTAGTATCAAGAATTTGACCATAGATTTAATCGACAAAATGTTAATGCATGTCACTAATTACTATATCGTTGGATTCGTATTTGAACATAATTTCAAATGGTGTAATTTTTAGTGACATGCATTGGCATTTTCTTAGGTAAATCTATGGTCAACATTTTATAATAAATATGAGGTAGTATTCCCTCCGTCCCAAAATTCTTGTCTTACATTTGTTTAGATACGGATGTATCTAACACTAAAATGTAACTAGATACATCCGTACTTAGACAAATTTAAGACAAGAATTTTGGGACGGAGGGAGTACAAAAGTGGGCTATGTAGGCCAAAACATGTGCCAAATTCACTTGTGATGCATTTGGCATCAATGCCCCTCCATTGCTCACCTGGTGCCCCAATCTGGATCACCTACTTTGCTCCGGTGCCAAATTAACTCACGCAATGAAAAAACACTGCGTGGGAGAGAGAGAGAGAGAGGACTGAGGCAATAAAAAAACACTTGTTTGGGAGAATGAGAGGCTGGTTTAGTTGGTTTGATTGATTTGTTTATACATGTGGGTCTGTGTGCACAACGGTGCCAACTCTCTCACATCGCGAGAGTGTTGCCAAAATCTTTTGATTTGACATCGATGCGTATTATGTGGCATACTTTTGCAAAATATGGCATCGGCCACATAGTGGAAGGCAACAAATGCCCAAGTTCTTCACTTGCTCCTAGTTAAATGAGAGGAAACATAAAGAGAGAGAGAGAGAGAGAGAGAGAGAGAGAGTGAAAAAATATCACTAGACAGCCAACCCTATCGTATGAGCGAATGTAATTGGTACCTCTTGATGACACCGCAATCTTATGCAGCCAGCTGCTCTAATATGTTCTCTTCTTTTGCAGATAAAAAAAGACCCGAAAGTAAAAAATGTGCTGCACTATAACAATCTCATCGAATGCCTTGATCTCCATCTGTCGGTGTACTAGAGTAGGGGTACCCTAGTATCCCGAACTCGTGCACGGGCAGTTGCAGCACCCCGCGGCAAGGCTTGCCTGGTCGCCGCCAAGGTCCTCCGTGTTTCCTTTGGAGCCATTTAAGAACAAAGTATTTAAGCCAAGGAGTCAAGGCCCCGGCAAGAGGAGCTTGCCAGGAAGGCCACTCAAGGCACACAGAAGACAAGACCCCGGCAAGAGGAGCTTGCCGGGAAGGCCCGGAGAACGACAAGCTTCCGGACGCGACGAGGATTCAGCCGCGGCAAGGCGCTTGCCGCGGCAGGCAACCACTCTTTATCTCCGCTCCAGCTCATACACCAACGTGTCGCCATGGGACCATTCCATGCGCACGTGTCAAGAGGCTGTCTTGACCGGTGAGCAGCGATGATGGCGCTGATAAGTTTGCCATCGTGGCGAGTGGTGGCGCCCCTGACGGTCCCTGTTACACTGTTTGGGCGACATAGACGGGCATTTAATGCTTTTGTCCCTTGCCGTCAGGGTTAGATAGAATACACTGTACAAGTAGCTGTACCAACCACGAGTCCTTTTATGTTTTTGCCCTTGTCTACGTTGCCACCTGTCGGAGACCCCTTGAGCATATAAAAGGAGGCCCATGCGCAACGTAGAGGGGGTTCGAGGCCGACGAAACCATAGAACACTCACGCTGGGTCGTGTAGCTCTCTGTGCTCCCTAGCAAGAACACAATACAATCAGACAAGCAGCAGTAGGAGTATTATCTCTCCGGAGAGCTCCGAAGCTGGGCAAACTGCTCGTGTGCTTCGCCTCGATCTGCTCTTCGTGCAACCTCCGCTCCCCACCGAACCAAAAGGGACTCGATCCGCCGGTCCCATAGGTGTCCGTGGGTCCGATCAGCCTCCCCGACACCATCTTACATAAATTAATTTGATCGACTACTGAGGCAACACATCTGAGATTAAATTAGCCAGGTTCTTTGTTCTGGAGGCAACTGTGCTCAAGGTAATGAGGTTTGGCATTCTCTGGCGCAACAATGAATGGCGTGCTAATCACCGCAAGCGTCTAAGCCTAAATGACAAAGTCTCCGCAGAAGCTGAATTTGTTTTTGAAACATCAAGTGGCGGAGACTCGAAAACTTATTTGCCCATTAGTGACTTGTCAGGGCGGTGGATTTTAGTTTGTACGATAATGCTGCATCCACCTAAAGTAACGAAAGTTCTTACGTAATCTTCCTAGTAATTCCGTCTTCGGAGGTGCAGCATTACTCCTAACATTTGTAATATCAGTATGAAACTTGTAATATTGCCGTGTCCTATTCCTGCGTTTTCAAAATCCTGCGAATCAAACAGGTCCTGAGTTGGTGATGATGTTGTGCCTCCCATCTTTCACCAATAGCCGTCGGATCTAGATCGGACGCATACAAACCAAGCTTGTCCATTTTTGCAAAAAGATGGCCGCACTTGTTCCCTATTTACAAACAACTCCTTGTCTCTCACAATCAGGACTTGTTCCAAGGCCGTGGAAAAATTTGGCGCGATGGCCGCTGCCGGAGCCGTCCACCCCCAATCTTGGTGCTCCGTGCAATGCACGGGCATCTACGCACGGGAAATTATGTCGAAGAGGGATAGTTGTTAGCAGGCTAGCTCTACAGCCATTTTGATAGTGACTGCAGACGGTGAGGCTGACTATGGTATGCCGAACATGGCGCCTATACTCAGGTGTCATCTCCGGCGCAGGGTCTTCTCACTTCACTGTGAGGAGCAGCACGTAATAATTTGACCAACGGGTAGTACAGTGCTAGTACTCCTACTACTACATTGGTAGTACTACTACTAGTACTAGTAGCACCACCGTCTGGATTTAAGAGTACTACCACGTCCATCTGGATTTTAGTATTTGACTAGCAATATATAGTACTACTCCCTCTGTAAATAAATACATGGTGTTTTATTCCTATCGGTGAGAGAACTTAATGTTTTTTTGCTAACTAGAATACTAATTGGATTACATGCAATGAACTAAACACTTCATGTCATGTTTGGTAGTCTCAAGTCATTGAAAGCATGCACGGCCCACATCTCTCATTGGTCGATATGTCACGAAATAAGAAACAAGGAGGGAGTTAATGCACCGTGCCTAAGTGTTTTGGGATTATTTGGTTTTCGTAAGGTGACTTACACAACATTTTTGTTTACATGCATTAACATTTTATTAGTTAGATCAAAGGTCAAAACTTGGCGCCAAAATGCAAAGGGGACCAATAAACGATAAACATGAAACTTCTCTCATTTGGCCCCAACTAGAGGTCCGGTGAGATGACTATCTTGCACCCAAGACGAGGGGGGCGCAACTTCATTGACTTACGGCAACTGCCTTTGGGTTAATGACACGTGGGCCCAGGGGGTGGCTGGCCCACCTATCATATAGCCAAAGGCAGGTGTAGTACATGGCCGAGGAGTAGTACGAAATCCTACACACCTACGCACGCTAACCAAGGGCAAGAGTGATCACTCGAATCACAAGATCAGTTGACTCAAAGCTAAGCTAAACCCATGGAGGCGATGAGCGCGAGCATCAGCCGGTTAAGCCAGATGGTCCATGATGCCGGCCTGCGGCCCGACACTAAGGAACGTCTCCAGGTAGTATTGCTTGAGGCCTCCAGGGCAAGGGACCGCTTGGAAGACAGCTTCGTCTCCTTGTTCGACGAGGTCCTCGTTGGTTTCCTCGACAAGTTCACCGTCGTCAAGAAGCACGTGGACGACTTTGACGTAAGCCTCCAGCCTAGGCTCTGCGATGCCCGCCACCCTCAACGGCCAATATGGTGACAACCTCTTCAACGCACTGGTGGCCCTGCGACTGCCCGCCGTCGCGCCGGAGAATGTCCACTTCGAGGTCGCGCTCGCCACGCAGCGCCTGGCGCAGCAAGACACCATCGACATAATCACCCATGTCTCACGCCAAATCGTCCACAAGGACTACTACATGCAAGAGGAGGACGATAGGGGCTGGCCTTCTTGGACCATAGGGCAACCTTGGACGGCACTGTTCAGAAGCACGTTGAGCTCGCCGCCAACGCCGCTGCTCCTCACACATCGGTTGGTGACCCGGCGCACTAGGGCGTGAGGATGTCGTTGATGGATCTGTATGTTTATCTTTCCGTCAAATCCATGTAGTATATGATACTACAGTAATTATCTTACCTTTCGCATCAACTTCATAATTTTTGTACGTACTCCATGCATGAACGGCGCCAGAACCAAACTTCTCATTACTCTAGGCAAAATCGTTATTTTCTATCTATCAGTCGTGCCATGGAGCAGAACGAAAATTTACAAGTTAAGAGTTCAAAAGGAAAAGCCTGCCGCGTTCGCCTCGCACCCCCCACACGGTTGGTCCGGCACGCCGCTCAAGCGGGAATGCATGTGGTGTTGCATTTTCACTTACAAATGGGACCGCAGTTGAGTAAACCGACTATCGGCAAACCCCCACCCCGCCCACCACGGATGGCTGAGAAAACAGGAGGGAGAAGAGATGGCTGTAGCACGGACTCCAAGAAAATTGGTGTCGGATGGGACTCATGTGGGTGGCGTGTGCCGTACTGCTAGACGTGAATGCTAGTTATGGCCCATGCCACCCCACTATATCGAGCCATATCGAGTGCACGTAGAACAAATTTCCTGCAGTCCGTGCTCAGCCCTCCTCTATCTCTCTTCTCAGCCAGCTAAGCGGACCTTGGAGCCCATCGTCTGTTTGCTCACATGCGGCCCCACATGTCGCTGAAAACGCAAGAGGACCCTTGAACTCGCACATCTTTCACCTCGACGTCGGTGATGAAAGATAAATCCAATAAAGATCTTCGGTGGCCGCTTTTGGAGTTACTCAAGAGTAGTAAGATTCTATTTACAGTTTAACCCAAGATGCACATCTCGTGGCTTCAACTACTACTCTATTTTCTTTCATGACACGACCTGGATGCTGGATGTCCCATGTGTCGGCAAAAGGAGGAATAACCCGACCAAATCTTTGGTTGTGCTCTCGGATTAGACTAGTTGTGCTAACTTAAAAAATTTATTGTGTACTCCATCCGTTCCAAAATACTTGACTTCCATTTGTCCAAAAATGGGTGTACCTATATACTAAAACATGTCTAGATACATATATATTTTGACAAATAGAAGGCATGTATTATGCTACGGAGGGAGCAAAATGGATGCAAGTTTTTGTATTGCGAAGAAGAGTACATCAATATATTGATAGAGCGCAATTTAGTAGATGTTCTATCACTTTTAGCTAGCACAGAGGCTAGAGATGAGACTAGTGCACTTGTTGATACTCCTACTAGAATAGAGGCTAGACATGAGATTAGATGCGAGGAAGCAACGTCTACTTCTTTACACTCGAAGAAGAAAGATGCACGCAAGATCGAGCCTCCGTAGATCAACAATGAATGCATCGAGAAGGCACTAATCCAACTTACAGGAGTAGTAAAATGTATTCTTGTCGTTCTTGTTTTCTTTGGTCTTGCTTTTCTAGTCAAAATTATCGTTGGAGTTCATGCAAAACGGAGGTCCATTTGGGGTCGTGCGTTGGAGTTGGCCTTACAAGTGGGACCGCAGTTAAGGAAACCGACTATCGGCAAACCCCCACCTCGCCCGCCGTGCAATGGCTGAAGTTAGAGAAACGACGAGGTTGAAGAGATTTCTCTAGGACGGACTCCAAGAAATAATATGGTGTCAGATGGAAGTCGTGCTGGTTGTGTGTGCCGTACTCCTGGCTGTGAATGCTTGTTCTGGCCCATGCCACCCTACTACTCCTACTACTTACTCCTACTATATAGTATCGAGGATTCAATGTGCTGGTTACGTACAACGAACACATTAACATATGGCTACAGTAAAAACACCCGACGCCTTGAAGCATGTGAAGCTAGTGCAAATAGTGTACTACTATTGTTGATTGGCCTCATCCGATAACCTGTTGCAATGCATTACAATTATGTATTCTAAAAATATTTTTTTGCCTCGTCGCACCACTCACTCAGAGAAGCGACTCGAAAGCCATCCATAAATTTAGTAAGTTTATCACAGGCATATCATTTTATTACATACAACATGTCATCAACCCACATCGACAACGAGGATACATTATAAATACTAAAGTTTTCACCACACAATAAATAACAAGCAATGAAATGAACTTCAACTCAGCCATTCCTCGGCGTTGGAAACGCTTGCTTTGAACCACAAGTGATTCTCTGGGACAGGCCATCCATTGTCGATCTGGAGACCAACGCAGGACTAATCATCCAGGCTGAAGCAGCCTACTATATCGATACCGGTAGGGAACCACCCAAATGTCCGAGGTATAGACATAGTTGCTTCTCATAAATGGTAGTAACGTTGTGTCAACAGCAGTTGGATCGCCTTTCACCATCATTGGATAGTTTTTTCCAAGGAAGAGCGAGTTTTCTCCAAGACTATCAATTCTGTACCAGGGAGAAGGAGTTAGCGCTAGCACACTAGTATCCATCCCGACTACCATGCAACGGGTGTTGGAATAGGTCCGGAGAGTACGACCATGGGAGACTACACCTGCTTCCTTAGCAGTAACATCATCAGTGGGCTGTATACACACAAGAAGAGGTGATCCATCGGAATTAGTTGCCAGCGCCAAAGAGTATATGGGCGCTGCTCGTCCTCATGCTCGTGATCATCACCATCGTCATCTCCCCTTGGTTATAAAATTTTTCAAGTATAGGTGGTGGAATGTTCACAGGACCTTGGAAACACAAGAAGAAGGTTAATTAGTAAAGGGAAACTTGCTAACCCGCATGCATGTGGATGAAACAATTATAATTACGGTGGAATACAAACATACCGAAACTACGAGGATGCCATGCAAAAACAGTGCCACGAGTGGTGGCAGCAAACACAAGGCCCTTATATTGAATTGCATCACATTACTCATCCGTGTACAGAGACTGATTTTTGAGCAATATCCATCGAGTCAAACCACCAAGGACGGCAACAAGCTTGTCGAAGATAATAATAACTTCATAGTTGTTGTAATTCCAAGAGCGGTTGGGAACTCGAAAAATTGCTACTCTTTCGTAGAAGACAGTCACCATGATTGTATTTGAACGTGCGTACAATACCGGTGTGCTCATCCTCTGGGCAGTCTGCTGAGATTTTTCAAAGTGGAACCCGGTCACGAGTGTACACATTCACAAGTTCCCACTCGCAGTTGGACCCAATGTAAACAACCCAATCTCCATTTGCACCTGCCCAAGCCTTGCCCTCAAGCGACGGCATCTTAACATCATACGTATCATTATCAAGCGGCATCAACTTGCACAGGGCGAGGCCTTCGTCGTGACGGCACCAATCATCAGGGTCACGGCGAAGAAGATAGGGGAGATCAAACGGCTCTTCAACTATTGGGTTCCTTGTAATGATGTTATTAGTTGAGTCGAGAATGGGCTTGAATGAACCTGCCATGCTAGCCGAGGTGATGACATCGCACCGGTCAATGAGTTCCTCCACCACGTCATCTTTCAAATCGGGGCAAGAATAACGGGGTCGTTTCCGGCCTGTTCTCTCCATGGAGAAGACGATCGAACAATGGCAGAAGAAAGGGTGAAGGGCTGAAGGAAAATGGAGGAGGGAGAGGAAGAGCGTGCGACAACAGTTCCAAATCAAGAGGGAAAGGCGAAGAGTCGGTGGACGGTTGCCAGTTTGCCACGGTTCACGAAGAGGCGCCCCGGCCTACACATCCGTTCGGAAATACTCCTACTACTCGCCGTCATCTCACTGATATGTTGTAACGGGACCACATGTCAACGAAACATGGTGTGTAATTTCTCGTGCAAAATGCGATCTGGCCGCGTTGGCCCGAGGTGCCGCATTAGTTATCAACCTTTATTTTTTTAGTGGCGTGCCGTTCAGTTTTGAAGCACGACTAATCGGTATCAGACGCAGAGAAAATATAAACTACTCTACCACTAGTCCACCTCTAGTACTAGTAGTTTAAAAAGATATATAGGTCGGAGCTTCAGCTTTCTTGCCAAGGGCTGCCCACTTGCTTCTCACACTACCACCCTCTCTCCAGATCTAAAAAAGAGGGCCCCTCTCTCCCTCCTCACCGGTGGTCACAGATCCGCCAGGGAAGAAAAGGACGTGTAGCGTTGACGCACTCGTCATCGGCGAGCGAGGTCACGAACTGATGACAAGGCCGTCCTCTCAGACCTAGCGCTCACAAGAGATGGCCTCACGTCCCCAAGCTTGCTTGCCGTAGTGTGTCCGGGAGGGCAGCGACCCTGGCGAAGCCACTTCCCGCCGACCCTCGGGTATGCTACCTCTTTTGAACCATACCCTTGTTCTATTGCCCCATCTTCCACGTCGTTGCATGTGGATCTTTTTCCACTCCACCATCTTCCCAATTTTCTATCCTCTCGCTCTGCTTGTACCTTGACGAAAACCATAATTTGCACTATTAAATGAAACCCTACCTCATGCAGACTAATCCATGTCTGGGTTGAATAAGGAAAGGAAGGGAGACTATACTGTCCAAGAGAGTAGGCATCGAACTCGCATCTAGGTTGAAAAGGGGAAAATAAGTAGCTAAGGAACGAGTCTCGTGTCTCTTGGTTGAAGAAGGGTAGAAAGGCATGACAACGCAATAGAGAATGACCATGTCGATCGGTTGGTTGTCCTCACATAGGAAAAAGGTGGCTAAAGAGAACAAAAATGGGACGTAATCCACATATGCTGCCTGGATATTTGTTGCTCTAGGCAACCATACCTCCCTCACCACTCTGCGTCCGTGGAGGTACATCGTACTGGTGTGCCCACTGTCCGAATGGGCCTCCCATGCTCTTATTGCCACTTTTTTGCTGTTAGTATAACGCCAGCAGTCAAGTCAAGCAATGCTACTGCTAAAGTGATGCCACAGTTAACTAATCCAGCTCTCAGTCTAATGACACCGATAAATTTAAGCAATGCCATTTAATGTCAATGGATTTTTTCAGGGTTAGCTGTTGATTGTGGATGTATTAAAGATTTTTCAGCTAAGGCATTCTAATGCTGTTGCACAACCAGTATACCAACGATGAAACTTGTTACTACCTTCGGATTTTTGCTCTGTTAATGCTTATAGATTACATACCTCACTTTCAGGAGATAAGTTAATTTTTTTGTACAGTGTCACCAAAATGGCAAGGCGCTGATGTCATTTTATTTTGGTTAAACTACACAGACAATTATGAAGACAAGAGGAAAGGTCAAGAGTGGGCACCTCCTCCTCCAAATTGTTCTCTGATTAGATTCGATCAAGTTTTTATGTTTGATCGATTATCAAGATTGGGATAGCAATTTTAAGGTCCCCAAGTTCGAAATGATATTTACCTTGGAGGTACATGGTTTGCAATTTTTTTATACTGTCATTAGTTAATAATGCTAGTTACCTTCAGACTTTTGTATTTGGTTTAATGCTCATGCACAACTAGTATACCAATGCTGAAACTTGTTACATTTCCATTTTGTATTGTTAATTCTTATAGAAACCTTCCAGTGCTAGAGTTTATTGAAACTGCATTACGTGAAACCATTGTCTTGTACCACGTAATAAACTAACTACTCTCTTTGTTGCACTAGCCACTGGATTAGTGTAGATTTGTAGTATTCGAATGGTGTTGCATTAGCGTATGGACATAAATAAAGTGTGGCAAGCTTTCCCAGATATGTGCTCAAGAAAACTACTACCTATTTTTCTAAATACTAGACGTTCGAGTACTTTAAATTGAACCGCGAAAACGTCTTATATTAAGGAACAGAGGGTGTAGAGTTCACTCAAATTATCCCGGTAAAGCTAGTCACACCTTTTTTAAAATTGATGTTCATTATGTTATCGGAGGAGGTCTGTATGTTTGTGTCTAATGCCTGTCGACTACATACCTGACATCATGATGTAATGTTAAGTCATTTCCTTTTGTACAGTGTCACTGAATTGTCAAGGAGGTGATGGCATTTTATTTTAGTAGAACTGCACAAAATTTGCTTAAAAATAAGAGGAAAGGTCAGGAATGGCTCAGTTTTTCAGAAAAAACTATGTATGCCTTCCTGACATCAGCCGCTGTTGCTTTATTTATTCCTTCAAACAGGTGGTTAGAAACAGTCTTGGTACCTTTTCCCATTAAGAAATTGGAATGCTTATATTTGTGAGTCTATGCTTCAACTAGTGCCACTTTTATAGTAATCACACTTTCAATATCTATGCAAATAGGGATGCTCGATTTTAGTGGAACTGCACAAAAAGTCCAACTGGTTCAACATTAGGAGCATGTTTTTCCAAACCTTTATATCCAATTGCTGGCACTATGAGCTGTTCATTACGAAGGTACATGGTTTGCTACTATCTTGCTACTCATTTTGTCTTGTCATTAGATAGTAAAACTAGTGGTTTGCATGTGAATTTATTGACAGGTGGACCTACATTGGAGGTGCAGGACAGGATTCAATGATTGGATGCTCAATTTCGGTTGTATCGATTTCACCTCTTCCATCACTGCGAACATGGTGTGGTATATGTTTACTAGCTGCTTGATATTTGTGCATGCAGATGTGCGCCCGTTGCTATTTTGGTTGAACTGCACAAGAGAATAGTATAGTCCTTGCATGCGATTGCCATTTGAAAATAGACACAAAGATTGGATAGTCACTTCATGGACTGCAGAAAAGTAGTACTATACTATTCTTGGCCAACACTAGGTGCTTCATTGCTTTGGTGCGACTATACAATGGACATCATTTTGCCTAAGTTAAAGTTTGTATTCCAAAAATAGTCTCATGGTGTGATCGAGAGAAGACCAACTCATATTGCAATGGATGTTCCTCCATCATGTGTGGTTCATTCTCATGGTTCCAGCTGTTGGTGAAACCACTTACGTTTGCAAGAGGAATTTTAGACTTCACAAACAAATTTGTCTTTCAGTCTGTACTGAATGTTGGCCAAGTGAAGCATCCATGTTAGTAGGAAGAACAGTTGTTTTTTCTAGATCTTTGCTTTTGGAGCTACATATTTGTATATGATCTGCGAATCATTGAGATGCATTAACATGTTGATCTTATGTACGGGAATCGTACTAGTTGGTTTTAGTTGTGACGCAAGATCCAAATTGGCTGATCTTTGATTATTGAGCTAAATATTCGTATATGATCTGTGAATCATTGAGATGCATTAACAGTTCCATATTTCTGTTCGCTCGGTGTTTACAAATTCTTGATCGATCACTAGATAGCCTACAAATGCGCTCTGGCAGTTTTATTTATGACGCAAGATACAAAGTGGCAGTTTTTGAATAAAAATGCCTACCTCTGAAGAAAGTGACAAGCTACACTATCGATCCTACACGGATAAAAATGCCTACCTCTGAAAAGCCCGACAAGCTACACTATCGATCCTACACGGATAAATAGCGGATCACACATGTACTACCTCCTTTCCAGTTTGCAGGGCTCAATTCAAGAAACAACCTACTCGATCCTACACGAATAAATAGCGGATCACGCACGTACTAGTACCTCCTTTCCGGTTTGCAGGGCTTAATTCAAACCTCTCACCAACCAAGGTACTCCTCCGTCCGGGTTTATTAGTCCCGTGAACAAAGCAGCAAGACCAAGGCATGGCAATAATTAACGACATGCAGAAGTTTAAGCCTAATTAATTCCAGCGATTTAAGTGGCTGCATGCGTGCCCTCGGCTGCGACTCATTGCATGCTGCTTCGCGAACTGCTGCGGCGATTACGAGTGCTCGCATGCGGTCGGCCGTTATTAAGGCAGCTAGCGATGCGAAAAAAGATACGCTTTAATTGTTGCGGGCTTTTAAATCCGTGGAATCATTATTGACAAGGAGGAGATGATTCGAGTGCACTTGTTTGACCGCCATGCGGTGTGCGACCCAGACGGACGGGACAACACACGATCATAATTTCAGTTTCCTAGTTTTCCACGGCAAGTGGCGCGCTAAGCCATTATGCATTGAATTCGATGACCGCCGTGCTACCTTCCCCTATAAGTATCTGTTTCCCAGCCTTCTCCGGTGCCACCGTGACCCAACTCGCCATATCCTCATAAGCCCCACCGCCCGACGCCGCCGCCACGTCCGCCATGCCCCCGCTTCGTCGGTAGGGCGACGCCGAGGCGGTCACCGCCGGAACTAGTGTTCGGTTTTTCACCGGAAGGCAGACGGAGGGAGGAGGCATTCTATCTGTCTTTAGATGGCAATGCGCAGATCGAGGAGTTTTTGGAGCACGACCGCATGGCGGAGGAGCAGGAGTTGTTGGAGCGCGACCGCCTGGTGGAGGAGCAGCATATCGCCGATTTGTGCCGCCAGCGGGACATGGAGCAGCAAAGCAATCGACGCTTCTGAAGTCGAAAGCAGAGCGCCCATAGCAGGCCGACTACATGGAGGCCGGCGCCCGGCAAATAGCCCTGGAGGCTGTCGGGCACGTACGTGTTCGCAACACCGATTTTTACTACCAGCTCTTCAAGTGGGGTTCCCACTTGGAAGCCGAAGCTTCGGTGGACCACGCCGGCATGGAAAGGGCCAACGCGCGCGAGCAACGCGCCCTATCGCACCTCTGGCAAGTCCGAGGCGAGGCGCAGGACGCCGGTGCCGGCGTTTAGCGTGTACCACAGATGGCGGCCGACATCGTCTAGTTAGCTAAGAGCAAGTTAGTACTTGTATGCTACTAGAGTATTAGTGGGAGTAGATAGTTAACTTGGCTATGATGGTTGGCAACGTGGAAGTTCAGTACTCTATATGTGGATCGGACACATTACTTTGCTCGAATGTTGAACTTTCCGTTTGAACGTATGGAATGGGTTGCTATTATTTTAAATGGGTTGTATTTGTCCTCCACGGGTTTAGAGGCTGACTTGTGGGCCTAGCAAGTTGGCGTGTACACAATCGGGAGATGATTATGCGTGGAGAGGATGACAGACGAGGGACCCGCTAAGGTCATGGCGAAAGACGCAAGCAAGTGCCTCCTTATTTCAAGCCAATTAAAAAATGGTTCCTCCTAGTGGATTTCTCGACATCCGGGTCACATGCCATTGTCAACATAGTCAATAAACGAGAGAATTACTGTGGCCGGTGACACGAGGGACCCAGCAGCTCGCCCAGTTATTTTTGTTTTGGGTTAATTTGATAAATGCCTCCGAGAAATGCCACTGCAATTTCCAAACTTTGAAAAAAAGCCATTTCATGCCATTTCTAGTGACATTTTTCGAAGTCTGGAGTGGTGTTTTTCAAAGTTTGCAAACTGCAGTGCATTTTTCAAAGTTTGCAAAAATTGCAGTGGCATTTTCAAAGTTTGGAAATTGCAGTGGCATTTTTATGAATCGCCATAATTGGAGTGGCATTTATCTAATTTGTTTCTGAGACGCAGGGTGTCAACTGGGTTGTGCGGGACACTCTGGCCTGTCTAGATAGCCTTTTCTTTTATGTTTACCACAGACCAGGCCAGTAGTTTTTTTTCTTTCTGAAAATGGCTAGCCCAGTTTTTTTGTGATTGTTCAAGTAAGTCGTTTTATCAGGCCTGTTGGGCTACAAATCTTTCAAGATGAGGAGAGCTTCATTCGCAAGAAAATGGCCTATCAGTAATGAGAAATGGACTGTACATTTTTAAAACACATCAAACCAGCAATTAGTTTCAAGTATCTTTTTTTCATTTCGAGATTTTAAATTGCATTGATTTTTATGCGTGGACAATTTATTGGATTTTATATGGATATACATTTATTTTTAAAATCATTCTGAATGTGACTTGAAATTTCGGGAATAAAAACAGTTCAGACCGCACCGACATATGCAAAATTTTGTATAATTTTTTAACTGTGGCCACAATATGGGCTGCAATGCTACTAAAAAGAATATGGGCTAAAAAACCCGTAAGAATTAGCAAATGGGCTGTAAACTATTTGAAATAATGGGAGATGGGTTGTATGCTGTTTTCCACAGATTTGAGGCTTTCCACAGATGGCCTGTATACTGTTGGATGTCCATCCAACGGCCGTCGTGCTTCTTCAATCTCTGCTCTTCCTGCTCCAGCCGCTCAAACAAGCGCCGGCGGGACTGCCTGCTCCCTCCTCCCATGACATTTGTCTTGCCACGCAGGCCTCACCGCCCCCATCAGCATTCCCCATCGCTGGCCTAGCCACCCTCTACTCACCCACAGTCCCACACCTGCTGTTATTCTCCAGCGACGGCAGACAAACAGGTAAACCCTCGTACAGTCGTACTCCTCTCCACGTGGGAAACAACTGCCAAGTCTTCCCTGCCTCCATGTCGTTCCCTTCCTAGGCCTCGTCGTTGTCCACCGCCCTGGTGCTCTCGGCGTGGTGTGGTCAACGTGGTCAACGACCGACATGCATCTGAAGTGGACTGTACATGGAGAGTGACGATTTGGGTCCATGGCCGCACGCAAGGAAATGCCTCCTTATTACGCCGCAAAATAATGATTCCTCCACCGACATCCGGGACCCACCGAAAGAGCCTCAGATTTCGCGAAAAAAATGTTACTGGCCGACAGCTCGGACCCACCGACTATATCTTCGCACGCAAGGAAGTTCCTCCTTATTACGCCCAAAAAAGAATACTCCCCGCTAGCCGGGACCCATTATAGTGGGCCTACTAAGTTGACGGGGACGAAGGGATTTGTCAACTTAGTCAATATGCACGATTCTAGCTCGCCTGACCGTACGATGTCCATCCAACGGCCGTAGTGCTTCTTCAACCTCTGGTCTTCTTGCTCCAGCCGCCCAAAGCAGCGCTGGTCGTGCCGCCTGCTCCTGCCTCCCGTGGCCGGCTGTCTTTGCCGCTGGAGGCCTCACCGCCCCATACTACTCCCACCGCTGGCCAGGCCATCCCTCCACTCCACTCACCCACACCCCCTGTGATTCTGCGGGGACGGCAGCACAGCCGAACCAGTGAACCATCGTACTCCTCTCCGCGAGGGCATCCATTGCAGCATCTTCCCCGGCTCTGCATCGTCCCCTTCCTAGGCCTCGCCGTCGTCCATCGCCGTGGTGCTCTCGGTGCGGCGTGGTCAATGTGGTTAACGACCGAATTCCATCTGAAGAATACTGTACATGGAGAGGCTGACATCTGGGTCCACGACAGCCGCAAGGAAGTTCCTCCTTATTACGCAGAAAATAATTATTCCTCCACCTGACAGCAGGGACCCACCGGACGGGCCACTAGTATTTCGTGAAAAAAATGTTTGCCCTCGGTGGTGGGACCCACCGACGAACCACCGTATTTCGCAAAAAAACGTTCCCCTGCTGTCAGCTCGGACCCACCGGAAGTGCCTCCTTATTACGCACAAAAAAATGAATACCCCCTGCTAGCTGGGACCCACCTTGGTGGGAGGCTGACTTGTGGGCCTACTAAGTTGACGGGGACGGAGGGCTTTGTAAACTTAGTCAATATAAACGATTCTAGCTCCAAAGGATGACGATGTCCATCCAACGGCCGTAGTGCTTCTTCAACCTCTAGTCTTCTTGCTCCGGCCGCCCAAAGCGGCGGCGTGCCGCATGCTCCTGCCTCCTGTGGCGGATGTCTTTGCCGCGGAGGCCTCACCGCCCCTACTATTCCCACTGGCGGCAGCCTGCGGCGGCAGCAACCTCACTGCAGCCGAACCGGTGAACCCTCGTACTCCTCTCCGCGCGGGCTTCCACTGCCGCGTCTTCCTCTGCTCCCCGACGTCCCCTTCCTAGGCCTCGCCGTCTCCACCACCCTGGTGCTCTCGGCGCGGCGTGGTCAACGTGGTCAAGGAACGACTTCCATCGGACGTGGATCAGACGTGGAGAGGCCGACAATTTGGGTCCACGGCCGCAGCAAGGAAGTGGCTCCTTATTATGCGGAAAATAATTATTCCTCCACCTGACAGCGGGGACCCACCAGACGGGCCACCGTATTTTGTGAAAAAAACGTTTCCCCCTGACTGCTGGGACCCACCAGCTACACCTTCGCATGCAAGGAAGTGCGTCCGGGCAACAAAAAAACGATTTGCCTCCCTGACTGCTGGGACCCACCAGCTACATCTTTGCACGCAAGGAAGTGCGTCCGGGCAAACCAAAAAACGACTCGCCCCCCTGACTACTGGGACCCACCAGCTACATCTTCGCACGCAAGGAAGTACGGCGGTCGGGACCCACCGGTCGAGCGTCGTAGCATTGTCATTACGGTCGCAAACGCGTAATGCATATACCGGTCGATGTAGAGGCGCGACGCGTCGTAGTAGAGGCGCCGCACGCGTCGTAGTAGAGGCGCGCATGTAGCATGTACACGCACGCGTGCAGCGACTGTGGTGCAAGAAAGAAAATACGGCCACGTATGTGTACGTACGGCCAGGGCTCGTGTACATGGCTGGGTCGGAACGGAGAAACAGCGTCGTCGTCGTGTTCATGGGGAGGCAACGGAATGCGTCGTGTTCATCGGGAGGCAACGGAACGCGTGGGAGCCAACCGGCTGGGTCGGAACAGAATGCGTGGTCGTGTTCATCGGGAGGGCTTGGACAGAACAGGCGATGGAAACGAGGCCTGGCATACCGCACAACGGAGGAAACGGACCTCCTACGTTCGGAACGGGGTCCTGTTGATCGGGAGGGGTGTGGCGTATCGAAAAACGGAGGAAATGGACCTCCTACGGTCCAAATGGGGGTCCTGTTGATCGCGAGGGGTGTGGCGTACCGCAAAACAGAGGAAACGGACCTCCTACGGTTGAAACGGGGGTCCTGTTGATCGGGAGGGGTGTGGCGCATCGCAAAGCGGTCGAAACGGACTTGTGCTCGGGCGTTATGGTCAAAACGGGGTCCTGTTCATTGGGAGGGTGTGGCGTACCGCAAAACGGACTCCACGGATACCGTTCATCTCCACCGTCGACCTCCTCAAGCCTCCACGGGCTACCGTCGACCTCCTCCGGCCTCCACGGGCTCCTGTTCATCCAGCCTCCACCGCGCTACTCCGTCGGCCATCGCTCATCCACCCCTCCACCGTCTACTGTTCATCCAGCCCTCCACAACACGGGGTCCTGTTCAACCACCCCTCCACGGGCACCCCTCCACCGTCTACTGTTCATCCAGCCCTCCAACACACCTTGGGTCATGTTCATCCAGAGGCAACGCCACCGCTTCAGTTAGCAGCAGTAGCGAAGGAATCGCTCGATCGGGTTCAGTTAACAGCCATCGATCGATCACTCGGGTTCAGTAATGTGTAGCCTCTAGTGCAATCGCTCGGTTTCAGTTAGAGCCCAACGCCTCGCTCGGGTTCAGTTAGAGCCAATACCCTCAGCACACAGCAGCGTCGTGTATGAGAGAGAAAGCAGCATCGCTTCGGCCCCGACCTCCCACCGTGAAAGCAACTCCCAAAATTTTCCTCGCCCTCGCTTCTACCACGGTTTTTCGGTCATGGGCGGCCCAAAGAATGTCATACAACTACGTCTCCGGCCCGCCCAGGACGAAAAGCCCATTTTTTGTCATGGTTTTTTGTCATAGAAGTAGGAGCCCACCACATCTGTGATGAGACCGGGTTTTGTCACAATTATCGTCATAGAAGTGTCATATGTATGACAGAAAAAATTTCGTTCGGCCCAAAATGTCACGGATGTGTATTTTTTTGTAGTGTTGGCATGGAACAGTCAAAAGTTATAGATACGATTGAGACGTATCAACATCCCCAAGCTTAATTCCTGCTCGTCCTCGAGTAGGTAAATGATAAAAAAGATAAATTTTTATGTGGAATGCTACCTAGCACAATCTTGATCATGTATGTAATCATGGCATGAATATTAAGACACGAGTGATTCAAAGCAATAGTCTATCATTTGACATAAAAATAATAATACTTCAAGCCTACTAATAAAGCAATCATGTCTTTTCAAAATAACAAGGCCAAAGAAAGTTATCCCTACAAAATCATATAGTCTGGCTATGCTCCATCTTTACCACACAAAATATTCACATCATGCACAACTCCGATGACAAGCCAAGCAATTGTTTCATACTCTTGACGTTCTCAAACCTTTTCAACTTTCACGCAATACATGAGCGTGAGCCATGGACATAGCACTATAGGTGGAATAGAATATGATGGTGTAGGTTGTGTGGAGAAGACAAAAAAGGAGAAAGTCTCACATCGACGCGGCTAATCAACGGGCTATGCAGATGCCCATCAATTGATGTCAATGTGAGGAGTAGGGCTTGCCATGCAACAGATGCACTAAGAGCTATAAGTATATGAAAGCTCATACTGAAACTAAGTGGGTGTGCATCCAACTTGCTTGCTCATGAAGACCTAGGGCATTTGAGGAAGCCCATCGTTGGAATATACAAGCCAAGTTCTATAATGAAAATTCCCACTAGTATATGAAAGTGATAACTCAAGAGACTCTCTATATGAAGAACATGGAGCTACTTTGAAGCACAAGTGTGTTAAAAGGATAGTAACATTGCCCCTTCTCTCTTTTTCTCTCATTTTTTTCATTTTTTTCTTTTTTTGGGCCTTCGTTTTTTTTGGCCTTTCTCTTTTTTATTTTTTTCCGTCCGGAGTCTCATCCCGACTTGTGGGAGAATCATAGTCTCCATCATCCTTTCCTCACTTGGGCAATGCTCTAATAATGATGATCATCACACTTTTATTCACTTACAATTCAATATTACAACTCGATATCAAGAACAAAGATATGACTCTATATGAATGCCTCCAGCGGTGTACCGAGATGTGTGCAATGATCTAGCGTAGCAATGACATCAAAAAACGGACAAGCCATGTAAATATCATGCTAGCTATCTTACGATCATGCAAAGCATATGACAATAAATGCTCAAGTCATGTATATGATGATGATGGAAGTTGTATGGCAATATATCTCGGAATGGCTATGGAAATGCCATAATAGGTAGGTATGGTGGCTGTTTTGAGGAAGATATAATGAGGCTTATGTGTGACAGAGCATATCATATCACGGGGTTTGGATGCACCTGAAGTTTGCACCAACTCTCAAGGTGAGAAAGGGCAATGCAGTGCATCAAGAGGCTAGCAATGATGGAAGGGTGAGAGTGCGTATAATACATGGACTCAACATTAGTCATAAAGAACTCACATACTTATTGCAAAAATCTATTAGTCATTGAAATAAAGTACTACGCGCATGCTCCTAGGGGGATAGATTGGTAGGAAAAGACCATCGCTCATCCCCGACCGCCACTCATAAGGAAGACAATCAATAAATAAATCATGCTCCGACTTCGTTACATAACGGTTCACCATACGTGCATGCTACGAGAATCACAAACCTCAACACAAGTATTTCTACAATCCACAACTACCCACTAGCATGACTCTAATATCACCATCTTTATATCACAAAACTATTGCAAGGAATCAAACATATCATATTCAGTGATCTACAAGTTTTATGTAGGATTTTATGACTAACCATGTGATTGACCAATTCCGGTCATCTCTTTAAATAGATATAAGTGAAGCAAGAGAGTTCAATTCTTTCTACAAAAGATATGCCCACGCTCTAACATATATAAGTGAAGCAAAAGAGCATTCTACAAATGGCGGTTGGCTAAGTGAAGAGAAACAGGCAATCCAAACTTCAAATGATATAAGTGAAGCACATGAAGCATTCTATAAAGCCGTACTCAAAAGATATAAGTGAAGTGCAAAGAGGATTCTATAAATCAACCAAGGACTATCTCATACCAGCATGGTGCATAAATAAAAATGAAAACTAAATGCAAAAGACGCTCCAAGATTTGCACATATCGCATGAACGAAATGAATCCGAAAACATACCGATACTTGTTGAAGAAAGAGGGGATGCCTTCCGGGGCATCCCCAAGATTAGACGCTTGAGTCTCCTTGAATATTTACTTGGGGTGTCTTGGGCATACCCAAGCTTGAGCTCTTGCCTCTCTTCCTGCTCCTCACATCGATACCTTCTCGATCATCGAACACTTCATCCACACAAAACTTCAACAGAAAACTCGGTAAGATCCGTTAGTATAATAAAGCAAATGACTACTCTAAGTACTGTTGCAAACCAATTCATATTTTGTTTTTGCATTGTGTATACTGTAGTATAACTTTTTCATGGCTTAATCCACTGATATAAATCAATAGTTTCATCAAAACAAGCAAACTATGCATCAAAAACAGAATCTGTCTAAAACAGAACAGTCTGTAATAATCTGAACATTCACCATACTTTTGATACTTGAAAAATTCTGACAAAATTAGAAAAAATAAAAAATATGTATAGAAAGGCAGTTCATTAAGAATCAGAACCGTTTGAAATTCAAGTAAAAAATTAAAAATCGCGCACTACAGCAAAAGTTTCTGTCCTGCACCGCACAAACCAACAAGCATTGTAAACATCCTAAAGGCAAACCTTGGCACATTATTTTTATGATACAATGGAATTGTACAAGGGGTTAATTATTTTTGTTGAAAAGTTTCTGTAATCAAGATTCACAAAGTTCAAGGCTAGCTCCCACTTCAACAATGCTTGTCTTTCTCACTTTCGCTTTTCTTTTTGAAAAACTTTGGGTTCCCCTCTTTATTTTTGTTGTTTTTAAACTATATGAAAGCACTTTACGTAAATA
The DNA here is from genome assembly GCA_021605145.1 of Aegilops bicornis. Taxonomy (NCBI): domain Eukaryota; kingdom Viridiplantae; phylum Streptophyta; class Magnoliopsida; order Poales; family Poaceae; genus Aegilops; species Aegilops bicornis. The sequence continues at coordinate 514,158,175 of CM038669.1, read as the reverse complement.
AATGACTCTCTAAAACTTCCGGGTTGTCTCCCTGGCAGCGCTTTCTTTAAATCCATTAAGCTAGGCATATAGTGCTCAAGTCATGAATCCACCCGGATCCCAAGGTATATCAAAGCCAATTTTAATTAGCAATTATTTGTAATTTAGTAATGAGCACAAAGCAACATATATCATGCAACAACGAAGTCTAACTCTCTTCCTATGCATCGGCATGTCATAAAAGAACAATTCATGCACACAAAGTAAAGGCCAATGCATAGTATAAACAGTTTCTTGAAATTTTTTCATGTTGGAAACATAAAGGGGCGGAGATGTAGTTCCCCTCTCATAATAATTGCAAGTAGGAGCAGCGAGCACATGCATATTATATCTATCAAAATCATCATGTGCATCGGTAAAAGGCAACCCATCAATATAATCCTTAATAAGGGCAACTTCTCCGATATAGTGTAGTCGGGAGAATTCAAAAAGATAATAGGACTATCATGCGTGGGTGCAATAGCAACAATTTCATGTTTAACATAAGGAACTATAGCAAGTTCATCTCCATAAGCATAATTCATATTGGCATCATGGCCACAAGCATAGAAAGCATCATCAAAAAGGGATATTTCAAGAGAATCAACGGGATCACAACAATAATCATAGCAATCATCCTTCGGTAAGCACGAATGGAAATTAAACAATGTATGAGTTGAAGATTTACTCTCATTAGAAGGTGGGCACGGGTAGCTAATCCGCTCTTTCTCCTTTTGTTCTCCGCTCTCCTCATCATCTTTTTCATCCAATGAGCTCATAGTTTCATCAACTTCTTCTTCCATAGACTCCTGCAAAATATTAGTCTCTTCTTGGACAATGGAGTAGTCCTCAATATATGGTTCAACATAGGCATTAGAAGCATAATTATAATAGCAATATTTAAGTATGGCAAAATTTTCAGATTTGTAAAGAGTAGCACCATACTTTTCAATCAAAGAAGCAATTTCATAAGCACCCTTGAAAGCAACAAATTCTTCAATTTTTTGAACATCATAGTAACTATAAACACCTTTAGCATACGAAGATACGATTCCATTATCACTAAATTCACATTGATAGGGAAGGTGTTTCTTAGGATTTTTAGAACAACAAGTAAAATCATATATATAACATAAATTCCAAGCATATCATTGCACACGATGAATTTGACCCAGCAAAAGTTTCCCTTTTTCAGATATATGGTGTCGCACATAACAAGCATGCTCATCTAAAGATTAGCGCTCAACTAAGCTAGTTGGGGTTTCTGCACGAGCACATAGGGATCAAAGATGATCCAAGTAATAAGCTTCAGGAGTGTGATAGATTTTGAGTGGTTCTTCAACCATTAGTTCAGTAGGTACAACTAATTTTTTTTTGGTATTTTGCGTTTCCTACCCATAACTAAAGATAGAAAACAACTAAGAACTGCAAATAAAAATTACTTAGTGATAAAGCAAACAAGCACACACGAGAATATTGACCCCACGCTATGACTCCCCGGCAACGGCGCCAGAAAAAGGCCTTGATAACCCACAAGTATAGGGGATCAATTGTAGCCTCTTTCGATAAGTAAGAGTGTCAAACCCAACGAGGAGCTAAAGGTAGAACAAATATTCCCTCAAGTTCTATCGACCACCGATACAACTCTACGCACGCTTGACGTTTGCTTCACCTAGAACAAGTATGAAACTAGAAGTACTATGTAGGTGTTGTTGGATAGGTCTGCAAGAATATAAAGAGCACGTAAATAAAAGCTAGGGGCTGTTTAGATAAAGACACAACTAAATTAGTTTTAGTAAAGAGCTTTTTGTCACGAGAAAGTTATTTGTCCCTAGGCAATCGATAACTAGACCGGTAATCATTATTGCAATTTTATTTGAGGGAGAGGCATAAGCTAACATACTTTCTCTACTTGGATCATATGCACTTATGATTGGAACTCTAGCAAGCATCCGCAACTACTAAAGATCATTAAGATAAAACCCAACCATAGCATTAAAGTATCAAGTCCTCTTTATCCCATACACAAACAACCTACTTACTCGGGTCTGTGCTTCTGTTCACTCACGCCACCCACTATAAGCAAATCATGAGCATATTGCAAACCCTACAGCGGGGATCCCTCATGCTTGTGCGACACGGAGAGCACCATAGGACAGCACCAATAATAAAACATGCAACTCAAACCAATCTTGATCATCAAATAACCCATAGGACAAAATGGATGTACTCAAACATCATAGGATAGCTATACATCATTGGGAAATAATATATAGGATTGAGCACCATGTTTAAGTAGAGATTACAGCGGGTAAGAGAGAGGTTACACCGCTGCATAGAGGGGGGAAGAGTTGGTGATGATGGCGGTGAAGTTGTTGGTGAAGATTGCAGTGATGATGATGGCCACGATGGCGTTCCGGTGCCAATGGAAGAGAAGGAGAGAGGGGGGCCCTGCGTCTTCTTCTTCCTTGACCTCCTCCCTATATGGGAGAAGGGTTTCCCCTCTGGTCCTTGGCCTCCATGGCGTGGGAGGGGCAAGAGCCCCTCCGAGATTGGATCTGTCTCTCTGTCTCTCTCTGTCTCTCTGTCTCTCTCTGTCTCTCTGTCTCTCTCCGAGATTGGTATTCTGCCCTGGCATCGTTTCTTTTATATCTGGAGATCCGTAACTCTGATTGGATTGAAACCTTCGCCCAGATCTTTTTCCGAAAATTAGCTTTCTTGCGGCCAAAGTAGAGCATCAACCGCCTTATGGGTGGCCCACGAGGGTCAGGGGCACACCTGCCTGGAGTGGGCGTGGGCCCCACCCTCGTGGCCACCTCGGGCATCGTCTCACGTTGATTTTACTTCCCAAAAATCACAAATATTCCAAAGTAATTCTTCATCCATTTTTATCCCGTTTGGACTCTGTTTGATATTGGGTTTCTGCGAACATAAAACATGCAATGCATGTGAACCGCACCGGGCAATGGATCAATATGTTAGTCCCAAAAATAGTATAAAAAGTTGCCAAAAGTATATGAAAGTTGAATAATATTGGCATGGAACAATAAAAAATAATAGATACGATAGAGACGTATCAGGCACAACCCACCAGGGCGCGTCTGGGCCTCGAGGTGTGCCCTGGTAGGTTGTGCTCCCCTCGGAGCACCCCCGGGCGCTTCTCCAACCCACTGGATGTCTTCTGGTCCAAAAAAAATCCACAAAAACTTTCGCTGCGTTTGGACTCCGTTTGGTATTGATTTCCTGCGATGTAAAAAACATGGAGAAAACAACAACTTGCACTTGGCACTATGTCAATAGGTTAGTACCAAAAAATGATCCAAAATGACTGAAAAATGATATAAAATGACTGAAAAATGATTGTCAAACATCCAAGAAAGTAATATAACAAGATGGAACAATAAAAAATTATAAATACGTTGGAGACGTATCAAGGCGCGCCATTGCCCACAAGCGCCGTCTGAGCAACACGAGTGGCCTGGCGCTCAACATGGGCATAGAGAGCGTCAGCCATGGGAACGACGGGACGTTGGTGGAATGGATGGCGGAAGAGACGCTTCGACACGCCCCTACCTGGCGCGCCAAATGTCAGATTCAGGGCTCCGCAGACCCAAGAAAGGTTCGAACTCCGGGGCATGTGCCAAGAACTCATCCGCTCCAGCCAACTAGTTCGTCACCCCCATGGCCTAGCTCAATGAACAAGAAAGGAAAGGGACACGACAGTTTACCCATGTTTGGGCCACCTTGTGGTGTAAGACCCTAGTCCTGCTTTGTGGTAGATTAGCCTGCGGGGGGCTGAGGATGAACTAGTACAAGGGAAGAACAACCTCACGAGGTCTGCTCTAGTGTGGGTATGAGCTAGTGAGGTCTCTCCTAGATTGACTGACCTCTTCCTACAGTGGTACCTAAGCTATATTTATAGTGGCCTTGGCCCTCTTCCTCCAAACGAAGGCAGGAAGGGATCCCACAGTGGCTAATTTTGAAGGGGGACAGGTAGTACATCCTCTCCTAACGAAAGGTGGTCTTCTCCTGCAAAGCTTCTCGTCGTGACGCCGTGGTGGGCTCGGTAACGACATCCATCCTGCCGTCCTGGTGGTCTTGGTCTTGTTGCACGGGAATGGAAACCTTTGGCCGATTCCTCGGGACCCTGCGCCTGCGCTTGCCTCCTTAGCACCAAAGAGGAAACCTGCTGCTCTGCACCCGCTGGTGCCCACCTGGCCTTGGTCGTCATGGCTGGCGTCACCTCAACCTCATGAGGTGGGCGCCTGCATAGAAATCTCCGCTCCTTGGGAGCCAGCCTGGGGAGGCTGCTTCCTCCGGAGGTCTTAGTGTCGTCTGCTTCAAGAGGCTTGGCCCCTCACGAGGGTCTTGTCTTGTAGGTGCTGAAGATTGGCCGTACCAGGCCGTCGATGGAGCCACGCCATGGGCCACAAGCAGGCAAGTCTGGGTACCCTGGTTCCCAGAATGCTGATGGGTTGATATGTATCATGTGGTGTTATTTTAGTACAAACTCTAGGGCAGTTTGTGACACTTATAGTATGGCTCAATAAATAGATCGAAAAAGATAACTTTGAGGTGGTTTCGTACCCTACAACAATTTCTTCTTATGTTCTCCGCTTGATAAGAACTTTGGAGTGATTCTTTATCACACGTTGAGGGATTGTTATATGATTCAATTATGTTAGCACTATTGAGAGATTGCACTAGTGAAAGTATGAACCCTAGGCCTTTCTTTCAAGCATTGCAATACCATTTGTGCTCCATTTTATTACTTGCTACCATTCTATTTTTATATTTTTAGATTACAAAAACCTATATCCACTATCCATACTACAGTTGCATCATCATCTCTTCGCCGAACTAGTGCACCTATACAATTTGCCATTGTATTGGGTGTGTTGGGGACACAAGAGATTTCTTGTATTTGGTTGAAGGGTTGTTTGAGAGAGACCGTCTTCATCCGACGCCTCCCATGGATTGATAAACCTTAGGTCATCCACTTGAAGTAAAATTCCTATTGTCCAACAAAACTCTGCGTTTGGAGGCCCAACACGAGTCTACAAGAATAAGTTGTGTAGTAGACATCAAGCTCTTTTCTTGCGCCGTTGTCGGGGAGGTGAGTGCTTGAAGGCATGCATTTATATCTTACAATTGAATCTTTTAATTTCTTGTTTATTCACTAGTTTGGTTTATAAAAAGAAAACTACAAATAACAGAATTGACGTTTCCTCATATTATTCATCTTTATAATGTCTTTCTTGAAAATGATGGATCAGAAAATTGTGCTCAATTGATAGAAGAAGAATTCAATAAAATGTTTGGCATAAAATCTTTGAATGATGAGAATGATTGCAATGTTGTTAGTATAAATTCTTTGTATATCCATGATGCTAATGATATGCAAGGCCATATGCTTGGGGATACTATGTTTGATGAAGATGATATTTTTAGTCCCCCAAGTTATAATGTGCAAATTTGTTATGATGATTACATGCACTACAAAAAAAGACACATCCATGAAATTTTGGGCCGAACAATTTTTTTCTGTCATACTTATGACACTTCTATGACGATAATTGTGACAAAACCCGATATCATCATAGATGTGGTGGGGGTCCTATTTCTATGTCAACAAATCATGACAGAAAATGGGCTTTTCGTCCTGGGCGGACCGGAGACGCAGCTGCATGACATTCGTTGGGCCATCCATGACGGAGAAAACCGTGGTAGAAGCGAGGGCGCGGAAAATATCGGGGAGTTCCCAGTTACGGTGGGTGGTCGGGGGTGCGAGGCGTTGGGCTCTAAATGAACCCGAGTGAGGCGTTTTACTTAACCCGAGTGATTGCACCGCAGGCTACGCGTTATTGAACCCGAGCGATCAATCGATGGCTGTTAACTGAACCTGATCAAGCGATTCCTTCATTCGCTACTGTTGCTAACTGAAGCCGATTGAACACTGCTGCCTCCTTCCCTTGATGAACATTGAGTGTTGTTGGGGGGTTTGGATGAACAGTTCCCGGTGGGGGGTTGGATGAACAGGACCCCGTGGTAGTAGAGGCCATTGCCGCTGGATGAACAGGACCCCGATCAATCAAGTCGGTGGAGGGGTGGATGAACATGACCCCGTGGAGGGTTGGATGAATAGGAGGACCCCGTGGAGGGCTAGTTGAACAGTAGCCGGTGGAGGGCTGGATGAGCGATGGCAGTGGAGGGGTGGTTGAACGAGGACCCGTGGAAATCTTGGTTGAATAGTAGCCAGTGGAGGAGCGGTGGAGGCTGGATGAACAGGAGCCCGTGGATGAACAGGTCGCAGGTGGAGGCTGGAGGAGGTCGACGGTGGATGAACAGTAGCACATGGAGGCTGGAGGAGGTCGACGGTGGAGATGAACAGTATCCCGTGGAGTCCCATTTTGTGGTATGCCACACCCCTCCCGATGAACAGGACCCCCATTTCGACCGTAGGAGGTCCAACAGAAGTCTGTTTCCTCCGTTTTGCGATACGCCAGACCCCTCCCGATGAACAGGATCCCGTTTTGACCGTGGCCTGTCGAACACAAGGCCGTTTCCTCCATTCTGCGTTATGCCAGGCCTTGTTTCCATCGGCTGTTCCATCCAAGCCGGTTGGCTCCCGATGAACAGCACGCGTTCTGTTGCCTCCCGATGAACACGACGCATTCCGTTGCCTCCCCATGAACATGACGACGACACAGTTTCTCCGTTCCGACCCAGCCATGTACATGAGCCCTGGCCGTACGTATGCGTGAGTAGGCGCTCGAGACCCTGCCCGTATGTACGTACGTGGCCGTATTTTCTTTCTTGCACCCTGGACACTGTATGTACGTGTACATGCTATGTGCGCACCTCTACTACGACACATGCCCTTCCTTGCACGGCCATGGTTCATCGCTGCAACCTGCAGGCAGACCGATTGACCAGTATGTACATACACATTAGCGACCAGAATGACAACGCTACGTACGCTTCGACCAGGTGGGTCCCTGTGACGCCCCAAGACCGGAGCTTCAGTTGCCTTCCAGGGTTTCCGAGTTTTGTCGTGTGATTTGTTTTGTGTGTGCATTCATCATGTCAGCTCTTGCATTGCATCATCTCATCATGCCATCATATCATTATTTTTAAAACTCATCTAAATAAATTGTATGGATTTTTTCGGTCCATTTAAATCGAGGGATTCACATGGTGACTTCTCTTTATAATATATCCTCCCAATATTAGGGAGCTATAATCAATATTCCATTGTTTTGGAATCACCATAACCCACTTGCAAAATAAATCCCATGCCTTTTCTGCTCCGAGTTGACCTCAAAACCTTGCCAATATTATTTCATCATTTTCCGGAGTTCCATCAAAAATCCTTGGGCCATTTTTGTTAAATTCCTCACATTTTTATGAGTCCGGGAAAATAATCCCCAGGCCCAAACTCTTTCTCTAATCTTTTCTTTTCTTCCCTTTCCTTTCTTTTCTCTGTTTTAAGAGTTTAAAGAGAGAGAGAGAGGAGCTAGGCCCAGCCGGCCCCTGGCCTTTCTCCTCCACCAGGCCGGCCTAGCCTCCAGACCGGCCCAAGGCCCAGCCGGCGCACCCCCTTCCTAACCCTAGCCTCCCAGCGCTCTCTCTCGATCCCTCACTCTCTCCCTCGTCCTCCCACGCCGCCGCTTCTCTCCCGATCCCCTCGTCCTCCCCATCTCTCCCGAACCCCCTGCCCGATCCCCTCGCTCCCGCTCGCTTCTCTCCCGATCCCCCCTCATCTCTCCCTCTCGCCGACGCCGCACCCAATCCCCGTCGCCCAAGCGCCCGAGGAGAGGAGCTCCTCGAGCACCTGCGCCCGTCGCCTCGATGCTCGTCGTCGTCCTCGCCTCGCCCCGCCTCCGTTCGGCTCCCACGGCGAAGCCACCGCCGCGCCCTGTCGTCCCCGAGCTCGGCCAACTCCGACGCGCCCGCGTCCCCTTTGCTCCGCCCCGCACCTCGCCCTTGCCTTCCTTTGCCTCGACCTTCTCCTCGCTGCGTGACCGTCGCTCGCCTCCACCACGCGCCCGGCCTCCTGCGTCCTCGCCTCCGGCGACCCTCGCCGCTCCCTGCGCCGGTCCCCCTCGCCCTTGCCGCCTCCTCCGGTGGTGGCGACCACCAGGAGCTCCACAAGGGGCCCGGGGTAGCCTCCCCATGTACCTGCAGTCGCCGCTGCTCCTGAAGATCATACCCCGAGACGGTGTGATTTTGTCAAGTCCAACTACATCGTGACACGTCCAGTACCCTGCTGCCGTCTCCGGAATCGCCAAGTACCACGACTACCTCGAGGACATTCGGTTCCGTCAAGATCGACTACACGGTGATGCACCAAGTACCCCCTCGGATCGTCAAGTTCGACTACGCGGGAACGACTACATCCGAGGTGGATAACGACAAGTACCCTACGGCGAAGACGCCAAGTCCGCACGGAAGCCCGAATGACTACTTCCACGAAGATGCGACAAGTACCCCTACGGAAACCCGAATCGCCAAGACCGGATCCGGCTAAGTACCCGATGGCGTGTACCACTACCGTCGACCCTCGAAGACCCCGTGGACCCGAACATCCACGGGACATGAACGTCTACTTCCCTACGCCGTGTACGACTACTTCCCTCTCTGAAACGCTTTTCCGCCCGACGCACGCTTGAAGGTATAACCACCGAGATGACCGACCGTGATCGAATCATCCTTGCGATGCCCTCTTTTGCCATGCCACCGCTCCGTGGGAACCCGTGTCGGAGCACCCCACCATCCTCGCATGACTCGCTCACGTCCACACTTCCTTTTGCACCGGTATCTCCGTGAGCTACGGAACCGATATGTTGCCGTGGCATCATTTTCGGATATGTTGCCGTGGCACCATTTTCGTTTTCGGCCGTAGTGGCACCCTTTTCGTTCATACGGTGACATAATGCCTCGTAACATGCTCTTGTCAACATTTTCATAAAAATTGCATAAACTTGCACATGTCATCCGCATCATGGTAACAACAATTAAAATGTTTAAAATTGTTGTTTGCATTAATTTGCTTAAATGCCATGCTAAAATGATTTATTTCATAACTAAATAACCTAAGCACGCATTTAAATAAATTATATATGTAAATGGGGTAGAAAAATGCCTAGTTTAACAAGGTAGCATAACTTTGCATGTTTAACAACTCTAAAAAAAGCTTTAGGTCAGATCAGGACCGAATCCATAATTTGAATATTGGGATTTTCCTAATTGTTGTTCTTATTTCCTACCTCATTTAAACTTGCCTAAATAGTTAGTTTACTTATGCTTTCACCTCTTGCCATGATTAATAACATATAATATTGTTGAGTACCTAATCGGGAGAGAACTAAATAAGTGATGTGGTGTTAAAATCAATATGCAACTTCGTTGCATATTGAGCTCCACTTAACTTGTAGTGTTGTTTGTGCATATTGCCATGCCATGCCTCATTAAACCGGACATGCATCATATTTGTTTGTGCATCATGCCATGTTTATGATTGTGTGTTTACTATGTTGTTTGCTTCTTTCCGGGTTGCTCCTCTCGTTAGCTTCGGTTCCGTTCCGGAGTTGTGAGGATTCGTTCGACACGTCCGTTTGTCTTCTTCATGGACTCGTTCTTCTTCCTTGCGGGATTTCAGCAAGATGACCATACCCTCGAAATCACTACTATCTTTGCTTGCTAGTTGCTCGCTCTTTTGCTATGCCTATCTTTGCGATGCCTATCACTTGCTATATCATGCCTCCCATGTTGCCATGTCAAGCCCCTAACCATCCTTTCCTAGCAAACCGTTGTTTGGCTATGTTACCGCTTTGCTCAGCCCTCTTATAGCGTTGTTAGTTGCGGTGAAGATGAAGTTTGTTCCTTGTTGGAACATGGAGATGTTGTTCCTTGTTGGAACATGTTTACTTGTTGGGATATCACAATATATCTTATATTATTAATGCATCTATACACTTGGTAAAGGGTGGAAGGCTCGGCCTTATGCCCGGTGTTTTGTTCCACTCTTGCCGCCCTAGTTTCCGTCATATCGGTGTTATGTTCCCGGATTTTGCGTCCCTAACCTGGTCGGGTGATTTATGGGACCCTTGACAGTTCGCTTTGAATAAGACTTTTCCAAAGAAGGCCCAACATTGGTTTTACCATTTGCCTCACCTATACCCTTTTTCCCTTGGGTTTCGGGTCTGAGGGTCATCTTTATTTTAGCCCCGGGCGGTGCTCCTTCGAGTGTTGGTCAAAGCAGGCAACTGCGGGGGCCACCACGGGCAACTCGAGGTCTGGTTTTACTCGTAGGGTGACCTATCCGGTGTGCCACGAGACCGAGGTACGTGCGACTCCTATCGAGATTTGTCGGCACATCCGGCGGTTTTGCCGGTCTTGTTTTATTCCGTGAAATGTCTTGTAGCCGGATTCCGAGACTGATCGGGTCTTCCGGGAGAAGGAATATCCTTCGTTGATCGCGAGAGCTTATCATGGGCTAAGTTGGGACACCCTGCAGGTTTGAACTTTCGAAAGCCGTGCCATGTTATGTGGCAGATGGGAATTTGTTAATGTCGGTTGTAGAAAACCCGAAGTTGATCTTAATTAAAATACACCAACTTGGCGTGTGTAACTGTGATGGTCTCTTCTCGTGGTCCGGAAGTGAACACGTGTTGGAGTTATGCTTAGCGTAAGTAGTTTCGGGATCACTTCTTGATCATAGTTGTTCGTAGTGCTTTGCCTCCTCTTCTCGCTCTCTTTTTAGTATGTTAGCCACCATATATGCTAGTAAACTGCTGCAGCTCCACCTCACTTCCTGTCCTACCTTTAAGCTTAAATAGTCTTGATCTCATGGTGTGAGATTGCTGAGTCCTGTGACTCACAGATACTTCAAAACCGGTTTGCGGTGCCGATGAAACCGTGCAGGTGATGCATCCGAGCTCAAGGAGGAGCTTCGATGAAGATCTTGTTCTTTGTGTTGTTTCGTTTCAGTTGATCAGTAGTGGAGCCCAGTTGGGACGATCGGGGATCTGTGTAGCATTTGGGGTAGTCTTCTTTTATTTTGGTTCCGTAGTCGGACCTTGATTGTATCTGGATGATGTAATGCTTTACTCATGTATTGTGTGAAGTGGCGATTGTAAGCCAACTAGGTATCTCTTTCCCTTATTTATTACATGGGTTGTGTGAAGATTACCTCACTTGCGACATTGCTTTCAATGCGGTTATGCCTCTAAGTCGTGCTTGACACGTGGGAGATATAGCCGCATCGAGGGCGTTCAAGTTGGTAATCGAGCCTTCCCCGACTTAGGAGCCCCTACTTGATTGTTTCTTGGCGTTGTTGAGTCTAGAACGGAAAAATGTTTTGAGTCTTAGGATTATATATATCGGAGTAGGATTCTTTTTACTCCTCGGTCCCTTAAATTAAGCTTCGGTGAGGTATCCCGACGTAGAGTTTTGTCTTTTCTCTCCTCAAATTTCACTAAATTTTTTAGGATCACGCTGGTATCTTGGAATCGTTCCGATGGTTTTGTGGACGAGAACATTGTTCTTGGTGCCTCCACATCATTTAGGGGTTGTGGCGGTGTCCGGGAGTTGAGCTACGAGGTGTTGTCGTCACATTTTTATCGTTGCGATTCTGGAATACGACTTTTACCGACATCGAAATCTCTTTTGTGCGATTGTTGGTGAGATAACCACGATAGCCCGATCTTTGTGGCGAGTGGAGTATGTGCCATGACTTGTATAACGGATGTTTTTGAAGGTCGAGGTACCACGATTTCCGAGGATTTCTTGGTTATGTATTGACGGATGGATACAATTTGGATCTAGGTATTGTTAGTTTGGGTGATATATTTTGTGTCCCTGTATCCCCAACACCGCATTGCATAACGAGAAAGTTTCGGGAGTTTATAGGTGGAATTCAAGTAGCTCCTAGAATATCTTTCCGACGGATGTATGATATGGGATTGGGTAAATCTCTATCATATGTATTTGTTCCGCTTATTGCAAGCCAAATCCTTTGTTTTTGTTCCGTTTGTGGTATTCAAGTTGCTTCAATGTCAAGTGTGGATTCCATACCTTCCTAAATGGTGTTCTCACATTGCTATGTGAATACTAATCCTTCTTGATCATCGAGCTTGTCATGTCAATTCTTTTCTCAACCGGCGTGCTTCTCTTCAAGTGGATCCGATCATTCCAACATTCGCAAGATCAATTCTAAGCTTTTTCTCAACGGTGTTCGTCTCATCCGACCCAAGTTGTTTTGATTTCCGCCCTCCCCCCTTTTTCTTCAAGGACTCAGATTTCTTAATCAAGTATCCATTTTTTATTGAGTGAAGTTTCTTCATTCTTTTCCTTTAATGTCTTATCCGGTGATTCTCATGAAGATGCTAAAGGAAGCTTTAATCTTATCATTGTTCCATTCTAATTTTCTTCTCCGGTGGATTTAAGTCAAGTTTTCAGTGTTGATCGTATTCTTTTCATCGTTTCAAATGTTTTCTCATGTCGGTGCATCTCTTAATCATCCATTTCCCGCTATTCAATTGTTCCGGAGTGTTGAAGATACCTCAGAAGATTCTAGTTTCCATTCTCAATTCACTCAAGTTCTTTTGAGGATGCTATCTCATTCAAGCCATTTAATTCTACCGGTGCAATATCTGTTTCAAACAATTGTTCAACGGTGGTTCTTTTGAGTGGGCCCTAACCCACAGGTCTTTTCCCAGGATCTTACCTGACTCTTCTAATTTTCTGGAGTTATTCTCAAATTCTTTGCAAAGTTTGACGTAAGAATGATTTATCATCGACCAAATGCTTTTCTCCAAGATCTTTCAAATTATCTTCATCGTTGGTTCAACCTTTCTAATTTTCATCCCGAGTGCTTCAATAATTCATGGTGATGTTTCTCGTCGTCATTCTCGAATTTTGAAGACCGAAGAAGAGTTTCTCTTAAATCTCGCTCCTTTCTCTTCAAGATTCATGGTTTTATCTTGATGCCATCCTCTCATAATTATTTTCGGTTGTGAGAATTCTTTTAACCCACCGGAGCATTTCAGAGTCTTTCGGTTTGATTCTTGAGCCCATCATCTCGTAATTATTCATTCAAGCGTTCAACTCTTGTTTTCCAAATCTCATAAGGCCGTCGTGAAATATCCCCTAATCAGTTCATGATCTCTTCGTTCTAATGTATCTAAATTTTGTCAAGCATCTTTATTCGTTTCCAATTCTTCCGGTGAATTGTGCCTTTGCTATGTTCATTTTTAATTCTTACGATTGGTTCGTTCAAGAGTTCTCTTCCTTCGTTATCATATAGACTCATTCGTTCTTTCCAATCCTACCGGTGGTTCGTTGAAGACCTTCCCAAGTTTGCGCTATATCTATCTTAATCCTTTCTACGAGAATAAGTAGTATGCCAAATCCGTTGCTTGTCATCAATTTAATTGGTGAAGGATCAACATAATGTAATTCTTATTCTTGTTTCATCGAGTAAATTCAATCCCTTATTCGGAGGATCGTCAAAATTCGTGATTTCATTTGTTCATCTTTCTTTCCGGAGTTCCAACTTTTCTCGGTTATACCATTTCAAAGCTTCATCTTATCAACGCAAGGCTTCACCTTGTGTTGTCATCTTCTCTTTCTTTTATCATCCTTTTGTTTACCGGAGTTCTTCGTGGAGGATCTACATGGTGCTTCCTCAAGGATTCTTTTCATTTCTCCAATTGTTCATCAAGATTTCTCTCGGAGTTATGATCCGTCAAGCTATACTCTAAAATAAACATGGTGCTCAACACATGTTTTGTTTTGAGGCGTTCAAGCATTCTTCATCTTGCATTCCAAAGTGCAATTCTTTCTACCTTATCTCTTGAGATGGTGTTATGTCATTCTTGACAATTTCCATTCTTGTTTCGCGTTTCACATGTTGTCAAGAATGAGGTATTTTAAATCCATCAATCTCTTCATTGGAGTTGTCTTGGGCTATATTTCACCTAAAGCTTTCCCTAAGGATTGTTGCTATTTATGGTGCTTATAAAGGACACAAGTTCTTCATTTGCCCTCTCGGTGAAATAAGTTTTCTCGTCTCCTTGTTGATATCAATCCAATCAATTATTTCCGTTAGTGGCAGAAGCTCACCTCTTAATTTTGAGATGTTTTCATAAGCCCACTACAAGCTTATTCTTTTCGTTGTTGGTTTTTCCAAAGAACTCCGTTCTATCCTTCTTTTAAGGGTGCTTTCCAAACTCATTTGTGGTAGAAGTTGTTATTTTCTTCTCCATTCTGTTATTCCAATGATCTATCTTCTATTATTTCTATCGGAGGCATTGTGATGTTGCTCTCTTCGACCCATCGTCTCGTTTTGTCAAGATCATGTTCTTTTCTTGCATTATCCATTTAACCGGAGTGTCATGTTTTCATTCGAGTTTTCTCATCTTATCAGGTTTTGCCTCCTTCCTCAACCGGAGAGCTGTCTGAAATCTTTCTTACCCCTTGTGCCATTCTTCCAATAGTTAGGAGGCGGTGTGTTGTTGATTTCATCAACTATCATCCCATCTTCTCAAGTTCATGATTCTAATTCCTTCCATTTTCAGTCGGAGTGCTGTCCAAATTATATCATTCTTATTCCTTCTCTATCTTGTTTTAACCGGAGTGGTGTCAATATCTATGTTATCACTAAACCTCTTGGTTTTCGTCGTATCCCATGTTCCTCTTTTCTAACAGTGTTTTCAACCTTATTCATCTTCGTTGTTTTCTTTCTTTCATTTTGTTCAACCTCTCAAGGTTCTTTGGTTTCACTTTCGTTTGTCGAGAAGCAACTTTGTTTTACCTCTTCCTCTTCCGCTTTTCTCCGGTGCCATCCTAGATCTCGGACGAGATCCTCTCGTAGTGGTGGAGTGTTGTGGCGCCCCAAGACCGGAGCTTGATTGCCTTCCGGGGTTTAGAGTTTTGTCGTGTGATTTGTTTTGTGTGTGCATTCATCATGTCACTCTTGCATTGCATCATCTCATCATGCCATCATATCATTATTTTTAAAACTCATCTAAATAAATTGTATGGATTTTTTCGGTCCATTTAAATCGAGGGATTCACATGGTGACTTCTCTTTATAATATATCCTCCCAATATTAGGGAGCTATAATCAATATTCCATTGTTTTGGAATCACCATAACCCACTTGCAAAATAAATCCCATGCCTTTTACGCTCGAGTTGACCTCAAAACCTTGCCAATATTATTTCATCATTTTGGAGTTCCATCAAAAATCCTTGGGCCATTTTTGTTAAATTCCTCACATTTTTATGAGTCCGGAAAATAATCCCAGAGCCCAAACTCTTTCTCTAATCTTTTCTTTTCTTCCCTTTCCTTTCTTTTCTCTGTTTTAAGAGTTTAAAGAGAGAGAGAGAGGAGCTAGGCCCAGCCGCCCTCGGCCTTTCTCCTCCACCAGGCCGGCCTAGCCTCCAGACCGGCCCAAGGCCCGGCCCGGCGCACCCCTTCCTAACCCCTAGCCTCCCAGCGCTCTCTCTCGATCCCTCACTCTCTCCCTCGTCCTCCCACGCCGCTTCTCTCCCGATCCTCGTCCTCCCCATCTCTCCCGAACCCCTGCCCGATCCTCGCTCCCGCCGCTTCTCTCCCGATCCCCTCATCTCTCCCTCTCGCTGACGCCAGCACCTAATCCCTGTCGCCCAAGCGCCCGAGGAGAGGAGCTCCTCGAGCACTGCGCCCGTCGCCTCGATGCTCGTCGTCGTCCTCGCCTCGCCCGCCTCCGTTCGGCTCCCACGGCGAAGCCACCGCGCCATAGTCCCCGAGCTCGGCCAACTCAAGCCAGCGCCCGCGTCCCCTTTGCTCCGCCCGCACCTCGCCCTTGCCTTCCTTTGCCTCGACCTTCTCCTCATTGCGTGACGTCGCTCGCCTCCACCACGCCCGGCCTCCTGCGTCCTCGCCTCCGGCGACCCTCGCCGCTCCTGCGCGGTCCCCTCGCCCTTGCCGCCTCCTCCGGTGGTGGCGACCACCAGAGCTCCACAAGGGGCCGGGTAGCCTCCCCATGTACCTGCGATGCGCTGCTCACGAAGATCATACCCGAGGCGGTGTGATTTTGTCAAGTCCAACTACATCGTGACACGTCCGATTACCCTGCTGCCGTCTCCGGAATCGCCAAGTACCACGACTACCTCGAGGACATTCGGTTCCGTCAAGATCGACTACACGGTGATGCACCAAGTACCCCTCGGATCGTCAAGTTCGACTACGCGGAGCGACTACATCCGAGGTGGATAACGACAAGTACCCCTACGCGCGAAGACGCCAAGTCCGCACGGAAGCCCGAATGACTACTTCCACGAAGATGCGACAAGTACCCCTACGGAAACCCGAATCGCCAAGACCGGATCCGACAAGTACCCCGATGACGTGTACCACTACCGTCGACCCTCGAAGACCCCGTGGACCCCGAACATCCACGGGACATGAACGTCTACTTCCCCTACGCCGTGTACGACTACTTCCCTCTACGAAACGTTTTCCGCCCCGAACGCACGCTTGAAGGTATAACCACCGAGATGACCGACCGTGATCGAATCATCCTGCGATGCCCTCTTTTGCCATGCCACCGTTCCGTGGGAACCCGTGTCGGGAGCACCCCACCATCCTCGCATGACTCGCTCACGTCCACACTTCCTTTTGCACCGGTATCTCCGTGAGCTACCGGAACCGATATGTTGCCGTGGCATCATTTTCGGATATGTTGCCGTGGCACCATTTTCGTTTTCGCCGCCGTGGCACCCATTTTCGTTCATACGGTGACATAATGCCTCGTAACATGCTCTTGTCAACATTTTCATAAAAATTGCATAAACTTGCACATGTCATCCGCATCATGGTAACAACAATTAAAATGTTTAAAATTGTTGTTTGCATTAATTTGCTTAAATGCCATGCTAAAATGATTTATTTCATAACTAAATAACCGTAACTCGGATTTAAATAAATTATATATGTAAATGGGGTAGAAAAATGCCTAGTTTAACATGGTAGCATTACTTTGCATGTTTAACAACTCTAAAATATGCTTTAGGTCAGATCAGTACCGAATCCATAATTTGCATATGGGGATTTTCCGGAATTGTTGTTCTTATTTCCGGCCTCATTTAAACTTGCCTAAATAGTTAGTTTACTTATGCTTTCACCTCTTGCCATGATTAATAACATATAATATTGTTGAGTACCTAATCGGGAGAGAACTAAATAAGTGATGTGGTGTTCCATCAATATGCAACTCGTTGCATATTGAGCTCCACTTAACTTGTAGTGTTGTTTGTGCATATTGCCATGCCATGCCTCATTAAACCGGACATGCATCATATTTGTTTGTGCATCATGCCATGTTTATGATTGTGTGTTTACTATGTTGTTTGCTTCTTTCCGGGTTGCTCCTCTCGTTAGCTTGGTTCCGTTCCGGAGTTGTGAGGATTCGATTCGATTACGTCCGTTTGTCTTCTTCATGGACTCGTTCTTCTTCCTTGCGGGATTTCGTGCAAGATGACCATACCCTGAAATCACTACTATCTTTGCTTGCTAGTTGCTCGCTCTTTTGCTATGCCTATGCTGCGATGCCTATCACTTGCTATATCATGCCTCCCATGTTGCCATGTCAAGCCCCTAACCATCCTTTCCTAGCAAACCGTTGTTTGGCTATGTTACCGCTTTGCTCAGCCCCTCTTATAGCGTTGTTAGTTGCGGTGAAGATGAAGTTTGTTCCTTGTTGGAACATGGAGATGTTGTTCCTTGTTGGAACATGTTTACTTGTTGGGATATCACAATATATCTTATATTATTAATGCATCTATACACTTGGTAAAGGGTGGAAGGCTCGGCCTTATGCCCGGTGTTTTGTTCCACTCTTGCCGCCCTAGTTTCCGTCATATCGGTGTTATGTTCCCGGATTTTGCGTCCCTAACGCGGTCGGGTGATTTATGGGACCCCCTTGACAGGTTCGCTTTGAATAAGACTTTTCCAAAGAAGGCCCAACATTGGTTTTACCATTTGCCTCACCTATACCCTTTTTCCCTTGGGTTTCCGGAGCCCGAGGGTCATCTTTATTTTAGCCCCCGGGCGGTGCTCCTTCGAGTGTTGGTCAAAGCAGGCAGATCATGGGCCACCACGGGCAACTCGAGGTCTGGTTTTACTCGTGGCTGACCTATCCGGTGTGCCACGAGACCAGAATGCGGCGACTCCTATCGGGATTTGTCGGCACATCCGGCGTTTTGCTGGTCTTGTTTTATTGCTTTGTGAAATGTCTTGTAGCCGGATTCCGAGACCGATCGGGTCTTCCGGGAGAAGGAATATCCTTCGTTGATCGCGAGAGCTTATCATGGGCTAAGTTGGGACACCCTGCAGGGTTTGAACTTTCGAAAGCCGTGCCAGCGGTTATGTGGCAGATGGGAATTTGTTAATGTCGGTTGTAGAAAACCCGAAGTTGATCTTAATTAAAATACACCAACCGCGTGTGTAACCGTGATGGTCTCTTCTCGAGTCCGGGAAGTGAACACGGTGTTGGAGTTATGCTTGGCGTAAGTAGTTTCAGGATCACTTCTTGATCATAGTTGTTCGACCGTGCTTTGCCTCCTCTTCTCGCTCTCTTTTGCGTATGTTAGCCACCATATATGCTAGTCGCTTGCTGCAGCTCCACCTCACTTCCCTGTCCTACCTTTAAGCTTAAATAGTCTTGATCTCATGGTGTGAGATTGCTGAGTCCCCTGTGACTCACAGATACTTCAAAACCAGTTTGCAGTGCCGATGAAACCGTGCGGGTGATGCATCCGAGCTCAAGGAGGAGCTCGATGAAGATCTTGTTCTTTGTGTTGTTTCGTTTCAGTTGATCGGTAGTGGAGCCAGGTTGGGACGATCGGGATCTGTGTAGCATTTGGGGTAGTCTTCTTTTATTTTGGTTCCGTAGTCGGACCTTGATTGTATCTGGATGATGTAATGCTTTACTCATGTATTGTGTGAAGTGGCGATTGTAAGCCAACTAGGTATCTCTTTCCCTTATTTATTACATGGGTTGTGTGAAGATTACCTCACTTGCGACATTGCTTTCAATGCGGTTATGCCTCTAAGTCGTGCTTCGACACGTGGGAGATATAGCCGCATCGAGGGCGTTCGATCCCGACTTTCGTGCACTTCCTTGCGTGCGAAGATGTAGTGGTGGGTCCCAGTCGATGGGGAAACGTTTTTCGTGAAATATGGTGGCCCGTCCGGTGGGTCCCTGCTTTGTAAGGTGGAGGAATAATTATTTTGCACGTAATAAGGAGGCACTTCCTTCTTTGTGGCCGTGGACCCGGTATCGACCTCTCCACGTCTGATTACTCTTTCGACGGAAGTGGTTCCTTGACCACGTTGACCACGCCGCGCCAAGAGCATGACGGCGGTGGACGACGGCGAGGCCTAGGAAGGGGACAACACGGAACCGGGGAAGACGCGGTAGTGGAAGCCCACGCGGAGAGGAGTACGAGGGTTCACTGGTTCAGCTGCGGTGTGAGGCTGTCATCACCACAGAATAACAGGGGGTGTGGGTGAGTAGAGGCGGATGGCCTGGCCAGCGATGAGAGTGGTAGGGGCGGTGAGGACTCCGCGGCATCACATCCGGCCACGGGAGGCAAGAGCACGCGGCACGACCGGCGCTGGTTTGGGCGGCTGGAGCAAGAAGACCAGAGGTTGAAGAAGCACTACGACCGTTGGATGGACACTGTACGGTCACTGGAGCTAGAATCGTTCATATTGACTAAGTTGACAAAGCCCTTCGTCCCCGTCAACTTAGTAGGCCCACAAGTCAGCCTCCCAGGCAGGGGGGTATTCATTTTTTTGTGCGTAATAAGGAGGCACTTCCTCGCGTGCGAAGATATAGCTGGTGGGTCCGAGCTGTCAGCGGGGGGAACGTTTTTTCGCGAAATACAAAGGCCCTTCCAGTGGGTCCCAGATGTCAAGTGGAGGAATCATTATTTTGCGCGTAATAAGGAGGCATTTCCTTGTGTGCGGCCGTGGACCCAGCTGTCAGCCTCTCCATGTATAGTCCACTTCGGATGGATGTCATTCGTTGACCACGTTGACCACGCCGCGCCGAGAGCACCAGGGCGGTGGACGATGGCGAGGCCTACAAAGGGAACGACACGGAGCGGGGGAAGACACGACAGTGGCTGCCCACGCGGTGGGGAGTACGAGGGTTGACTGGTTCGGCTGTTGTCGCCGGAAAATAACAGGAGGTGAGGGTGAGTAGAGGGATAGACAGGCCAGGGATGCGAGTATGGTGGGGCCATGAGGCCTGTCCGGCAGCACAGCCGGCCACGGGAGGCGGGAGCAGTCGGTTTCGCCGGCGCTGGTTTGGGCGGCTGGAGCAGGAAGATCAGAGACTGAAGAAGCACGATTGCTGTTAGATTGACATCTAACGGTCTGACGATGGTAGAGTCGATTGTTGACTAAGTTTCTTTTTTTAGAAACCTTGTGTGCGCATGAACTTAGTAGGCCCACAAGTCAGCCTCCAAATCTGTGACAGACAACATAGAGCCCATTTGCTAAAAAAATTATAATTTGCAGCCCATTTGCTAATTCTTAAGTAATTTATTACAGCCCATTTTCAACCCAGGACCACGGTAAAAAAGTTCAACCTTATTTTGCATATTTCGGTGGAGTCCGAACTGTTGTAATCCCGAAATGATAAACATTTTTTAAGAACTTATTGATTTGCCAAAAAATCATTTTGTTTTTGTAAACAAATAAGACGTGGGACAATTGAGTTGGTTTAAGGGAAAACCAGTGGTAAAAAAAATCAGCGCTGGGAGGGAAAACAACAACAAAAATGAGGATATAAATATGAAAAGGGAACTTTATGTATTCTCAATATAATGATACGTGTATATGAACTAGTAAACCTATAGGTAGAGATTAGAAAACTGATGTAGGACATGGCGTTTCAAGAGGAAAATAGAACTGGGTTGTGTGTTTGATTCAGTAAAAAAAACTGCCTGCGGATGTTGTAAGACAAAATATAATTAACGCTGGCGGGCCAGAGACCAGTAGATACCTCCTGGATCTTTGTGCCCCATTGTCGTTATGGGCTGGGCCTGTTGAAAACAAAACCAAGTCTGGGCAGTCTACAGCCCAGTTGAAACTTGGTTGACCTGAAAAAACAATATACCTGCTCAACAAACGAGAGAGTTCTGCAAGTATAGACTGATAACTCGGA
Source organism: Aegilops bicornis (assembly GCA_021605145.1). Lineage (NCBI taxonomy): Eukaryota > Viridiplantae > Streptophyta > Magnoliopsida > Poales > Poaceae > Aegilops > Aegilops bicornis. The sequence continues at coordinate 514,136,931 of CM038669.1, read as the reverse complement.
TGCAGCAGCTATATTGTTTTTTCATCATGATAATAAGTGCATGCACTTGTTTCGGAAAACTTGGAGAACTGGGAATTCAAACGGCAGGTGCTTATGCTACCCATCAAATAAAAATCAGGTGCCTGAAAATTCGTTTCGAAACAAATGATTCAGCTTTATATCCACGTCGTCCCTCGGCATGATGGTCGGAAGAAAATGCCAAGTTCATACCGAAAGATCATTAAAAACAATACCAACTTGCGGACGACAAGGTAGTACAAGTACCAATACCAAACTAACTTATAATCTTTTTACTACTGTCCCTAGCGTTCGTCCGGTAGAAAATCTTGCAGAGGACCAGCTCCCGCTCCTTCTCTTGCTCCAAGTCCCTAAGGTGGTACTGGTGCGTCACCTAGTTGGTCCTCTGTTGGTCGAAGTTCTTGTTGGTGTGCCGCACCAGAACCTTTTTGCTGCCTATCTGCCAGCCGGGTACTACCACTGGCAAGGTATTGCCGGTCTTGTGCCACATCGCGTGCATGCCGCACTCCGACTGTATCTTGCGATGCATCCACATGCCCCTTTTGAACGCCCTGGAATTGCGCTGGAAGAAATGCTTGCTTAGACCACTCAGTGTGATACCTGTAGTATTGTCGAATACATGTTTTATTGTACGTGGTTGGCATTTTCATAACATCTTTGGCATGTTGCAGTCACTTGTTTCAATTTTATTAACTATCAAATTGTAATTGCTTCACTAGGTCTGCGTCTAAAAAGAAAAATAGAGCTATAAACAAAGGAATATGTTTGTGCAAGTAGACAGCCGATCGGTGTCTTACCTGGAAGTTTCTCAGGATGGGTGTAGCATATGCCGTGCTCGCTGTCGATGGTTGGTTTGAACAAATCAATGAGAGGGTGAGATCTCGCGCTGTCAGCACTCACTTTGGCCTCAAGGTGCTCGATCAGCTCCTGATCTGTGGGATCAAACTTGACGCCAGCCGACAGCACCGGCCAATCCTTCGTGGACTTGAATCGGTAAATTCAAGTTATATGGTACTCAACGTATGATAAATCGACTGTTTTAAATGAATGATGAAAGATTTCGACAGATAAATGGTACTCCAAATCTGAAGTCCACAATACCCTAACACGCCGCCGGGATTCTTGTGTCACCTCACGCGCAGCATGTTGTCACGTCAATTCAATGTGTGGACATGATGAATAATTTGACCGACGTATACTAGTATTGCTACTGTACTACTTACTAGTCATATTTAGTGTCACATTTTAACCATAGGTTTAACTAACAAGTACGACTTGAAGCCTAATTGATATATATGGCTTCTGCAAAGCATCTCCATCATCATTATCAGTACATACTACGGTGGTGAGTTAGGATGCACTTGATCCCACAAACGTATCTATCCTTCAAACCAGAGGAGTGCTTCAAACTAACAACAGTACATAATATCCAACAAAAGAGGGTCGTGCTACAACACCAGAATACATGGCTCAGTCTAGATATCAGTACGAATCAAGTTGTGCATATTTGCTGTTCGCATGAGCCACATCGCTGCATATCAGGTTTGCAAAATCCATCCATCGCATGGAAGCTTGATGCCTTTCACACACTGAAGATTATCTGGCAACAAGTTGTGTCGACGAATCTCTGGATATGGTGATTCATGAAACCCATGGTATGATGTGTAAACATAGTCCCCCTGGCGAATGGAAGTTGCATAGCACGGTAATCATCACCGGTGATGTGATCGATGATTGGTTGGATGATCGGATAATTGAGCCCGAGGAACATGGAGTGGTTGCCGAGGCTGTAAACCCGCCTCCAGTTGAATACGCCTGGCCCAATGGAGCTGAGATATTTCTCGAACATGAAGCAGCCATAACCATCAATGTCACGAACGCCCCAGGCATTGTACTGCATGTGGTTTGATGTAATGGTTTGGTCAATTTGGTACGTGTGAATGAGCATCAAATGACCGCTGTTAGCTAAACGAGCGATAAACCACCACCCATCGGCTGGTATGAGTCCAGGTCCTGGAATCATGAAGGCCAGCGCATTTACGTCTGCTGCAGCAAATCAAATTGGAGACCAAAAGGACAAAAATAAACAATCATGTTGAGAGTATGTGTGGAATTAAGATTATTATAACAGTGAGACATATCATAGACAGAGAATTGCAATGTCGTGGTCATAATCATACCCCAAGTAAAAAGTAAGCCAATGGCTTTCATATTCTAGCAATATGTCATGGTTCAAACATCATGTAACAATGAGAGGAAAAAAGCTATGACAGGGCCTACTCATATTCTACCATAGCACTTACTACTATTCTCATATCAACTCTAAGCAATAACATGCGTTGTTATAAAAATCTTGGAAATGAGAGTAACATATAGCAATCATGAGGTTATGCTCATAATATATATTCTAACAACCGTTAGATGCCAATTGTTCCCATATCAACTCTAACAATAACATGTGTGGTCATAAAAATCTAGGAAATGAGAGGAACATATAGGAATGATGTGGTTATAGACATACTATCTATTCTAAATTTGTAACAATGAACAGGCAGTCGTATTCATAAGGTAAAGATGAGATGAGATAGAACAATTACACGACGATAGATTCCACCAGTATAGGCAGCCAATCTGTGCGTCGTCCGCGTACATGATGAGCCATAACCTATAGTGCGTCGTCGTGCACTATAGCATCAAATAGAAATGTTGAATCAACAGGATTGACGATGAGCCATAACCACTAATTAATGATGTAAACCTAGTATAAGGGAAGGGTAATGGTGTGACATGTGTGTCACAGAGAGACAAAGGCATGTGTAGTAGCGGGATAGCATGGGTGGGCGGGGAGCAGACTATTTGGAAGAGACATCGAGTGTGTGTGGGAGAGGGGTGTGAGAGCGAGAGAGAGAGAGAGAGAGATAGCGACGGAGAGAGAGAGAGAGAGGAAGAGAGGGCGGAGAGAGGGGTCATTTGTGTCCATAAATGGCGTATAAATAGGGAGACAATGTTGATGTTGTTCGAAATTGGCCTATGTACGGAGACGCAAGGGAAGCGAGTCATTGTGTGTGTGATAGGGACTTCATGAGAGATCTGGAATAGACGGTGTAGAGAACAATGTGTTGGAAATATGCCCTAGAGGCAATAATAAAAGGATTATTATTGTATTTCTTGTTCATGATAATTGTCTTTTATTCATGCTATAATTGTATTCCGGAAATCGTAATACACGTGTGAATACATAGACTACAACATGTCCCTAGTGAGCCTCTAGTTGACTAGCTCGTTGATCAATAGATAGTCATGGTTTCCTGACTATGGACATTGGATGTCATTCATAATGGGGTCACATGATTAGGAGAATGATGTGATGGACAAGACCCAATCCTAAGCATAGCACAAGATCGTGTAGTTCGTTTGCTAGAGCTTTTCCAATGTCAAGTATCCTTTCCTTAGACCATGAGATCGTGTAACTCCCGGATACCGTAGGAGTGCTTTGGGTGTACCAAACATCACAACGTAACTGGGTGACTATAAAGGTGCACTACAGGTATCTCGAAAGTGTACATTGGGTTGTCACGGATCGAGACTGGGATTTGTCACTCCGTATTACGGAGAGGTATCCTTGGGCCCACTCGGTAATGCATCATCATAATGAGCTCAAAGTGACCAAGTGTTTGGTCACGGGATCATGCATTCTGACTGAGTAAAGTGACTTGCCGGTAACGAGATTGAACGAGGTAATGGGAAACCGACGATCGAATCACCTGCAACTAACATACCGAATGACAAAGGGAATTGTATACGGGTTGCTTGAATCCTCGACATCGTGGTTCATCCGATGAGATCATCGAGGAGCATGTGGGAGCCAACATGGGTATCCAGATCCCGCTATTGGTTATTGACCGGAGAGCAGTCTCGGTCATGTATGCCTGTTTCCCGAACCCGTAGGGTCTACACACTTAAGGTTCGGTGACGCTATGGTTGTATGAATATGAGTATGCAGCAAACCGAAAGTTGTTCGGAGTCCCGGATGAGATCCCGGACGTCATGAGGAGTTCTGGAATGGTCCGGAGGTAAAGAATTATATGTGGGAAGTCGAGTTTTGGCCATCGGGAAAGTTTCGGGGTCCACCGGTATTGTACTGGGACCACCTGAAGGGTCCCGGGGGTCCATCGGGTGGGGCCACCTATCCCGGAGGGCCCCATGGGCTGAAGTGGGAGGGGAACCAGCCCCTGGTGGGCTGGTGCGCCCCCCTTGGGCCCCCCCTCTACGCCTAGGGGGCGCCTCCACTTGCCTTGGGGGGCAAGTCTCCCCCCTTGGCCGCCGCCCCCCCTAGGAGATCCCATCTCCTAGGGCCGGCGCCCCCCTGGGGTCCCGGTATAAAGAGGGGGGTGGGAGGGCAGCCACACCCAACACCTGGGGCCTCCCTCCCCTCCCTGCTACACCTCTCCCTCCCGTAGTTGCTTGGCGAAGCCTGGGAACCTGCTGCATCCACCACCACGCCGTCGTGCTGCTGGATCTTCATCAACCTCTCCCTCCTCCTTGCTGGATCAAGGTGCGGGAGACGGCATCCGCTCCGTACGTGTGTTGAACGCGGAGGTGCTGTCCGTCCGGCACTTGGTCATCGGTGATTTGGATCACGACGAGTACGACTCCCTTAACCCCGTTCTCTTGAACGCTTCCGCTCGCGATCTACAAAGGTATGTAGATGCACTCCTATCACTCGTTGCTAGATGAACTCATAGATGGATCTTGGTGAAACCGTAGGAAATTTTTTATTTTCTACAACGTTCCCTAACAGTGGCATCATGAGCTAGGTCTATGCGTAGTTCTCTTTGCACGAGTAGAACACAATTTGTTGTGGGCGCAGATGTTGTCAACTTTCTTGCCACTACTAGTCTTATTTTGGTTCAGCGTATTGTCGGATAAAGCGGCCCGGACCGACCTTACACGTACTCTTACGTGCGATAGGTTCCACCGACTGACATGCACTAGTTGCATAAGGTGGCTAGCGGGTGTCTGTCTCTCCCACTTCAGTTGGAGCGGATTCGACGAAAAGGGTCCTTATGAAGGGTAAATAGAAGTTGACAAATCGCGTTGTGGCTTTTTCGTAGGTAAGAAAACGTTCTTGCTAGAACCCTATTGTAGCCACGTAAAAGATGCAACAACAATTAGAGGACGTCTAACTTGGTTTTGCAGCAATTGCCTTGTGATGTGATATGGCCAAAAGTTGTGATGAATGATGAATGATATATTGTGATGTATGAGATCATGTTCTTGTAATAGGAATCACGACTTGCATGTCGATGAGTATGACAACCGGCAGGAGCCATAGGAGTTGTCTTAATTATTGTATGACCTGCGTGTCATTGATTCAACGCCATGTATTTACTTTGCTTTATTGCTAAACCGTTAGCTATAGTAGTAGAAGTAATAGTTGGCGAGCAACTTCATGGAGACACGATGATGGAGATCATGATGATGGAGATCATGGTGTCATGCCGGTGACAAGATGATCATGGAGCCCGAAGATGGAGATCAAAGGAGCTATATGATATTGGCCATATCATGTCACTACTATATAATTGCATGTGATGTTTATTATGTTTATGCATCTTGTTTACTTAGAACGACGGTAGTAAATAAGATGATCCCTTATAATAATTTCAAGAAAGTGTTCTCCCTAACGTGCGCCGTTGCTAAAGTTCGCTGCTTCAAGCACCACGTGATGATCGGGTGTGATAGATTCCTACGTTCACATACAACGAGTGTAAGACAGTTTTACACATGCAAAACACTTAGGTTAACTTGACGAGCCTAGCATGTACAGACATGGCCTTGGAACACAAGAGACCGAAAGGTCGAACATGAGTCGTATGGAAGATACGATCAACATGGAGATGTTCACCGATGATGACTAGTCCGTCTCACGTGATGATCGGACATGGCCTAGTCGACTCGGATCATGTAACACTTAGATGACTAGAGGAATGTCAAATCTGAGTGGGAGTTCATTAAATAATTTAATTAGATGAACTTAATTATCATGAACTTAGTCTAAAATCTTTGCAAAAATGTCTTGTAGATCAAATGGCCAACGCTCATGTCAACATGAAGTTCCTAGAGAAAACCAAGCTGAAAGATGATGGCAGCAACTATTAGGAGTGGGTCCGGAACCTGAGGATCATCCTCATAGCAGCCAAGAAACAATATGTCCTAGAAGCACCGCTAGGTGAAGCACCCATCCCAGATAACCAAGACGTTATGAACGCTTGGCAGTCTCGTGCTGATGATTACTCCCTCGTTCAGTGCGGCATGCTTTACTGACTTAGAACCGGGCTCCAAAAGCGTTTTTGAGCAACACGGAGCATGTGAGATGTTTGAGGAGCTAAAATGGTTTTCCAAGCTCATGCCCGGGTCGAGAGATATGAAGTCTCCGACAAGTCCTATAGTTGTAAGATGGAGGAAAATTGTTCTGTCAGTGAGCACATACTCAAAATGTCTGGGTTGCACAATGTCCTTTGTCCCAGCTGGACATTAACCTCCGGATGAGGCGGTCATTGACAGAATCCTTGATCGCTCCCACCAAGCAACAAGAGCTTTGTGATGAACTACAATATGCGGGGATGGTGAAAACTATTCTGAAGTATTTTCAATGTGAAGTCGGCAGAGGTAGAAATCAAGAAGGAACATCAAGTGTTGATGGTCAATAAAACCACTCGATTCAAGAAGGGCAAGGGTAAGAAGAACTTCAAGAAGGACGAAAAGGATGTTGCCGCCCGTAAGCGATTGCCGGGAAGAAGTCAAAGAATGGACCCAAGCCTGAGACTGAGTGCTTTTATTGCAAAGGGAAGGGTCACTAGAAGCGGAACTGCCCCAAATACTTAGCAGACAAGAAGGCCGGCAACAGTAAAGGTATATTTGATATACATGTAATTAATGTGTACCTTACCAGTACCCGTAGTAACTCCTGGGTGTTTGATACCGGTGCCGTTGCTCATATTTGTAACTCACAGCAGGAGCTGCGGAATAAACGGAGACTGGCGTAGGACGAGGTGACGATGCGCGTCGGGAATGGTTCCAAGGTTGATGTGATCGCCATCGGCACGCTACCTCTACATTTACCTACGGGATTAGTTTTACACCTCAATAATTGTTATTTAGTGCCAAGTTTGAGCATGAACATTGTATCAGGATCTCGTTTAATACGAGATGGCTACTCATTTAAATCCGAGAATAATGGTTGTTCTATTTATATGAGAGATATGTTTTATGGTCATGCTCCGATGGTCAATGGTTTATTCTTAATGAATCTCGAACGTGATGTTACACATATTCATAGTGTGAATACCAAAAGATGTAAAGTTGATAACGATAGTCCCACATACTTGTGGCACTGCCGCCTTGGTCACATTGGTGTCAAGCGCATGAAGAAGCTCCATGCTGATGGACTTTTAGAGCCTCATGGGCAAGATGACCAAGACTCCGTTCTCCGGAACAATGGAGCGAGCAACCAACTTATTGGAAATCATACATACTGATGTGTGCGGTCCAATGAGCGTTGAGGCTCTCGGAGGATATCGTTATGTTCTCACTCTCACTGATGACTTGAGTAGATATGGGTATGTCTACTTGATGAAACACAAGTGTGACACCTTTGAAAAGTTCAAGGAATTTCAGAATGAGGTAGAGAATCAACGTGACCGAAAAATAAAGTTCTTACGATCAGATCGTGGAGGAGAATATTTAAGTCACGAATTTGGTACACACTTAATGAAATGTGGAATCGTTTCACAACTCATGCCGCTGGAACACCTCGGTAGAACGGTGTGTCCGACCGTCGTAATCGCACTCTATTGGATATGGTGCGATCTATGATGTCTCTTACTGATTTACCACTATCTTTTTGGGGATACGCTCTAGAAACAGCTACATTCACTTTAAATAGGGCTCCGTCTAAATCCGTTGAGATGACACCGTATGAATTATGGTTTGGGAAGAAACCTAAGCTGTCGTTTCTAAAAGTTTGGGGATGCGATGCTTATGTCAAGAAACTTCAACCTGAAAAGCTCGAACCCAAGTCGGAAAAATAGTCTTCATAGGATACCCTAAGGAAACCATTGGGTATACCTTCTACCTTAGATCCGAAAGCAAGATCTTTGTTGCCAAGAACGGATCCTTTCTGGAAAAAGAGTTTCTCTCGAAAGGAGTAAGTGGGAGGAAAGTAGAACTCGATGAAGTACTACCTCTTTAACCGGAAAGTAGTGCAGCTTAGGAAATTGTTCCTGTGGTGCCTACACCGACTGGAGAGGAAATTAATGATGATGATCAAGGTACTTCAGATCAAGTTGCTATTGAACTTCGTAGGTCCACAAGGACACATTCCACACAAGAGTGGTATGGCAACCCTGTCCTGGAAATCATGTTGTTAGACAATGGTGAACCTTCGAACTATGAAGAAGCAATGGCGGGCCCAGATTCCAACAAATGGCTTGAAGCCATACAATCCGAGATAGGATCCATGTATGAAAACAAAGTATGGACTTTGACAGACTTGCCCGATGATCGGCGAGCGATAGAAAACAAATGGATCTTTAAGAGGAAGACGGACGCGGATGGTAATGTTACCTTCTATAAAGCTCGACTTGCCGCTAAAGGTTATCGGCAAGTTCAGGGGGTTGACTACGATGAGACTTTCTCTCCCATAACAAAGCTGAAGTCCGTCCGAATCATGTTAGCAATTGCCGCATACTATGATTATGAGATATGGCAAATGGACGTCAAAACGGCATTCCTCAACGGCTATCTAAAGGAAGAACTGTATATGATGCAGCCGGAAGGTTTTGTCGACCCTAAAAATGCTAACAAGGTATGCAAGCTCCAGCAATCCATTTATGGGCTGGTGCAAGCATCTCGGAGTTGGAACATTCGCTTTGATGAGATGATCAAAGCGTTTGGGTTTATGCAGACTTATGGAGAAGCCTGCATTTACAAGAAAGTGAGTGGGAGCTCTGTAGCATTTCTCATATTATATGTAGATGACATACTTTTGATGGGACATGATATAGAACTTTTGGACAACATTAAGGCCTACTTGATTAAGAGTTTTTCAATGAAGGATCTTGGAGAAGCTGCTTACATATTAGGCATCAAGATCTATAGAGATAGATCGAGACGCCTCATAGGTCTTTCACAAAGCACATACCTTGATAAGATATTGAAGAAGTTCAAAATGGATCAGTCCAAGAAAGGGTTCTTGCACGTATTACAAGGTGTGAAATTGAGCTCGGCTCAATGTCCCACCACGCAGAAGATATAGAAGAGATGAGTGTCATCCCTATGCCTCAGCCATAGGGTCTATTATGTATGCCATGTCTGTGTACTGCACTGATGTAAACCTTGCCGTAAGTTTGGTAGGAAGGTACCAAAGTAATCCCGCAAGGAACACTTGACAATGATCAAGAATATCCTGAAGTACGAAAAGGACTAAGGACATGTTTCTTGTTTATGGAGGTGACGAAGAGCTCGTCAGAAGGGTTACGTCGGCGCTTAGCTTCGACACAGATCTGGATGACTCTAAGTCACAAAGCGGATACGTGTATATGTTGAATGGTGGAAGCGATGGCTGGTGCATTGCAAGCAGAGCGTCATGGCGGGATCTACATGTTAAGCGGAGTACATGGCAGCTTCGGAGGCAGCGCGTGAAGCAATTTGGGTGAAGGAGTTCATCACCGACCTAGGAGTTATACACAATGCGTCGGGGCCGATCAAACTCTTCTGTGACAAAACTGGAGCTATATATTGCACTTGCCTAGGAGCCCTGGTTTCACAAGAAGACCAGGCACATCAAGCGTCGCTTCAACTCCATTTGTGAAAATGTTCAAGATGGAGACATAGAAATTTGCAAAGTGCATACGGATCTGAATGTCGCAGATTCGTTGACTAAACCTCTTCCATGAGCAAAACATGATCAACACCGTAACTCTATGGGTGTTCGATTCATCACAATGTAATTAGATTATTGACTCTAGTGCAAGTGGGGACTGTTGGAAATATGCCTAAAGGCAATAATAAAAGGATTATTATTGTATTTCTTGTTCATGATAATTGTCTTTTATTCATGCTATAATTGTATTATCCGGAAATCGTAATACACGTGTGAATACATAGACTACAACATGTCCCTAGTGAGCCTCTAGTTGACTAGCTCGTTGATCAATAGATAGTCATGGTTTCACGACTATGGACATTGGATGTCATTGATAACGGGATCACATCATTAGGAGAATGATGTGATGGACAAGACCCAATCCTAAGCATAGCACAAGATCGTGTAGTTCGTTTGCTAGAGCTTTTCCAATGTCAAGTATCCTTTCCTTAGACCATGAGATCGTGTAACTCCCGGATACCGTAGGAGTGCTTTGGGTGTACCAAACGTCACAACATAACTGGGTGACTATAAAGGTGCACTACAGGTATCTCCGAAAGTGTATGTTGGGTTGTCACGGATCGAGACTGGGATTTGTCACTCCGTATTACGGAGAGGTATCACTGGGCCCACTCGGTAATGCATCATAATAATGAGCTCAAAGTGACCAAGTGTTTGGTCACGGGATCATGCATTACACTACGAGTAAAGTGACTTGCCGGTAACGAGATTGAACGAGGTATTGGGATACCGACGATCGAATCTCGGGCAAGTAACATACCGATTGACAAAGGGAATTGTATACGGGATTTCTTGAATCCTCGACTTCGTGGTTCATCCGATGAGATCATCGAGGAGCATGTGGGAGCCAACATGGGTATCCAGATCCCGCTGTTGGTTATTGACCGGAGAGCAGTCTCGGTCATGTCTGCCTGTCTCCCGAACCCGTAGGGTCTACACACTTAAGGTTCGGTGACGCTAGGGTTGTATGCATATGAGTATGCAGCAAACCAAAAGTTGTTTGGAGTCCCAGATGAGATCCCGGACGTCACGAGGAGTTCCGGAATGGTCCAGAGGTAAAGAATTATATATGGGAAGTCGAGTTTGACCATCGAGAAAGTTTCGGGGTCCACTGGTATTGTCTGGGACCACCGAGAAGGGTCCTGGGTCCATCGGGTGGGGCCACCTATCCCGGAGGGCCCCATGGGCTGAAGTGGGAGGGGAACCAGCCCCTGGTGGGCTGGTGCGCCCCCCTGGGCCCCTCTCTGCGCCTAGGGTTGGGAACCCTAGGGGAGGGGGAGCCTCCACTTGCCTTGGGGGGCAAGTCTCCCCCCTTGGCCGCCGCCCCCTAGGGGATCCCATCTCCTAGGGCCGGCGCCCCCTAGGGTCCCTATATAAAGATGGGGGGTGGGAGGGCAGCCGCACCCAACACCTGGCGCCTCCCTCCCCTCCCTGCTACACCTCTCCCTCCCGTAGTTGCTTGGCGAAGCCCTGCCGGAGCCGTGCTGCATCCACCACCACGCCGTCGTGCTGCTGGATCTTCATCAACCTCTCCCTCCTCCTTGATGTATCAAGGTGCGGGAGACGTCATCCGCTCCGTACGTGTGTTGAACACGGAGGTGCTGTCCGTTCGGCACTTGGTCATCGGTGATTTGGATCACGACGAGTACGACTCCCTCAACCCCGTTCTCTTGAACGCTTCCGCTCGCGATCTACAAAGGTATGTAGATGCACTCCTAGCACTCGTTTCTAGATGAACTCATAGACGAATCTTGGTGAAACCGTAGGAAATTTTTTATTTTTTGCAACGTTTCCCAACACAATGTGCGAGATTGAGAATGATGATACATTAAGGAGCTATGGAAAGAGTCACGTCATATATGTATACAGGGAAGGAGCTGGGGCGGGTCCACATGTGGGAGAGATAGAAAGAGGAGAGTGGTGCACAAGGATACAAAGTGTGCTTGTTTTTAGTGGGGGTGGTGTGTGAGGTGAGTGTGAGATAACCACATAACTAGGGAGATAGACGTTTGGGGCGACGTTTTGTGTGTATGGGAAATATACACTCTACATAGTTCATGTGCTTGGGAAAGAGAGATGCCTGGAGACCTAGAGAGTGGGGGAAGAGATGTGTACATGCTAGAGAGACAAAGTGATAGAGACCTATATTGGGGTCCGGACTTGTGTGTCTGGGGGTGCGGGGGGGGGGGGGGGTTGGTTTCAGATAAAGAGTGAGGAGTCTATATTTGAGGGACCTTAGCGTAACTGAGATATATATGGTCAATAGTGTGCACACTCATGGTTGATCAATTTGTTTCACAGTTTGGACTATGAGATAACGATACTTTTGAACATGAGTGACATACCTTGATGTACCAGAAATACAAAGCTAAGATTGGAATTTTGGAATTTGACTCCATCATTAGCTTTTGTAATTCATTTAAACGGAGGTACATTTTTTAAGGCGGGATTTCGCGATTTCAAATTCATATATCAAACCTACAGATATACACATACGGGCATGTTCAAACTTTATAATCATCCACTTTATTCATACACATACACATTTTTGCTTTTGTCATCTTATTTGAATTGAATAGACAATCTAAGTTTCGAGTTGAATAGAAAATCTAAGTTTCGAGTTGGAGACATTGATTTTCAAAACTTGCACTTTTTTTGCGTGCAAAACAAATAAATTCTCGGCCATGATATCATAGTCGGCCCTACAGGAGCAGAACACTTATAATTTCAGGCGCCAAAAGCTTTCAAACTTCCCGCTCACATTGAAATATCTCGCGCCTGAAATTTTAGCCTTGCGATATTCCTGTTTTACCCTTGCCACATGAACGGAAAAGGGCTGCTTTGGTAACTCCATTGTTTTCCCCTCTTTGGCCCCAACATTCTTCCCAGAGCCCCTCCCCTTCCCCTCCCCGACCCGCCCCCAACCACGGCAAGCCGCCGAGTCTAGTCCTCCGCCGCAGCGGTGGACCTCACACCCCACCAGATCTACCTTCTGCACCTTGGAACCCCCAACTGCCAACTCACCACTTCACCGGAGTCGCTTTAGCGACTGGCTTGTCCACCGCTCTAGATCTCCTTGACCGCCATCATGGTCCACTTCACCGGATCTGCTTAACTGGCGCCCTCGTCCACCACAGTGTAGGCCCTTCACTGACTCCATCGTCCGCCCCATCGCTGGCCCTTCATACAAGCCCTCGTCCGCCACAACACATCCGCCTCACCGAAAGCACTGTACACCGCGCCCGCCGAAGCCTTCGTCCACTGCATCGGACCCGCTCCACGGATACCATATTCAACTCCACCGGCCCTGCTTTACTGACGCCGAAGCCTCATCAGGTTATTTCGATTTGTACTCCTTAGGTTTTTCTCTTCTTGATCGTGCAACTGTTCACTTACCACAGATGAGCTTTCTTGCATGTCGACAGGCGCCGCAACCGAAGCACCGGAGCCTCTTGAGCGACGGCGACACCCGGCCCAAATTCAACCGCAACACAAGCACCATCAACGATCCTTAGCTATCAAGTATGACAATGATACCCATACGCCGCCGAGAATCAGGTACTATTATCCAACGGCTGGCGCCTACATTCACTTTCTTAGCATAAGCACCACACCTTTGAATTTCTTCAGGACATCATTCAATTTTTCATGAGACGCGTTATTCTTCTTGCACCTGTAGGACCATACTTCTGGCAGTGAACATGTTACATGTGCTAAATTACATACCGGTGCACATATAGTTAATATGCTTTAGTTCTGTCCTAAGTATTACTATACTTCCTAGATATCACTGCCTACTATTTTACTTCTTGCATGCTATATTTATGATAATGGTGTTGTTCTGAAGCCACCTGTTGGTTCCATCGCATCGCTTCATGTTCTCTATGCTTAATTACACATCAGCAAACTAGCATGTGGTTCCGCTGCTTTTTGTTCGTTTTACCCTACATTTTCTGACGCTAGCTATTACATCACTGCTCCGAGCCTTTGTTCATTGCTTTTGTGTGTGTTCTTGATCTTCCCAAGTTGCATGACTAATTTGATGCTTCTATTAATTATGGAGCTGCCAACCCCATCAAGCAAAATATTTGTTCTTTTGGGGCTGGCACCTCGAACAAGCATAAAAATAGAGGGAGGCAAATGTATTGTCGTGTATGCACACACCCTTCTTTCATTGGTTTATATGAACCAATGATGATCAATTCGAACCAGTGCATGCGATTCAAATTAACTTTACCTAAATAGAGGGTGCAGAATAAACTACAACAACTAGATTTGCAACCACAGGATGCTGACGATATCTTCAAAGAACATCGCAACAGCAGCGAGGCTTCATAGCAACATATGGTAAGCCAATGTGTTTTAGTACATGTGAAATGTAATGTGTGTGGGCTGCTTTCTTGGCTTGTGCCCTCAACCTGTAATCCTACAGAATCACAAATAGTTCAGTTGTCTGCTTTGCTGTATTGCTTGATTCGAATGCTTGTTTGTTACTTGTTACACTATACCTGAGTTGGCCAATATGTCAGTAGTGCTTGTTGTACTATCGGAAATAAATGCATGCCTAGCTCATTTGAGTCCTTAACTTTTCCTCTGAAGTTCATCACAAGACTATATTCGTAGTTTATATGAGGCCACACTGTTAAGTGCTTTCTCAGATTATTTCAGTTGCTTAGATGCCTTAGCAACTTAAATATAGCGGTGGTACACTCCCTTTCAACTAGGGATGTCAACTAGGTCCCGTTTAATCCTGATTAAAGTCCACTAGTGGTATGATAGTTCAAAAGAGTTTTTGTTTTTTGAGGAAAATGAACTAGGGAGCTAGCAAAAACTAACTAGATGGAACTGGCGGATGTCATTTATTTGCCACTTACATCCCATGTTTCATTTTACCATTTTAATTTCTTTTTGGCTGATGCTACTTCGAACCATTTAAATATAGTTTGCCATGCTCGGCAATAATTCGTATGTCGTTTACCATGTAAGCTTACTGCCTGGATCATGAGATAACTATCTCTTACTTATGTCCAGTGGAAACCTTCTAGGATGCCGTTCACACTAGGACACAATGTACAACCCCAGAATCTATTTGTGGAAGCAGTGCGCCATCCATGTTACCAGATGGTAGCGATTCGGAGAGCAACACCGCGGAGAGCGATGCGAGCTCAGATATTATAGTTCTTGAGGCTTTACTAGAGGCAAAAAGAGATGGTGTGGCTGCCATGAATGAGGTAATCTCGATCTTGAAGCTGGAAATTATGCAATTAGCTGCACGCATTATGCAAGCAACAAAAGAATTGGAGGAAGTAAGAATGTTTCATTTGAAGACGGAGGAGGTCCTGCTGCTTCTGCTAACTGAAGCCTAGGGTAATTCCAGATCTTCTTTAGATACCAGTTGAAATTGTCATTAGATTATTGTACTTGCATGTTGTGTCATGTCTCTGAATGGATTATGTTGTAAGACCCCCTATGTTATCCATGAGTTGTAATGATCCGAACTTTTTAGGCGAGGTAATCCTTAGTACTTGTATGATTGACATAAGGTGAACTATTTTTCGTGTGAGCATATTGTATTGGATGAAATTACTGTTTGACTCAAAGAGTATCCAACCTCTTGAATTGAAGATCACGACATTTCTAAATCATAATCATATATAAAGGTGGAATAAATCTTTGTTGTGGTTTTGAAGAAATAAATAACAAAACGTAGAATTATCTGTGGATATTTGTAATCGAATGAAAATTGGATTTGGATTTGGTTGCCTGGGCCTAGGGCAAACGTGAATGCTAATTCTCCCAAGTTTTGAACGAAGCAGCTAAACACCCATTATCATTTGTGGGCTGCTCGAAGCAAGTGTTTGCGAGATGGAAATTACTATCTACCCCTGACACTTGACATCCTTATCAACCGGATTTACACTGCTGTCAATAGGGGTAGACTAGTAACTTCAATCAGACGTGACACAACGGTCTCTGAGCCCATTCAGACACGGTGGGCGCCAAACGTGGGCGGCAAAACACATTTGATTCAAGCTCGTCCGAAAGACATGTGTCTCTCTCTCCATTTCCCCATTCATCCACGGTGGGCGGCAAAACAAACTCTCCTTGTCCGAAATCAGTGTAGGCTAATATTTTAAATAGGGGCAGATGTGTAACTTCCACTACTAGGAAAAATCCTAGTAGTAGCGCGGGTTAAAAGCTAGTAGTAGCGCGGGTTAAAAGCTAGTAGTAGCGCGGGTGCCTGCGCTGCTACTACGGCGCTACAGCTAACTAGTAGTAGTAGCGCGGTGCATCCTGCGCTACTAGTACGTGTGTTAGTAGTAGCGCGGGTTCGACACGCGCTACTACTAACTATCTGTAGCGCGTGTTTGTGACTCGCGCTACTACTATTAATTTGAAAAACCAAAAAAATCTCGACCCCGTGCGTGCTGTCAATTGTGCAAGGAGATCTCGGCCATGACGCGTGCCTCGTGGAAGCCGTCGAGGGCGGCCGCGAAGGCCAGCCCGACGTGGGACAGGAGCTAGAGGACCTGTATCTTGGCATCGTGCGTGGGGAGCAGCACCTCGCGGCGGCCGTCGCCGTTGAGGTAGGAGCTAAGGCGAACACCCACCGGTGGGATCTCAGAGAGGGACGGGGAAGAAAGCAGAGTGTACCAGCGGCGGCCACCGCTGGAGTACGAGGGAGAGAGGAGGAAAGTGAGAGAGGGGGAAAGTGAGGAAGAGAGGAGGGATTCGGCCGAGGATATCGGGATTTCACCTACCTCAAACTTAGTAGTAGCGCAGGTTTGTACCCCTCGCTACTACTATGGCATGTCCCGGGAGGGCATGGTAGAGACCGCTTGGTAGTAGCGCGGCTTAAAAACCCGCGCTACTAGTATCAACTTAGCGATGGCGAGGGTAAAAACCAGCTACTAGTAAATAGTGATGGCGAGGGTTATAAACCATCGCTACTAGTAAGCGTCTGCCTATAAGCTTTTCCCTAGTAGTGTTCCCTCAGACGTGACACAACCACCCTACCCGTCAGCCCCGTTCATAAATCGTGGGCGCCAACCGTGGGCGGCAAAACACCCTCTCCTCACCCGAAATCATTATCGGCAAATATTTGGGAGATGCGAGATTACCGTCCTATCCCCAACCGACGTGATGTCCAAAATTTTAAACGGCGGATAAGTTCATAAATTCCCCACATTTCAGACAAGCGCATCCCAAAGTTTGAGATCCCCCTCCCCCTCCATTTCCCCATTCATACACCGTCGGCGCCACGACAACCTCGCCACTGCGGCCAGCCTCCTCCGTCCGCCACCCCATCCTCCACCTTGCCGGAGCCGCTACCCCTACCCCGTCGTCCATTCCAAGAGGTGGACGTCTCTCATCCACGGCGCTGGACCAGGATCCTTTCATCACGTCGTCTCGCTTCATCGGCACCGTCGTCCACCTTGTCGTTGCCGCTCCTACGACCGCCTCGTCCACGGCAAGAGGATTTATCCCCCGACCCGGCCGTCTGCCGTCTAAAGTCTTCTTCCCCGCCGATGAGAGCCATCACACCCGTAGCACCCTCAACGTATCAGGAGGAGCCTACGCGGCGTCGCAAGAGAGGTGGTACTCTTCCATACGTGCTTAAGTTATTGACCTCACCCGGAAAATAGATCATAAATTGTTTACTGTACTTTTCTTGTCCGTACCAAATCGTAGTGGCTAGTTGAAAGCAAACCTGGTTGCGAAGTAGCTTTGTCCAGTTTGCCCCTTCAGATCCGCCATGGCACGATCACTATACTCGTAAAGCTTATGGTTTTCCCCCTTTATATTCACTACCATAATCATAGGTGCTTCACTGCTACGTGTCGTCCTAGCACTGCTCCTCAAGACCTCAACCCATCAAGCGAAACAACATGCCACTCATAATTCCAAAGCTTACATGTCGAAATACGAATCTGATATGATGCTCATATTATTAAAACAGAGAACATTTAATTGGTCACCTAATGTTCCTATATTCGTTTCGAAAAGCATGTGCGCCACCTTTCGTCCGACTAGTTCCACTTTCCTGATTTTACTCTTGATGCTTAGGGTTTTCCCCTTTTATCTACTCTACTATGATCTGCGTAGGTGCTTTCTGTCGTACTAGCATTACTCCACCCTTCAAGTCAAACAACACAACACTCAAAATTCCAAAGCTTAGTTGTTCAAATATGATTGTGATATGATACTGATATTAGTTAACAGACACATTTAACTAGTTAGCTAAAGGTCCCACTTGAGTTTCCAAATGCATGTCGCGACATATAGAGACAATGCAGAATTGCATTTCTTTGTCACTTGTTGTTGTACTTTCTTGTCCATACCAAATCTTAGTTGTTATTTCAAAGCAAACATTGGTTGCTAACTACCCTTTGCGCGGTTTGCAGCTTCAGATCTGCCATCCCACTGCCACGGTCAACACTATACTCATCATGCTTACAGTTTCCCCATTTTATGATGACCACGATCAGGCTACGTGGTTCGTGTCGTAATAGCACTGCTCCACCCATCAAGCTAAACAAGATTAGTTGTACAAATTCAAATATGATATTATGCTGATATTAGTAAAACTGAGAGATGTTTAATTGGTCAGCTAAATGTTCCTACTTTAGTTTTGAAATGCATGTGAGCCACATATGGAGAGACCGGAAGGAATAGTATTTCTCTGTGCGCTCTGGTTCATCATGGGTGGCCAACCTACATTGTATAGAAAGACCTGTAATGTCTTTAATCTGCTTGCTCTTCTGCTCTTCTTTAAGATGATCCTCTTTTCTTGCGGTGGACTGGTCAAGTCGAGTTATTCTCCCTTGGTATATTTTGAATCTATCAGGTCAGGTCGACTTGTTCTTCTTTACTATATGTTGAAGCTGTCATCTGCGAAGTATCATCACTTCTGGAGCTCTCATATTTTGAGTAGTAGGCCACATTATATTAATGCACACACCAAATTATAGCATGCATGGCACCTCTTAGAAGAATTGCAGAGATAGCACAAAGGGGTTTACAGGGAGGAAGTATTGGATTAGAATCACTTCTGCATTACAAAGATAATCTCACTTGTTTTTATGCTTTCATGCATGTGTGGTATTGAACATTATCCAAATGAATATGAGAATGGGCGCATGAGAGGAATATTGCGGAACAATCCACTGACTAACAAACTTGGCATGGTGGAGGATGGCCTATCTTATTCACCCATCAAGGTGCTTGCTCTAACTTGGCAAGGTTGTATTGGTCGCACATATTTTGCATCTGACCTCTTGCATTACTTCTACTTTGTTACACCATCTGCTTACACTACTGGAGGATGCTGCTAACGCGACGCTACGATCAGAGACCCTTCGAGAAACTGTGTGTGATGCAATGATCGCAAACGGTGGTGTAGGTAAACCGTCAGAAATGTATAAAATGTTTGCTATGATGGATGCATCAAACACGGTTCAAGTTTTAGTTGCGTGTGCGATGAAGGGCATACGGTTCAGTTCAATTAAATGTTTGCGATCAGGAGGAACAAAAGAAACGGGCAGCCAGATGAAGGTGTGTGTGATGTACATCATATGATTCACTCGGATGAACTGTTTGTGATTAGGCAACACAAAAGAAACGGACAGCCCGATCAAGACATGTGCGATGTACAGCATACAGTTCACTCGGATGAACTGTTTGTCATTAGGCAAGAGAACAAAAACGGTTCAATATAACAAGATGTGTGTGATACGCAGCAAACAGGTCTGTCATCAGAAATGTGTGTGAAGAGCGATAATAACACAGACAATTGCTTCTAATAAGACATTCGTGATATGCTCTGTCTACACAACATCTATTGGCCATTGTGGGATAGACGGTCATCCGGATACGCCATAAGGATGCGAAGAGGCATTCCTATCAGCAAGGGCTAGTTGTTCCACTAGTAGCTCATGTAAGAAAACTATCAAGTTAAGTGTGCTCAGGCTGGAGCAACCATCGGATGGGTGACTGGATGGGAAGTTGTGTCGATGTTAAATTAGGTGATGGGATGGGTCATTTCGGTCAAATGACTGAAATGCCCCATTCCCTAAGCTAATTTAACCTCGAGGTCCTTGTTTTTTAACACATGTTAAAGAAGGTCTAGCGCATTACTTTTTACAATGTGAGATACGTGGCATACAGTTGATCCATCCGACCTATTTGTCTAGCGCATTACTTTTTACAATGTGAGATACGTGGCATACAGTTGATCCATCCGACCTATTTGTGATGGAATAGACCATGTGTGTTGTGGGCAAACGCTTGCTAGTATTCAACCGTTTGTGATTGATGAATTCATCACCGACGGGATCCCTAGTGTGGTCTATATTCATCTGATCATCATCTACTTCTTGTGCTAGCTCGATGCTAAGTTTCCATTAATTGATGGCGTTTTATGAAAGCCACCGTTTCCCTCCTTTTCCTCACATGTTTCCCGCCACCCTGCTATATTGCGCATAGGGGGCGCGCAATGCACGGATGCGACAAGCGCAGCCTGTAGCAGATCCACCTTTTCCAAGCATGCCAACCCACCAAAGCACCGCCTCTGCCATCAACCTCGTCGACGAGGAAAAGGAGCAGGCGCCACGGCCCGTCGAGGCTGAGGCGCTACCCGGCAACGTGATGGATGATGCTGTGATGCGTGTCATCGCCGCGGTTGAGCAGACCTTTGGTGCACGACGCTTGAGCGCCGCGGATCAAGATAGGCATGTCAGCGCCGACAGGCTGCAGCTCACCGCACAACATGATCAATGGCGCGCCACAGAGCAAGCTAGGCACGTTCGCGCTGATAGGCTGCGGCTCGCCACACGGCGAGAATGTTGGAGTGTCGTAGAGCGAGAGGCGCGGCGCACCGCTCAGCAAGAGTGGATCCATCGATGCTTGCGTGCTGTCGACATAGCGTCGCAGCGGGTACACGTCCCATCAGTATCCCCATTCCTCGCCAGGAGTGGGCAGAGGCCCTCAGCGACGTACTTGCACCAGATGCTGGCCACGTCATACTTGCTCCGGACGCCCGTCGCGCCGTTCGCATGGGTGCCGCTGTTCACCTTGTCCGTGGCCCGCTGGATGCCAACACGCTGGTCCGTAGGCTCGACCGCCTCCTTGGCCCAGGTGTCCACCTGGGCGCAGTAGAGGAACATGGCCGGCGCATCCTCGAGTTGGTGATCTCCGATGAAATAGCCAACTTGGAGCTCGAGATCGTGCTCCAAATGTAAAGCGAGCGTGTCGACCGCTTCGACGAACAACTGCACGAGTTCAGGAAGAGCCAAGAGCTACCCTAGGCAAGGGCTGCTGGTCATGGTCTCATGGACGCGTTTTATGTTGAAAAGTAGTTTCGACGTGGATATCTTTGTATTCACAGCAATCATAGTATTGCTCTGTTTATTGCTCTGTTTCAATGTGTGTACTCTGTTTTACATTCTTATATGTTCTGTTTCAATGTGTGTATATACGCTTTCCATTCTGTATATGTGGATGATAACAGATAGATTCAAATTAGTATACAAAAACAAATAGAAAATGGAATTCATAATATATGTATATATATATATTAATTTCTCATTAGATCATCACAGAATATATATATATATATATATATATATATATATATATATATAATATCATCACATATACGTGATGATACTTAACTACTACTTACAATGCATAAAATTGAAAACGAACAAAAATAAAATTAATAATCCCTCCACAGGGGCCGATGTCCGTGACCCCTCGCCAGTGACTCCACAGGTGTGGCGTCTTCCTAGTCTTGAGGCGTTACTCAGACTCCTCCGCCTCGTAGTGCTTGACGTCTGGATCTGCCTCTTCTTTGGAGGGGCCTTGGCCGATCTTGCCATTTCGTTGGGCGCCCACCGGAGCTCCTCGTCGGTGGCACGCTGGAGCTTATCGGCCCACCTCCACGCAACGACGAGGTGCCCAGCGCCTATGACCTTCCTCGCGAAGTACCCGTCTTCGTACACCTCCTCGGCATGACGACGCGCCCACCCCCAAAGCTCCACCGCCTCCTTTTTCCAGGCGGCATCATGGGCTTCACAGGCCGCCTGGTACCTGGCTTCCTCCTCCGCCATCTCCTTCTTGAACGCCACTTGCCTGGCTTTCTCGGTGGCAGCGGCGACTTCCTGAGACAAAGATTGTAATGGCCCCAAGACCAATCCAAAGTTGGGGGTCCGTATAACCTCGTCGGTGAGCGTAGGGGTCCTCGTTATGCTAATCGAGTGAGTGTCCTCGGGCGGCGACTCCTTGTCGTGGCGATGGGCGAAGGCGGCGCCATGGCAGAGATTTGAGAGAGAGAGGGCGAGCGAGGGGAGGATGTAGATGAGAATGCAGGCGGGACGACGTGAGCAAGGTAGTATTTATAGGCGGCCAGAATCTAGATCAACGGGATCAGTACACACCCCGGTCGCCGGAATTTACGAGTATTGTAATTTGAATTACACAAAATTCCCGCAACAAATCCGTGTGTGAACATAATAGCTGACGGTTTCTAGTACAGAACCGTGTCTGATTAATGATCCCCGCCAATCACCTACCAAACCTCGAGCCACGAGATAGAGTGCCAATCGTGTGGGGGCCGGTTGTCTTGCCAGATCTTTACATTTTCTTTTTTGAACACCAGATATTTACATCGTCTGATGATTTTTAACTCGCACACAAGTACACAAAATTATGATTTTTCAAACCGTTTTGGTTAGGCATTGCATGTAGATGTAGTTCAAATTTGAATTACGGTCATTAAATGGTTAGAAAATCACTTAAATGTCTTTAAAAGGTCAAATGAACCCTGAAAATTTCCAAATTTTCACAGGACACAGTTGTATTAGTGCACGTTAAACGTAGGAAAAAATTTGAAGGCCGTAAGAGGAAGCTATCTCCCGTCTGTCAGCAAACATGCATTGTTCCCTCTCGGAACCATGAACCTTCTAGTGAGTTGCTCCGGTTTGTGAGGGGTGTGTGTCCAAACTTTCGTCAAACTGGCCAATTATTTTACCACATCATCTTGGTGGCATGACATTAAATCAAGCAAGGTTTCATGTTTTTCTGATCATTTTTTATTTTTTTTGGAATTAAAATGCCATGGCATGCACTCCATGCATGCGCCCATGCCTTGACACCAATATGTTTGAAAATTCATTCGAATTTACTGCACATGGAATTAACTCGCACACAAGTACACAAAAATATGATTTTTCAAACCGTTTTGGTTAGGCGTTGCATGTAGATATAGTTCAAATTTGAATTACGGTCATTAAATGGTTAGAAAATCACTTAAATGTCTTTAGAAGGTCAAATGACCCCTGAAATTTACCAAATTTTCACATGACAGTTGTATTAGTGCACGTTAAACGTAGGAAAAAATTTGAAGGCCGTAAGAGGAAGCTATCTCCCGTTTGTCATCAAACATGCATCGTTCCCTCTCAGAACCACGAGCCTTCTAGCAAGTTGCTCCGGTTTGTGAGGGGTGTGTCCAAATGTTAAATCAAACATGCCAATTTCTTTACCACATCATCTTGGTGGCATGGCATTACATCAACCAAGGTTTCATGTGTTTCGATCATTTTCTATTTTTTGAATTAAAATGCCATGTCACTCCATGCATACGTATGCATGTGTCCATGTCGTGAGACCAATATGTTTGAAAATTCCTTCTAATTTACTGCACATGGAATCAACTCGCACACAAGTACACAAATATGATTTTTCAAACCGTTTTGGTTAGGCGTTGCATGTACATGTAGTTCAAATTTGAATTACAATCATTAAATGATTAGAAAATCACTTAAATGTCTTTGAAAGGTCAAATGACCCCTAGAATTTTCCAAAATTCCACATATTACAGTTGCAGTAGTGCACGCTAGACGTTGAAAGAATTTCAGGGCCGTAAGAGGAAGCTATCTCCCGTTCGTCATCAAACATGCATTGTTCCCTCTCGGAACCACGAACCTTCTAGCGAGTTGCTCCGGTTTGTGAGGGGTGTGTGTCCAAACTTTTGTCAAACATGCCAATTTCTTTACCACATCATCTTGGTGGCATGACATTAAATCAAGCAAGGTTTCATGTTTTCTGATCATTTTTTAATTTTTTGGAATTAAAATGCCATGGCATGCACTCCATGCATGTGCCCATGCCTTGACACCAATATGTTTGAAAATTCCTTCGAATTTACTGCACATGCATTTAACTCGCACACAAGTTCACAAAAATATGATTTTTCTAACCGTTTTGGTTAGGCGTTGCATATAGATGTAGTTCAAATTTGAATTACGGTCATTAAATGGTTACAAAATCACTTAAATGTATTTAAAAGGTCAAATGACCCCTGAAATTTACCAAATTTTCACATGAATGTTGTATTTGTGCACGTTAAGCGTAGGAAAAAGTTTGAAGGCCGTAAGAGGAAGCTATCTCCCGTTCGTCATCATACATGCATTGTTCCCTCTCGGAACCATGAACCTTCTAGCGAGTTGGTTCGGTTTGTGAGGGGTGCGTGTCCAAACGTTCGTCAAACATGCCAATTTCTTTACCACATCATCTTGGTGGCATGACATTACATCAACCAAGGTTTCATGTGTTTCTCATAATTTTTCTATTTTCTGAATTAAAATGTGTCGGCGTTCTGGGAACGGGGGTCCCCAGACTTGCCTGCCTGTGGCCCACGGCGTGGCTCCACTAGCGGGCCCGTACGGCCCATCTTCACCAGCAAGCATTCAAGACCCTCGCGAGGGGCCGAGCGTCGCGAGGCGGACAACACAAGACCTCCTAAGGAGCGGCCTCACCAGGCTGGCTCGCGTGGGGCGGAGAGACCGAGGCAATGCGAACCTCGCGAGGATCCAATGATGCAAGCTATGACGACCACACCCAGGAGGGCGCCTCCGCGCGCAGAGTCCTTGTTTCTTCTTTGGTGCTAAAGGAGGCCAGCGCAGGCGTGGAGTCCCGAGGCATCAGGCAAAGGTTTCCTTATCGGTGCAATGAGACCAAGACCAGTAGGATGGTAGGCCAGAGCTCATGGTGGAGTTCCCCTTCAAACTTGGCCGTTGTGGGATCCCTTCCCTCTCAATATTTGGGAAGAGGACCGGGGCCTCTATAAATAGGACTAGCCACCATCGTAGGAGGCAAGTCATCCTGGATCGGATCCATTCCATCCAATTAGCTCACCAGCACAAGAACACCTCACCTCAGGAGACTGTTCTTCCCCTTGTACTATCCATCCCCAGCCCAAGAGGCAATGCAGCACACCACACTGGACTAAGGTATTACACCGCATCGGTGGCCCGAACCAGTATAAATCTTGTGTCTCAGTATTCTTTGGGTTCGGCGAGTTAGTCCGCTAGATCGTGGAGTGCGAGAGCTTGGGAGAGGAGAGATCTTCGTGCGCACCCCAGTGTTCGAACCTTGAGGGTTTTGCCAGAACCCATGATCCGACATTTGGCGCGCCAGGTAGGGGTGCGCCGTAGCTTCCTTCTCGTTGATCTGTGTTTTGCCGCTCCACCACAACCATGTCGGACGCTCGTCGCGCCCGCGCTGAGCGTCGGGCCGCCCTCACCGCCCGCATCGCTCAGACGACTCCTGTCGGCGGGCCTCCCCGTCGTTCTCCGTCACTCACCGCCGATGCTGCCACCGGCCCGGCCGGAAGCGAGCAGCAGGCGTCCTCTCTGCACCCCTCGGTGCGGCGGGACGGCCGCACCGCCACTTCGTCACCGACTCCAGCCGGCTCGTCGTCTCACACTCGTCGCGCTCCCACAGACACGCAGGCCGCGCTGCTCATGGCACGCGAGCTCCTGCGTTACTGCCCGGTCGATGACCTCTATGAGGACTGGCTCGACCGCATCACCGAGCTCGTCAGCGCCGCTGGGGGCTCCCCTGCACCGTCCCTCTCACTGCCTCGTTCACCGCCAGCTACGGGAGACGTAGCTCACGGGGCGCCTCCACCACCTCCGCACCAAGACAGCATCCTGGCGCCAAGACACGCGGCCCCGTGGAGTGACCCACCGCGCTAGGCGCCCGCACGTGAAGAAAGAAGCTGCCAAGAAGTTCCTCGACCGCAAGAGAACACTCCATCGCTCCCGGCACCGCCACGTCAGGATCGCTTGCCGCGGCAGGGCCACGCGCCACTTGCCGTGGCAGCGTGAGGTCACCAAGATCTGGCTCCGCTCCCATGGCAGGACCCGGTGGCGACAGCAGGCTGCCAGGCCTTCACTCCGGAGCTGTGCAGTGTCGTCTGGCTGGGCAAGTTCAAGCCGGACCTGCTTCCTCGCTACAACGGCACCCCCGACCCTGCAGAGTTCTTGCAGCTCTACGACTTGAGCATCGAGGCGGCCGACGATGACGAAAAAGTCATGGCGAACTGGTTTCCCATCCTCTCAAGGATGGTGCACGCTCTTGGCTCCTCAACCTGCCCGCGGGATCCATCTCCTCCTGGAGTGAGATGCGCGATCGCTTCGTCGCCAACTTCCAAGGCACTCGCGACCGCCCGCCAGCCGCGGGTGACCTGCGTCGCATCAAGAAGCAGCCCGGAGAGACTCTGCAGAAGTACATTCAACGCTTCAACTGCGCCCGCCTCAAAATCCCCAAGGTGGCGGACGAGGCCATCATCTCCGCGTTCTCCGATGGCGTCCGCGACATCAAGATGAAGGAGGAGCTCGCTATCCATGAAGACCTGTGCATGGTTCTGGAGTTGTTCAACCTGGCGACCAAGTGCGAGAGAGACGAGGAGGGGCGTCTCTCCCTTGTCGAGCTCCGGACGGAAGATCCAGAAGACAAGAAAGCCAAGGCCAAGGACGTGAAGCGCAAGGGAGTAGCCGTACTCGCAGCGGAGCCGGATACGAAGCGCGGCCGGGACCTTCCCGAGTCGTCCAAAAGCAGCCGACCGTTCTGCACCTTCCACAATGTGCTGTGCACAACCACAACACCAATGATTGTCAGGAGCTCAGGGCCATTCGGGATGGACGCTTTGGTCGATGCCCCGAGCACAACGACCGGGGCTACGACCAAGGAGGAGGACGAGGCAGAGGACGCTGGGATGACAGCGGCCCTCCCCAGTGTTGAAATATATTGCCCACCTCCCTCCATCAGTTCGGACTTTTGGAGCAACTGGTTGGAGCATGAATTCAATATGGTATCCGAGCCAAGAGGTCTTGAGTTCAAGACCGTGCCAACGCAGTATTAAGAATAACGATTATGCGGCCTAGATCGATCCCACGTCTAAGGACTAAAATAGCCTAGACGTGAGGGGGAGTGTTGGAATATATTATCCACCTCCCTCCATCTGTTCGGACTTTTGGAGCACCTAGTTGGAGCATGAATTCAATACCCAGGAGTGGCGTGACCAACCTCGTGAGGACCGCTGGCTGGACCAACCTTGTGAGGGCCACTCGAGGGATCAGCCTCGCGAGGATCACCCTCAGGGCAACGTTGGCCTTCCTCCACTGCCACCACCACCAAGGAGGAATGACAACCACCATCAGGACGAGGGGGCTGGGGGCTTCCAGGAACCTCGCGTCATCGCTTGCATCTTGGGCGGAGCTCAAGCCCCAGCCTCTCAGCGAATCTTCAAGCAGTTTGTTCGCGAGGTGAACGCGGCTCTGCCCAGGCTCGAGGCCACGTGCCTGCTCAGGTGGTCCAAGTGTGCCATCACCTTCAGCTCAGCTGACCAGCTTAAGTGTGCCGCAACTGCCGGCGCCATCCCGATGCTCTGTTCGCCCGTCATCAGCAACGTTCAAGTCACCAAGACCCACATCAACGGCAGAGAAGGACTCAATGTCCTGTTTGTCAAGACGTTCGATAGCCTCCAAGTGCCATATGAAGAGCTGTAGCCTACCAAGCCCTTCTCAGGAGTAACTGACGGCTCCACCAACCCGATAGGGCAGGTCCGCCTTCCTGTCACTGATGTCTACTACGCAACCTTATTCTTGTAGACGTTGTTGGGCCTCCAAGTGCAGAGGTTTGTAGGACAGTAGCAAATTTCACTCAAGTGGATGACCTAAGGTTTATCAATCCGTGGGAGGCGTAGGATGAAGATGGTCTCTCTGAAGCAACCACCGCAACCAAATAACAAAGAGTCTCTTGTGTCCCCAACACACCCAATACAATGGTAAATTGTATAGGTGCACTAGTTAATGAAGAGATGGTGATACAAGTGCAATATGGATGGTAGATAAAGGTATTTGTAATCTGAAATAATAAAAACAGCAAGGTAACAAGTGATAAACGTGAGCGTAAACGGTATTGCAATGATAGGAAACAAGGCCTAGGGTTCATACTTTCACTAGTGCAAGTTCTCTCAACAATAATAACATAGATAGATCATATAACAATCCCTCAACATGCAACAAGGAGTCACTCGAAAGCCACTAATAGCGGAGAACAAACATAGACATTATGGTAGGGTACGAAACCACCTCAAAGTTATTATTTCCAATAAATCCGTTGGGCTATTCCTATAAGTGTCACAAACAGCCCTAGAGTTCGTACTAGAATAACACCTTAAGACACAAATCAACCAAAACCCTAATGTCACCTAGATACTCCAATGTCACCTCAAGTATCCGTGGGCATGATTATACGATATGCATCACACAATCTCAATTCATCTATTCAAACCAACAAATAGAACCTCAAGGAGTGCCCCAAAGTTTCTACCGGAGAATCACGACGAAAACGTGTGCCAACCCCTATGCATAGGATCATGGGCGGAACACGCAAGTTGATCACCAAAACATACATCAAGTGAATCACGTGATATCCCATTGTCACCACAGATACACACGGCAAGACACACATCAAGTGTTCTCAAATCTTTGAAGACTCAATCCGATAAGATTACTTCAAGGGGAAAACTCAATTCATTACAAGAGAGTAGAGGGGGAGAAGAAACATAAGATCCAACTATAATAGCAAAGCTCGCGATACATCAAGATCGTGCCAAATCAAGAACACGAGTGAGAGAGAGAGAGAGAGTAAAACACATAGCTACTGGTACATACCCTCAGCCCCGAGGGTGAACTACCCCCTCCTCGTCATGGAGAGCGCCGGGATGATGAAGATGGCCATCGGTGAGGGTTCCCCCCTTCGGCAGGGTGCCAGAACAGGGTCCCGATTGGTTTTTGGTGGCTCTAGAGGTTTTGCAGCGGCGGAACTCCTGATCTATCTTCTGTTCTGGATGTTTTAGGGTACGTAGGTATATATGGGTGCAAGGGGTACGTCGGTGGAGCTTTGGGGGCCCCACGAGGCAGGGGGCGCGCCCTAGGGGGGTGGGCGTGCCCCCCACCCTCGTGGCCAGCTCCCGTATCTTCTGACGTAGAGTCCAAGTCTATCTGGTGGCTTTCCTTCCAAAAATAACTTCTCCAGTTGATTTCGTTCCGTCTTGACTCCGTTTGATATTCCTTTTCTTCGAAATACTGAAATAGGCAAAAAAACAACAAATCTAGGTTGGGCCGCCGATTAATAGGTTAGTCCCAAAATTAATATAAAAGTGGAAAATAAAGCCCAATATTGCCCAAAATAGTAGATAACATAGCATGGAGCAATCAAAAATTATAGATACGTTGGAGACGTATCAGTCACCTTTGGAGAACGCAAGAACTACCGCACCAAGCTCACCGACTTCGACGACGCCCATATCCGCCTACCGTTCAATGCCATCCTTGGGTACCCAGCACTGGCCAAGTTCATGGCGGTGACTCATCACAGCTACAATGTCCTCAAGATGCCTAGAAGCGGCGGGATCATCATGGTCCCCTGTGAAGAAAGAGATGCGGTGTGCTCCCTCGAGCGCGCCTTCCAAGCCGCAGCAATCGAAGACCCCGAAAACGAAGGAATCCATTACCCTCCTGAGGCCACCCCCAAGAAGAAGCAGCTACTCCATGCAGGTCCTTAGGAGGGCGACACCACTAGCAGCACTACCTCAAGGCCGGCGCCCTCAGGTGGGGCTCCACCCTGTCGCGCATAGGAAAGTGCGCCCGGTGCCATCCTCGGGCAGGGCTCGGGGGCTCTCTTCTGGAGGGCCTCTGACCTCGCCAACGTCACGAGGGAGGCACTTGGGTACCACGTGGAGGCGTGCTTCGCGACACGTTTCCCTCGGGAAGGCATCAGGCAAGGAACGCTCAGTGCTCGGGAGTTCGTCGGCAAGACTATTCAGGAGCTGGAAAATGCAAGGGCCATGCGCGGTGACCGCCGCCCACCTCACGCCCCCCCCCAGGTGAGGATGGTGGGCAGGCGTCTGCGTCGACATCCCAGGGCTCAACCAGGCCGCATCTTAGGAGCGCTTCTGGCCTTCGCGCGTGGGACGTTGCGAGGGCCCACCTCACAGCAATGTTGGCATGCCTTTTGGCCTACCGAGCGTGGCTTCCACCTTCCAGCGCAACCTGTGGTGCATCCTGGCAGCTCAGGAGGCCAGGCATCACACAGTTCTGGCAGAGATGGAGATGGTCCTCAAGGAACCGCCCGGGCCCCCAGAGCCTCCCGAGGCTCAGGGCCCGGGTGGCTCATGAGGAACCGCCTCATTACTGCGCATCTTCAGCTACACCAACATCCCGTCAGCAACTAAACAAGGTGACATTTTGCAAGTTCATTTAGCTGGGAGCGCCCCTCGGGCTGCACCATTAGTAGGTTGCGTGGGTCCGTCCCTGTGGCATGTATCCTTCTATGTCTTTAGCTTACCTTGCTGGGAGCGCCCCTCAGGCTGCATCATCCCAGGCCTCTCGGGTCCTACCCGGTGGCATGTGTCGTTTTTTGCATTTACCTAAGCTAGTCTGCCTTCTCATGCATGGTTGATCTATGATTATCACCTGCTTGATTTTCACCCACCACTGGAGCTGCTCATACCGGCACGGGCCTGTGCTCGGGTCCGTCCCTGCAACGTCGACAAATTTGAGCGGTCAAGCTCTGGCTCGCGGCACGACCGCGCACGTCACCTCACCAAGCCCTCAGTGCCTTCACCTTCTCGCGAAGCAACCAGCGACAGACCAGCAATCACGAGAGCAACTTGTGCCCCACTCTGCGTTAACCTGCAAGAGCCTTCGGAGGATGACAGTAGGCGGTACTACGGGCTCCCTCTTCTCCCATGCAATTCACTCATGCGTTAAAAGGGGGGCTCCTGAGGATCGTGACTCAGGAGCTCTTACTATCTCTCCAGCCCTCACCCCCTAGCCTTGACCACGGCATCGCAACCTGGCATACCAGTGGCGGCTGAGCTCACTCCGGGGCCGGGACCTGAGGACGTAGAGCATGTAGAAGAGCGTGGGGAAGAGGGGGAGGTTCGCACGGGCCGACCTAGCTGCACTATGGCCAACGGCGTGCGAGCCTGGCACAGCACAAGGGACCGTCTCTCGACCGCCAAGATAAGTTTCGCGCCAGCGTTAATCAAACATCTTATCATAAAATCCCCACCTGTCGCAGCCCTGTTACGGCAATGTCGCCTCCCTTTCCTACCTTTTGGCAACTGCTTGGGCACTAAGGGGGACCTCTTGAGCATCGCGCCTCAGGAGCTCGTACTAGACCTCGGGCCACTCACCTTCTGGCCTTGACCACGGCATCACGACCTGGCATACCAGCGACGGCTGCAGCCTGCCTGGGGACCAGGACCCGTCGGCGTAAAGCACCAAGCTGTTGCGGGATGGAAAGGTAAGACATAGCCAAAACAGGACGTGCATTCCCAGATTTTCATAATAAAGATAATATCAACAAAAGCATACAGGCCCTTTAGACGCCCCCCGCGGGGTCCGTTTTGATTCCTCGCAGGGAACAAAAGAAGGAAGTACAAGAAGCCCTATCTACGCATGCCAGTGCCGTCGACGCCATCATCAATAGTGGGCTCTGGGAGGCCGGCGCCAATCCCATCCAGATCAGCGATGGCAACGCCCGGGCGCAGCGGCCTTGCTCCGGGCGCGGCGAGAGCTCGGGGGCATGTAGCTGTCGTCGCTCGTCTCCGGAGTCTCGTAGAGTTCGGGAGAATCGTTGGACTCCTAGGTGTTGCTGCTGCCGCCAGAGGGACTGCTGACGAAGCAGTCCTAGTGGCCCTGTCCGAGGCAGCACTCCAAGCGGCGGCCTTCTGCGTCGAAGACCTTGAAGAACATCATGGAGGCGTCGTCGTACCTGAAGTGGATGGCGAAGGCGCCTTCTGTGCGGCAAACCCGGGCAACCTCACCCCAGCCGCGAGTCATGAAGATCTTGCCCAGGGAGACGCCTTCCACATCCGCTCTGGTCGCCGGGGCATTACAGTCGGCGTGCTGCAGCCATAGGTCGAGGGGCCCCCTCGGTGGCATCTCGGCAAAGAAGAACTGGGGGATGCGGATCTAGGTGTGCGGAGGCATCACCGCCCACAGCACGAGCTCGCGTGAGGAGTCCATGGCGTGGACCCCTGGGGGAACAGCGTGTGCCACTGCGCTGCGGCGACCACGGCCGCGGTGTGAGTGGCGCCGATCGCCGCCTCTTCGTCCTCAGCCCTCGGCTTGGGCGTATAAAGGCAGCGGATACCCGGGAGGTGGCCGCTCGTACCAAGGCCTTGTCACCTCCCGCCTTACGACTACATCACGGCGGTGGACCGACCTCTTCTTCGACGGAAGCGGCCCAGGCTCGCCACGGGGAGTTTTTTCCTTCTCCGCAGCCGAGAATCTTCGGATTGGCACCATGGATGACGCTGCTGGCAATGGAGCGAGGAAGAAGAAGTGAGCGGAATGAGAAGAAATGAGCGACGGGGGCTCTGCCCCCTTCCTCATTTATAGGAAGAGAAGGCTAACAGGCGCCCCCCATGATCACAGGTAATGATGATTTTCCTCTGCATGCAGCAGGGACTCATCAAGTCGGGCAGTTGCCGAGGAAGCATGGGGAAGCGGGGGCACCGACGTCCAATCAATCGCCACGCGTCGACCAAGGCCGCAGGCTGTTGGGGCCCGCGGCACTCCATACTTGCCCTTTGGCTTCGCCTCGAAGCCAAGCCCGAGCGCGCCTTGGGCCTGGGGGCTAATGTCGGCGTTCTGGGAACGGGGGTCCCCAGACTTTCCTGCCTGCGGCCCACGGCGTGGCTCCACCAGCAGGCCCGTACGACCCATCTTCACCAACAAGCATTCAAGACCCTCGCGAGGGGCCGAGCCTCGTGAGGTGGATGACACAAGACTCCTCAGGAGCGGCCTCACCAGGCTGGCTCGTGAGGGGCGGAGAGACTGAGGCAAGGCGAACCTCGCGAGGATCCAATGACGCAAGCCATGACGACCACACCCAGGCGGGCGCCCGCGCGCGTAGAGTCCTTGTTTCCTCTTTGGTGCTAAAGGAGGCTAGCGCAGGCGCGGAGTCCCGACGCATCAGGCAAAGGTTTCCTTGTTGGTGCAATGAGACCAAGACCAGCAAGACGGCAGGGCGGAGCTCACCGTGGAGCCCAAGACGGCGTCACCACCAGAGCCTTTGGCAGGCGAAGACCGCTTTTGTCGGGATAAGATGTACTAGTTGTTCCCCTTCAACCTTGGCCGTTGTGGGATCCCTTCCCGCTCTATATTTGGGAAGAGGACCCGGGCCTCTATAAATAGGAGGCAAGTCATCTTGGATCGGATCCATTCCATCCAATTAGCTCACCAGCACAAGAACACCTCACCTCAGGAGGCTGTTCTTCCCCTTGTACTATTCATCCCCAGCCCAAGAGGCAATCCAGCACACCACACTGGAGTAGGGTATTACACCGCATTGGTGGCCCGAACCAGTATAAATCTTGTGTCTCGGTGTTCTTTGGGTTCGGCGAGTTAGTCCTCTAGATCGTGGAGTGCGAGAGCTTGGGAGAGGAGAGATCTTCGTGCGCACCCAAGTGTTCGAACCTTGAGGGTTTTGCCGGAACCCGTGATCCGACAAAATGCCATGTCACTCCATGCATACGCATGCATGTGTCCATGTCGTGAGACCTATATGTTTGAAAATTCCTTCTAATTTACTGCACATGCAATTAACTCGCACACAACTACACATATATGATTTTCAAAACGTTTTGGTTAGGCGTTGCATGTAGATGTAGTTCAAATTTGAATTACGGTCATTAAATGGTTAGAAATTCACATGTCTTTAAAAGGTCAAATGACCCCTAGAATTTTCCGAAATTTCACATTACCGTTGTAGTAGTGCACGTTAGACGTAGAAAAAAATTGAAGGTCGTAAGAGGAAGCTATCTCCCGTTCGTCATCAAACATGCATTGTTCCCTCTCAGAACCACGAACCTTCTAGCAAGTTGCTCAGGTTTGTGAGGGGTGTGTGTCCAAACTTTCGTCAAACATGCCAATTTCTTTACCACATCATCTTGGTGGCATGACATTACATCAACCAAGGTTTCATGTGTTTCTGATTTTTATTTGGAGTTAAAATGCCATGTCACACCATGCATACGTATTCATGCATATGTGTCCATGTCGTGATACAAATATGTTTGAAAATTGCTTCTAGTTTATTGCACATGGAATTAACTCGCACACAAGTACACAAATATGATTTTTCAAATCGTTTCGGTTACGCGTTGCATGTAGATGTACTTCAAATTTGAATTACGGTCATTAAATGGCTAGAAAATCACTTAAATATCTTTAAAAGGTCAAATGACCCCTAGAATTTTCAAAAATTTCACATTACAGTTGTAGTAGTGCACGTTAGGCGTGAAAAAATTGAAGGCCGTAAGAGGAAGCTATCTCCTGTTCGTCATCAAACATGCATTGTTCCCTCTCGGAACCACGAGCCTTCTAGTGAGTTGCTCCGGTTTGTGAGGGGTGTGTGTCCAAACTTTGGTCAAACATGCCAATTTTTTTACCACATCATCTTGGTAGCATGACATTGCATCAACCAAGGTTTCATGTGTTTCTGATTTTTTTTTATTTTTTGGAATTAAAATGCCATGTCACTTCATGCTTAATTGTGTCATAGCCATTAGACCAATATGTTTGAAAATTCCTTCAAATCACTGCACATGGAATTAAATCGCACACAAGTACACGAAATATGAGTATCCAAACCGTTATGGTTAGCTGTTGCATGTACATGTAGTTCAAATTTGAATTACGGTCATTAAATGGCTAGAAAATCACTTAATGTCTTAGAAGGTCAAATGACCCCTGAAATTTTCCAAAATTTGACATGACAGTTGCATTAGTACTACAAAATTTCTCGTTCATTTAAAACACCATCCGTTGGCACTTTATTCCAAATTCGTCTTTCACAGCTAATAAAAAATATCTACAACATCACACAGTTGTTTTCTAGGAACCGTTTGCGATGAAAATATCTGGGTCTATTTAAGTCTCCCTCCTTAAGCTTCGCCCGGCTCGTCTGCTCTAGTGCCGGTAACCCCCGAATCCACGAATCCCGGTCCCCATTCCCGCACCCCCTTCTTGCAAAGATGAAACCGTGGAAACGCTTCGTGAAGGCCCGTACGATGGCCGAGTCCGCCCCGAGCACCGCCGCCTGTGCCGAGAGCGCGGCCGTCTACGCCGAGAGTGTCGTCGCATCCGCATTGAGCGCGACCGCTTCCGCCGAGAGGGCGTCTGCGGCAGCCGACAGGGCAGCTGCAGCAGCCGAGACGGCTGCAGCTCCTGCCGTGACAGCGGCTGCAAATGCCGAGAGCGCTCGAGCTGCCGTCCGTGCCACTGATGTCGCCCTAGCTCGGGTCGAGGACATCCACGCCAAGATCGAGGATGCACACGCCAAGATATTCCATGCCACCTCGTACTCCAGCATTAAACCCACGCCTGAAAAGGCGGCGATGGCCATGGAGAACCTGCTTCCTCATGAGGTCGCCGAGCGGGAGCTGGAGATGCAGGAGGCGGCGGAGATCAAGGAGCGCCGGGAGGAGGAGTTGCGCATGGTCGAGGTCGAGGTAGAGAAGAGTCTGCCCATCATGGAATCGGCGACGGAGTACCAACGCGAGCTCTGGCGCAGCCACTACTATGAGTACTACAACCTTGAGGGCGGCGCTGAGGACGAGGATGCGGTCGACTTTAGTAGGGGGGACGCGGAGTCCAACAATGGCATGTCGCCAGGACAAGTCATCAACGTCTCATCTAACACCGGCAATGCATAGGCTGGCGCGGCGGTGGATTTTTAATTATGCGTACTTAGGCTTTGTTTTTAATGCTGGTCTTTTGTTAGAGCAATGCTTAGGTCAACTGGCTATGTATAATTACTAAAATTGCTCGATTCAGTAAGTGTGCACACAATCGTTCAAAGTGAATGGTCCGGCGGCACCGCGCGCGTTCAAAGTGAATGTGCCCATGCCTTGAGACCAAAATTTGATTTATCGAACTCATCCCATGCGCGTAAAGTAGAAGAATCGTTTGCCATACACACAATCGTTCAAAGTGAATGGTCCGGCGGCACCGCGTGCAAAGTTTCCCTCGACATTTCCAAAATTTTGGCCTATTGCCAAAATATCTACCCCCGCCCCCTTCCCCCCTTCCCCACCCCCTTTTCTCCCAGACCACAAGTCATGTTTCCCCTGTTTCCTCCTTCCTTTCCTTCCTTGCTAAGATATAGCCGCTGCCTCACTCTCGCCGTCCCGCATCCTACCGCCGGGGTCGCCATGGTCATCCTCAAAGACATCTCCAGTGGTTCCTCCTCCGGCGACTACTCCTTCACCACCCGGGTATGCCTCTCTTCTCTCTCTCAGGCTATGACTTGGAATGAAGGATTTTTACCCGGAGGTCGATTTGAGTCGTTTCTTCCTCTTATAGCTCCCGAAGACCATCAGTGGAAACGAATGGAGCGGGGTGGTTGAAGATCTATCTGCTTGTTGTCACCATTAATCTCCATGCGTCAAGCAACTTGCGTTTGATTTTGTGGACACTGGGAGGAAGTTTCTGGCATGTGCAGAGAAGGTTAGACCCTCTTCCGTTAGATGTGATTCAGACACTATCACGATCCCAACCCATTCATACCACACCTTCAACCAAACGCATCCTAAGACAGTGTCACAGTTTGTACCTAGTATCTTAAATTGTTGCCATCTCATCAGCGGTGCCATTAGAAAATTATTTGGCACCGCTTCAGCAGTTTGTGCAGCAAACTTTGGTCCAGACATCTGAGCACCCAAGCAGTAAAATACTAAATCTTTATGGCATGAAGGAACTAGGCACCGGAGCAACTACGTGCTCCGGAGTTCGGGTCCCTGATTTTTTTTCCGCTGCATCGGCTCGCCAGTTTAGGGCACCGGTGCGAGATGTAGCAACAGTTGTCTTTACATCAGTTTTGGCATACATAGTGGACGACCTTAGTGCTATTAGTTCTATGTTACTAAATTTGTGCATGTACACACCTGTTAGTATCAATTTGCTGTCATCCAAACACTATCGCTATGCTGTTGCAGTTATATTTACCTTCCTCATAAAATGTTCAATTTGTTATTTATTGTACATGAGTAAGAACTTGTAGCGTCGTTGTTGTTAATTATAGCTTCTGATGTTCTAGAATTTGGTTGTTGTCTCAGTACCAATTATTTCATTTGCACATTGATCTTTTTGAGAAGATATGTCATAATTAACATGTTTCTTCAGTTTTTCAAAATAGGCATTGGTGATTTTCTATGTTGCTATAAACCCATTTCCCCTACAATTGTTACTGATCTAGTTTTAAATATTATAAGATGAACGGAAGTGTTCTTACTTGGAGTGGGTTGATCAAGAGTGGCCACAGTCTTTGAAGATGTGCCTAATGAAGCTCTGGAGCATGTATGAGGAAGTGAACACAACTAGGCTTAGAGAAAGTCTTGTCAATGCTAAAGCATATTTCAATATGCGGGATAAAAAGTTGAAGGTGGAGAATGAGCTCATATTAAAAAAAGACTTTGCTAAGATTGTGTTGGCGAAGGAGGAGGCACCTTCCCAGTTGGCCTGTGCAAAACGGGTTCTTACTGAACTGAAAGCAGAGGTGGATAAGACGAGCCTGGATTATCTCGATTAGGGAAACAAATATATTGTTCTTAAGAAGTTGAACTAGCTATATGTTGTACTGTGATGTTTTCATGTACCTACCGTACTGTGATGTTATAATATATTTATGTGCCTGATATTAAATTGGCAAACATCTATTCGATATGAAATGTGAATTTGCATAATACTGGAATTATTAATTAACTAATAAACCTGCTAAATGTGTCATGGACCTTTGCAAACGGTTCTAGTAGTAAAAGCGGTTGCGATGGATAGCCCAATGCCACACAGTTTTCTTCATCAAATCGTGTGTGATATAGTTGATAAAAGCAAACAA
Source organism: Aegilops bicornis (assembly GCA_021605145.1). Taxonomy (NCBI): domain Eukaryota; kingdom Viridiplantae; phylum Streptophyta; class Magnoliopsida; order Poales; family Poaceae; genus Aegilops; species Aegilops bicornis. The sequence goes on along the minus strand of CM038669.1, from coordinate 514,098,704 downwards.
TTAACCAAGGAAGACCATGTGTGATAGTTACACCTTTCACACACGAGCCTACACATAAAACTGTGTGGGATTTACGTCCGAACGGAAACATTTTCCCTGGATTGACTGCGTGGGATGTACGTAAGAACGACCACGTATTCCTTGGATTGACTGTGTGTGATATACATACGACATAAATGTTTTTCTGGGATTCACCGTGTGGGATGTACACACCTACGGAAATGATTTTCTCGGATTACCGTGTGGGATATACATACCTACGGAAATGATTTCTGGGATTCACCGTGTGGGATGTACATACCTACGGAAATGATTTCTGGGATTCACCGTGTGGGATGTACATACCTACGGAAATGATTGGGTTTCGATGCCTCGTCCGATCGCACACGGCTGACACAGGTCGTGGAGGGCTGTCCTCGTCGATTTCTGGGTGGTGTGGGAAGGACACCCTATCGCACACACTCACTTGGCGACGGTTCCAAATGATGTGGCGGAAAGGGGTAAAAAACTGATTATTTGGGATCGACGTGCACCTGTGTTAGTTTAAGCATCATATATTAGTATATGCCATACCTATCCATTTTCTGTACCTATTCCATGTGTCGGCATACTATGTTTTTCCAGTTAAATGTTGTTCTTTCGTAATAGATGTCCAAAAGGAAGAGGGTAGTGATACATGTTAAATCAGATAGATCAGCAGCCACAAAAAACACAGGCCCAACTGTACCACACTTTACCCCTACTCCAGTGGCCAAACCCCTATTAGAATTCTTTGAGAGCCCAAGGTGTAGTCTTGTCTATGATATCAATTCAAAATTTGAACTCCTAAATTTCTGCATTTGCCTTACCTTCTCTCTTGTATGAAAACTAATTTCAGATGAATCTCCTTGCTCAAAGGATCATAGGGTCTCACGACAATATTGGGCTCTGCATTGCTCTTGTCAGTACCTCTTGCCCTTTGTCAGCATACTTACACTCATTGCTGTTTGATTATGTAGCATCACTGTAAATGTTCGCTTCTTTATCCCCCCTTTGCTTGAAATTAAAAGATCTATATTTACTCTTAGATAAATGTAGAATTAACACAATGGGTATGAAGTTTTGGATTGCTCATGTCAGTACCTGTTGTCATGTACTCCCTCTGTATCAAATTAATTGTTGATCAATTGGATGTATTTAGAACTTAATAGTGCTAGATACATCTATTTGAGCGACAAGTAATAACGGACGGTGGTGGTATTACTGTACTTGCATCGCGAGATAGTTGACTGTCTAGCATTACTCTGCATCTTATCTGCCCTGCCCTCCACTTTCTCCAAATTATCATATCTACATTTACTCTTACCAAAATGTTGAATAAAGCCAATGCCACTTCACACGTTGATGTCTGCATTCCTCTTGTCAGTACCTTTTGCCTTGTAACGCTGTACTTAATTAATTGCTATTTGATTATGTATCATCAGTCTGCACCTGAGCTTCATTGTCCTCTGTTTCTTCCAATATTATTTGATCTATATTTACTCTTTGCAAAAATGTAGAATAATGGCAATGCTTATAAAGAATTTTCTTTGGGGAATTTATTGAATTATCCTTCCATCAACATGGAGAAGGGCTTCGTCCAGCCCGTGTTAGCATGTAAGGTAAGTTCATCCTTCTCAAGCCTTCAAATTTTGTTCTAGTATAGATTTGGATAGGCATCATTTCCTCCACTGCTGTTTACTTTGCTATTTACATCTGATTGGATGTTTGCAACAACTACCATTTTCAAATTGTAGTTGTAAAAACATGTTCGTTATGCAGAACAGATCCATTTATTTTCTTATATAATTGTGAAACTTGTTACGTGTCTCCTTGTTTCTCTTTCAGAGTCGTATCTCTTATGCCAGGCAGAGCTTTAGGGAAGATAGTGAGGCAAACCATCTTGAGGATAGCGAGATGACCCTGTGGTCTGTCTTGATGAAGACGGTGAGTTGAAGCTACTCACCGGCAGGTGTGAGACAACCTCTATGCGATCATTTGCCTCAATCGATTCGACTTCTTGAGTCTCAACTTAAAGCGAAATGGCTTGCTTCAGCTCAGCTCTGACTTGAAGTCAAAGATATAATGAAGATGTCAGGGGACTGCCGTGCGCACTATGGTGCCATACAGCTAGGGATGAATCATCTATCGTTGACACAACTGAGGTCTCATCAGCATGTTCGGCTGCTTGCGGGGCCCGACCTTGCCAGGCCTAGTGCCTTCTGAAGTGCTCTCAGTTTTGTATATTCTTTTGTCGGCGCATTTATATGCACTAGTGGCGACCTTTGATGCCAAGTGTATGTAATCAGCGGTCATGTTGCGCTTTATTATCACCGGTAGCGAACTTTGATTCGCAGTGGATGTAATATGTCGTAATTTCTTTATTGTATAGTCTAGGTTTATTCTCTGGTCGGTATGCAGTAATTTAGGCCGGAAGGTTCAGTGGATCTCAGTGTTGTCGGTCTTCAGGCCGATCTGTTACTCATATGGGCCAAAACGTGCGCCTATAATCATCTTGGGCCATTAGCAGGTCTAAACCTATAGTAGTTTCCCGCCTTTAACAGGCAGAGAAAAGTTCTGGCCAGCTGGGCCAGAGAATACCATGGGATTTTAACAGGCTAAAACCTAAATTGGGCTAGAGCATTGAGCCAAAAATAGGACGAGCAGTTAACAGGCCAATTGAGCCAAAAATTCACGGGCCAATACAGGCCGAAACTGCCTAAGGCCCATGTTGGGCCCAAATAGAATGAGCAGTTAACAGGCCAAAATATATCTCGGGCCTATTTGGCCCAATAAAATTGTGGGCTTTAAGCAGGCTGGTATCGACACGGGCCATAGGCCTAAAAGTGTCACGGGTCATTATGAGATGGGTTGTAAGCAGGCCGGATGCAATGAGGGCTGTAATTAGGCCCAACTGTTACGCGGGCCATTAACAAGCCGATAGGCCAGTTGGGCTGAAATTTATCCACGAAGACTACAGGCCATTAATATGCCTAAAGTTACTTCGGACAAGAAATAGCCCAGTTTCTGCGTGGGTCGTTAAATGGCCTAAAGTTAAACCAGGCCGACAATGTCCCAGGTACTCCACGGGTCGCTAATATGCTTAAACTATTATTGGGCCGAACTGGTAAACGGACATTTAACAGGCTGAAATACGAACCTGTCTTAGAATGGGCCCAAAGGTACAATGGCTTGTTAACGGGCCTGATCCGATATGGGCCGTAATTTGGCCCAAAACACGGCAGGCTGTGAACAGGCCTGATCTGCTATGGGCCTCAATTTGACCCAAAACATGGCAGGCTGTTAACGGGCCAGCCCTCTAGTGTCTGAAAAAACATGGTGGGCCTTTAGCTGGGCTGGCCTTTTCACCGGAATGGGCCTCTATTGGGTCGTGCCACGTGTCGACGTATCATAGGCGCCTCTTGTCCAATGAGTGGATGACATCTGTCCCAACGCGAAGCTGACACGTGGTTCCGTCGGCCAATGAGAATTTTACACGTGGAAAATCCCCATTGGTCCGGGCTGTTAACGGGTTATCGGATCCAAAACCGGACCCTATAGCTTAACGGCGAGCCATTACGGTCGATGCCACGTGTCGGTCACCCTTGACGAAACCACTTCTATGACGCGCGATTTATCGTCATGGAAGTGGACACTTCTGTGGTGATAATTTTGGTAATGTCATGGAACACTTCTACGACAGCACAGGTATGACTATCTTGATTCTGTCATAAAATCGTCATGGATGTACATGCATGACAGAAAACATGACCTACTGTGACAAACACGTATCATCACGGAAGTGTCTTTTTTTTGTAGTGATGCCTCCTATTTATGATGATTGCAATATTTATGAAAGTGGGTTTGGAAGAGTGTCAACTTTAGATAATAATCATCCCACTATTCTGGAGGGTGTTGAATCTTATTATAATGATAAAAGTGGATTTGGTGAGGTCATGACTTTATTTAGTTATGATTCCACTACTCTAGAAGAGGTTTCAACTGATTTTGATGTGAACAAAGTTGCTACTTACGATGATTATTTTGATGATACTTATGTTTTAAAAAGTAGTGATAATAATTATAATAATTTTGAACATCCTTGTTCTCTACATTACTCTTTTAATGTGGAAACAGTTTGTAGTATTCGAGTCTCATATGATACTCCCACTATTACGAATGAGAAGAAAATTGCTTATGTGGAGAGTAGTAAAATTTCTATGCATGTGGATCATGAAAAGAATGTTTTCTGTGATAGCTATATTGTTGAATTCATTCATGATTCTACTAAAAATTATTATGAGAGGGGAAGATATACTCATATATACCTCAATAATATCAAGTTTCCTCTCTACGTGTTGAGAATCTTGAAGTTTTGCTTGTTTTGCCTTCCTATGCTAGTTGATTCTTGCCCCCATAAATTATTTGCTCATAAAATCACTACGTATAGGAAGTGGGTTAGGCTTAAATGTGCTAGTCATATGCTTCATGATGCGCCCTTTGTGTTCCGATTCTTATCTTCTATGTGAGCATCATTGAAATCATCATGCCTAGCTAAAAAGGCATTAAAGAAAAGCTCTTGTCGGGAGACAGCCCAATACTTATACCTACTATTTTTGTGTATTACCATTATTAAGCTATTGTAGTAATAATGTTTTATAGATTTTGTTTGAATAAAGTGACAAGTAAAGCCTTTGGGATAGCGTGGATCATAGTTAACTTGATTCTGTGCAAAAACAGAAACTTTTGCGTCCATTAACGAAATTGTTGAAACTCATAGGAGCATCCAAAAATTCTGATTTTTTACACATGATTGATATGGAAATTTCCTACATTGTCCTAACTTTTAATAATTTTTGGATTTACACAAGTATGGTTATTGTTCAGATCATTCACTACTGGAATCTGGCACCTTGCCATCTGCCATGGCAGATGGCAAAGGCATGGTCAGCAGATGGCAAAGGCTTTGCCATCTGCCAACAGATGGCAAACAGTTTGTCTAAAACCACGCGGTAAAGGCTTCTTTGCCGTCTGGCGGCTGATGGCAAGATCACGTGGCTTTGCCATCGGTGGCGGAATGGCAAAGCCTCTTAACTGAGGTTAGCCACGTTAGAAGGCTAACGACATACTTTGTCGCGCCAAATAGATGGCAAAGGATGCGGCTCTTTGCCGTCGCCAACAGATGGCAAAGGCTGCATCTTTTGCCATCTGCCAGCACATGGCAAAGAGCTTTGCCATCTGCTGGCAGATGGCAAAGAGCCCAAATAGGCCAGCCCAAATTTTACATGTAGATGACACGTGGCCTCCTTGCCATCTGCCAGTAGATGGCAAAGTGACTATATTGCCCCATTTAATTTTATTTTTTCTTATATCAATTCATTTTCACCTTCCAATGAAATCAGATAGCAATATAGGGGCATGAACAGATCTAAAGAACACAAACCACAAGCATAGACTCGGAGAAGACCGAGCACGACCAATCGTGACGTCACTTCCCTTAATAATTATATCATTACACTATACACGTTTCACAACTATAATTTGAACACCTGCTTGCCATAAATAAATATATGTTTACACTATACACAAGTGAATCATGTTGTGTCATTTACATGACGGGTAAATTAAATGAACATGTCTTGATTAGGTACGACATACTTTGGACAAGGAAGAGACCTGCAGATAAATAACACAATTAAACAAACAAATCTTTGAAATATAAGTGTTCCGCATTAAGCTTTCTAGTAAGGAAAATATCGGAGATGGCTTGCTAGCTTTCACCTCTAGATCACCCCATGGCAACTTGATACATCGAGCAAGAAAACATTCCCCAATGTTTACAAACCTTTGGTGCAAAATGACATTCATGGGATCTGAAGACATCACTAAGAAATATCAGGTTCTATATGAGTCGACTTATTAAAGAACGAGAGAGCAATGAAGAAAAGTGCGATTACATTAAATCAAGGCCAAATGATACATTGCATGCATCGGTAGTAGAAAAATAAATGGTGTCTAATATTATATTTTCCCCTTCCAATAGAGAGACTCCTTCTATATGTTTAACCAGTGATTAATTCGGTTACACCAAATAAACATAGTTCTAAATGATACCAACATTTTTATGAAACAAAGGACAACCAAAATTAACTCCCTCGGCGTGGAAACTTCATGTCCTTTCAACTCTGAAATTCCACCAAAGGTAAGCATACAATAATTTTATAGTGTATAATTATGCAAAAGAAGAACATGTTACGTGTGTAGATAGCGCAAGGTGGCATATTATCATTGAGAGCATATATTAGCACATAGTATGATGAAAATTGGAACCGAATGTAATGTCAGCATGTCTTTCTCCTTATTCTGTATATCATCATTTCCTCTACACTTGACATGATAGGTTGAGAAAAAAAATATGAGTATCCAGATATGTACATAGTTATGGCTAGATTCCTTGTTTTGTCCAAGAAAGATAAGTCATGAGCCCATCATCTTATTACAGCAAGGCACATCTCTCTCAGTGGTGCAAGAGGTGTAAATTTTATATTTTCTTTTCAAGAAAAAACTCCTGCAATTTCCAAATGCATGGCGCGACATTGGCTGCAACGTCGACAATGGTGCTTATGCGGGTGAAGTACAAGGCCGTTGGGCTCAAATCCTTGGGGAGTTCTGCATCCATTAGATTTGACTCAAGAGGTTGCTTCCATTAGATTTGACTCAAGATGTAGCCGGACATCTCGGAGGGTTACCACATTAGTTGTGCAAGATCAAAACACATAATTACAAGCCACCCTTTCCGATGTTTATATTTGCCTGTTTTCCTCCACAGGCTAAGCACATCTTGAGCAGATCACGATCTCTGAATTCTCGGCAGGGATATGCGAGAGATGAGGACGATCGGCGTGTCTTTGCGGTGGAACACGTCCAAAACCTTGATATCGGAGTGGCATGCAAAGACGTCGGCGCAGCTGACAACAAACTGTAAAGTAAGTTTGGATGTAAGGCTGGAAGCATCATGATACATATGTTGATCTTTGTTGTAATGTGTTCATTGGATATGCGAGATATGAGGCCGATGGTGCGTGTCTTTGTAGGCGTGAGCGTGCGAGCAAGAGAGGGGCATGGAGCGAGCCGGTGGCGGGCGGCGTGACGAGAGGAATATAGGCCCAGCTGACAACGAACTATACTTTGGATGCAAGGTTTTAGCATCATGACATATATATGTTGCTTTTGTTGTAGTAATGTGTTTGTTCTCTTCTTTTGTCCTATCAGATCTTATATCTCCGTCTCTCTTACCAGATAGATCATACTTGTACAATATTGTATCTGTATGTCCCTTAACCAGTTAGATCACTATTATTAAGGTAAGATTGATCATGTCATTATGTTTTCTATCTGAGACTGACATATGCGTAATTATTTATCTACAAATGAAATTTTGTTCCTAAGAAACCAATGGTAATTGGCATGGTAGCAATGTTTGTAAATGTTATTTTAGCATCACTTGGTCCAATCTAATTGCCTGATTTTTTCGTTGAGAAATTTCGCAACTTCACTGCCAAATGGACTACCAGCTACAAGCAAAATACTTACTGTGTTGACTCACCATGACAGGATCATATCACAAATTGACCTTGTGGCACTACGCTTTATACTCGGATGAACCATGTGATGCGTACTAATTTAGTTTCATCAAGATATCAATATAATTTATGTTTTAGAGCAGGCATATAAATCTGTTTTCTACTCCACTTATTAATTTATTTCATTGGATTTATGCTTATGTTTCTATGTGTCGATGGTATTCTCTTTGCCAGACAATGTTAAAGCTCATGACGGATATGCTGATTATCCTAAACAGAAGAATAATATGCATTTACATCATAAACTTTATTAGAATCATGGTTTTAAGCCTCTAATATAATTCTTTATTTCTTTTGTTTCAGGGTCAAATTGCTTCGCGGTTCACAAATTTCAGGGTATTAAAATTGTCACTCAGAACATGATCTTTATTTCTTTTGTATTATCATTAGTATAATTCTATTCAGATGCATAATATGATTGATAAGGTTAATCCCTCGAGTTCCAACACAACAGTTTAACAAGATATTTTTAAAATAATAAATCACTAGCCCGTGCATTGCACGGGTACCACATTAGTATATGCTAGTTAGGCAATCCTAAGAAGAGCTGGTAAATATCAAGAGGCATATGCATACAACCGTACTACCGTAAAAGGAAATAGGGAAGAACTCACCCGATCGAGCCAAGAGAACAATGAGAACATCCAGCTTACATGCAACACATCGGTGGTAAAACTGCTGCTGTCCCTAAACTGAAGAAAATATCAAAGAAATTAAACCATCATTACCAATGAGTGGATTTGTAAGAAAACCAACAACATGAAGATCCTTGATGTAGTAGTAATTAATAGGATATCGATATGAAGAAAATGATATTTGGTTGAAAGTAATCCAGATGTAGGCCAACTGCAAAAACACAACTATCTACAAATAGAAAACATGGGTTGGCATACAACAATCAGAAGCGGACCTTGCTCATCATCACTTGATACTAAAACTTTAAATATTGATGCAGAATTCTTGAACCACGAAAACAAACTACAACAAACAAGCTGAAATCTAATACTCTACACATGCTGGAATCATGTTTTTACTACAAAAATGAAGGCATAAACAAGCTAAGTATCTCAGTTGTAGCTACCAAACCAGAAGGATTGCTACAGTACCTTCAGTTCAGCAACACAGTTCGGCGAGGTTGCAAAGTGGTGTTTGTCGCCTCTGTTGTCGTCGTTGTAGGAACCCAGCCCCATCCAAACCCTAGATGATTGAAAAAATAAATTAGGTGGACATGAATTAGAGAGAGGAGCTCACACAAGGAATTGTAGTCAAAAGGAAGGCGGAAGTAAACCTAGTTGTGCTCTTGGGCACAAAAGTGAGCTTGATGTTGGTGCAGGTCTTAGGCGGAACGCCCACCTGCAACCATTTGTCCTCCCAGAAATTGGTGGTCGTCCCGTCACCCAGCTTTATGTAGGAGCAGGCCACGAAAAGGCGGATGCCACCTTGTCGAGGTCAGTAGGCACCAAATGCCATGGGTATTATCATATTTCTCCAAAATTGAGTGAAATGGTGCCTTTGGGATCCATACATGTGTCAGAGCCAAGTGCATTTTCAAAAAGCAATTTTTTGGTATGATTTCTAGATCAAAGTGTCTTTTCATTAATCAAAGTTCAGGTCCAGGAGAAATATTCATATATGCACATGTATTGTTGACTATCTCAGACTTAACTTTCAGGAAAACTGCATGCACCATCAAGACAATCCTCCGAGTCGGCGTTAGCACATCAACGAATATATGCACACTCTGATTCCTGCCAACTCTCAGCTCAGCACCTAAGCCATCCATTAGCACATCAATTGTGAAATCCTCCGAGTCTACGTTCCATCTAATTGTTTTCCCCTTCACATATGATTTCCTACCGCTTGGTTCCTTCAATAGAAACCCTTGAAGAACTAGGTCTAAGCTAAAAATATTCGTTGGCTCCAACCTACAAGTTTCAGGTAAAAACAGCACAGATAAAAGGCTATTTCAAACAAAGCACTGAGGTTGGGGCATGAGGTTGAGCGTGTGGCTGGGGCTCGGGAATTCACTTTCGTCTGGCGACTTGGGGGTTGGCGACTCCATGGATGCTTGACCAGCAGCTGTGAGCCAACAGCCGTGAGCCTGCTCCCCTCCGCCGCTTTGCCAACTTGGTGCCGCAGCTCTAATCGCCCCTTGAACATGGCGCTTCGCCTCCGCCGCCTTAGGCCCACGCCGGCGTCGCGCCAATGAGCGGCAGCGAGCGACCGTGAGCCACGGTGCCCGCCTCCCGCCGCCTTGGGCCCCTTGGCGTCGCCCGCGCCTCCGGCCGCCGCTTGCTAGGGTTCTTTGTCGTGAGTCGGGGTGGAGAATGGATAAGATGTGTGTGTGTGCTAGCTGAGGGGGTGTGTCAATTGAATACGTATGGATGTGGGACCCTAGGGTTGCCATGTCATCAATCCATGACACAAACATTTCAACCAATGAGAACAAAAAGAACCCCACAGTTTTTTTATCTAGAAAAAAATAACCCCATCTCTTTGCCATCCGCCAAATAGATGGCAAAGAATCTTTACCGTCTGTTGGCGGATGGCAAAGAGGTGGGGCTAGTACGCCGTTACACTCTTGGCGGCCACAGGATTTGCCAACCTCTTTGCCATCTGCTGGCAGATGGCAAAGATTATTTGCCATCCACTAGAAGATGGCAAAGAATTGGCTGATAGCAACCATGTTATTTGCCGTCTGTCAGTTCTTTGCCATCTGTTTTTTATAAGCAGATGGCAAAGACGTTCTTTGCCATCAGCTGGCAGATGGCAAAGAGCTGGCTGATGGCAAGTTCCCAGTTTCCAGTAGTGATTACGGACTATTCTGTTTTTGACAGATTCAGTTTTCAATGCATAGTGTGCTTGTTTTTTATTTTCTATGGCTTATATTGGTCAATATAAATCATAGAAAGGATACGGGATAGTAGGCACTGTTTGATAACAATTATGAATCTTGTCTTGACAGTACCAAAGTGAATGATTTGCTCTTTATCATACTAACCTATCTCACAAAATTCCGTTAAGTTTTATGAGTGGAAATACCCTAAGCTTAGGGATGCCCAAGGCACCCCTAGGTAATATTCAAGGAATACCCAAGCAACTAAGCTTGGGGATGCCTGATACATCTCCAACGTATCTATAATTTATGAAGTATTCATGCCATATTTACAACAATTCTATATGGTTTTGCTATGATTTGAATGGAACTAACCCGGACTGACATTGTATTCAGCAGAACTACCGTGGTGTTGTTTTTTTTTGTGTAGAAATAAAAGTTCTCCAAATGCAGCGAAACTTTTTGACGGTTTTTTTGGAACAAAAGAGGCACTACAAGCTTCGTGGGAGGACCAGAAGATAAGGGAGATGGCCACAACCCACCAGGGCACGCCACCCCCCTCTGGCGCGCCCTGGTGCCTAGTGGGCCCCTCGAAGCCCATCTCAGCATGAAACCGACGCCAAAAAATCCTATAAATACAGAAACCCCCACAAATAACCCTAGATCAGAAGTTCCGCCGCCGCAAGCCTCTGTAGCCACGAAAAACCAATCTGGACCCTATTTTGGCACCCTGCCGAAGGGGGAAATCATCACCGGAGGCCATCTTCATCATTTCGGCGGCCACCGCGATGAGGAGGGAGTAGTCCACTCTCAGGGCTGAGGGTTTGTACCAGTAGCTATGTGTTTAATCTCTCTCTCTCTCTCTCTCTCTCTCTCTCTCTCTCTCGTGTTCTTGATTTGGCACGATCTTTATGTATCACGAGCTTTGTTAATATAGTTGGATCTGATGGAAATATGCCCTAGAGGTAATAATCAAGTTGTCATTGTTATATTCCTTATTCATGATAAAATTTTATTATTCATGCTAGAATTGTATTGATTGGAAACTTAAATACAGGTGTGGATACATGTAACATCCCAAAATTTCAATTTGGAATGTTATACATTAGATCATCATTGCATATCACATTTTATTGCATTTTGGTTGGTCCTAGAAATTCTACGCGACTCAAGGACCCTCGGAGAGAGTTGGGGATTTCGTTATTTTCATATTTGAGTTTTCTCAAATTTTGAAAATAGGATCATTTGATTTTATTTATTTTATTTTAAATTATTCCAATTATAAAAATAAGAGAGAGGGAATAAAATGACTTTCCCAAAATAAAGGAATATTGAGGATTTAATAAAAAAATCAAATAAGATTTATTTCGGAGTTTTATTGCTATTTTATTTGAATTTAGGAAAAATTGCACGTTTTCAAAACTGCATTTTAGGGCCAAGAAAATGTTCATCTCGTTCTAAATATTTTATTTAGATATAGAAAATTGGTTTTGGCATTTTTAGTTTTTTATTTATTTTTCTAGGATTTCTTTTCTGTTCGACGTAATTGTTTTTTTTAACTCCCGCGCCCGCCTGGGCCGAAGCCCAGCCGAGCCAGGCCGGCCCACCCCGCGTCACCGCCTCCCCGCCGCCGTCTCCGAATCGGAGACCGCCGCCACCGTCCGAGTCCGGGAGGAGCACGCCTCCCGGGGCGCCCCCTTCCCCAAGCCGCGCCCTCTTAAATAGCCCCCCCCCGCCGCCTTATCCACGCCACCTCGACCTGCCCGCTTCCCGCAGCCGCCGCTTTCATCGTCGTCTTGTCGCCCTTCGCTTGCAGCGCCAACAGCCGACGCCCGCCGCCGCCCGCCGACGCCACCCCACCACGCCGGAGCCCCGAGTCCAGCCGGAGTCCGACGAGGTAGTCGCGTCGTTCGCCGCCCGTTTTTTTGGAGAAAAACCGATCCGGTTTTTTTAGAAACCCTAGATTTTTTTTATTTTGTTAGATCACTTTATTTATTTAGCGAGTGTTCGCTCATTCGTTCGTTTTAACGGACGAATTCACCGTTTAGTTTCAGTTAATGAACGTTCGTTCGTTAATCTGTTCGTCAGCTTATCTTTTCGCTCGTTTATCGGAATCAGGCGATTCAAGCGCCTAGAGTTTCGTCTCGAAACCCTCTTTCCGTTTAACCAACTCAAACAAGTTTTTGCTTCTATAAAATTTGACTTAGGTCCAGATTAGTAAACGAAGCTTGTTTCTTTCGCCGTTTGACTTTTGTTGCTTCGTTTGTTTCGATTCTTTTTGCAAACCGGAGTTCTTAAGTTGAACTTTCTTGTTAGACCTTTTATGTGAGTTTTCCCTGTGCATTAGATGAGTACTTATTGTATGTTTGTTTGTTTGCGATAGAGTACCCGGAGTGCGCCGCTTGCTACTTTGAACCTCTAGGTTTCACGGATCATCAGCAAGGCAAGTAACACTTTGATCATATTCCCTTTCATACCTTGTTTTTATTGCATTAGATCAATCCTCAAGCATTGCATGACTAGGATCTAATTAAATTGTGGGTTTTGGGAAAGTAGATGAGGTAGTGCCTATTACCTGTTTTATTACCAAACCCTTGGGAGTTACTTCTACGTTTGCTTATATTGCCATGCTATGCTAGTAGACGTGGATTGGGTGAGTGTATCCATGACAGATGTGAGATTGTTAATTAATGGTTTATTCAAGGTGGCAAATTTAATACACATCTGGGTGGACTGAGGCACCTGGTTATTCCAGCGATTGCCTATTTTACTCTATGGACCGCCACCCAGACTCAAAGGGATCATGAGATTATTCATGCTAGAAACTTCGTGTGCGGCCACAAGATACTATGGGCTCTAGCATAGTTGTTTAAGTCGTGCGAACTCTTACAGTGGTAGACTAGCAGATGTAGGGGAAAGTAGGTGTAACGGTCTACCCATCGTAAGGTGCTAGCGCTTCTGAAAGACTATGTCTCGGTCATCCGTTTTCTCAAACATCATGTAGTGCGAGAATCCCAAAGGAGGAGATCGAGTCTTGTGGGGAAAAGTGCGCAAACCTCTGCAGAGTGTATAAACTAATCATGGTTAGCCGTGCCCCCGGTTATGGAGATCTTGAGTATCTAGTACTTGGATTATCATGTAAATCTCATCATGTTACTTTAATTAATATTGTTGGGTTTTAATGATGATGCTTAATTGGGATTGAGAATGCTGTCAACCAGTCTCAATGTTTAAACAACCACCATGATAGTTAAATAAAATCCATTTCCTTTGCAGTAGGGAAAAATTGGTTTTACGCAAAACTGTAACCATAGAGCTTTCCACCAGCCATATATGCATGCAGTATAGCCTATTTCTATTCATACTCTCTATGTGTTACATTGCCAGCATATTCCATGTGCTGACCCGTTTTCGGGCTGCAACGTTCATGTTGCAGACTTTTCAGACGACGAGTAAGGTGCCTTTAGGTCGTGGTTCTATACTCAGTGATGCTGTTGGAGTTGATTAACTCGCTTAACTTCCAAGCCTTCCGCTGTTTTCATTATTAGATGGCCTTTAGCCATATTTATTGTAATAAGTTCTCTTTTGAGACCTTCGATGTAATAAGTGTGTTATTGCTACTCCGTTATAAATCCTTCAAATCTTTGTGCGTGTTATTCTTGATTCAGGGATGACACTGAAGCACAGAGATCAGACTGTTTGAGGTCTGGTCGCTACAAGATGGTATCAGAGCACACGCTGATTGTAGGACACGACCACTAAGCTAAGGCCCTAGATCACTACTCACTCTTCTCTTTTCTGACTCCCCATCTTTTCTATTCTTTTAGGATGGCGGATGCAAGGAACAAGTTCACGCAACCGGATGAAGATACACCCTTTGGACGTCACTTGAAGGAAGTCACTAGATACCTGAACATCGTTGTACCAAGCTTCACCGGGACCTACAACGCCACTTTACCTGAAGAGGAGCACTGGATGATTCAAGTTCAAGTTCCGGAAGGACATTCACGCGATCGAGCCCATAGAGTTTTCCTTTTATGCACCAACCTGGAGTCTAGGAAAGAGTATGGCAGCCCACATCACCATGGGACGCATTGGAGAAGTTTACCGCAATGATCTCAAGGATACTATCTACCAGATTTATGGGCGCCGACATGAGCAATGGGAGATGATCAGCACCAGGAAGGATAGATCAATCGCAGCTTTTATCCAGGAGTTAAACCAGCACATTTGATGCCAGGAGAACCATATGTGCGCAGGCATGATAGATATGAAGAAGGCCTTGACCAAGATCACGGAGCTGGAAGAAGAACTCAAAGCTACACGTGAAGATTATATGGAGGAAATCGAAGTATTAGTGGAGAAGAATGATGACCTGACCAGAAAGCTAGGAGTTTTCATGGGAGACCCCGCGCCAGGAGGAGAAGATGACGATCCCACTTGCCCGGAGAACTATATCATCATCGACGACACCGACTCGGACCCAGACGACAGCGATGATGACTATGTTGATGAAGCCGGAGCGGATATCATGGAGTCTTCATCGGAGCAGTTTTTCTAGTCGACCACCATAACAGTAGTAGTATTTCCCCCAAGTATCTAGTATAGTCCGAGCACTTTTGTAACGATAGATAGACCATTGTATGCCTTTGCTTGAATTGAATGAAGTGATTTTGTTTGCATTTGTCTCATGTGCATATGGGTAGTGTTTTCTCTCTAGACCTCATTCTATTCTATATTCTCATCTTTTCTAAAACCCCAGATGCCTCCGAGACGCGACACCGGATTTGTTTTCCCACCGGAGATCACTCAGTTGATTCAGCAGCAGAATGTCTTGATGCAAGCACTAGTACAGAACCAAGGCAACAACAACAACAACAACAACCCACCACCACCACCTGTTGACCATTTGACCCGTTTCTTGAGACTGAATCCGCCGGTGTTCTCCAGTAGCACCGAGCCGATTGTTGCAAATGATTGGCTCCGCAAGGTTGGAAGGGAGCTTACCACTGCAGGATGCACAGATGTGGAGAGAGTGCGTTTTGCCGCACATCAGCTTGATGGACCCGCAGCATCATGGTGGGAAAATTACACAGCCACACACCCTATTGACCTTTGTCACATGGGACGATTTGACAAGCCTTCGTCTTGCCCATGTTTCATGAGGAGCTATGGCCATGAAGTAGCGTGAGTTTCACAACTTACGCCAAGGAGGACCTTGTAGGGCCCGATTATGTGGAGGACTTTAGTAAGTTAGCACGTTATGCCCCGGATAGCGTTACTACTGAGATGCAGCTAAGCAGGAGAAATTTCTGGAAGGACTGAATGATGAGCTGAGCATAAAGTTGATGGTAGCAACTTTCAACAACTACCAGGAGTTGGTAGATCATGCTCTTATGATTGAAGGGAAGCAGCAGCAGATTGAAAACCGCAAGAGGAAGTACGGATAAGGGAAGTACAGTGCGGAGCTCGGTGAAGCCACGTTTTACCCGAAACCGGGAGGACAATTTCAGCATACCCATGGAGGAGGAATTCGCATAATAATAATGGCTCCAAGAATGGTAGCAGGAATGGAGGAAGCAACGGCCAGAACCGTACCAACCCGTCAACCCCAGCCAAGAGAGACCTGAGCCAAGTCACTTGCTTTAAGTGTCAGAAGACTGGACATTATGCCAATGAATGTCCTGAAGCCCAGAATGGGAAATGGCAATGGAAGCTCTGGGAAGAATCCGAACCCTTTCAACAGGGGACAGGTGAACCACGTTAACGTGGAGGAGGTTGAAGCCCAGCTAGATGCAGTATTAGGTAAGTTTTTGGTTAAGTCATTTACTGCAATCGTTCTTTTTGATACTGGTGCATTGCATTCATACATATCGAGGGGATTTGTGTATAAGTATAAACTGCCCACCAAGGTTCTTAGAACACCTATGTTAGTAAGCTCACCAGGAGCGGAGTATATGGCTAGTCGAGGATGTTTCCAAGTGCCATTGAGTATAGGTAGGCATGTTTTCCCCTTGGATTTAATCATTCTGGAATCGCAAGGTTTGGATGTGATTCTAGGTATGGATTGGCTATCGATGTATGGAGGAAACATCGATTGCTCCAGTAAGTCGATTTTTCTTACCACCCCAGAAGGAAGAAGGATCAAGTATGTGTCACGGCATGAGCCGAAGAGAACTCAAGTAAATTCCTTATCAGGAGTTGTGCATGAGGAAGTACCAGTGGTGAAGGATTTCCCTGACGTATTTCCAGAGGAGTTGCCAGGTATGCCACCAGATAGAGACATTGAGTTTTTTATTGAGCTTTTGCGAACCTGGGGCCGATATCTAAGAGACCGTGCGGATGCCCGCACAAGATTTGGAGGAAATTAAGAAGCAGATTAAGGAGTTACTGGATAAAGGTTTTATTCGCCCAAGTTCTTCACCTTGGGGATCGTCAGTACTTCTAGTGGAGAAGAAGGATGGATCATTAAGAATGGTTGTTGATTATCGAGGATTGAATGAAGTAACAATCAAGAACAAGTACCCCCTACCGATGATCAATGATTTGTTGACCAATTGCAAGGAGCTAAGGTATTTTCCAAGATCGATTTGCGATCAGGGTGCCATCAGTTGAAGATTCGAGAGCAGGATATACCTAAGATGGCTTTTACCACCAGGTATGGGCTGTATGAGTATACCGTTATGTCATTTGGTCTGACTAACGCACCTGCTTATTTCATGAACATGATGAACAAGGTGTTTAGGGAGTTTTTGGATAAGTTCATCATGGTGTTCATCGATGATATTTTGGTCTACTCGAAGAATGAAGAGGAGCATAAGGAGCATTTGTGTTTGGTACTTGAGAAGCTCAGAGAACATCAGTTATATGCCAAGTTCAGCAAATGTGAGTTTTGGTTGAAGGAAGTTGGATTTCTCGGACATGTTATATCCGGAGAAGGAATAGCAGTGGATCCCACCAAGGTTGTCACTGTGAAAAACTGGGAAGCCCCAACAACAGTGGGAGAGATCCGGAGTTTTCTTGGACTCGCAGGATACTACCAAAGATTCATTGAGAATTTCTCGAAGATTGCGAAGCCTATGACGGAGTTGTTGAAGAAAGATACTAAGTTCAAATGGACTGAAGAATGTGAGGCGGTTTCGGGAGTTAAAGAAACGTTTGGTTACATCACCAGTGTTGATTCTGCCAGATCAGCGCAAGGATTACGAGGTATATTGCGACGCTTCACGTCGAGGACTTGGAGCAGTGCTTATGCAGGAGGGAAGAGTTGTTTCGTATGCTTCACGACAGCTTAAGCCCCATGAGTTGAATTATGCCACACATGATTTGGAATTAGTAGCCATAGTGCATGCATTGAAGACTTGGAGACATTTTCTCATTGGAAACCATTGTGAGTTGTACACGGATCACAAGAGTTTGAAGTACATCTTCACGCAGAAGGAGTTGAATCTCAGGCAAATGAGATGGTTGGAGCTCATCAAGGATTGTGATATGAGATTGCATTATCATCCCGGAAAGGCTAACATAGTAGCCAACGCGTTGAGACGCAAGAGCCATGTCAACACACTCTTAACCGGAGGGTTACCAAAGGAGTTAGCCGAGGATCTTCGCGAGCTATGTTTGGAAATAGTTCGAAGAGGCTATGTAGCAGCATTGGAGATTCAGTCTACTTTGATGGATAAGATCAGAGAAGCTCAAAAGACTGACGAGGAGATTGCCTCTATAAAAGAGAAGATGAGCAAGAGAAAAGCTAAAGGATTTCGTGAGGATGAACACGATACCCTATGGTTTGAGGACCGCGTTTATGTGCCTAATAACCCGGAGATCAGGAAGTTGATTCTGCAGGAGGCCCATGATTCACCGTATTCGATTCACCCAGGAAATACCAAGATGTATTTGGATTTGAAGGACACATTCTGGTGGACCGGAATGAAGAAGGATATTGCGGAGTATGTAGCAGTCTGTGATGTATGTCAGAGAGTGAAGGCAGAGCATCAGAAGCCAGCTGGATTGTTACAACTATTGCCGATACCCGAGTGGAAGTGGGATAAGCTAGGCATGGATTTTATCACGGGATTGCCCAGGACTCGTTCAGGCTATGACTCAATATGGGTTGTAGTCGATCGTTTGACGAAGGTAGCTCATTTCATCCCAGTAAAGACTACTTACAGCAGTGCCAAGTGTTGGGGAACGTAGTAATTTCAAAATTTTCCTACGATCACGCAAGATCATGGTGATGCATAGCAACGAGATGAGAGTGTTGTCTACGTACCCTCGTAGACCCACAGCGGAAGTGTTGACGCAACGTAGAGGAAGTAGTCGCATTTCTTCACGATCCAACCGATCCAAGTACCGAGCGTCACGGCACCTCCGAGTTCTGCACACGTTCAGCTCGATGGCGTCCCTCGAACTCCGATCCAGCCGAGTGTTGAGGGAGAGTTTCGTCGACCTGACGGCGTGGTGGCGATGATGATGTTCCACGGCGCAGGCTTCGCCTAAGCTCCGCCACGGTATTCTCGAGGTGTAATATGGTGGAAGGGGCACCGCACACGGCTAAGGAAAGATCTCAAGGATCAACTTGTGTGTCATGGGGTGCCCTCTGCCCCGTATATAAAGGAGGGAAGGAGGAGGGCTGGCCGGCCAAGGGAGGTGCGCCAGGTGTCCTACTCCTACTAGGAGTAGGATTCCCCCAATCCTAGTCCAACTAGGTTTCCCCAAGTGGGAAGGGAGAGAGAGAGGCGCCCCTTCTCCTAGTCCTAATAGGACTAGGGAAGGGGGAAGGTCTTGACCAGCACTTGGGCCCCCTTCTCTCCTTTCCACTAAGGCCCATGTTGGCCCATTAGTATTCCGGGGTTCCGGTAACCTCCGGTGACTTGGTAAAATTCTAATTTCACGGAACACTTCCGATGTCCAAACATAGACTTCCAATATATGAATCTTTATGTCTCGACCATTTCGAGACTCCTCGTCACGTCCGTGATCTCATCCGGGACTCGAACAACCTTCGGTACAGAAACATCATAACAACTCATAGTAATCGCCATCGAAGCGTTAAGCGTGCGGACCCTACGGGTTCGAGAACTATGTAGACATGACCGAGACACCTCTCTGGTCAATAACCAATAGCGGGACCTGGATGCCCATATTGGCTCCTACATATTCTACGAAGATCTTTATCGGTCGACCGCATAACAACATCGTTGTTCCCTTTGTCATCGGTATGTTACTTGCCCGAGATTCGATCGTCGGTATCCAATACCTAGTTCAATCTCGTTACCGGCAGGTCTCTTTACTCGTTCCGTAATACATCATCTCACAACTAACTCATTAGTTGCAATGCTTGCAAAGGCTTATGTGATGTGCATTACCGAGAGGGCCCAGAGATACCTCTCCGAGCAATCGGAGTGACAAATCCTAATCTCGAAATATGCCAACCCAACATGTACCTTCGGAGACACCTGTAATGTACCTTTATAATCACCCGATTCGTTGTGACGTTTGGTAGCACCCAAAGTGTTCCTCGTGCAAACGGGAGTTGCATAATCTCATAGTCATAGGAACATGTATAAGTCATGAAGAAAAGCACTAGCAACAAACTATACGATCAGGTGCTATGCTAATGGAATGGGTCATGTCAATCGGATCATTCAACCAATGATGTGATCCCGTTAATCAAATAACAACTCCTTGTTCATGGTTAGGAAACACAACCATCTTTGATTAACGAGCTAGTCAAGTAGAGGCATACTAGTGACACTCAGAGGTTTATGTATTCACACATGTATTATGTTTCCTGTTAATACAATTCTAGCATGAATAATAAACATTTATCATGATATAAGGAAATAAATAATAACTTTATTATTGCCTCTAGGGCATATTTCCTTGAGTCTCCCACTTGCACTAGAGTCAATAATCTAGATTACACAAGAATGATTCTAACACCCATGGAGTCTTGGTGCTGATCATGTTTTGCTCGTGGAAGAGGCTTAGTCAACGGGTGCGCAACATTCAGATCCGTATGTATCTTGCATATCTCTATGTCTCCCACTGGACCAAATCCGGATGGAGTTGAAGCGTCTTTTGATGTGCTTGGTTCTCTTGTGAAATCTGGATTCCTTTGCTAAGGCAATTGCACGATATTGTCACAAAAGATTTTCATTGGACCCGATACACTAGGTACAACACCTAGATCGGTTATGAACTCCTACATCCAGACTCCTTCATTAGCTGCTTACGAAGCCGCTCTGTACTCAGCAACACATGTAGAACCCGCCACGACGCTTTGTTTGGAACTGCACCAACTGACAGCTCCTCCGTTTAATGTAAATACGTATCCGGTTTGCGATTTGGAATCGTCCGGATCAGTGTCAAAGCTTGCGTCGACGTAACCGTTTACGACGAGTTCTTTGTCACCGCCATAAATGAGAAACATATCCTTAGTCCTTCTTAAGTACTTAAGGATGTTCTTGACCGCTGTCCGATGATCCACTCTGGATTACTTTGGTACCTGCCTTCTGACAAAGGCACACATCAGGTCTGGTACACAGCATTGCATACATGATAGAGCCTATGGCTGAAGCATAGGGAACATCTTTCATTTTCTCTCTATCTTCTGCGGTGGTCGGGCATTGAGTTCTTACTCAACTTCACACCTTGTAGCACCGGCAAGACCCCGTGCTTTGCCTGCTCCATGGTGAACTTTTTCAAAACTTTGTCAAGGTATGTGCTTTGTAGAAAGTCCTATTAAGCGTATTGATCTATCTCTATAGATCTTAATGCCCAATATGTAAGCAGCTTCACCGAGGTCTTTCATCGAAAAACTCTTATTCAAGTATCCCTTTATGCTATCCAGAAATTCTATATCATTTCCGATCGGTAATATGTCATCCACATATAATATCGGAAATGCTTCTGAGCTCCCACTCACTTTCTTGTAAATACAAAGCTTCTCCAAAAGTGCATATAAAACCAAATGCTTTGATCACACTATCAAAACGTTTATTCCAACTCCGAGAGGCTTGCACCAGTCCATAAATGGATCATTGGAGCTTGCACACTTTGTTAGCTCCTTTTGGATCGACAAAACCTTACGGTTGCATCATATACAACTCTTCTTCGAGAAATCCATTCAGGAATGCAGTTTTAACATCCATTTGCCAAATTTCATAATCATAAAATGCGACAATTGCTAACATGATTCGGACGGACTTAAGCATCGCTACGGGTGAGAAGGTCTCATCGTAGTCAATCCCTTGAACTTGTCGAAAACCTTTTGCAACAAGTCGAGCTTTATAGATGATAACATTACCATCAGCGTCGGTCTTCTTCTTGAAGATCCATTTATTCTCAATTGCTTGCCGATCATCGGGCAAGTCAACCAAAGTCCACACTTTGTTCTCATACATGGATCCCATCTCAGATTTCATGGCCTCCACCATTTTGTGGAATCTGGGCTCACCATCGCTTCTTCATAGTTCGTAGGTTCATCATGTTCCGGTAACATGACTTCCGAATAGGATTACCGTACCACTGCAGTGCGGATCTTGCTCTGGTTGATCTCTGAAGTTACTGTAGAAACTTGATCTGAAGTTTCATGATCATCATCATTAGCTTCTTCCCTATTTGGTGTAGGTGTCACGAAACTGTTTTCTGTGATGTACTACTTCTCAATAAGGGAGTAGATCTGATTATCTCATCAAGTTCTACTTTCCTCCCACTCACTTCTTTCGAGAGAAACTCCTTCTCCAAAAAGTTTCGAATTTAGCAACAAAAATCTTGCCTTCGGATCTGTGATAGAAGGTGTACCCAACAGTCTCCTTTGGGTATCCTATGAAGACACATTTCTCCGATTTGGGTTCGAGCTTATCAGGTTGAAGCTTTTTCACATAAGCATCGCAGCCCCAAACTTTCGAAACGACAACTTTGGTTTCTTGCCAAACCACAGTTCATAAGGCGTCGTCTCAACGGATTTAGATGGTGCCCTATTTAAAGTGAATGTAGCCGTCTCTAAAGCATAACCCCAAAGCGATAGCGGTAAATCAGTAAGAGACATCATAGATCGCACCATATCTAATAAAGAAATGCGATTACGACGTTCGGACACACCATTACGTTGTGGTGTTCCGGTGGCGTAAGTTGCTTGAAACTATTCCGCATTGTTTCAAATGTAGGCCAAACTCGTAACTCAAATATTCTCCTCCACGATCAGATCGTAGAAACTTTATTTTCTTGTTACGATGATTTTCCACTTCACTCTGAAATTCTTTGAACTTTTCAAATGTTTCAGATTTGTGTTTCATTAAGTAGATATACCCATATCTGCTCAAATCATCTGTGAAGGTGAGAAAATAACGATATCCGCCACGAGCCTCAACATTCATTGGACCACATACATCAAGATGTATGATTTCCAATAAATCTGTTGCTCTCTCCATAGTTAGGAGAAGCGGTGTTTTAGTCATCTTGCCCATAAGGCACGGTTTGCAAGTGCCAAGTGATTCATAATCAAGTGACTCCAAAAGTCCATCAAGATGGAGTTTCTTCATGCGCTTTACACCGATATGACCTAAACGGCGGTGCCACAAATAAGTTGCACTATCATTATCAACTCTACATCTTTTGGCTTCAACGTTATGAATATGTGTATCACTACTATCGAGATTAAGTAAAAACAAACCATTCTTCAATGGTGCATGACCATAAAAGATATTATTCATATAAATAGAACAACCATTATTCTCTGATTTAAATGAATAACCGTCTCGCATTAAACAAGATCCAGATATAATGTTCATGCTCAACGCTGGTACTAAATAACAATTATTTAGGTCTAATACTAATCCGAAGGTAGATGTAGAGGTAGCGTGCCATTGCGATCACATCGACTTTGGAACCATTTCCACGCGATCGTCACCTCGTCCTTAGCCAATCTTCGCTTAATCCGTAGCCCTGTTTCGAGTTGCAAATATTAGCAATGAACCAGTATCAAATACCAGTGCTCTGCGAGTATTAGTAAGGTACACATCAATAACTTGTATATCACATATACCTTTGTTAACCTTGCCATCCTTCTTATCCGCCAAATACTTGGGGCAGTTCCGCTTCATTGACCAGCCTGCTTGCAATAGAAGCACTTTCGATTTCAGGCTTAGGACCAGACTTGGGTTTCTTCTCTTGATCGACAACTTGCTTGCCGTTCCTTTTGAAGTTTCCCTTTTTCTTTCCTTTGCCCTTTTTCTTGAAACTAGTGGTTTTGTTAACCATCAACACTTGATGCTCCTTTTTGATTTCTACCTCCGCGGCTTTCAGCATCGCGAAGAGCTCGGGCATTGTTTTGGTCATCCCTTGCATATTATAGTTCATCACGAAGCTCTTGTAGCTTGGTGGCGATGATTGGAGAATTACATCAATGACGCAATCATCCGGAAGATTAACTCCAGTTGAATCAAGTGATTGTTATATCCGGACATTACGAGTATATGCTCCTTGATGTAACCGTTCTCCTCCATCTTACAGCTATAGAACTTATTGGAGACTTCATATCTCTCAATCCGGGCATTCGCTTGGAATATTAACTTCAACTCTGGAACATCTCATATGCTCCATGGTGTTCAAAACGACGTTGAAGTCGGTTCTAAGCCGTAAAGCATGGCACACTGAACTATAGAGTAGTCATCGACTTTGCTTTGCAGACGTTCACAACTTGGCGCAGCCCTTGCACCAGGCACGGCACCTAACGGTGCTTCTAGGACGTAATTCTTACGTGCAGCAATAAGGATAATCCTCAAGTTACGGACCCAGTCCGTGTAATTGCTGCCATCATCTTTCAACTTTGCTTTCTCAAGGAACGCATTAAAATTCAACGGAACAACAGCACGAGCCATCTATCTACACATCATAGACAAGCAAGATAATATCAGGAACTAAGTTCATGATAAATTTAAGTTCAATTAATCATATTAATTAAGAACTCCCACTTAGAAAAATATACATCCAAGTCTCTAAGTGATTGAGTGATCCATATAAACTACACCATGACCGATCATCACGTGAGATGTAGTAGTTTCAATGGTGAACATCACTTTGTTGATCATATCTACTATATGTTTCACGCTCGACCTTTCGGTCTACGTGTTCCGAGGTCATATCTTATATGCATAGCTCGTCAAGTATAACCTGAGTATTCTGCGTGTGCAACTGTTTTGCACCCGTTGTATTTGAACGTAGAGCCTATCACACCCGATCATCACGTGGTGTCTCAAAGACGAAGAACTTTACATAGCGGTGCATACTCGGGGAGAACACTTCTTGATAATTTAGTAAGGGATCATCTTATAATGCTACCGTCAATCAAAGCAAGATAAGATGCATAAAGGATTAACATCACATGCAATCAATATAAGTGATATGATATGGCCATCATCATCTTGTGCTTGTGATCTCCATCTCAAGTACCGTCATGATCACCATCGTCACCGGGCGCGACACCTTGATCTCCATCGTAGCATCGTTGTCGTCTCGCCAAACTTATGCTTCTCGACTATCGCTACCGCTTAGTGATAAAGTAAAGCATTACAGGCGATTGCATTGCATACAATAAAGCGACAACCATATGGCTCTGCCCGATTGCCGATAACTTCGGTTACAAAACATGATCATCTCATACAATAAAATATAGCATCACGTCTTGACCATATCACATCACAACATGCCCTGCAAAAACAAGTTAGACGTCCTCTACTTTGTTGTTGCAAGTTTTACGTGGCTGCTACGGGCTGAGCAAGAACCGTTCTTACCTACGCATCAAAACCACAACGATACTTCGTCAAATAGACTCCGCTTTTAACCTTCTCAAGGACGGGCGTAGCCACTTTCAGTTCAACTAAAGTTGGAGAGACAGTCTTCCACAAGCCATCTATGTGCAAAGCACGTCGAGGAACCGGTCTCGCGTAAAGAGCACGCGTAAGGTTGGTCTGGATCGTCTTTCCAACAATACCGCTGAACCAAAGTATGACATCTTTGGTAGGCGGTATGACTTGTATCGTCCACAACTCACTTGTGTTCTACTCGTGCATATGACATCTACGCATAAAACCTGGCTCGGATGCCTTTGTTGGGGAACGTAGTAATTTCAAAATTTTCCTACGATCACGCCAAGATCATGGTGATGCATAGCAGCGAGATGAGAGTGTTGTCTACGTACCCTCGTAGACCCACGGCGGAAGTGTTGGCGTTAGCGTAGAGGAAGTAGTCGTACTTCTTCACGATCCAACCGATCCAAGTACCGAGCGACGGCACCTCCGAGTTACGCACGTTCAGCTCGATGGCGTCCCTCGAACTCCGATCCAGCCGAGTGTTGAGGAGAGTTTACGTCGGCCTGACGGCAGGCGTGGTGGCGATGATGATGTTCCACGGCGGGGCTTCGCCTAAGCTCCTTCACGGTATTCTCGAGGTGTAATATGGTGGAAGGGGCACCGCACACGGCTAAGGAAAGATCTCAAGGATCAACTTGTGTGTCATGGGGTGCCCTCTGCCCCGTATATAAAGGAGGGAAGGAGGAGGGGCTGGCCGGCCAAGGGAGGTGCGCCCAGGTGTCCTACTCCTACTAGGAGTAGGATTCCCCCAATCCTAGTCCAACTAGGTTTCCCCAAGTGGGAAGGGAGAGAGAGGCGCCTTCTCCTAGTCCTAATAGGACTAGGGAAGGGGGAAGGTGCTTGACCAACACTTGGGCCCCTTCTCTCCTTTCCACTAAGGCCCATGTTGGCCCATTAGTATTAGGGGGTTCCGGTAACCTCCGGTGCTTGGTAAAATTCCTAATTTCACCGGAACACTTCCGATGTCCAAACATAGACTTCCAATATATGAATCTTTATGTCTCGACCATTTCGAGACTCCTCGTCACGTCCGTGATCTCATCCGGGACTCGAACAACCTTGGTACAGAAACATCATAACAACTCATAGTAGCCATCGCCGAAGCGTTAAGCGTGCGGACCCTACGGGTTCGAGAACTATGTAGACATGACCGAGACACCTCTACGGTCAATAACCAATAGCGGGACCTGGATGCCCATATTGGCTCCTACATATTCTACGAAGATCTTTATCGGTCGGACCGCATAACAACATACGTTGTTCCCTTTGTCATCGGTATGTTACTTGCGAGATTCGATCGTCGGTATCCAATACCTAGTTCAATCTCGTTACCGCAAGTCTCTTTACTCGTTCGTAATACATCATCTCACAACTAACTCATTAGTTGCAATGCTTGCAAGGCTTATGTGATGTGCATTACCGAGAGGGCCAGAGATACCTCTCCAGAGCAATCGGAGTGACAAATCCTAATCTCGAAATATGCCAACCCAACATGTACCTTCGGAGACACCTGTAATGTACCTTTATAATCACCCGATTCACGTTGTGACGTTTGGTAGCACCAAAGTGTTCCTCGTGCAAACGGGAGTTGCATAATCTCATAGTCATAGGAACATGTATAAGTCATGAAGAAAAGCACTAGCAACAAACTATACGATCAGGGTGCTATGCTAATGGAATGGGTCATGTCAATCAGATCATTCAACCAATGATGTGATCCCGTTAATCAAATAACAACTCCTTGTTCATGGTTAGGAAACACAACCATCTTTGATTAACGAGCTAGTCAAGTAGAGGCATACTAGTGACACTCTGTAGGTTTATGTATTCACACATGTATTATGTTTCCTGTTAATACAATTCTAGCATGAATAATAAACATTTATCATGATATAAGGAAATAAATAATAACTTTATTATTGCCTCTAGGGCATATTTCCTTCACCAAGTTGGCTAAGATAGACATGACCAGGATCGTATGTCTGCATGGAGTTCCGAGGAGCATTGTATCAGATAGAGGAACCCAGTTTACCTCAAAGTTCTGGAATCAGTTGCACGAAACTTTGGGAACCAGGCTACAGTTCAGTACAGCTTTTTATCCGTAGACAGATGGAAAGACCGAGAGAGTCAATCAGATTTTGGAGGATATGCTAAGAGCTTATGCGCTATATTATGGATCTAGTTGGGACGAAAATTTACCGTATGCAGAGTTCTGTTACAACAACAGTTATCAATCCAATTTGAAGATGGCCCCTTTCGAAGCCTTGTACGAAAGGAGATGCAGAACCCTGCTGTTGTGGAATGAAGTTGGAGACCGCCGGTTGTTTGGACCGGATTTGATTAAGGAGTCTGAACAGAAGGTGAAGTTGATTCGTGATAGGCTCAAGGTAGCCCAGTCCAGGCAGAAGAGCTATGAAGATTCTAAACGCAAGGAGATAGTGTACGACGTCGGAGATAGAGTCTATCTTCATGTATCTCCACTTCGAGGAGTTAAGCGCTTTGGAGTTAAGGGAAAATTAGCGCCACGTTTTGTGGGACCATACAAAGTTTTGGAGCGTATGGGAGAAGTTGCTTACAAGTTGGAGTTGCCCGAAGGATTGTCAGGAGTTCACGATGTGTTCCACATTTCCCAGTTGAAAAAGTGTCACGCAGAGATGGCTGATATACCGCCAAGAGATACAGTGCCGCTGGAAGCGATTCAGTTCGATAGTGATTTGACCTACGAGGAGAAACCATTCAAGATTCTCGAAAATGCCAGCCGAGTCACCCGCAGCAAGGTTATCAGGTTTTGTAAAGTTCAGTGGGGCCACCACACCGAGGATGAAGCCACCTGGGAGCGAGAGGAAGATCTGCTGAAGGACCACCCTCACCTATTTTCTAGCCAACCTGAATCTCGAGGGCGAGATTCATCTTAAGGGGGGTAGGTTTGTAACATCCCAAATTTTCAATTTGGAATGTTATACATTAGATCATCATTGCATCTCATATTTTATTGCATTTTGGTTGGACCTAGAAATTCTACGCGACTCAAGGACCCTCGGAGAGAATTGGGGATTTCGTTATTTTCATATTTGAGTTTTCTCAAATTTTGAAAAGAGGATCATTTGATTTTATTTATTTTATCTTCAATTATTCCAATTATAAAAATAAGAGAGAGGGAATAAAATGACTTTCCCAAAATAAAGGAATATTGAGGATTTAATAAAAAAACAAATAAGATTTATTTCGGAGTTTTATTGCTATTTTATTTGAATTTAGGACAAATTACATGTTTTCAAAATTGCATTTTAGGGCCAAGAAAATGTTCATCTCGTTCTAAATATTTTATTTAGACAGTGAAAATTTGTTTTGGCATTTTTAGATTTTTATTTATTTTTCTAGGATTTATTTTCTGTTCGGCGTAATTGTTTAAAAAAACTCCCGCACCCGACTGGGCCGAAGCACAGCCGAACCAGGCCACGGCCCGCCTGCGCCACCGCCTCCCGTCGCCGTCTCCGGATCGGAGACCGCCGCCGCCTCCCGAGTCCGGGAGGAACACGTCTCTCGGCGCCCTTCCCAAGCCGCCGCCCTCCCCACCCCTCTTAAATAGCCCCGCCGCCGCCGCCTCACCCTGCCACCTCGACCCACCCGCTTCGCCGCTCATACCACCCCTTCGCCGTCGTCTGGCCGTCGCCTCCGCCGCTTGTCGCGCCCGCTGCCGACGCCACCCCACCCCGCCGGAGCCCCGAGTCCAGCCGGAGTCCGACGAGGTAGTCACGTCTTCGCCGCCGGTTTTTCGGAGAAAAACCGATCCGATTTTTTTGAAACCCTAGGTTTTTTTATTTTGTTAGATCGGTTTATTCGGTTTATTTATTTAGCGAGTGTTCGCTCGTTCGTTCGTTTTAACGGACGAATTCAACGTTTAGTTTCAGTTAACGAACGTTCGTTCGTTAATCTGTTCGTCAGTTTTTCTTTTTCTCGGATTTGTCCGTGATTATTTCTGACCGCGATTTCTGATCCGATTTAGTTTATCTTTTCGCTCGTTTATCGGAATCAGGTGATTCAACCGCCTAGAGTTTCGTCTCGAAACCCTCTTTCCTTTTAACTAACTCAAACAAGTTTTTGCATCTATAAATTTGACTTAGGTCCAGATTAGTAAACGAAGCTTGTTTCTTTCGCCGCTTGGCTTTCGTTGCTTCGCTTGTTTCGATTCTTTTTGCAAACCGGAGTTCTTAAGTTGAACTTTCTGGTTAGACCTTTTATGTGAGTTTTCCCTGTGCATTAGATGAGTACTTATTGTATGCTTGTTTGTTTGCGATAGAGTACCCGGAGTGCGCCGCTTGCTACTTCGAATCTCTAGGTTTCACGGATCATCAGCAAAGCAAGTATCACTTTGATCATATTCCCTTTCATACCCAGTTTTTATTGCATTAGATCAATCCTCAAACATTGCATCACTAGGATCTAATTAAACTGTGGGTTTTGGGAAAGTAGATGAGGTAGTGCCTATTACCTGTTTTATTACCAAACCCTTGGGAGTTACTTCTACGTTTGCTTATATTGCCATGCTATGCTAGTAGACGTGGATTGGGTGAGTGTATCCATGACAGATGTGAGATTGTTAATTAATGGTTTATTTAAGGTGGCAACTTTAATACACATATGGGTGGATTGAGGCACCTGGGTATTCCAGCGATTGCCTGTTTTTCTTTATGGACCGCCACCCAGGCTCAACTGATCATGAGATTATTCATGCTAGAAACTTCCGTGTGCAGCCACAAGCTACTATGGGCTCTAGCATAGTTGATTAAGTCGTGTGAACTCTTACAGTGGTAGACTAGCAGATGTAGGGGAAAGTAGGTGTAACGGTCTACCCATCGTAAGGTGCTAGCGCTTCTGAAAGACTATGTCTCGGTCATCCGTTTTCTCAAACATCATGTAGTGCGAGAATCCCAACGGAGGAGATCGAGTCTTGTGGGGAAAAGTGCGCAAACCTCTGCAGAGTGTATAAACTAATCATGGTTAGCCGTGCCCCCGGTTATGGACATCTTGAGTATCTAGTACTTGGATTATCATGTAAATCTCATCATGTTACTTTAATTAATATTGTTGGGTTTTAATGATGATGCTTAATTGGGATTGAGAATGTTGTCAACCATTCTCAATGTTTAAACAACCACCATGATAGTTAAATAAAATATATTTCCTTTGTAGTAGGGAAAAATTGGATTTACGCAAAACTGTAACCATAGAGCTTTCCACCAGCCATATATGCATGTAGTATAGCCTATTTCTGTTCATACTCTCTATGTGTTACATTGCCAGCATATTCCATGTGCTGACCCGTTTTCGGGCTGCAACGTTCATGTTGCAGACTTTTCAGACGACGACTAAGGTGCATTTAGGTCGTGGTTCTATACTCAGTGATGTCGTTGGAGTTGATGGACTCGCTTAACTTCCAAGCCTTCCGATGTTATCGTTATTAGATGGCCTTTAGCCATATTTATAGTAATAAGTTCTATTTTGAGACCTTCGATGTAATAAGTGTGTGATTGCTACTCTGTTATAAATCCTTCAAGTAATGTGCGTGTCAGCATTACTGATCCAGGGATGACACTGAAGCACAGAGATCAGACTGTTTGAGGTCTGGTCGCTACAATACATAAACAAATACTATGTCCCTAGTGCGCCTCTGCAGGACTAGCTCGTTGATCAAAGATGGTTAAGGTTTCCTAACCATAGACATGTGTTGTCACTTGATAATGGGTTCACATCATTAGGAGAATGAGGTGATGGACAAGACCCATCCGTTAGCTTAGCATATGATCGTTCAGTTTATTGCTATTGCTTTCGTAATGTCAAATACATATTCCTTCGATCATGAGATTATGCAACTCCCAGATACTGGAGGAATACCTTGTGTGCTATCAAACATCACAACTTAACTGGGTGATTATAAAGATGCTCTAAAGGTATCTCCGAAGGTGTTTGTTGAGTTGGCATGGATCGAGATTAGGATTTGTCACTCCGTGTATCTGATACGTCCATTTAGCATCATGCTTTTATGTTGATATTTATTGCATTATGGGCTGTTATTACACATTTGAGGAATTTTCCAAGCCTCACAAAACCCCTAAAAATAACCAACATTTAAATCTCATCAAATGAGTCCAAGAAAATGTTCCTGTTATTCTGTGAAAATATTGGCATGAGGTGAAATTGAAACCAATATTTTTGGAGTCACAAAAATATTTTATTTGGGCCTTTGATTTAAATCAATAATATATTTGGGCTGGAATTATTTCTGTCATATAAGAAATAATGTCCAAATAATCCTAAACTGATATGTTCCATGTTGGATATGATCTAAACAGTGGGAATGTACAGTTAGGTGATTTTTGGAAATACCTAAGTATTTTTAGAAAAGCCACAAAGTTACAGAAAAATAGAAAACAGAAATAAAAGAGAGAGAGAGAGAGAGAGAGAGAGAGAGAGACTAACTCGCTAACTTACGGCTGGGCCGCCCACCCGGGCCGCAAGGCCATATCACCTACCTCGCCAATAGGCAGAGGAGGGAGAAACAAGACGCGCGCGCGAGGCGCCACGCCTCCTCCTGCTTGCCGCCGAGCCTCTGGACGCGTGGGTGAACGCCCTGGCGCCGTCTCGATCCGCCCGACCTCTCTCACTCTCCCCTTGCTCTCTCCCTCGCCTCCGCACCCCGGACCCGAACACGTTCGTCGCCGCCGCTCGGCACCATCGCGCCCACCGCCTCCCCCTAGCCTCTCCAATGCACCAAGGAGCTCCGCCTTGAGCACCTCCCCCTCCTCGCCGAGCAAGGCACCGCGGGAGCCCCTGGAATGCCACCATCACCGTCGTCTTCAACCTCCAGCGCCGGAGATCGCCGGCAGCACCACGTCACCATTCGGCCTCCCCCGAGCACGCAGACGCCTCCAAATGACGCGGGGTGAGCCCCTCTTCGTTTCGCCCATATCCCCGTCGCCCCGCACGTTCTCGAGCGCTAACGCCGCCGTGCGGTAAATGCGTCGTCGTGGCTGAAACCACAAGATAGCTCGAAACCGAGCACACCGCTGTGCTCAACACGCTTCCAGGAGCCGGGAGCGCCCACCCATTCGACCTACCGTGCCCCTAGCGCCAGCCCGCACCAACCCCGAGCTCCAGCAGCCGCCGCGGGCTCCACTCCGGCGAACTCCGGCCACCCCAGCTCTAGCCGCTGCCACGAGTGGATGCGGACGAGTTCCATCTCTGTTTAGATGCCCTCAGCGCACCCAGCCGCTGCCTGTAGCTCAACTCCGGTGAGCCTCAGCCGTTGGTTTGGTCGTCGCCGGTCGAACTCTGGCACTGGAGCCACTGCCATGTGGGCCCAAGTGCCTAAACTAATTAGTATTATTTCTCTGTTAGATTAGCACTAACCACAGTGGGCCCCGCCTGTCAACGTTGACTTGGCCACGTCAGTTTTAATGGGTCCCACATGTCACCTCTATGTGACTATGTGTCATCGACCGATGAAGGCCCCACTGGTCAGGTTTGACTGGGCCGCCCATTGACCTGCCGACGTCACTAGTACGTCATCTTGTGTGATAAATATTCTTTGGGATTTAAAATAAATCAAAAATGATTTATTTATTTCAGAAAATATCCAAAACTTCTAAAAATCATAGAAATTCAACCGTAACTCCAAATGAAATAATTTATATATGAAAAATGATCAGAAAAATCCAATATTTCCATCTGTACCAATTTCATGCATGTTTAAACAACTTATACCTGCTGATCAGGTCAAATCAATTAAATGGCATTTGAATTTCACATATGAAGTTTGAATTTGAACCTAGGGTTCAAACCAACTTCATTTAACATGTTGCTAGTTGCATTAGCTCAAAACACAGCATATTTCCATGTCATGATCATGCATCATATTGTTGCATTGCATTGATTGTGTTCTTCCTTGTTTGCCGGTATTTGTCCCCTCTCAGTAGACGAGGTTCCGACGATGAGTTCGATGACACCGATGAAGAGCTATAATATCTTCAGAAGTGCCAGGCAAGCAAAACCCCCTTGTTCATTCCGATAGAATCCCACTCTCTCGCTCCTGCTCTCTTTTACTGCATTAGGAAAACACCGTTTCAGCTGTTACATGCTGCGGTAGCTGAACCCCTTTCCTCTGCATGACCTGTCATTGCCACAGTAAATAGATGAAACCCACTAGCATGAGTAGGAGTTGTTTGAGCCCTGATGTGCCTACTCATTCATGCTTGTTTGTCATGCCTACTATTGATTAGAGTTGTGTCAGGTCTGATTCATCAGGGATGAATTGGAGGTGTGTGAACATGTCCTACTGTGTGTGAGCTAAGTGTGTGAACACAATTTGGTAAAGGTAGCGGTGAGAGGCCATGTAGGAGTACATGGTGGGTTGTCTCATTGCAGCCGTCCTCAGGAACTGAGTTCTATGTTTGTGATCCATGAACAGTTACTACACACATTGGGCTCCGGGCGCTCCAAGCTCTCTCGACTTATTAATCAACTTGATCTCTGTCCAGGAGTTGCAACTAGTTTCTGGTGTTTGTAGGTAGTGTTAGTAGTCTACCAAGTGGCACCCGGTACAGGTGGGCTTGGGACGAGACTAGGCACAATGACACGATGTACCAAGTGGCACTGGATGGTGGGCTTGGGAACCTGCCGCATCGTTTGGGGCCGTGAGCGACACCCCGGCCGGATCTCCTTGCGGATGGAACCCGAATAGGCGATAAACCTGGATGAGAGACTTGTGTGGTTAGTAAGGTCGTGGCCGACTCCCTCGCCAGGCTTCCGCTTGAAGGTTGCCGAGATACATGATGTGTACATGGTGGTAAGTGGCGAGAGCGTGTGTGAAGAAGTACACCCCTGCAGGGTTATAAATGATCCATTCGAATAGCCGTGTCCGCTACTTATGAATTTTCTGTCTTATTTTACAAGTTTTACATGAAGAGGGAGAATGCTGGCAGCTAGAATCATGGACTGGAAAAGGGTGCAAATCTGAGAGACCTATTCTACACAACTCCAAAAGTCCTGAAATTTTACAGAGAATTATTTTGGAATATATAAAAAATATTGGGCCACTGGTACATGTCGGTGCTATACAAATGGTTTTTAACCCCTTTCCACGACGGCCTTTGGAACCGTCGCCAAGTGAGTGTGGGCGATAGGGGGTCCTTCCCACTCGACCCAGAAACCGTCGGGGATATGCCCTCCTGGCACACACGCTCGGCAAAATGAGGTCGTGTACGACCGGCAAGCACTCAAATATAGAAATACGTACAGTAGTGCTAAAAATACAATTATACATGCGAAATCATTTCCGGTCGTAAGTACATCCCACACAGTCAGTCACCGCTAAACGTTTCCGTTCATATATACATCCCACACAGTCACTCCAAGGAAAACGTTTGCGCAAGGTGGCGTAACGCAAATAGTTTTCAAGAGAATGTCATGTGTGATTGTTCATTGATCCAACACGGTTTATTCCTAGAAACTGTGTGCGTTGCCTGAGGACATCGCCCACGGTGTTTTCTTAATAACCGTTTGCAATAGGAAAACCCAATTAGGAAGCTAATTGGCCAATTAGCGGGCTAATTGCCCTATTATTAATTATCCATTTACTAATCTAATTGAAATTCATATTAAGCACATAATATATTCCATTTCCATATTCAGGAAGCATGATTTCATAATTGAAATACATCGGAGTACAACCTGATATAGCTTCAGCACTCAGCTACCCCATTCCATGACTGCACCAGCAGCAAGTTTCACATGCAACATCTAGAACCTTTCGAAATTAGCATCATAGACGGTACATAGACAGATGCATCTCATCTGGAAAACTGCTGAAGCGGAAGGAGAATATTGAGCCTTCATTCATGTTGAAGGTCTTTGCAACTTTAGGCCAGTGCCTGTGGATGATTGACCATCCATCCTTCGACCTCTTCACGAACACTTCAATATTGAACCGTGGGTGTTGTATGAAAACTTTCGTCGCCTCCTGACCACAGAGTTGGTTTGAGAGGTAATCATCAGTGAAACCTGAAAACAAGGATGTGCATAAATATCTTCTCCATATTAGAAATTGGGCAAAGGAATAAAAAAAGGCAAGGTATAATAGTTAGTACCATCTTGTAAACCTCAGTGCTTCCCATTGTTTCCCTGCAACACATATAAGGTAGTTAGTCATCAGGTTAAGTAAGTGTTCGCATGCTATTAGTAAAATATGTTGATGATAAATAAGCACATTGCAGATTCATCAGATTAATTCAAGCCACATGGAAAACCCAATAATCCGAACCAAGCATGATTAAGAACTAGGAAATATAGCACTTGTATATGTTTATCATGTATTAAGTGCAGCCAAATTTGATTTATTCCTCACATGGTATACAATAACAGAATGCAGCCACAACAATTGAACATCGCATTGCATAATTGAACCAAGCAGTTAACTAAACACCACAACAAATGAACCAAACGTTAACTGAGCACCACATTGCACAATATAACATACTCCTAATAGAAGATCAGACAGTTAACCAAACCAAGCATGCTTAACAAATTGGAAATATAACAATTATATTTGTTTCGCATGTATTTAGTACATCCAAATATGATTTATTTCTCACATGGTATAAAATAACAGAATGCAGCCACAACAATTGAACATCGCATTGCAGAATTGAACCAAGCAGTTAACTAAACACCACAACAAATGAACCAAACGTTAACTGAGAACCACATTGCACAATATAACATACTCGTAATAGAAGATCAGACAGTTAACCAAGCCAAGCATGCTTAACAACTTGTAAATATAGCAATTGTAGTTGTTTCTCATGTATTTAGTACAGCCAAATTTGATTTATTTCTCACATGGTATACAATAACAGAATGCAACCACAACAATTGACCATCGCATTGTCGAATTGAACCAAGCAGTTAACTAAACACCACAACAAATGAACCAAACGTTAACTGAGCACTACACTGCACAATATAACATACTCGTAATAGAAGATCAGACAGTTAACCAAACCAAGCATGCTTAACAACTTGGAAATATTGCACCCTGAAGAATTGAACATCACATTTGCAGAATTGAACCAAGCAGTTAACTGAACACCACATTGCACGACATATAGAACATATACACTATAGCAGAAGACTGCATGGTAAAAGTAGATAGCACAATTCACTAGAATTTGTTAAACAAAGGCAGTAGCTAGCAAACTGAACATGGGTCCTTATAGTGAGCTAATAAGACACGCTACTCCTCATTGTCGGAGATATCGATGACGAATTGCTCCTTGGACATGGAAGAGGGCGAGGCCTCCGCATCGTGGGTGCCCTCGTTGTAGTGGTGAGTTGCCTGAGCCACTCCGGGTACCAACCTGCTGGCTCCCGAGATGAGGTCAGAACGTGCACACTGAGAAAACACCTCGTAGTCATCGTCGACGGCACTGACGGTGGCCTCGATAAAATGCCACGAACTGACGTTTAAAGCAGCCAACCACGTCGCGGCATTGGCACGCGGGGCGTCAACTGTGGCCTCGACGGCAAGGTGCTCCTCCAAGATCTGGGGGTCGACACGAATGGCAGCCATCGCGACCACATCCGGGCGTGCGGCCGGCATTTGCTTCTCCGCTGCCAAATGCTCCTTGAGGTCCTGGCTATACTACGTGCACCAGGGCTTAGGGCTGCGCTTATTAGGTGGAAGGGTCAGTGATTTGGGTGGAAGGTGTCGCGCTCGCACCGACGGTCGGGGCATGTGGGATGTGGAAGGAGGAGGAGGATGGGAGTCGGGTGTGGATTACCTGCATGGATAGGTGAGGCAGAGCAGCGTGAAGGAGGGTTGCCGGCGAGGAGGCGACACTGCAAGCAAGGAGTGAAGATTTCAACTTGGAAAGGAAGGCGGAAAGGGGGGAAATGTGGCTTTGGGTAAGGGGAGGGGGCGGGGCGGTAGATATTTCCGTGGAAGCCGAAAATGTGGAATCGCTTCAGCCAAAAAACTGGCGCGCAAAGTGCCATCAAACACGGTCCCTTATTCAGAACCGTGTATGATATGTGAACATCACAAACGATTCAGATAGCTTAACCCGTCTTAATCGAGCAAGTTCAGCAATTAAACAGAGCTAGCTGACCTAAACATTACTCTAACTAATTAAAGACCGGGGCTCTTAATTAAACAAAAGAAAGAGTACTACTACGGCTGGTGCTCGTCGATCTCCGCAGCCGCCTCCATGTCCAGCTCACGCCTGACGGTCTCCTGGGGAAGGGGCTCCATGGCATCAATCGTACCATACTCAGCAAGCATCTCGCCATCCGCGTCTGCCATATCTTTGGAATAGGCCGCCACGAGCAGGGCGTGGGCGGCCACAATCTGGGCTTTGGCGGGCTCCGCCGTGGCAAGGTATGCCGCGCAGGAATGGATGGCTGCTCGAACTCTCTCGGTGATTGCCAACTCTTCGGCCGTGGGTTGTTGACCGTTGTCGGAGAAGCTTCCTTCGATTTGTGCGGTGAGCGCCACGAGCTGGGCGTGGACGGCCTCCATCAGGGCTAAGGCCGCCGCTGCGAAACGGACAGCTGTTGTGCCGCTCTCGCCAGTTGCTATCCCTGAGGCAGATGCTGCTGCCGCCACCCGAGAAGCAACAGCGGCTGTTTGGGCTGCCTTGGCCGCCCGGACGCAGATTGCGGTCGCCCTCACGAAGCTTGTTGGCACGCGCCTGGTGGCTGCGGCAGCGCTCTCGCCGGAGTGGGCCGCCGAAGTTGCCTCATGAAGCGGGTCCACGTCCCCATCTTTCACCGGCGACGATTGAACAGTGAAATGATATTTGGGGAGTGAGCTAGTGTGCTTCACACGCCGGCTGTGGACTGTAGTCGACGCACCTTCTCGCGTAAGCCTGCTACGTCTTGAGCTTGCGTTGGTTTTCCTCGAAGAGGAGAGGGTGATGCAGCAAAGTGTAGCGTAAGTATTTCCCTCAGTTTTGAGAACCAAGGTATCAATCCAGTAGGAGGCTCCTCAAAAGTCCTACGCACCTACACAAACAAACTAAGAACTCGCAACTAACGAAATAAAGGGGTTGTCAATCCCTTCACGGCCACTTGCGAAAGTGAGATCTAATAAAGATAGTATGATAAGATAAATATATTTTTGTTATTTATAATATAGATGCAAATAAAAGTAGATTGGAAACAAATATGATAAGAGATAGACCCGGGGGCCATAGGTTTCACTAGTGGCTTCTCTCAAGATAGCATAAGTATTACGGTGGGTGAACAAATTACTGTCGAGCAATTGATAGAAAAGCGCATAGTTATGAGATTATCTAGGCATGATCATGTATATAGGCATCATGTCCATAACAAGTAGACCGACTCACCTTTGCATCTACAACTATTACTCCACACATCGACCGCTATCCAGCATGCGTCTAGAGTATTAAGTACATAAGAACAGAGTAACGCATTAAGCAAGATGACATGATGTAGAGGGATAAACTCATGCAATATGATATAAACCCCATCTTATTATCCTCGATGGCAACAATACAATACGTGCCTTGCAACCCTTTACATCCTTTGGGTAAGGACACCGCAAGATTGAACCCAAAGCTAAGCACTTCTCCCATGGCAAGAAAGATCAATCTAGTAGGCCAAACCAAACTGATAATTCGAAGAGACTTGCAAAGATAACTTAATCATACATAAAAGAATTCAGAGAAGATTCAAATATTATTCATAGATAAACTTGATCATAAACCCACAATTCATCGGATCTCGACAAACACACCGCAAAAAGATATTACATCGAATAGATCTCCACAAGATAGGGGGAGAACATTGTATTGAGATAAAAAAAGAGAGAAGAAGCCATCTAGCTAATAACTATGGACCCGTAGGTCTGTGGTAAACTACTCACAACTCATCGGAGGGGCAAGGATGTTGATGTAGAGGCCCTGCGTGCTTGATTCCCCCTCCGACAGAGTGCCGATGAAGGATCCAAGATGGGATCTCGCAGATACAGAAGGTTACGGTGGTGGAAATTGTGTTTCGTGGTGCCCCTTGATGACCCACAAGTATAGGGGATCTATCGTAGTCATTTAGATAAGTAAGAGTGTCGAAACCAACGAGGAGCAGAAGGAAATGATAAGCGGTTTTCAGCAAGGTATTCTCTGCAAGTACTGAAATAAGTGGTAACAGATAGTTTTGTGATAAGATAAATTGTAACGAGCGACAAGTAACAAGAGTAAATAAAGTGCAGGAAGGTGGCCCAATCCTTTTTGTAGCAAAGGACAAGCCGGAACAAACTCTTATAATAGGAAAAGTGCTCCCGAGGACACATATGATTCGCGTTCATATGATTCGCGTTCGGTACTTTGATATTTTGATATGTGGGTGGACCGGTGCTTGGGTGCTGTTCTTACTTGAACAAGCATCCCACTTATGATTAACCTCTATTGCAAGCATCCGCAACTACAACAAAAGTATTAAGGTAAACCTAACCATAGCATGAAACATATGGATCCAAAACAGCCCCTTACGAAGCAACGCATAAACTAGGGTTTAAGCTTACATCACTCTAGCAACCCATCATCTACTT
Organism: Aegilops bicornis; assembly: GCA_021605145.1. NCBI lineage: Eukaryota > Viridiplantae > Streptophyta > Magnoliopsida > Poales > Poaceae > Aegilops > Aegilops bicornis. The sequence goes on along the minus strand of CM038669.1, from coordinate 514,058,708 downwards.
ATTACTTCCCAATGCCTTCCTCTAGGCCCAAATAATGGTGAAGTGTTATGTAGTTGACATTCACATAACACCACTAGAGGCTAGACAACATACATCTCATCAAAATATCGAACGAATATCAAATCCACATGACTACTAATAGCAAGACTTCTCCCTTGTCCTCGGGAACAAACGTAACTACTCACAAAGCATATTCATGTTCATAATCAGAGGGGTAATAATATGCATAAGGGATCTGAACATATGATCTTTCACCAAGTAAACCAACTAGCATCAACTACAAGGAGTAATCCACACTACTAGCAACCTACTAGCACCAATCCCGGACTTGGAGACAAGAATTGGATACAAGAGATGAACTAGGGTTTGGAGATGAGATGGTGCTGGTGAAGATGTTGATGGAGATTGCCCTCTCCCGATGAGAGGAGTGTTGGTGATGATGATGGCGATGATTTCCCCCTCCCGGAGGGAAGTGTCCCCGGCAGAACAGCTCCGCCGGAGCCCTAGATTGGTTTCGCCAAGGTTCCGCCTCGTGGCGGCGGAATCTCGTCCCGAAAAGTTGCTTCTTATTTTTTTTCTCATCAAAAGACTTCATATGGGAGAATATGGGCATCGGAGAGCCACCAGGGGGCCCACGAGGTAGGGGAGCGCGCCCCGGGGGGGCCCACCCTCATGAGCAGGGTGTGGGCCCCTTGGCCTTCATCTTTGGTGACGATTTTTCTTTATTTATTTTAAGATATTCCGTGGAGTTTCAGGACTTTTGGAGTTGCACAGAATAGGTCTCCAATATTTTCTCCTTTTCGACCGAATTCTGTACCGGCATTCTCCCTCTTCATGTAAACCTTGTAAAATAAGAGAGAATAGCCATAAGTATTGTGACATAACGTGAAAGAACAGCCCATAATGCAATAAATATCGATATAAAAGCATGATGCAAAATGGAAGTATCAACTCCCCCAAGCTTAGACCTCGCTTGTCCTCAATCGAAAAGCCGATAACAATAAATATGTCCTCATGTTTAGAGGTAGAGGCGTCGATAAAAATAAAATACAGACATGAAGGCATCATGATTATTCTCATAACATCAACATATATAGATTTTTGTCATATGATTACTTATGTTCAAGTGATGATCTTTTCACAATGCAAAAGTATGAATCAGAAACCTTATTGGGCACCAACACATTATAACCTCAGTCATTGAAGCAATTGCAATTTATCATAACATCGGAAAGAGTCTATATCAGAGCTTAAAAGAAAGTCCACATACTCAACTATCATTTAGTCCTTCATAATTGCTAGCACTCACGCAATACTTGTGGTTACGGAGTTTTAATCAGACACAGAGAAAGATAGGGGCTTATAGTTTTGCCCCACAACCTTTTACCTCAAGGGCAATGTCAACAATAATAATTCATGCTCCGCCACATCAAATTAGATATGTATATCATGTTCTTTCCAACATGATGGGCTTGCCAAAGGATAAAATGAAAAAGGAAAGGTGAAGATCACCGTGACTCTTGCATAAGGTAGAAGATAATAATAAAAGATAGGCCCCTCGCAGAGGGAAGCAGAGGTTGACATGCGCTTTTATGGTTTGATGCACAAAATCTTAATGCAAAAGAACGTCACTTTATATTGCCCTTGTATGTGGAACTTTATTATGCAGTCCGTCGCTTTTATTACTTCCACAACAAGTTCGTACAAAGCTTATTTCTCTGCACTAATAAGTCATGCATATTTAGAGAGCAATTTTTATTGCTTGCACCGATGACAACTTACTTGAAGGATCTTACTCAATCCATAGGTAGATATGGTGGATTCTCATGGCTAAACTGGTTTAAGGGTATTTGGAAGCACAAGTAGTATCTCTACTTGGTGCTGAGAATTTGGCTAACATGAGGGGAAAGGCAAGCTCAACATGTTAGAGGATCCATGACAACATACTTTATCTCAGATATAAGAAAACATAACTCATCATGTTGTCTTCCTTGTCCAACATCAACTCTTTAGCATGTCATATTTTAATGAGTGCTCCCAATCATAAAAGATGTCAATGATAATATATCTATATGTGAAACCTCTCTCTCCTTATTACTTCCTATTAATTGCAACGATGACCAAAGCTATATTTGCCAACTCCCAACAACTTTTAATCATCATACTCTCTTTCTATGTGAAGTCATTACTCTCGATAAGATCAATATGAACTCTTTGTTTCTTTTTATTCGTTTTCTTTTATCCACCCAATATCATGGCAAAACAATCAAGCCCTTGACTCAACACTAAACTTTATTATATATATAGCTCACGGACTCGATTACTTAGAGGGATCATAAAGCAAAACTCAAAACTAGATCATGCCATAAACTTTATTCTATTAGATAAAGATACTACTAATAGGATCGAACTAAGGAAAACGGTAAAGATAGGAGTTGTAATGGTGATACGATACCGGGGCACCTCCCCCAAGCTTGGCAGTTGCCAAGGGAGTGCCCATATCCATGTGATTATATCTCCTTCTTGGTCGGTGAAGGTGGAGGTGTTGGATAGTCGCACATCGAGCGTAAGAGGTCCTCCAACTTGCGGATAATGCCCTTGAGTGCAACAATATGCTCCTTCAACAAAATATTTTCACTTGTGATATACTTGTTTTGAATCTGAGCTAACTCAATCATCTTGAAAGCTTCGATTTCAGTTGGGGTGAGAAAGTTGTGATCAAGTTGGAGGGTGTCTTCTGCTGCGAGCTTGGTCCTCCGTGGCCTCCTTGATCCTTTCATCCTTGTTGATCTCCATGGGTTCTTCCCTCTTCAGCTCTATCTTCATTAGCCAAGCATCTTTGTCACCATTGTCGGAGGAGGGGCGACATGATGCCCGGCCTTGACAACCCCGATGTAAAAACAGCTCGAAACAAGAACAGAGGATAATTGCGTGATACGGAGTCAAAACCTTGGAGAATATATAATGAATTTTTACCGACCAAAATACGTATCGTGCAAGAAAGCGGAGTCTGGAGGGCACGAGGTGCTCACGAGGTAGGGGCGCGCCAGGGGTAGGCGCGCCTCCACCCTCGTGAAGGCCTCGTGTCCTTCCTGCATCGCCACTTATTTTTCTATTTTTCTAAATATTCCAAAGCGGAGAAATATTGCCTTAAAAATTGTTTTGGAGTCGGTTTACTTACCATACCACATACCTATTCCTTTTCGAGTCTCAAGCAGTGCGGAAAGTGTCCCTGATGTATTCCTCCGGGGTTATGGTTTCAATAATATTGGTTTCGACATTTATGGGATTACCTGAGATACAATGTTTGATTCTTTGACCGTTTACCACCTTCGGATTCGTGCCTTCGAAGTTGTTGATTTTTATGGCACCGGAACGATAGACCTCTTCGATAACGTAGGGACCTTCCCATTTGGAGAGAAGTTTTGCGGCAAAAAATCTTAAACGAGAGTTGTATAGCAATACATAATCACCTACATTAAACTCACGCTTTTGTATCCTTTTGTCATGCCATCTTTTAACTTTTTCTTTAAACAACTTGGCATTTTCATAAGCTTGGGTTCTCCATTCGTCAAGTGAGCTAATATCAAATAACCTCTTCTCACCGGCAAGTTTGAAATCATAGTTGAGCTCTTTAATAGCCCAACATGCCTTATGTTCTAGTTCGAGAGGTAAGTGACATGCTTTTCCATAAACCATTTTATACGGAGACATACCCATATGATTTTTATATGCAGTTCTATAGGCCCATAATGCATCATCAAGTTTCTTGGACCAATTCTTTCTAGACCTATTAACAGTCTTTTGCAAAATTAATTTGAGCTCTCTATTACTCAATTCTACTTGACCACTAGACTGTGGGTGATAAGGAGATGCAATTCTATGATTAACATCATATTTAGCAAGCATTTTACAGAAAGCACCATGAATAAAGTGTGAACCACCATCAGTCATTAAATATCTAGGGACTCCAATCCTCGGAAAAATAACTTCCTTAAGCATTTTAATAGAAGTGTTATGATCAGCACTACTAGTTGGAATAGCTTCTACCCACTTAGTAACGTAATCAACAACAACTAAAATATGTGTATATTCATTAGAGGCAGGAAAAGGTCCCATATAATCAAAGCCCCAAACATCAAATGGTTCAATAACAAGTGAATAATTCATAGGCATTTCTTGACGTCTACTAATATTACCAATTCTTTGACATTCATCACAAGACAAAACAAACTTACGGGCATCTTTGAAGAGAGTGGGCCAATAAAACCGGATTGCAATACCTTATGTGCAGTTCTATCTCCAGCGTGGTGTCCTCCATAAGCTTCGGATCGACACTTCATGTAGGATCTGTTCTGTTCATGCTCATGTACACAACCTCTAATAACACCAACTACTCCTTCTTTATAAAGATCAGGGTCATCCAAAAAGTAATGTCGCAAATCATAAAAGAACTTTTTCTTTTGTTGGTATGTGAAGCTAGGTGGTATAAATTTAGCAATAATATAATTAGCATAATCAGCATACCATGGATTGCTACGAGAAGTGCTTATGACATTAGCTGTTCATCAGGAAAGCTATCGTCAATAGGTAGTGGGTCATCAAGAACATTCTCTAACCTAGATAAATTATACATAGCGGGTTCTCAGCTCCTTTTCTATCAACAATATGCAAATCAAATTCTTGCAGCAAGAGAACCCATCTAATAAGTCTAGGTTTAACATCTTTCTTTTCCATAAGATATTTAATAGCAGCATGATTAGTGTGAATAGTTACTTTAGAATTAAAAATATAGGGTCTGAATTTATCGCAAGCAAATACAACTGCTAAAAGTTCATTTTTGGTAGTAGCATAATTTCTTTGAGCATTGTCTAGAGTCTTACTAGCATAATGGATAACATTTAAATTCTTATCAACTCTTTGCCCTAGAACAACACCTACTGACATAATCACTAGCATCACACATGATTTCAAAGGGTAAATTCCAATCGGTGGCTGAACAACAGGTGTAGAGACTAATGCTTTCTTAAGTATTTCAAATGCTTCTACACAATCATCATCAAAGACAAATGGTACATCTTTTTGTAATAAATTAGTCGAGGTCGAGAAATTTTGAGAAGTCCTTAATGAACCTCCTATAAAATCCGGCGTGACCAAGGAAACTTCTTATACCTTTGATGTCCTTGGGACATGGCATCTTTTCAATAGCATCAACCTTGACTTTATCAACTTCAATATCTCTTTCAGAAACTTTGTGCCCCAAGACAGTACCTTCATTAACCATAAAGTGGCACTTTTCCCAATTCAAGACAAGATTAGTTTCTTCACATCTCTGCAAAACTCGATCAAGATCGCTCAAGCAATCGTCAAAAGAGGAACCATAGGCGGAAAAAGTCGTCCATGAAAACCACACAAATCTTTTCACAAAAGTCGGAGAATATAGCCATCATGCATCTTTGAAAGGTAGCAGGTGCATTACATAAACCAAAAGGCATACGTCTATAAGAAAAAGTACCAAAAGGGCATGTAAAAGTAGTCTTTGATTGATCTTTAGCCGACACAGGTATTTGAGAGAAACCAGAATAACCATCTAGAAAGAAATAATGTGTATGTTTGCATAATCTTTCTAGTATTTGATCAATAAAAGGTAAGAGGTAATGATCTTTCTTAGTAGCTTTATTTAATTTGCGGAAATCAATTACCATCCTATAACCTGTGATAATTCTTTGCGGAATCAATTCATCTTTATCATTAGGGACAACAGTAATACCTCCCTTCTTAGGGACACAATGGACAGGACTTACCCAATCGACTATCAACAGAACGGGATAAATTATACCCGCCTCGAGAAGCTTGAGTATTTCTTTTCTTACCACTTCTTTCATTTTAGGATTCAAGCGTCGTTGAGGATCACGAACTGGTTTGGCATCCGCTTCCAAATTTATTTTATGTTGACACGAGTGGGACTAATGCCCTTAATATCATCAAGAGTATATCCAATAGCGTACGGTGCTTCTTCAGAGTTTTCAATAATCTTTCTTCTTCATGCTCTGAAAGGTTAGCACTAATAATAACAGGATATATTTTCTTTTCATCAAGATAAGCATATTTAAGATTATTAGGCAATGGTTTAAGCTCAAACACGGGATCACCCTTGGGTGGAGGAGGATCCCCTAGGATTTCAACAGGCAAATTGTGTTGCAGAATAGGTTCCTGTTTAAAGAATACTTCATCTATTTCCCTTCTTTCATTCATGAACATCTCATTTTCATGGTCTAGCAAATAGTGTTCTAAAGGATCACTAGGAGAATGCGGCAATAGAAGCAAGACCAATAATTTCATCCTTACTAGGCAATTCTTCCTCCCGATGTTGTTTACTAAATTTAGAGAAATTAAACTCATGAACCATATCATCCAAGCCAATAGTAACAACATTCTTTTTGAAATCTATCCTAGCATTAACAGTATTCAAGAAGGGTCTACAAAATATAATGGGACAAAAGCTATCTAGTGGACAACCAAGAACAAGAAAATCAGCGGGATATTTGGTTTTTCCACACAAGACTTCAACATCTCTAACAATTCCCATTGCATATATAGTATCTCTATTGGCAAGTTTAATTGTAACATCAATATCTTCTAACTCAGCAGGTGCAATATCATGCATAATTTCTTTATATAAGTCAATGGGTATAACACTAGCACTAGCACCCATATCACATAAGCCATGATAACAATGATCTCCTATTTTAACATAAATAACAGGCACGCCTACCACAGGTATATGTTTATCTTTAGCACAAGGTTTAGCAATTCTAGCAGTTTCACCACAGAATTGAATAACATGCCCATCAATATTATCAGAAAAGAGATCTTTAACAATAGAAATATTAGGTTCTACTTTGACTTGCTCAGGAGGTGTATAAGTTCTAATATTGCTTTTACGAACAACAGTTGAAGCTTTAGCATGATCCTTTACTCTAACAGGGAAAGGTGGTTTCTCAACATAAGAGGTAGGAACAATAGGATCATTATAAGTGACAGTCTTTTCTTCAGCTTTAGTAAGTGCAACTACTTTTACTTCTATGGGAGGATGATATTTAAACCACTTATCCTTAGGGAGATCAACATAAGTAGCAAAAGATTCACAGAAATAAGCTACTATCTCAGAGTCAAGTCCATATTTAGTGCTAAACTTACGGAAAATGTCGGTATCCATAAAAGATTTAACACAATCAAACTTAGGCGTCATACACGACTCCTTACCTTCGTCGAGGTCCCAATCTTGAGAGTTGCGTTTAATTATATCCAATAAATTCCATTTAAATTCAATAGTCTTCATCATAAAATAGCCAAAGACAAGAAGTATCGAGCATGGTGCGGTTGCTATCGGAAAAGTCGAGCATAAAATCGAAGAATTGTCACTCTTGAGAGCTCATGATTGGGGCATGAATATAACATTGATTTAAGCCTCCCCCAAGCTTGAGCGATGCTTTCTCCTTCGCAAGGCCAAAAATTATATATATAATTGCGATCACGATGAACAAGATGCACAGGGTAATACTTTTGATGAAATTCCAATTTCAATCTTTTATAGTTCCATGATCCCGTATCATCACATAGCCCATACCATGTCAATGCGTCTTCCTTCAAAGATAAACCTTCTTCTTAACAACATCATCAGGTATACCTGCAAGCTTAAATAGTCCACAAACTTCATCCACATAGAGTAGATGTTCATCAGGATGCTTTGTTCCATCTCCTGTAAAAGTATTAGCTAGTAGTTTTTCCATCATACCCGAAGGAACTTCAAAAGGAGTTTCATTTTCAATAGGTTCGGTAGGTTGAGGAGCAACTCTTTCCTCTACTGGACGGGGTGAAGATACCCCAAACAAGCCCCTCAGAGAATTACTTTCCATAGTAACAAGTGACAGAAAATTTCAGCACACTATATAAATTTTTCCTTACCAAATTCTACTTACCAAAGGCGCTACACTCCGCGGCAATGGCGCCAGAAAAGAGTCTTGATGACCCACAAGTATAGGGGATCTATTGTAGTCCTTTAGATAAGTAAGAGTGTCGAACCCAACGAGGAAGCGAAGGAAATGATAAGCGGTTTTTAGCAAGGTGTTCTCTGCAAATCTTGAAATAAGTGGTAACAGATGGTTTTGTGATAAGATAAATTGTAACGAGCAACAAGTAACAAGAGTAAATAAAGTGCAGCAAGGTGGCCCAATCCTTTTTGTAGCAAAGGACAAGCCGGAACAAACTCTTATAATAGGAAAAGCGTTCCCGAGGACACATGGGAATATCGTCAAGCTAGTTTTCATCACGTTCATATGATTCGCGTTCCGTACTTTGATATGTGGGTGGACCAGTGCTTGGGTGCTGTTCTTACTTGAACAAGCATCCCACGTATGATTAACCTCTATTGCAAGCATCCGCAACTACAACAAAAGTATTAAGGTAAACCTAATCATAGCATGAAACATATGGATCCAAAACAGCCCCTTACGAAGCAACGCATAAACTAGGGTTTAAGCTTCTGTCACTCTAGCAACCCATCATCTACTTATTACTTCCTAATACCTTCCTCTAGGCCCAAATAATGGTGAAGTGTTATGTAGTCGGAGCTCACATAACACCACTAGAGGCTAGACAACATACATCACATCCAAATATCGAACGAATACCAAATTTACATCACTACTAATAGCAAGACTTCTCCCTTGTCCTCAGGAACAAATGTAACTACTCACAAAGCATATTCATGTTCATAATCAGAGGGGTAATAATATGCATAAGGGATCTGAAAATATGATCTTCCACCAAGTAAACCAACTAGCATCAACTACAAGGAATAATCAACACTACTAGCAACCTACTAGCACCAATCCCGGACTTGGAGACAAGAATTGGATACAAGAGATGAACTAGGGTTAGAAGATGAGATGGTGCTCGTGAAGATGTTGATGGAGATTTCCCTCTCCCGATGAGAGGAGCGTTGGTGATGATGATGGCGATGATTTCCCCCTCCCGGAGGGAAGTGTGCCCGGCAGAACAGCTCCGTCGGAGCCCTAGATTGGTTCCGCCTCGTGGCGGCGGAGTCTCGTCCCGAAAGGTTACTTCTTATTTTTTTTCTCATCGAAAGACTTCATATGGGAGAAGATGGGAATCGGAGAGCCACCAGGGGCCCATGAGGTAGGGGGCCGCGCCCCCACCCTCTGAGCAGGGTGTGGGCCCCCTGGCCTTCATCTGTGGCGACGATTTTTGTTTATTTATTTTAAGATATTCCGTGGAGTCTCAGGACTTTTGGAGTTGCACAGAATAGGTCTCCAATATTTGCTCCTTTTCCCCGAATTCCAATTGCGGCATTCTCCCTCTTCATGTAAACCTTGTAAAATAAGAGAGAATAGCCATAAGTATTGCGACATAACGTGAAATAACAGCCCATAATGCAATAAATATTGATATAAAAGCATGATGCAAAATGGACGTATCACCCCTCGATGTTTTCGGGGTACGTAGGTATATATAGGAAGAACAAAATGCGTCGGTGGCATGAGGGGCCCCACGAGGGCGGTAGCGCCCTATAGGAGGGGTGTTCCCTCCTATCTCGTGGAGGCCCCGGTTGCTTCTTGACTTGCACTCCAAGTTCTCTGGATCACGTTCGGTGAGAAAATCACGTTCCCGAAGGTTTCATTCCGTTTGGACTCCGTTTGATATTCCTTTTCTTTGAAATACTGAAATAGGCAAAAAAAACAGCAATTCTGGGCTGGGACTCCGGTTAATAGGTTAGTCCCAAAAATAATATAAAAGTGGAAAATAAAGCCCAATAAAGCCTAAAATAGTAGATAAAGTAGCATGGAGCAATCAAAAATTATAGATACGTTGGAGACGTATCAGGCATCCCCAAGCTTAATTCCTGCTCGTCCTCGAGTAGGTAAATGATAAAAAGAGAATTTTTATGCGGAGTGATACTTTGGCATAATTTCAATGTAAATCTTCTTAATTGTGGTATGAATATTCAGATCCGAAAGATTCAACACAAAAGTTAATATTGACATAAAAATAATAATACTTCAAGTATACTAACTAAGCATTTATGTCTTCTCAAAATAACATGGCCAAAGGAAGTTATCCCTAAAAAATCATATATTCTGGCTATGCTCCATCTTCCCCACACAAAATATTTAAATCATGCACAACCCCGATGACAAGCCAAGCAATTGTTTCATACTTTAACATTTTCAAAACTTTTTCAATCTTCACTAATACATGAGCGTGTGCCATGGATATAGCACTATATGTGGAATAGAATGGTGGTTGTGGAGAAGACAAAAAGGGAGAAGATAGTCTCACATCAACTAGGCATATCAACGGGCTATGGAGATGCCCATCAATAGATATCAATGTGAGTGAGTAGGGATTGCCATGCAACGGATGCACTAGAGCTATAAGTATATGAAAGCTCAAAAAAAAAGAAACTAAGTGGGTGTGCATCCAACTCGCTTGCTCACGAAGACCTAGGGCATTTGAGGAATCCCATCATTGGAATATACAAGCCAAGTTCTATAATGAAAAATTCCCACTAGTATATGAAAGTGACAAAATGAGAGACTCTCTATCATGAAGATCTTGGTACTACTTTGAAGCACAAGTGTGGTAAAAGGATAGTACCATTGCCCTTCTCTCTTATTCTCTCATTTTTTTGGGCCTTTTCTCTTTTTTATGGCCTCTTTTTTTATTTTTTAAATCTGAGTCTCATCCCGACTTGTGGGGAATCATATTCTCCATCATCCTTTCCTCACCGGGACAATGCTCTAATAATGATGATCATCACACTTTTATTTACTTACAACTCAAGAATTACAACTCAATACTTAGAACAAAATATGGTGACTCTATATGAATGCCTCCGTGATGTACCGGGATATGCAATGAATCAAGAGTGACATGTATGAAATAATTATGAGCGGTGGCTTTGCCACAAATACGATGTCAACTACATGATCATGCTAGCAATATGACAATGATGGAGCGTGTCATAATAATCGGAACGGTGGAAAGTTGCATGGCAATATATCTCGGAATGGCTATGGAAATGCCATAATAGGTAGGTATGGTGGCTGTTTTGAGGAAGATATATGGTGGGTGTATGATACCGGCGAAAAGTGTGCGGTATTAGAGAGGCTAGCAATGGTGGAAGGATGGGAAAAAGTGAGTATAATCCATGGACTCAACATTAGTCATAAAGAAGTCATATACTTATTGCAAAAATCTAGAAGTTATCAAAGCAAAGTATTACGCGCATGCTCCTAGGGGGATAGATTGGTAGGAAAAGACCATTGCTCGTCCCAGACCGCCACTCATACGGAAGACAATCAATAAATAAATCATGCTCCGAGTTCATCACATAACGGTTCACCATACGTGCATGCTACGGGAATCACAAACTTCAACACAAGTATTCTTTAAATTCACAACTACTCAACTAGCATTACTCTAATATCACCATCTTCATATCTCAAAACAATTATCAAGCATCAAACTTTTCTTAGTATTCAACGCACTCAAAAGAAAGTTTCACATATATCTTGAATACCAAGTATATTAATATTTAAGCAAATTACCATGCTATTAACGACTCTCAAAATAATCTAAGTGAAGCATGAGAGATCAATAGTTTCATTAAAACAAATATACCACCGTGCTCTAAAAGATCTAAGTGAAGCACTAGAGCAAAAATTATCACGCTCAAAAGATATAAGAGAAGCACTATGAGCAAAACTATCAAGCTCAAAAGATATAAGTGAAGCACATAGAGTATTCTATCAAATTCCAATTTAAGTATGGCTCTCTCAAAAGGTGTGTACAGCAAGGATGATTGTGGTAAACTAAAAAGCAAGAACTATATAACACACGACGCTCCGAGCAAAACACTTATCATGTGGTGAATAAAAATATAGCCCCAAGTAAAGTTACCAATGAACGAAGACGAAAGAGGGGATGCCTTCCCGGGGCATCCCCAAGCTTAGGCTTTTGGCTATTCTTGAATATCTTGGGGTGCCATGGGCATCCCGAAGCTTAGGCTCTTGACACCCTTTGTTCCATAGTCCATAAAAGCTTTACCCAAAACTTGAAAACTTCACAACACAAAACTCAATAGAAATCTCGTGAGCTCCGTTAGAGAAAGAAAACAAAAGACTACTTTAAGGTACTGTAATGAACTCATTCTTTATGTATATTGGTGTTAAACCTACTGTATTCCAACTTCTCTATGGATTATAAACTATTTTATTGGCCATAGATTCATCATAATAAGCAAACAACACACGAAAAACAGAATCTGTCAAAAACAAAACAGTCTGTAGTAATCTGTAACTAACGCAAACTTCTGGAACTCCAAAAAATCTACCAAAATTAGAAGACCTAGAAAATTTGTTTCCTGATCAGAAGCAATTGGAATCACTATTTTATCACGTTCTGGTGATTTTTAACAATTCGGGCACTGAGCCCAATGTTTCTTGAAATTACAGCAAGATCAAATAACTATCATCCAAGAAGATCCAATAGGTTTAACTTGGCACAAACACTAATTAAAACATAAAACCACATCTAAACAGAGGCTAGATGGATTATTTATTACTAAGCAGCAAGGAAAAATATTGGGTTGTCTTCCAACAAGCGCTTTTCTTTAAAGCCTTTTACCTAGGCATTGACAATTTTAATGATGCTCACATGAAAGAAAAGAATTGAAGCACAAAGAGAGCATCATAAAACACGTGACAAACACATCTAAGTCTAACATACTTCCTATGCATAGGCGTATTATAGGCAAACAAATTATCGTAGCAACCAAAAACTAGCATATGCAAGGAAGCGGAAAGGAACAATAACAATCTCAACATAATGAGAGGTAATATAGCAACATGAAAATTTCTATAACCATATTTTCCTCTCTCGTAATAATTACATGTAGGATCATCGGCAAATTCAACAAAATAGCTATCACAAAGTATATTCTCAACACGATCCACATGCATGCAAAGTTGATACTCTTCCAAAATAGTGGGATTATCATTAACTAAAGTCATGACCTTTCCAAACCCACTTTTATCAAGAACTTCATAAGATTGAACATTCTCCAAATATGTGGGATCTAAAGTTGACATTCTTCCGAACCCACTTTCAATATTATTGCAAACAATATTATCAATCTCATATTCATCATGGGGCTTAAATAAAATTTCAAGATCATAAGAAGAATAACCCCAATCATGATAATTGCAACAAGTAGTAGACATAGCAAAACTAGCATCCCAAAGCTTAGGGTTTTGCATCTTATTAGCACAATTTACATCAAAAGAATTTATAATAAAATTATTGCAATCATGCTTTTTGTTCAAAGATCTATCGTGAGTCACTTCACGGATTTCAGGCAAAACCTTATAAAGATAATCTAGTGCATCCAAATCACTAGGAATTGGTTCATCATAATTGGATCTCTTAAAAAGTTTGGCAAGCGGATGAGGATCCATAGATATTAGCTACTATGTTTAGGAATAAATACCCAACTATTTCAACCAAATAAGCAAATGAGCCAAGTAAGACATAAAGGCGAACGGAAAAGAGAAGGTGAATAAAAAGGCAAGGGTGAAGTGGGGGAGAGGAAAACGAGAGGCAAATGGCAAATAATGTAAATGCGAGGGAGATAGGTTTGTGATGGGTACTTGGTATGTCTTGACTTGAGCGAAGACCTCCCGACAGCGGCGCGGAAATCCTTCTTGCTACGTCTTGAGCTTGCGTTGGTTTTCCTCGAAGAGGAGAGGGTGATGCAGCAAAGTGTAGCGTAAGTATTTCCTCAGTTTTGAGAACCAAGGTATCAATCTAGTAGGGCGGCTCCTCAAAAGTCCCACGCACCTACACAAACAAACTAAGAACTGCAACCAACGCAATAAAGGGGTTGTCAATCCCTTCACGGCCACTTGCGAAAGTGAGATCTAATAAAGATAGTATGATAAGATAAATATATTTTTGGTATTTTATAATATAGATGCAAAAATTAAAGATCCAAATAAAAGTAGATTGGAAACAAATATGATAAGAGATAGACCCGGGGGCCATAGGTTTCACTAGTGGCTTCTCTCAAGATAGCATAAGTATTACAGTGGGTGAACAAATTACTGTCGAGCAATTGATAGAAAAGCGCATAGTTATGAGATTATCTAGGCATGATCATGTATATAGGCATCACGTCCATAAAAATGTAGACCGACTCCTGCCTGAATCTACTACTTTACTCCACACATCAACCGCTATCCAGCATGCATCTAGAGTATTAAGTTCATAAGAACAGAGTAACACATTAAGCAAGATGACATGATGTAGAGGGATAAACTCATGCAATATGATATAAACCCCATCTTGTTATCCTCGATGGCAACAATACAATACGTGCCTTGCAACCTTTTCTATCACTGGGTAAGGACACCGCAAGATTGAACCCAAAGCTAAGCAATTCTCCCATGGCAAGAAAGATCAATCTAGTAGGCCAAACCAAACTGATAATTCGAAGAGACTTGCAAAGATAACTTAATCATACATAAAAGAATTCAGAGAAGATTCAAATATTATTCATAGATAAACTTGATCATAAACCCACAATTCATCGGATCTCGACAAACACACCGCAAAAAGAGATTACATGGAATAGATCTCCACAAGAGGGGGAGAACACTGTATTGAGATCCAAAAAGAGAGAAGAAGCCATCTAGCTAATAACTATGGACCCGTAGGTCTGTGGTAAACTACTCACAACTCATCTGAGGGGCAAGGATGTTGATGTAGAGGCCCTGCGTGCTTGATTCCCCCTCTAGCAGAGTGCCGGCGAAGGCTCCAAGATGGGATCTCGCGAATACAGAAGGTTACGGTGGTGGAAATTGTGTTTCGTGGTCCCCTCGATGTTTTTGGGGTACGTAGGTATATATAGGAAGAAGAAGTACGTCGGTGGCCGCTCGAGGGGCCCACGAGATAGGGGTGCGCCATATAGGGGGGGGCGCCCTCCTATCTCGTGGAGGCTCCGGTTGCTTCTTGACTTGCACTCCAAGTTCTCTGGATCACGTTCGGTGAGAAAATCACGTTCCCGAAGGTTTCATTCCGTTTGGACTCCGTTTGATATTCCTTTTATTCGAAATACTGAAATAGGCAAAAAAACAGCAATTCTGGGTTGGGCCTCCGGTTAATAGGTTAGTCCCAAAAATAATATAAAAGTAGAAAATAAAGCCCAATAGAGCCTATAACAGTAGATAAACTAGCATGGAGCAACCAAAAATTATAGATACGTTGGAGACGTATCAAAGCCATAGGTGTACTATACGCCGACGGTGCTCCAAGATATTTTGTGATGCATCTCACATGGTTGGTGATAATAAACTGTGTGCGATCTACTTGATTTTTCGTCTTGATTTGAATTACGTAATGGGGTCACAGCTGCAAAGGATGGTGTTTGAATTCCTAGAACTTTTATCTGCAGTGAACATGCAATTATAGGTGTGTCGACAAAAAAATTGGAATTATTCAGGGTTCGTTTGGATGTTTTTATACATTAACTTGGTTTTGTAGGCATTTCAGGTGCATAATTCAAATTTGAGCTACATGCACATGCTCCAGTGCATATAAATTGGTTTAAAAAATCAAATCTTTGTCCTTGGGTGCATGCTTATGTCCCACGTAAGAAATGGGAATGAATGTCAAACACCCTGCCACCGTCACTCGGCCGCAAACATTGAGATACCTGGTTTTTAAGTTCTAGTAAATCCAAAACTCGTCTGAAATTCATGAAACTTGGCATGGTCTCATGGAGTGGCATCAACATGTCGTGGTAAAAATTTTGTCCCATTGGGGGCAGGTTTGGGTATATGCTTCTCACAAACCAGAGCTTCTCACAACAAGCATGATGGTTTCGGTAGGGAACGCCCCACCTTTGGGGATGAAACGATATCCATTGCCTCTTATTGCTTTCAAAAAATTTCTCGTGTCAACATAGAACAACAAGAGTGTTGTGTTATTTATTGTGATTTTTAGGGTTCGTCTGGACATTTTATGCATTAAGTGAGTTTTCAATGCATTTATGTGCATAATTCAAATTTGAACTACATGCACATGCTCCAGTGCATATAAATTGGTTGAAAAATCAAATCTTTGTCCTTGGGTGCATGCTTAGGTCCCATGCAAGAAATGGGAATGAATTTCAAGCACCCTGCCATCGTGACTCGGCCGCAAACATTGAGAGACCTGATATTTAAATTCTAGTAAATCCAAAACTCGTCTAAAATTCATGAAACTTGGCATTCATGGAGTGGCATCAACATGCCGTGGTAAATTTTTTGTCCCATTTGGGGCAGGTTTGGGTATATGCTTCTCACAAACCAGAGCTTCTTACAACAAGCATGATGGTTTCAGTAGGGAAAGCCCCACCTTTGGGGACGAAACGTTATCCATTGCCTCTTATTGCTTTCAATTTTTTTCTCGTGTCAACATAGAACAACAGGAGTGTTGTGTTAATTTTTTGTGATTTTTCGGGGTTCTTTTGAACATTTTTATGCATTAAGTGAGTTTTCAATGCATCTATGTGCATAATTCAAATTTGAACTACATGCACCTGCTCCAGTGCATATAAATTGGTTGAAAAATCAAATATGTGTCCTTGGGTGCATGCTTAGGTCCCATGCAAGAAATGGGAATGAATGTCAAACACCCTGCCACCGTCACTCGGCCGCAAACATTGATATACCTGGTATTTAAATTCTAGTAAATCCAAAACTCGCCTGAAATTCATGAAACTTGGCATGCTATTATGGAGCGGCATCAACATGTCGTGGTAAATTTTTTGTCCCATTTGGGGCAGGTTTGGGTATAAGCTTCTCACAAACCAGAGCTTCTCACAACAAGCATGATGGTTTCGATTGGGAATGTCCCACCTTTGGGATGAAACAATATCCTTTGCCTCTTATTGCTTTCAAATTTTTTCTCGTGTCAACCTAGAACAATAGGAGTGTTGTGTCAATTTTTGTGATTTTTCGGGGTTCGCTTGGACATTTTTATGCATTAAGTGAGTTTGCGATGCATTTATGTGCATAATTCAAATGTGAACTACATGCATATGCTCCAGTGCATATAAATTGGTTGAAAAATCAAATCTCTGTCCTTGGGTGCATGGTTAGGTCCCATTCAAGAAATGAGAATGAATTTCAA
The DNA here is from genome assembly GCA_021605145.1 of Aegilops bicornis. Taxonomy (NCBI): domain Eukaryota; kingdom Viridiplantae; phylum Streptophyta; class Magnoliopsida; order Poales; family Poaceae; genus Aegilops; species Aegilops bicornis. The sequence goes on along the minus strand of CM038669.1, from coordinate 514,041,452 downwards.
ACACCAGGGCACCGTTGATTGCCGGCAAAACATTGAAATACCTGGTATTTAAATTCTAGTAAATCCAAAACTCGTATGAAATTCATGAAACTTGGCATGGTATCGTGGACCGGCATCAACATGCCGTGGTAATTTTTTGTCCCATTTGGGGCAGGTTTGGGTATAAGCTTCTCACAACAAGCATGATGGTTTCGATAGGGAACGTCCCACCTTTGCGGACGAAACGATATCCATTGCATCTTATTGCTTTCAATTTTTTCTCGTGTCAATATGGAACAACAAGAGTGTTGTGTTATTTTTTGTGATTTTTCGGGGTTCGTTTTATGCATTAAGTGAGTTTTCAATGCATTTGTGTGCATAATTCAAATTTGAACTACATGCACATGCTCCAGTGGATATAAATTGGTTGAAAAATCAAATCTTTGTCCTTGGGTGCATGCTTAGGTCACATGCAAGAAATGGGAATGAATGTCAAACACCCTACCACCATCACTCGGCCGCAAATATTGAGATACCTGGTTTTTAAATTCTAGTAAATCCAAAGCTCGTCTGAAATTCATGAAACTTGCCATGCTATCATGGAGTGGCACCCGACATGCTGTGATATTTTTCATGTCCATTTTGAGAGAAGGCGCACTCGAATAACAACCAACAAAGGCATTTTGAAAAAAGAGCTGATACTTTAATATCTCAAACGTTTCTATAATTCAAAACGTGTGCATTATGTTAACCATTCACGTGACGCCATGTGTCTTGGTTTTAGTGGCTATAGGTTTAATGGCTCTGATCGCATACATTTTAGATAGAACACCAGTATGCAAAGTGAAAGCAGGATTTTGAACTGTTTTAGATAGAACCGTTTTAGATAAACCCGCGCGCCCGAGCTCCTCATTGCCTGCCACCCTAATCGTCCTCCATGGTCGGAGCCTCTTTCAAGCACTGGTGGCCCTGCGACTGCCCGCCGACGCCATGAAGAGTGTCCACCTGGAGGTTGCGCTCACCGCGAGGTGCCTTGCCCTGCAAGAAATCGTAGACCTACACATCCATGTGTAGAAGCGAATTGTGTACATAGGTATCTACAAGGCCAGTGAGGACGCTACGACATTGGCCTTCTTCAACCGGCTGGAAGCCTTGGAGGCCATTGCTGAGAAGCACCTTGACCTCGCCACAAAAGCCGCCGCTCCTTAGCCACCAGTCGGTGGCCCGACGCACTTAGTTGAGGAGGAGGAGGTCGTAGTTTGATGGATGCATTTTTCTTCTTGCCTCCTGTAACCACCACTGTGATCGCATCATCGTGGCCTTAATTCTTATTGTGCTATTGCATTCTCGTTCTAGTCAATACAGACATGTGCAATCCCTTTGCATAATTATATGCATCACTGTAACTAGTAATCCATCTTGCTTTTTATTTTTTTACTTTTTTTGTTTTTTATACACATGTTGATTGGCTTGAAGAAGGTCTATCTCGTTACTTTTTGATAATTTTTTTTTTGAACACATGTTGATTGGCTTGAATGAAGGTCTATCCCATTACTTTACGACATGTTTCCAAAACATGGACCTCGAGGTTAATTCAACTAATGGGACGGAGCATTATATACATTCAACGCAATTAAATGTTTTCCAAAAAAAGTGATATGATTTCTGTGAAACTTATAAGTCATGTATGTCAAATTAACCTCTGCGTACTTGTTCTCGAATTAACCTCCGGGCCTTTTTGCCGCGTATCAGACACATCTTGTTAAGGTTAACCGTTTATGTTCTCTTCCCTAATGGAAAACAGTTCATTCGACTGAACCGTATGCCGTATATCACACATACCTTGATCTGGCTGACCGTTTCTATTGCTTTCCCTAATAGCAAATAGTTCATCAGAGCGAACCGTATGCTCTATATCGCACACGCATTGATATGGCTGCCCGTTTCTGTTGTTCTATCTAATCGCAAACAGTTCATCTGGATCAACCGTATGCCCTGCTTTACACACGGAACTAAAATCTGAACCGTGTTAGATGCATCCGTCATCGCAAACGTTTTGCACCTTTTTTGATGTTTTTTACACCACTGTTTGCGATTATGGCATCGCACAAAGTTTCGTCGAAGGGTCTCTGATCGTAGTGTCGTGTTAGCAGCATCCTACAGTAGTAGGCGAAGAAAATACCGGAGGGGACCCACCAAGAGGCCACAAGCCTGAGGGCGCGCCCTACCCCCTGGGCGCGCCCCTGTGGCTTGTGTGCCCCATGGCAGGCCTCTGGTGCCCATCTTCTGCTATATGATGTTTTTGTCATGAAAAAAAAATCATAAGGAAGCTTTCGGGGCGAAGCGCCGCCGTCTTGAGGCGGAACCTGGGTAGAAGCAATCTAGGGCTCCGGCGAAGCTGTTCTGCTAGGGAAACTTCGCTCCCGGAGGGGGAAATCATCGTCGTCATCGTCACCAAAGATCCTCTCAACAAGAGGGGATCAATCTCCATCAACATCTTCACCAGCACCATCTCCTCTCAAACCCTAGTTCATCTCTTCTATCTGATCTTTGTCTCAAAACCTCAGATTGGTACCTGTGGGTTGCTAGTAGTGTTGATTACTCCTTGCAGTTGATTCTAGTTGGTTTATTCAGTGGAAGATCGTATGTTCAGATCTTTAATGATATTCAATACCCCTCTGAATATGAACATGAATATGCTTTGTGAGTAGTTACATTTGTTCCTGAGGACATGGGAGAAGTCTTGTTATAAGTAATCATGTGAATTTGGTATTGTTCGATGTTTGGATGAGATGTATGTTATCTCTCCTCTAATGGTGTTATGTGAATGTCGATTGCATGACACTTTGGCATGATTTGGGCCTAGGGGAAGATATTGGGAAGTAATAAGTATATGATGGGTTGCTAGAGTGACAGAAGCTTAAACCCTAGTTTATGCGTTGCTTCGTAAGGGGCTGATTGTGATCCACATGTTTCATGCTATGGTTAAATTTCTCTTAATTCTTCTTTCGTAGTTGCGGATGCTTGCGAGAGGGGTTAATCATAAGTGGGAGGCTTGTCCAAGTAAGGACAACACCAAAGCACCGGTCCACCCACATATCAAATTATCAAAGTTACAACGCGAATCATATGAGCATGATCAAAACTAGATGACAATAATTCCCATGTGTCCTCGGGAGCGCTTTGCCTTATATAAGAGTTTGTCCAGACTTGTCCTTTGCTACAAAAAGGATTGGGCCACCTTGCTGCACCTTAGTTACACTCTTACTTGTTACCCATTACGAATTATCTTATCACAAAACTATCTGTTATCGATAATTTCAGTGCTTGTAGAGAATACCTTGCTGAGAACCGCTTGTCATTTCCTTCTGCTCCTCGTTGGGTTCGACACTCTTACTTATCAAAAGGACTATAATAGATCCCCTATACTTGTGGGTCATCAACACTCTTTTCTGGCTCCGTTGCCAGGGAGTGAAGTGCCTTTGGTAATGAAACATTTATATTACATGCTGAAATTTACTGTCACTTGTCACAATGGAAAATAACCCTTTGAGGGGTTTTTTGGGGTATCTTCACCCCGACCAGTACAGAAAGAAGTTGCTCCTCAACCTACTGAGCCTACTAAAAATATTTATTATGAAATTTCTTTGGGTATGATAGAGAAACTGCTAGCTAATCCTTATGCAGGAGACGGAACATTACATCCTGATATGCATCTAATCTATGTGGATGAAGTTTGTGGATTATTTGAGCTTGCAGGTTTGCCTGAGGATGAAGTCAAGAAGAAGGTCTTCCCTTTATCTTTGAAGGAGAAAGCATTGACATGGTATAGGCTATGCAATGATATTAGGACTTGGAATTATAACCGATTGAAATTGGGGGATGAATTATATTTATAATTTTTGGCCTCGTGAAGGAGAAAGTATCGCTGAAGCTTGGGGTAGGCTTAAGTCAATCTTATATTCATGCCCCAATCATGAGCTCTCAAGAGAAATTATTATTCAGAATTTTTATGCTCGGCTTTCTCGTAATGATCAATCCATGCTTGATACTTCTTGTACTGGTTATTTTATGAAGAAGACTATTGAATTCAAATGGGACTTATTGGAAAGAATTAAAAGCAAACCTGAAGATTGGGAGCTCCACGAAGGTAAGGAGTCAGGTATAAACCTTAAGTTTGATTGTGTTAAATCTTTTTTGGATACTGATGCTTTTCATGAATTTAGCACTAAATATGGATTTGACTTTGAGATAGTAACTTCTTTCTGTGAATCATTTGCTACTCATGTTGATTTCCCCAAGGAGAAGTGGTTTAAATATCATCCTCCCATTGAAGTGAAAGTAGTAGAAACTATTAAAGCTGAGGAAGAAACTATTACTTATAATGTTGATCCTGTTATTCCTACTGCTTATATTGAGAAACCACCTTCCCTGTTAGAAGAAAAGAGCATGCTAAAGCTTCAGCTGTAGTTCATAAGAGTTATACTAGAACACCTACAGCACCTGAACAAATTAATTTTGAACCTAGTATTGCTATGGTTAAAGATCTCTTGGTCGACAATATTGATGGGCATGTTATTTATTTCTGTGATGAAGCTGCTAGAATTGCTAGACCCGATAATAAAGATAAACATACACCTGTTGTTGGCATGCCTGTTGTTTCTGTTAAGATAAGAGATCATTGTAATCATGGCTTATGTGATTTGGGTGCTAGTGTGAGTGCAATTCCTTTTAACTTATATCAAGAAAGTATGAATGATATTGCACCTGCTGAGATAGAATATATTGATGTTACTATTAAGCTTGCCAATAGATATACTATCTCACCAATTGGGATTGTTAGAGATGTTGAAGTCTTGTGTGGGAAAAGAAAATATCCTACTGATTTTCTTGTTCTTGGTTCCCCACAAGATGACTTTTGTCCCATTATATTGGTAGACCTTTCTTGAACACTGTCAATGCTAAGATAGATTGCGAGAAAGAAACTGTTAGTGTAAGTTTTGAGGATGTGTCTTATGAGTTTAATTTCTCCAAATTTCATAGACGACCTCATGATAAATAATTGCCTTCTAAAGATGAAATTATTGTTCTTGCTTCTATTGTTGTGCCCCCTACTTATCCTTTAGAACAATATTTTCTTGACCATGAAAATGATATGTTTATGAATGCAAGAAGGGAATTAGATGAGATTTTCTTTAAAGAGATGCCTTTTTTGAAACACAATTTGCCTGTTGAAACTCTTGGAGATCCTCTACCACCAAAGAGTGATCCTTTGTTCGGTCTTAAACAATTGCCCGATACTCTCAAATATGCTTATCTTGATGAAAAGAAGATATATCATGTTATTATTAGTGCTAACCTTTCAGAGCATGAAGAAAATAAATTAGTGAAAACTCTGAAGAAGCACCATTCTGCTATTGGATATACTCTTGATGATCTTAAGGGCATTAGTCCCGCTCTATCTCAGCTTAAAATTAATATGGAGCCTGATGCTAAACCAGTTGTTGATCACCAACGACGGTTAAATCCTAAGATGAAGGAAGTGGTAAGAAATGAAATATTAAAGCTTCTGGAAGCAGGTATAATTTATCCTATTACTTATAGTAGATGGGCAAGTCATGTTCATTGCTTCCCTAAGAAAGGAGGTATTACCGTTGTTCCCAATGATAAGAATGAATTGATTCCGCAAAGAATGGTTATAGGTTATAGAATGGTAATTGATATTAGAAAATGAAACAAAGCTACTAGGAAAGATCATTACCCTCTACCTTTTATAGATCAAATGCTAGAAAGGCTATCCAAACATACACACTTTTGCTTTCTAGATGGTTTTCCTGGTTGTTCTCAAATACCTGTGTCACAAGAGAATGAAGAAAAAACTACTTTCACTTGCCCTTTTGGTACCTTTTCTTATAGACGTATGCCTTTTGGTTTATGCAATGCACCTGCTACCTTTCAAAGATGTATGACTCCTATATTCTCTGACTTTTATGAAAAGATTGTTGAGGTTTTCGTGGATGATTTCTCCATTTACGGAACCTCTTTTGATGATTCCTTAAGCAACCTTGATCGAGTTTTGCAGAGATGTGAAGAAACTAATCTTGTCTTGAACTGGGAGAAGTGCCACTTTGTAGTTAATGAAGGTATTGTCTTGGGGCATAAAATTTCTGAAAGAGGTATTGAAGTGGATAAAGCTAAAGTAGATGCTATTGAAAAGATTTTGTGTCCTAAAGATATCAAAGGTATAAGAAGTTTACTTGGTCATGCTGGTTTCTATATGAGGTTCATTAAAGACTTCTAACAAATTTCTAGGCCTCTCACTAATCTTTTGCCAAAGGATGTTCCATTTGTTTTTGATGATGATTGTGTAGAAGCTTTTGAAATACTTAAGAAAGCCTTAATTTCTGCACCTATTTTCAACCACCTGATTGGAACCTACCCTTTGAAATTATGTGCGATGCTAGTGATTATGTTGTTGGTGCTTTTCTAGGACAAAGAGTTGATAATAAATTGAATGGTATTCATTATGCTAGTGAAACTCTAGACAGTGCTCAAAGAAATTATGCTACTACTGAAAAAGAATTTCTAGTAGTTGTATTTGCCTGTGATAAGTTCAGATCTTATATTGTTGATTCCAAAGTAACTGTTCACACCGATCATGCTGCTATTAAATACCTTATGGAAAAGAAAGATGGTAAACCTGGACTCATTAGGTGGGTTCTCTTGCTACTAGAATTTGATTTACATATTATTGATAGAAAGGGTGCCAAGAACCCCATAGCAGATAACTTGTCTAGGTTAGAAAATGTTCTTGATGACCCACTACCTATTGATGATAGCTTTCCTGATGAACAATTATCTATCATAAATGCTTCTCGTAGTGCTCCATGGTATGCTAATTATGCTAATTACATTGTTGCTAAATTTATACAACCTAGTTTCACATACCAGCAAAACAAAAAGTTTTTCTATGATTTAAGACATTACTTTTGGGATGACCCACACTGAGGGAGTCCTGGATTAGGGGGTGTCCGGATAGCCGAACTATCACCGTTGGCCAGACTCCTGGACTATGAAGATACAAGATTGAAGACTTCGTCCCGTGACCGGATGGGACTTTCCTTGGCGTGGAAGGCAAGCTTGGCGTCTGAGATATGTAGATCTCCTACCATTGTAACCGACTACGTGTAACCCTAACCTGTCTGGTGTCTATAAACCGGAGGGTTTTAGTCCGTGGGACGAACAACAATCATACCATAGGCTAGCTTCTCGGGTTTAGCCTCTCTGATCTCGTGGTAGATCTACTCTTGTACTACCCATATCATCAATATTAATCAAGCAGTAGTAGGGTTTTACCTCCATCGAGAGGGCCCGAACCTGGGTAAAAACATCGTGTCCCTTGTCTCCTGTTACCATCCGCCTAGACACACAGTTCGGGACCCCCTACCCGAGATCCGCCGGTTTTGACACCGACATTGGTGCTTTTATTGAGAGTTCCTCTGTGTCTTCATCTTTAGGCCCGATGGCTCCTTCGATCATCAACAACGACGCGGTCCAGGGTGAGACTTTTCTCCCTGGACAGATCTTCATATTCGGCGGCTTTGCACTGCGGGCCAATTCACTTGGCCATCTGGAGAAGATCGAAAGCTACGCCCCTGGCCATCAGGTCAGATTTGGGAGTTTGAACTACACGGCGACATCCGCGGAGACTTGATCTTCGACGGATTCGAGCCACAACCAAGCGCGCCGCACTGTCTCGATGGGCACGATCTAGCTCTGCCGCCGAACAGTACCCTGGAGGCCGCACCAGCGTCCGCTCCGACCCTTAGCTCGGAGCCGACTCCGCCGTTCGAGGACGAGTGGTTGGACACCGCCTCAGGGGCTACGATCTCTACGGCGATCGAGCCGAACTCCATCCCTGTCCTTTGCGGAGACCGTGACTCCAAGGTGCTACGGCGATTGGGCGCCGTTTATGGAGTTCACCGCCGCGGACATCTTTCAGCACTCGCCCTTTGGCGACATCCTGAATTCACTAAAGACTCTCTCTTTATCAGGAGAGCCCTGGCCGGACTACGGTCAGGAAGGTTGGGATGCGGACAATGAAGAAATTCAACGCCCACCCACCACCCACTTTGTAGCCATTGTCGAAAGCTTAAACGACATGCTCGATTTCGACTCCGAAGACATCGACGGTATGGACGACGATGTAGGAGACAACCATGAACCAGCACGCATAGGATACTGGACAGCCACCTCATCCCACGATGTATACATGGTGGATACACCTAAAGGAAGTGACGACGAGGAACAACGGGACACTACGAAGGATAAATCCCTCGAAAAGCAGTCAAAACGGCAACGTAAACGCCGCACTAAGTCCCGCCTCGACAAAGAAGGCAGCCACACAGACCCAGCCATAGAGTAGGGCGAACCGGTGGACGACGAACATGCTATCGAGCAACCGTCCGAACAGGACAACTTGGATAAACAACCCGTCCCCGGCGAAGATAACAGTCCGGACGATCTCACGCCGGACAAATTGTTGGAGCAGAAGAACCTCCACAAAAGGCTCATCGCCACTGCGCGTAGCCTGAAAAAGCAGAAGCGGAAGCTCAAAACAGCGGAAGATGCACTCAGAATCAGATGGAGCAAAGTACTCAACACCGCAGAGAAATACGGCGACAGTCGCCAAACAAAGAGCTACCCAAAGCGCAAATTACTGCCCGAATTCGATGAGGAGGCCGTAGAGCCCCCGCAATCAAAGAACAAAGAGGCCGCCCGGTCGGATAGACGACCACATGGAAAACATGGAGCGGCAAGCGGCGCCGCACACAATCCGGCACGCGATCCGCGTAAGGATTCGCATCAAAAGGATGGCCCAGTTATGTCCATCTATGGGCCGAGAAAGCAAGCTCTTCCAAGCAATGCAACACGGCAAATATCCGAACATCACGGCACACCCAAATATAGGGGTGCCGCACACCCCCTGTGTTTCACCGATGAGGTGCTGGATCACGCAATTCCCGGGATTCAAACCCGTAAACATAGAGGCATCTGACGGAACAATGGACCACGAGTGCGGATTGAGGATTCCATCCTCCACATACACATGGCTGGGGAGATGATCTCCACGCCATAAAATACTTACCCCTCAAGCTCAAAGGGCCAGCCCGGCATTGGCTCAAAAGCCTCCTGAAAATACCATTGGAAGTTGGGAAGAGCTCGAGGATGCCTTTGGGCAAATTTTCAAGGGACTTATGTCCGTCCTCCGGATCTGAGCGATTTAAGTCACATAACTCAACAACCCGGAGAGTCAGCCATAAATTCTGGAATAGGTTCCTTACCAAAAAGAACCAAATAGTCGACTGTCCGGACGCCGAAGCCTTAGCAGCTTTCAAACACAACGTCCGAGACGAATGGCTTGCCAGACACCTCGGCCAGGAGAAGCCGAGAACCATGGCTGCACTAACAAGCCTCATGACCCGCTTTTGCGCGGGAGAGGATAGTTGGCTGGCGAGATGCAGTACCAGCGACCCAAGTACATCCGAAGTCAGGGATGGAAATGGAAAACCACGACGCAACAAGGACCAGCGCCGGACAAAGGGAAACAACCCGAAGAGCACGGAAGTCAATGCCGGATTCAGAAGCACCCGGCAGAAACATAAAAAACTGCCCCTCAAGGACAACAGCGACGAGCTATCCAACCTAAACAAAATCTTGGACAAAATATGCCAAATCCACAGTACTCTCGGGAAGCCTGGAAACCATTCCCACAGAGATTGTTGGGTCTTCAAGCAGTCTGGCAAACTCAATGCCAAACACAAGGGGCTCGACACACCAAGCGAGGACGACGATTTAACCCCACAAGCGAGCACCGGAAAACAAAAGAATTTCCCACACAAAGTCAAAACAGTGGACTCACTTCAAGTGACAAAAGGGAAAAACAGGCGGCCCATAGAAACACGCTACCATACGGTCTATCAGCAGAGTCCCAACGATGGTTGTCAAAACCAATCACCTTCGATCATCGAGGACTATTCGAAGTATCCGGACGCAGGATGGACTGCCTTGATATTAGATCCTATAATCGACGGACTCCAATTTACACAAGTCCTAATGGACGGAGGTAGCGATCTAAACCTGCTATATCAGGATACAATCCGCAAAATGGGGATAGACCCAACCAAAATTCGCCATAGCAACACCTCCTTCAAAGGGGTAATGCCAGGCCTACATGCCCATTGTATGGGCTCCCTACTGCTACAAGTTGTGTTCGGCTCATCCGACAACTTCCGCCGCGAAAAGATAACCTTCCACATTGCCCCATTCGAAAGTAGCTATCAAGCACTACTGGGGCGTGAAGCTTTCGCCCGCTTTAACGCAATACCGCATTATGCATCTCTTACACTTAAAATACCCGGTCCACGCGGCATCATCTCATTAAAAGGGAGTATTAAGTGTTACTCGAGCACGGAAGAACGTGAGACTGCCTTGACAGCCCCACACCAATCCGGCTCCTCTAATCAAAGCATATGAATAGGTCATTCGAACCCTGGACATGGCTAGACGAGTCCGGCGACTACTAGCGGCATACCCCCGTACAAGGCGCTGCACGCATGTACAACAAGAGACAATACAACTCTATTTTATTCACTTTTCGAACCGTACTCTGTTTATTTAATATAAAGTACATCTTTCGCACGATCTTTTTTTCTTTTCAACTAAGTTCTTCTCTTTTACAGATGAACACCGTGCTACACCCGTCTGAGGATACGGCTGCGGAGACACATGCGCAGACGTGTAATAGGGACCCGTTGCAAGGATTCTTTTCAGATTAAGACCCTGCGTAAACCTTTTTTACTGTCTCCTGTTGATACACATCCCCCGGTTTCTTGCTATAACCGAGGAGGAGGCTGGCGTTTTGGCATCGACCGCACCAGATTTTTTGCGCGTACCTGGACACCAGGGGCTTAGGGCATTATTCTGCCCGTTTTCATAAAGACCGAATACCTTAGGGAGTGTTCGGCGTCTCGAGTTAGGCCTTATATGGATCAGCTCCGAATCATGTCTTTGGTCAAATGTTGGGTTTGCCCAGCTCCTGTGTTTTGCTGCCTTACATTCCGTTGTATCGGCTAACGCGGCACCAGGTTCGGCCAGGTGAGCACCTCAGTAGAGAAAGCCGAAAACTGACTGTCATGATATAGCGTGTAGCGACCCGACCCGAATGGATCAAGTCTCTGTGCTTTCGTGTCATCCCTAGATCGGTATGCTGACACACACAGTACTCGAAGGATTTATAACAGAGGTAAATCACATGTATAAAGTAACGTAAATACTATTACCTCGATCCAAATATAAGCGGAAGCAACAAGGTTGTGGATTCCCATCAACTACCAACGCAAAGTTGAGTATAGGAAATCGTAACCCTAACGTATCACTTACTAAATGCGTTCTAAAAAGTCTGCAACATGAAAAGTTACAGCCCGAAAACGGGTCAGCACATGGAATATGCTGGCAATGTAACCCATAGAGAGTAACGAAGGAATAGGCTATACTACATGCATATATGGCTGGTGGAAAGCTCTATGGTTACAGTTTTTGCGAAAAGCCAATTTTCCCTACTTCAAAGGAATAAATTTATTTAACTATCATGGTGGTTGTTGAACATTGAGAATGGTTGACAGCATCCTCAATCCCAATTAAAAGTACTCATTAAACCCAACAAATTATATTAAGTAACGTGATGAGATCAACAGGATATCCAGGCACTAGATACTCAAAATTGTCCATAACCGGGGACACGGCTAATCATGATTAGTTCATACACTCTGCAGAGGTTTAGCACTTTTCCCCACAAGACTCGATCGCCTCCGTTTGGTTCTCGCACTACATGGTGTTTGAGAGGCGGATGGCCGAGACACTGATCTTCGAAGCACTAGCACCTTACATGTGGGTAGACCGTACCAACCTACATCCCCTACATCAGCTAGCCTACCCGTAAGAGTTCGCACAACTTAGTCAACTATGCCAGAGCCCATAATGGCTTGTGGCTGCACACGGAAGTTTCTAGTTTGAATAATCTCATGATCCCTTTGGGCCTGGGTGGCGGTCCAAAGAAATACAGGCAAATCCTGTCTACCCAGGTGCCTTGACAGGCAAGTCCTGGAATAGCCAGGTGCCTCAATCCATCCAGATGTGTGTTTAAGTTGCCACCTTAGATAACCCATTAATTATCAATCTCACATCTGTCATGGATATTCACTCAAACCCAATCCACGTCTCTGAGCATAGCATGGCGTAATAAGCAAACGTAGAAGTAACTCCCAAGGGTTTGATAATAAAACAGGTAATAGGTACTACCTCAAACTACTTCCCATCCCACAATTTAATTAGATCCTGATCATGCAAGTGTTTGAGGAATAGATGTAACGCATAAAAACTGGGTATGAGAAGAGTATGATCAAAGTGTTACTTGCCTGCAAAGTTGATGAAGATGATTCACACTCAAAACTCTTGATAGATTTACTCGTCACACTCCGGTCAATCTATCGTAATCAAGCAATAGTAACCACACATAAGCAATCACTCAAAAGATCGGAAGGATCGAAGAAACAATTCGGAAAACGTCAAAACCAAATCTAATAAATCTTGCAGCATAAAACAATTTCTAACAGTACCAAAACTATGTGTATTTGGCCTTATCAGAAAGTTTAGGTCAAGAGCTTCGATTTGCCAAAAGAATCAACTAAATCGAGATTCTGAAACTCAAGTTATGATCAAACGAAGTTCAAATACAAATCTGTTTGAAATCAAATTTTAAAACTTTCAAAAACATGTTTGAATTGTATTACTGGACGGAGGAGATCATAACGAAGAAGTGGGCGTTGGTTCCGTTGGATTCTGACTTACGAGTAAAAAGTTATAGCCGTTTGAAGATTAAAAATACTACGGATAGGTCCATGACGGAAATTAAAAATAAAAAGAAAAATCTATCGAGCGAACGCTCGCTAAACAAAACCGAAAAGAAAAAACCGGCGAAAACCGATCTAGGGTTTGGAAAGGAAACCAAACGGAAAACCGATCTAGAAAACGGAACGGAAACCGATCTAGAAAACCGATCTAGAAACGTGGCCTTGAGGCTAGTACCTCGAAGAGGCGAGGGCTCGGCGGTGGCGTAGGGCGGCGGGCGGCACTTGGCGGCGGCGGCGGTGAGGGAGGCGGCAGCGGGTGTGGGGCGCCCGGGTGGTGAGGCGTGAGGCGGCCTTGGTGGTGAGGAGAGGAGAGGAGAGGAGAGTTGATTTGATGTGTTGGAGGGGGGGTGCTTGGGTATTTATATTGGGGATGGGAGGGTTTTGCTTGGGGTAGGGGGCAAGAAATAGATTAGGATTAGGAATCCTAGGAAATAGATCTAGAAATAGATACGGAATAAACGAAGTAGAAAAAGAGTCCTACTAGGACTTGGGAAAAGGAGCGGCTTCCTGCCTCCCTTGGTGCGTCTTGTGGCGTGGGCGTTGGCCTTGTGGCGGCCGACGGCTTAGCGGCTTGGGCCTTTGGCCCAAAGGCGCTGATTTTTTTAAAATTTCAGACAAAAAAATAGTAAAACCAAATATATTATATAGGCATATAATATATCAAAATTTTCAGAAAAGAATTTCCTACAACATGAACATTATTCTAATGTCAATTAAAATCCACACAAATTCAAATAAAACAAAGAGTGCTATTGCTCTAATAAAATCCAACAAAAATTATTTTGAAAATACCAAAATGATTTCAAATTAATTTCTCTCAATTTTCTGATGTAGGGAATCATGTTACCCTATTTTCATATATTTTATTTTTGGAGGAAAATAATTTCAATAAAACTCAAATAACTCCAATTGAAAATAATTCAAAGGACTTTGAATTTATTTCTTTGAAACTCCCAACTCATATTTCATATGTTTTGAAGAAGTCATTTTATCTTCGCTCGTGAAAATCATCGAGTTGCATAAAGTTTCAGAATTGGAAATATTTTCCAAATGAAATTCAAATATTTTCAACACCCCTTGTCATTTAAATAAATGGAAGAGGTCATGTCATCTTCTCTCCAGGGTTTTGTGATGAAAAGAATTTGAATCCCGAAGATCATAAAAGAAAAATGAAAGTTTGGGAAAGTCCTTTTATTCCCTCTCATCTAACTTTCAAAAAGTTTCGAAATGACTCACTTTCAGTCAATCAATCAAGCAATCAATCAAATCTATCTATTTGTTTATAACATTCCAAAATTTAGAATTTTGGGATGTTACTAACTACCACCCTTAAAATGAATCTCGTCCTCGAGATTCGGAGAGGCTAGCAAGGGTCTTCTCAAAATCCATCGCTCGTCTCCGGGGTCTCGGGTGCTACCACCCTTAGAAGCATTGTTACGGTTCCATCAAAACTCAGATACTCCATCCTTATTACTGACAGTGTCGGTCTTCTTAGATCTTAAGGATAATTCCTTCTCTGGGCTCTACTGGTAGTGGCATAACCTTTTCCTCAATTCCTTTGTCCTTTCCTCTTGGTAAGGTTATCCCGAAATTGGGTCTTCATAGGCGACGGTCCGCGCCAATTCTAAACAACTATCGATATCTCATGGTGGTCAACAATTTATGGTTTCTCCTGTAGAAAATGGGTCTGGGTTGAACCTCACCGTATGACCTACGGTTGGCATCAACTGCCTTGTACAAGGGAAAAAGAAATACCTATACCGTTCTAAGGTTTTGAACAGGGTTTTGATCGTCGTCTCTCTACTATAGGTAAGTCACTCAGATTTACCATCCCATATAGCAAGCGAATAATAAGAGTAAGTCGGTATGGTGATCAATCCATCCCGCACCCAAATCATTACCTTGTACATGGTTTAGCGAATCTCGCATTCTAACACTCGGTCATCCTCACAAGCATTGCAGAATTTCTCTTGTCGACGAACCAAGTTCGGAAAATCCATTGATTCTGCAGGCCAAACAAACATCTATCGTTCCTTAACAACTCTCAGGTTTTGCGTAAACTCCTATAGAATCGTTGGTTGATAAAATCATAACTCTTCGAGGTTTCTCCTTGACAAGAGTGTGCTTGCTTCTTGGCAGGTCACAGGGCCTGTGGGTTATGGCCCATCTCATCAGTTGCAATCCTTGAACACATCCTCGGGGCAACTGATCGTTATCCCAACATCCAACTCCCTGGCATACTTAAATCCATCCAATTGTATTGTCTCTTTCCTTATATTGGCACCAAACTAGACATGATTACTCAGACTCATCATGGAATTTCCATTGATCCAAATTTCCAACATCATACCTCCTTTATATCCAGTAGTACTTCATCTCTTCATCCTCGTGGGATATCCCACCTACCGTGAAAAAAAAACTTATACTTATGAAGTCCATACTCCACTTCGTGGAACATCATTATCCTTTCCAGGGTCAAGCGTCCTTACAAGGAAATATTGGCCATCTCGCATGGCACTTCTTCAAGCTGGAAAACGTGAAACACATCATGAACTCTGACAGTCCTTGGGTGACTCCAACTTGTTGGTAACTTCTCCCATACGCTCCAAAACTTCGGTATGGTCCTACAAATCTCGGGGCAAACTTTCCCTTAACTCCAAATCGTTAAACTCCTCGCAGAGCTGGCACACAAAGATATGATCAGTCTCCGATTTCATAGACTATCTCATTGCGTTTTGAGTCGCATAACTCTTACGCTGGACTGAGCTACCTTGGTCTATCTCGAAGCAACTTAACATTCTCTTCTCACTCCTTGATCACATTTGGTCCAAACAACTGACGGTCTCCAACTTCATCCCACATCAACGGTGTCTGGCTCCTTCTCCCATAGAAAGCTTCAAAAGGGGCCATCTTCAAACTGACTTGGTAGTTGTTGTTGTATGAGAACTCCCCGTAGGGTAGATTATCATCACTACTAGATCCATAATCTAAGCGCTACGCTCTCAACATGTCCTCCAAAATCTAATTGACTCTCTTGATTTATCCATCTGTCTGCGGATGAAAGGCTGTACTGAACTCTAGCCTAGTACCCAAAGTCTGGTGCAGCTGATTCCAAAACTTTGAGGTAAACTGTGTTCCTCTACGATGGTCCTCGGAACTCCATGCAGACATACGATCCTTTCTCAAATATATATCTTGGCCAACTTCGCACTTGTATAGGTGGTTTTCTCTGGGATAAAGCGAGCCACTTTGATCAAGCGAATAAACTACTACCCAGATAGGATCATATCATGTTCGGGTTGTGGGAAATCTGGTAATGAAATCCATGCCAAGCTTATCCTGCTTCCATTCAGGTATTAGTATAGGCTGTAATACTACGACTAACCGATGCTCGCCTTCACTCTCGACATACGTCACCTACGACTACATACTCGCAATATCCTTCTTCATACCAGTCCACGAAACACTCCTTCAAATCCGAATACATCTTGGTGTTTCGAGGCGAATCAAGTATGGTGAGTCATGAGCCTCTGAAGTATTAACTTCACGATCTTTGCATTATTGGGTATATGTACTTGTCCTCAAACCATAAGGTGTCGTGCTCATCCTTACGAAAATCTTTGGCCTTTCCTTTGCTCATCTTTTATCTCAAAGCAACCTCTTTGTCATCCTTCTAAGCTTCACGGATCTTTTCCAACAATGTAGACTGAACTTCCATTGATGCAACAAAACCTTTTGGGAATAATCTCCCATCAAAGTTCCCTGAAAATCCTCGGCTAACTCCTTTGATAATCCTCCGATTATGAGGGTATTAAATCCTTGTGTTCCTTATGGGTGTGTCCTATTTCTCCATAGAGCTTGCATGCACAAGGTTTCTTCATATCCTTTCCATAAGGCTTCAACCACGGGACACAAGGCGAGATCTTTGCACGATCAACTTAAATTCCTTCCAAGTGGTTACTCCTTGCAATCCATTGATGGTTTGGTACATCCTCCACCGTGTAGCAGCACTTCTTTCAAAGAACGGAAGAGCATCTTTGGGCCATATCCTTCGACTATAGGGTTGTTCTCCATATGATCCTCCATGTTCTGAATTCATTGGTCCGTCTCCAATTGACTCATCGTTCCAGAAAAATACAAGCTCATCTCCATTCATCCTCTATTGGGTCCATGGGTTTGGGGTGGGATAAGAGAGATCGAGAGGGATGCACACAATACAAACAAAAGTTTTGAAAAGGGAGATTTTATTGTGGCTGTCGGAAAAACAACAAACAAATGACAGCTCACAAACGTCGCATCTAACGTAAGGGTATTAATAGGTTTTGGTCTTCTAAAGGTCAATGTCGTCAAAATTCTTCAAGTCTTGGTCATGTCTCTGATGGCTTCTTCTGATCACGCTTGTCCTTCTCAAGTTCTTTTGCGGATCATCTCTGTTGTGCTTGAAGTCTCTCGCGACGCCCTTTAATATTTACGGAGTGGCATTCCAAACTTCTGACTTCAACTTCCTTGACATGAACCATGATCCTACTGTCCTTCAGTTCATGACGAATCTCTGGTACCTCGGGGTTTTGCTTCTCCAGCTTGGCTACTTCAGCTTCTGGATCCTGAGTTCTTCATGAAATACTTCCTTATCAAATACTGTTTCCTGCAGATCCACCTTAACTCCTTGATGTAATACTCCAGATCCTGGTCTTACTCCAATACACCTTAATCTCGGGTATTGATTACTTCCATAATCTCTCAATTCCATAAGCGTAACCTTCCTAGGTCGTAAAATCTGGGAATTCTTCAAAGCCTTCAAATTCTCCAAGTCTTCGGAGTCTTCAACAGTTGTAGTTTCCGTTTACACGGTAAAATCCTCTTCATTCCAAATGGTCTTAGTTGTCCGATATCTTGTCTCCTTGGAGTGGTCTCATCAGTCGAATCTTCGAGTGGTCAAAAGGGAAAAAGGGTATAGTCTCGCTAAAAGGGAATATTTGAATAAGCTCAGAAGAGAAGAGAGGTAAAAGATCTTTTTGAAAAAGAAAGTTGTAGAGAAAAATCTTTCCTATGGGCTTGCCATTTTCTAGGGTCACGTCCTCTGATCAACATGTGCTCGATACCATCTTGTAGCGACCCGACCCGAATGGATCAAGTCTACGTGCTTCGTGTCATCCACGGATCGGTATCTTTGACACACCACGATTACTCGAAGGATTTATAACAGAGGTAAATCACATGTATAAAGTAACGTAAATATTATTACCTCGATCCAAATATAGCGGAAGCAACAAGGTTATGGATTCCCATCAACACCAACGGCAAAGTTGAGTATAGGAAATCGTAACCCTAACGTATCACTTACTGTAAATGCGAAAAGTGCGCAACATGAAAAGTTGCAGCCTAAAAACGGGTCAGCACATGGAATATCTTTGGCAATGTAACACATAGAGAGTAATGAAGGAATAGACTATACTACATGCATATATGGCTGGTGGAAAGCTCTATGGTTACTGATTTTTGCGAAAAGCCAATTTTCCCTACTTCAAAGGAATAAATTTGTTTAACTATCATGGTGGTTGTTGAACATTGAGAATGGTTGACAGCATCCTCAATCCCAATTAAAAGTACTCATTAAACCCAACAAATTATATTAAGTAACGTTGATGAGATCAACAGGATATCCAGGTACTAGATACTCAAAATTGTCCATAACCGGGGACACGGCTAATCATGATTAGTTTATACACTCTGCAGAGGTTTGCGCACTTTTCCCCACAAGACTCGATCGCCTCCGTTTGGTTCTCGCACTACATGGTGTTTGAGAGACGGATGACCGAGACACAGTCTTTCAGAAGCACTAGCACCTTACATGTGGGTAGACCGTACCAACCTACATCCCCTACATCAGCTAGCCTACCCGTAAGAGTTCGCACAACTTAGTCAACTATGCCAGAGCCCATAATGGCTTGTGGCTGCACACGGAAGTTTCTAGTTTGAATAATCTCATGATCCCTTTGGGCCTGGGTGGCGGTCCAAAGAAATACAGGCAAATCCTGTCTACCCAGGTGCCTTGACAGGCAAGTCCTGGAATAGCCAGGTGCCTCAATCCACCCAGATGTGTGTTTAAGTTGCCACCTTAGATAACCCATTAATTATCAATCTCACATCTGTCATGGATATTCACTCAAACCCAATCCACGTCTACGAGCATAGCATGGCGTAATAAGCAAACGTAGAAGTAACTCCCAAGGGTTTGATAATAAAACAGGTAATAGGTACTACCTCAAACTACTTCCCATCGCACAATTTAATTAGATCCTGATCATGCAAGTGTTTGAGGAATAGATCTAATGCATAAAAACTGGGTATGAGAAGAGAATGATCAAAGTGTTACTTGCCTGCAAAGTTGATGAAGATGATTCGCACTCAAAACTCTTGATAGATCTACTCGTCACACTCCGGTCAATCTATCGTAATCAAGCAATAGTAACCACACATAAGCAATCACTTAAAAGATCGGAAGGATCGAAGAAACAATTCGGAAAACGTCAAAACCAAATCTAATAAATCTTGCAGCATAAAACAATTTCTAACAGTACCAAAACTATGTGTATTTGGCCTTATCAGAAAGTTTAGGTCAAGAGCTTCGATTTGCAAAAAGAATCAACTAAATCGGAGATTCTGAAACTCAAGTTATGATCAAGCGAAGTTCAAATACAAATCTGTTTGAAATAAAATTTTAAAACTTTCAAAAACATGTTTGAGTTGTATTACTGGACGGAGGAGATCATAACGAAGAAGTGGGCGTTGGTTTCGTTGGATTCCGACTTACGAGTAAAAAGTTATAGCCGTTTGAAGATTAAAAATACTACGGATAGGTCCATGACGGAAATTAAAAATAAAAAGAAAAATCTATCGAGCTTAACGCCGCTAAACAAAACCGGAAAGAAAAACGGCGAGAAAACCGATCTAGGGTTTGGAAAGGAAACGAAAACGGAAAACCGATCTAGAAAACGGGCGGAAACCGATCTAGAAAACCGATCTAGAAAACGTGGCCTTGGGCTGAGGCTAGTACCTCAAGAGGCGAGGAGCTCATGGTGGCGGCGAGGGGCGGCGGCGGCACTTGGCGGCGGCGGCGCTGGTGAGGGGAGCGGGCGGGTGTGGGCGCCGGGTGGGCGGCGAGGCGGCGGCAAGAGCAGTGGTGGTGAGGAGAGGAGAGGAGAGGAGAGTTGATTTGATGTGTTGGAGGGGGGGGGGGGGTGCTTGGGTATTTGTATTGGGGATGGGAGGGTTTTGCTTGGGGTAGGGGACAAGAAATAGATTAGGATTAGGAATCCTAGAAAATAGATCTAGAAATAGATACGGAATAAACGAAGTAGAAAAAGAGTCCTACTAGGACTTGGGAAAAGGAGCGGCTTCCTGCCTCCCTTGGTGCGTCTTGTGGCGTGGGCGTTGGCCTTGTGGCCGACCCGGCTGACTAGCGGCTTGGGCCTTTGGCCCAAGGCGCTATGATTTTAAAATTTCAGACAAAAAAAAAATAGTAAAACCAAATATATTATATAGGCATATAATATATCAAAATTTTCAGAAAAGAATTTCCTACAACATGAACATTATTCTAATGTCAATTAAAATCCACACAAATTCAAATAAAACAAAGAGTGCTATTGCTCTAATAAAATCCAACAAAAATTATTTTGAAAATACCAAAATGATTTCAAATTAATTTCTCTCCAATTTTACGATGTAGGGAATCATGTTACCCTATTTTCATATATTTTATTTTGGAGGAAAATAATTTGAATAAAACTCAAATAACTCCAATTGAAAATAATTCAAAGGACTTTGAATTTATTTCTTTGAAACTCCCAACTCATATTTCATATGTTTTGAAGAAGTCATTTTATCTTCGCTCGTGAAAATCATTGAGTTGCATAAAGTTTCAGAATTGGAAATATTTTCCAAATGGTATTCAAATATTTTCAACACCCCTTGTCATTTAAATAAATGGAAGAAGTCATGTCATCTTCTCTCCAGGGTTTTGTGATGAAAAGAATTTGAATTCCCGAAGATCATAAAAGAAAAATGAAAGTTTGGAAAAGTCCTTTTATTCCCTCTCATCTAACTTTCAAAAAGTTTCGAAATCACTCACTTTCAGTCAATCAATCAAGCAATCAATCAAATCTATCTATTTGTTTATAACATTCCAAAATTTAGAATTTTGGGATGTTACATATCGCAAGACTGGTCAACCCAGCAGAATGTTTAGAATTCCCCCGCATTGACGAAGGACCATTTCCCGGTCAGGCACATACGCGACCCGAATTCGGGAGAGCGCGGCGCCCCTAGGGGCTATATAGTAGCCCCACCATCGAACTCCTATGACTAAGTGAAAGTGATAAAGCATTATAATCCGATTGCCTAGCTTGCTACGCTATCACCTCCTTTACAGGACCAAGACGTTGGATTAAGTGTGAAAATGCGCCTTTTTGCAAACACCCCCGCACTATGTGCATGGGGGCTGAAGCCAAGGACTACCATCTTTCAGGTTATATACACATATACATCAACGGCCGCACAGGAGGTGTTTTAATACTTGAACGCACAAGTATAAAAAGCTCTTATTATATTGAAACATTGTTTTCACAAATCATACATGTCATTAAAGCATAATATCCTTCGAGCACTTGCGTCTCTATTAAACGAGCGCCTGCAGACTTCCTCAAAATAGTGCTCGGCAATTTTCGGCTTCTTCATGCGAATCTTGGGACGCAACGTCGGTGGCCTTCATCTCCGCCCAGTATGTCTTGACACGGGCAAGAGCCATCCGCGCACCCTCTATGCATGCTGACCGCTTCATTGCATTGATATGCGGCACCGCACCAAGGAACTGCTGTAACAAGCCAAAATAACTCTTCGGCTCGGGCCTTTTCGGCCACAAATGAGTCACGACAGCCTTCATGGAAAGTCCGGACAACCTATTCAGCTCAGCCCATTCGGCCAAATGATCGATTAACGAAAGCGGACGCTCCGGACTATGGAACTGCGACCAAAAAAGCTCTTCCATTCCGTGATCCTTTTGACCTCGGAAGTGTTCGGCCGCGTCTGCGGCACTCGCCGAAAGTCTAGATAAGCATCCTTCCCACTCCACAGCCGGTCCAATTGAGCGTACTTAGGATCCATGAGTTTTCTACGCATCAGAAAGGGCTTTCCAGCCGCAATATTTCCGGCCTGACGTAGCTCCTCCTCCATAGTTCTCATCGCAGAGCGAGTCTCCTTGGCCTCGGTGGCGGCCTTTTTCAGGTCCTATTGTTTCGCTCGATCTTCTTTTTCAAGAAGCTCGCAACGGTCAATAGCATTCTTCAATTTCACGGCCATCTCGGCCATTTCTTTCTTGCTTCGGCAGTGAGCAGCCTGTTCGGCTTTTAGCTCTGTGGCCGCCTTCACGGCCGCCGCCTCACTATTTCGGGCTGGCTCCTTGGCTCGGGCGAGCTCCGCCCGAAGGTTCTCCATAGCAGCGGCACCATCTGCATTAAGCATACATGTTGTAAGGCATGGACGTCAAGCTCCCTTACCAGGTGTCCGCGGAGAAGTTGCATACCTTGTGACTCGTCAAGCCGCTTATTAACAAGCGTGATGTCCGCATCCGCCACGTCAAGTTGTCGCTTGATTCGGCAAATTCATCAGCCCGGCTAGCCACGGACGCTTCGCCAGCTACATAGGAAGAGCACATATTATACCTGGGGTTATGATCCTCGGCGCACCGTCATTTTTGACACCGCACCAAGTCTCAGGGGCTACTATCTATACACGGCGCATTTTATATGCAGAACTGTCAGAGGGTACATCATTTTGCGTACCTCAAAACCCGTCAGTAAACTTGCGACGGCTTCATGCAATCTGCTCTCAGCGGATGAAATCCTTTCAATCACCGTACCCATTAATGTACGCTGATCTTCCGAGATAGACGCTCGCCCGAGCAGATCCTTCAGCTCCTCCGACCGTACACCCGTTGGTGCCGGACTCGTCCGGTGGCCTTTTTCAAAGGCCGGACACGGAGAGCTTTGAGGGGACATACGGCTGCCTTCCGGCCCGCGGATTTGGAGAAGCCCTCGCGACGACACCTCGGGGTCGTCCTCCTCGCCTCTCTTGATACTGCGGCGGGCGTTTCGCTCTCCATCATCTCCGGATCAAGATCCCCTGAAGACGAGCTCTGTTGTGAAGGGCTGAGATCCGAACTACACGGTAAAATTTCGGTTACCTTCAGAAATAAAACGGGGATGTCTCTCGTTTAGAAAAAATGCCCCCACTTTACTTACGGCTCGCTGGAGGGCTGATCTCCTTGGGGCAATAGTGCGGCCGGGCATCTCCGCCCTTGAGGACCCTCTGGGAAGATTTCTTCCCCGCTTGAGGCTTTGGTCTCCGGATCTTGAAGCGGTCCTCTTCTCCCCTTGGAGGAGGGATTCTCGATCCCCTTTCTTGATAGCCTCCTTCACGGAGGTAGTAGTTCCTTGTTCCCCTTCGCCTTCTTCAAAAGGCATGACCTCTAGCATATTGGTTATCTGAGGATCCGGCGTGGTCTCGGGGAGGGGCGGACACTGATCAGTTTGCTTTTGCTGTCCACTCCTATTTAAAGGATAGCTCTTTTAAGGGCAAGTTTATGATAAATATGCGGATAGCATGTCCGGTCTGAGGACTACTTACTTGAGTATCCTGGCGATTGCAGCTCAGACCTGCGTCCTCGGTTAAGTCCGGACACATTGCTTGTGATCCGAAGAATAGTTGGTACATTTCCACGGGCGTTACGCCCATAAAATGTTGGAGAGCTCGTGGTCCCTCCGAATTAAACTCCCACAGGCGAAGGGGGCGACGTTTGCAGGGCAAGGTGCGACGAATCAACATGACCTGCGCTACTACGACCAGATTGATCTCTCTCTCTAGGAGGTCTCGAATACGGCCCTGCAACAGAGGTACGTCCTTGGAAGGTCCCCAGTCGAGCCCTTTATTAACCCATGATGCCAGCCGCAATGGAGGACCCGGGCGGAGGGCAGGTGGCACCGCCCATTTGGAGCCCCTGGGAGCGGTGATATAAAACCACTCCTGCTGCCATAAATTAAGCTCCTCTAGAAAAGAGCCCTCGTCCATGGAGCGTCAGCATTCTTGCTTATAACAGCCCCTCTGCACTCTGCCTGATGCCCCTTGATCATCTTGGGCTCCACTTTGAAGGTCTTGAGCCACAATCCGAAGTGAGGGGTAATGCGGAGGAAGGCTTCACATACGACAATGAACGACGAGATGTGGAGGATGGACTCCGGATCCAAGTCATGGAATTCTAGCCCATAATAAAACATGAGCCCCCTCACAAAGGGGTCCGTCGTGAAGCCTAAACCCGGAAGAAAGTGAGACACGAATACCATGTTCTCACCAGGCTCGGGAGAGGGAATAACCTGCCCTTGGGCAGGCAGCCTATGCGAAATTTCGCCGGTGAGATACCTGGCGTCTCTCAGCTTTAGCACGTCTTCTTCCGTCACGGAGGAAGACATCCACCGGCCGTGCAGGTCGGAGCCGGACATCGTCGAAGGTCTGAAGCGCCTAAATCTGGAGCTTTGGGTGTTGGAACTCGAAGCGAGGGGCAGATTCGATTGAGATTGAAAAACAAGAGCGGGACTTGGTCTCATTATAAAGAGGTTAAATACCAAGAGCCCTCCCCGTGACCGTTCGGGACTCGCCTTCGATGGAGGAGGCGTGCCAACAGGCACGATTGGGTTACCCACGTCCGTATTGATGGGAATCCCGGAATAGGGGGGCACGATCACCGCTTTGATAAGACGTGCCAAGGAAACCGCCTCGCTAAACGCGCTGAGGTGGAACAGTAAAAAATGATTTGAATAAAGGCTTGGCCGTGGTGTGATGTCACGCCGCGGAATACGTCAGCAGATCTGTGCAAAGGTTATTCCCTCTACGGTAGTATGTGGAACTTGTTTTGCAGAGCCGGACACTATCCTTGTGTTCAAAATCTTCTATGAAGTATTCGGAGGAGGAACCCGCCTTGCAATGCCGAAGACAATATGCGCGCCGAACTCTTCGTCATTGAAGCCTGGTTCAGGGGCTACTGAGGAGTCTGGATTAGGGGGTGTCCGGATAGCGAACTATCACCGTTGGCGGACTCTGGACTATGAAGATACAAGATTGAAGACTTCGTCTCGTGTCCGGATGGGACTTTCCTTGGCGTGGAAGGCAAGCTTGGCGATCTGGATATGTAGATCTCCTACCATTGTAACCGACTACGTAACCCTAACCCTATCCGGTGTCTATATAAGCGGAGGGTTTTAGTCCGTAGGACTAACAACAATCATACCATAGGCTAGCTTCTAGGGTTTAGCCTCTACGATCTCGTGGTAGATCCACTCTTGTACTACCCATATCATCAATATTAATCAAGCAGGAGTAGGGTTTTACCTCCATCAAGAGGGCCCGAACCTGGGTAAAAACATCGTGTCCCTTGTCTCCTGTTACCATCTGCCTAGACGCACAGTTTGGGACCCCCTACCCGAGATCCGTCGGATTTGACACCGACACACACCTTTACAAAGGAGTAAATGGTGTTATTAGACATTGTGTACCTGAGCATGAACAGGAACAGATGCTATGCAAGTGTCACTCCGAGGCTTGCGGAGGACACCATGCTGGAGATAGAACTGCACACAAGGTATTACAGTCTGGTTTTTATTGGCCTACTCTATTCAAAGATGCTTGTAAGTTTGTCTTGTCTTGTGATGAATGTCAAAGAATTGGTAACATTAGTAGACGTCAGAAAATGCCTATGAATTATTCACTTGTTATTGAACCATTTGACATTTGGGGCTTTGATTATATGGGACCTTTTCGTTCCTCTAATGGGTATACACATATTTTACTTGATGTTGATAACATTACTAAGTGGGTAGAAGCTATTCCAACTAGTAGTGCTGATCGTAACACTGCTATTAAAATGCTTAAAGAAGTTATTTTTCCGAGGTTTGGAGTCCCTAGATATTTAATTACTGATGGTGGTTCACATTTTATTCATGGTGCTTTCCGTAAATTGCTTGCTAAATATGATGTCAACCATAGAATTGCATCTCCATATCATCCTCAGTTTAGTGGTCAAGTAGAATTGAGTAATAGAGAAATAAAGTTGATTTTGCAAAAGACTGTCAATAAATCTATAAAGAATTGGTCTAAGAAACTTGATGATGCATTATGGGCTTATAGAACTGCTTATAAGAACCCTATGGGTATGTCTCCGTATAAAATGGTTTATGAAAAAGCATGTCACTTACCTCTTTAACTAGAACATAAAGCTTACTGGGATATTAAAGAGCTCAACTATGATTTCAAACTTGCTGGTGAAAAGAGTTTATTTGACATTAGATCACTTGATGAATGGAGAACCCAAGACTATAAAAATGCCAAGTTGTTTAAAGAAAAAGTTAAAAGATGGCATGACAAAAGGATACAAAAGCGTGAGTTTAATGTAGGTGACCATGTCTTTCTATACAACTCTCGTTTAAGATTTTTTTGCCGAAAAACTTCTCTCTAAATGGAAAGGCCCTTAAATTATCGAGGAGGTTTACCATTCCGGTGCCATGAAAATCAACAACGCCGAAGGCACCAACCCAAAGGTGGTAAACGGTCAAAGAATCAAACATTATATCTCAGGTACTCCCATAAATGTCGAAACCAATATAATTGATACCATAACACCGGAGGAGTACATAAGGGAGATCTACCAGAACGTTTCAGACTCCAAAAAGGAATATGTATGTCGTACGGTAAGTAAACCGACTCCAAAACTTTTCAAAAAGCAATTTTACTCTGTTTTGGAATATTTAAAAAATTAGGAAAATAAAAGTAGTCCAAAAAGTGCACGAGGAGGCGACAAGCCCTGGGGGCGTGCCTACCCCCCTGGGTGCGCCTCCCTGGCTTGTGGCCACCTCGTGTGCCCTCCGGACTCTGTTTTCTTGTAGAATATTTCTTTTGGTCGGTAAAATTTCATTTTATAATCTCCTGAAGGTTTTGACCACCGTACCATGGCAAAATCCTCTGTTCTTGTTTCGAGCTGTTTTTCTGATAGATCTAGATTGCTATGATGTCCCCAAGCGCTCCTAAGGACAAGTTCTTCGAGAAGTTCATCAACCCCTACCTTGCAGAGGTGCTGGAATACCCTCAAACCATTGAGATGCGTGAGGGGGTGCTGCACATTCGTGATGTTCAAGGGCCAAAGAAGACCAAAAGCGTGGATACAAGGCTCGAAGCAATGGATCAGCAAGTCTTCAAGTGCCAAGGGATGGTGGAACATGGGCTCAACGCCAATCACTCCATGATCACATAATTTACCTGTGACCACAAGCTGGACGCCAAGAACATCGGGGAGGCCATCTTCAAGCTTTATGAGAAAATCGAGCATCTCCAAGCCCAGATCTATGACCTGCAGAACCAAAACTGTGAGTATGAATACAGATTTAAGAGGATGAGTTTGGCTGCAGATTTGAGGATCCCGGAGACTCGTTCATCTTTTTATGATGGTGAACTTATGCCTTGGAAGATGGAGGACAGGCCTACAACATCATCACCTCCCAAGATAGAGATCTAAATATATGGGTATGGCCACTCCCCTTGTCAAATGCCATGTAGCTGGGGCTCAAAACCAATTTGGACCGCCCTCGCGAACATCGAGCCAGCAGTCTTCAACCTGAAAGGCATCCGTAAAAAGCAACACGTACCACATGGGGTGATGAATGTTGTCTTCTCTTAGTCTTCTCTTGTCATGAAGATATGGTGGTAGCCCGAGTAGGTGTCGAGGAATGATAACAGATCACACCCGGCCGTGGAGTTAACAATCTGGTCGATGCACGGCAACGGGAAGGAGCCCTTAGGACAAGCCTTATTGATATCTGTGTAGTCAATACACAGCCTCCACTTCCCGTTTGCCTTGCGCACCACCACCGGATTGGCCAACCACGTCCAATGGAGCACTCCCCTCACCAAGCCTGCTGCTTCCAACTTCCCGATCTCCTCTGTGTTGAACTCCTGCCGTTCCAAAGCTTGCTTCCTGACCTTCTACTTGACGGGTCGCGCATGGGGGCACATAGCAAGATGGTGCTCAATCACTTCCCTGGGAATGTCGGGGATGTCGGATGCTTGCAATGCAAACACATCAACATTCGCCCGCAGGAAAGTGATGAGCGTGCTTTCCTATTTGCTGTCGAGGGTGGAGCTTATGGTCCCGTGCCATCCTCCTTGACGGACACCTTCTTGGTCTCTGGTGGCGTAGCTCTGGATTTCTTGCTCTTGCTGGTGGAGCTCTTTGGCACGTCCTCGATGGTAGCACAACACTCCGAAGAGGTGCGCTTGCCGGAATGGGTGCGAGAGGTCTTGTCGGTCTTCTTCTTCCCTCCCGGGGCTTCAGCGGCAGGAAGAATTGCCTTGGCGGCTGCTGCTGCAACTGCTTCCTGATAGAGTAGGTCGGTGCAGATCAACGCATCCTTCTTGTCGCAGGGAACGGTGATGATGGTCATCGGCCCAGGCATCTTCAGCATGTTGTAGGCGTAATGCGACGCCGTAGTAAACTTGGCTAGTGTCGGGCGGCCGAGAATCCCATTGTAGGGCGAAGGGATCTCGGCTACATCAAAGACAATCCTCTCCGTCCTGTAGTTCAACTCACCTCCAAACGTCACGGGCAACGTGACCTTCCCCTTCGACTGGCTCCTTCCTGGGTTGACCCCTTGAAACGTGCCCATCTCCTCGAGGTCTCCGTCAGGAATTTGCAGCCTTTTGATCACAATGGGTGAGATCAAGTTCAGACCGGCCCCGCCGTCAACCAGCATCTTGTTCACCTTGAGGTTGCGTATCATTGGTGAAACCAGCAATGGCAAATACCCGACCGCAGTTGTGCGATCAGGGTGATCCTCGGCATAAAAAATGATGGGCGTGCTGGACCACTTCAGCAGCCTTTGAGCGTCGAACGATGGCTCCGCTGATGTGATCTCACGCGCCCACTGCTTGAGCTGGCATTGACAAGTGTGCAGCGAGGCGCCACCATCGATGCACACGGCCTCCGTAGCCTTCTGAAACTCTTGCTCGCCGGACTCGTCGTCCTCGTCATGATCGTCGTCTTACTGCTTCTTATCGCGGCCCCGTGCGGGCCTCTCTTGTTGTTTATCCTTGCCGCGGCAACCTCCTTGGCCGCCACGCTTCTTGCCCGATCCCTCGGCACCATCCCAACCCTTCTCCTTGTCCCACCTCTCATACTCGGCCTTTTGCTTCTCAGCAAGCAGCTCGACTTGTCGACAGTTCTGGAGGTCGTGGCCTTTGGTGCGATGGATCTTGCACTACTGCTTGTCGGAGCCTCCTGGCTTCTCGGCAGCCGCCAAGGCCTAGCAGGCGGTGCACCCGGCAATTTCCTTGCCGGGGTCGTCTGCCTTGGCTTTCTTGGCAGCACCGGTGTCGTCGGATCCCTCGACGGCAAGCATAGTCTTGCCCTTGCGCTTCCTGTTGCGGCGCCG
The DNA here is from genome assembly GCA_021605145.1 of Aegilops bicornis. Taxonomy (NCBI): domain Eukaryota; kingdom Viridiplantae; phylum Streptophyta; class Magnoliopsida; order Poales; family Poaceae; genus Aegilops; species Aegilops bicornis. The sequence continues at coordinate 514,011,973 of CM038669.1, read as the reverse complement.
GCCCTTCTTTGCCGGGGCGGCAACGTCTTCGTCTGAGGAGTCGGTTTCCACGCCGGCATCTTCGCCGGGGTACTTCCTTCCCTCTTCAGCCCGGGCACATCTATCGGCTAGAACATAAAGTTCGTCCACATCCTTAACCTTGTCCATCGCCAGCTCTTCACGCATCTTGCGGTTGCGCACATTCTTATGGAACGCGCTGATCACGGCGGCAGGATGAACATCTGGGATGTTGTATTGCACCCGGCTGAACCTCTGTATGTACTTGCGCAGGTTTTCACCTTCCTTCTGGGAATGATATTCAAATCACTCGCCTGGCCATGAGCTTGGTGCCCCCGGTGAAGGCAACAACGAACTCATGGCACTTATCCGACCAAGAAGAAATAGAATCCGCCGGCAAGTGCATCAACCAAGACATGACATTGGGTTTCAGGGCCAACGGGAAGTAATTAGCAAGCAGCTTGTCGTCGTGAGCTCCAGCGGCTTGCATTGTGATGGTGTAGATGCTGAGGAACTCCGACGGGTGGGTCTTGTCGTTGTAATTCTCGCCGACGTCGGGCTTGAACGTACGGTGGGACGGCAACTGGAACTGCCACAGCTCACGGGTAAAGGCCGGGCAACCCACTCGTAAGGTAGGCCGCCTGAGCCTCCCGGTGCTGGGTGGTCCATAGCGGGCCCCGCCCGCCTATCTGACTGGTGGCGTGTATCACGCCGGCGCTCGATGGTGGTTCGAGCGTATTCATGGGCTTGCTCCCGAAGAACTTGGCGCTGGTCGTGGTGGGTCCGTGGGTCGGACGACGCTATGGGAATGTTATCACAAGCGTCATCACGATGGATCGACACCCGCGATGGCTGGGGTGGAGGAGGAGAGTGCACCGTGGCCATAGCACCTCCGGCCCCTCCGCGGCTGGCATGCGGTGCTTCGACGGAGCGCCGGCCTGAGGGCCCCTGTCGGTGTCAAAACCGGCGGATCTCGGGTAGGGGGTCCCGAACTGTGCGTCTGGGCGGATGGTAACAGGAGACAAGGGACACGATGTTTTTACCCAGGTTCGGGCCCTCTCGATGGAGGTAAAACCATACTCCTGCTTGATTAATATTGATGATATGGGTAGTACAAGAGTAGATCTACCACGAGATCAGAGAGGCTAAACCCTAGAAGCTAGCCTATGGTATGATTGTTGTTCGTCCTACGGACTAAAACCCTCCGGTTTATATAGACACGGAGAGGGCTAGGGTTACATAGAGTCGGTTACAATGGGAGGAGATCTACATATCCGTCTCGCCAAGCTTGCCTTCCACGCCAAGGAAAGTCCCATCCGGACACGGGACGAAGTCTTCAATCTTGTATCTTCATATTCCAGGAGTCCGGCCAAAGGTTATAGTCCGGCCAGCCGGACACCCCCTAATCCAGGACTCCCTCAGTAGCCCCTGAACCAGGCTTCAATGACGACGAGTCCGGCGTGCAGATTGTCTTCGGCATCGCAAGGCGGGTTCCTCCTCCAAATACTTCATAGAAGATTTTGAACACAAGGATAGTGTCCAGCTCTGCAAAATAAGTTCCACATACCACCGTAGAGAGAGAATAATATTTGCACAAATCTAATCACGGCGTATTCCATAGCATGACATCATGCCACAACCAAGTCTTTATTGAATCGTTTCTTGTCCCACCTCGGTAGCGTTTATCGAGGCGGTTTCCTTGGCACGTCTTGTCGAAGCAGAGATCGTGTCCCCTTATTCCGGGATTCTCATCAATACGGGGGTGGGTAACCCAATCGTGCCCGTTGGTATGTCTCCTCAATCGAATGCGAGTCCCAAACGGTCTCGGCGAGGGCTCTTGGTATTCAACCTCTTTAGAAAGAGACCAAGGCTCTACTCCTTTCTTTCAATCTCAATCGAATCCGCCTCTTGGCTCGAGTTCCAACACCCAAAGCTCCAGATTCAGGCGCTTCTGACCTTCGATGATGTCCGGCTCCGACCTTCAAGGCCGGTGGATGCCTTCCTCCGTTACGGAAGAAGACGTGCTAAAGCTAAGAGATGCCAGGTATCTAACCGGCGAAATCTCGCATAGGCTGCCTGCTCAAGGGCTGGTTATCCCCACTCCCAAGCCTGGTGAGAGCGTGGTGTTCGTGTCTCACTTCCTTCGGGGGCTTGGTTTTCTCGACGGACCCGTTCATGAGGGGGCTCATGTTTTATTATGGGCTGGAATTTCACGACTTGGCTCCGGAGTCCATCCTCCACATCTCATTGTTCATTGTCGTGTGCGAAGCCTTCCTCCATATTACTCCTCACTTCGGATTGTGGCTTAAGACCTTCAAAGTAGAGCCTAAGATGATCGAGGGGTGGCACGTAGAGTGCGGAGGTGCTGTTATAAGCAAGAATGCTGACGCTCCATGGCCCGAGGGCTCTTTCGAAGAGGAGTTCAGCTTATGGCAACGAGAGTGGTTTTATATCACAGCTCCCAGGGGCACCAAGTGGGTGGCGCCACCTGCCTTTCGCTCGGGTCCCCCACCACAACTAGCGTCATGGGTCAATAAAGGGTTTAACTGGGGGTCGTCCAAGGACGTGCCCTTATTGCAGGGCCGCATTCGAGACCTCCTAGAGAGAGATCAATCTGGTCGTAGTGACGCAGGTCATGTTGATTCGCCGCACCTTGCCACCGCAAGCGTCGCCCCCTCCGCTTTGTGGGAGTTTAATCCGGAGGGACCACGAGCTCTCCAACATTTCTGGTAGCGACGCCCATGGAGATGTACAAATTGTTCTTCGGATCACAAGCAATGTGTCCGGACTCGACCAAGGACGCAGGTCTAAGCTGCAATCGCCTGGATACTCAAGTAAGTAGCCCTGTACCCGGACACACTATCCGTATATTTATCATAAGATTGCCCTTAAAAGAGATGTCCCTTAAACAGGAGTGGATAGCGAAAGCAAAGCAAATCAGGTGTCCGCCCCCCTCCCTGAGACCACGCCGGATCCCGTGTTAACCAGGATGTTGGAGGTTGCGCCTTTGGAAGAGGGCGAAGGGGGGAACAAGGAAGCTACCGCCTCCCCGAAGGAGGCTGTCAGGAAAGGAGGAATCGAGAATTCCTCTATCCAAGGGAAGAAGAGGACCGCCTCTGAAGACCCGGAGACCATGGTCTCAAAGCGGGGGAAGAAATCTTTGTCAGAGGGTCCTGCGCGGGGGGATGCCTCGGCCGCACTGGGCCCCCAAGGGGATCAGCCCTACACCGAGCCGTAAGTAGAGAGGGGAGTTTTAAAATAAGAGACATCCATGTTCTATTTCTGAGGAAGATAACCAAAATTTTACCTTGTAGTTCGGATCTCAGCCCTTCTCAGCAGAGCTCATTTTCGGGGGATCTTCGTCCGGAGATGATGGAGAACGGAACGCCTCCCCCTGCCGTACCGCCTTGCGAGCCGGGCGACCATGAGGTGTCGTCACGGAGGGTTTCTCCTAATCCGGCAGGGCCGGAAGGCAATCGTATGGCCCCCCAAGGTCCTCCGCACTACTAGAAATACCACTACTAATGGCACACCTAATATGGCCATTAATGGCGCATCAGAGGTGCGCCATTGACAGCACGCCATTAGTAATTTTTACTAATGAGCGCGCAGGTGGTGCGCCATTAGTATACCAGATACTAATGGCGCACCACCGTGCGCCATTAGTATCATATATAATGGCGCACCACCCGGTGCGCCATTAGTATATGCAAGGGTGCGCCATTAGTATGCCTCCTGTGGGGCATGTATACCAGTGCTTTGGCATACTAATGGCGCACCACCTCCGGATGCGCCATTAGTAATCATGACATACTAATGGCGCACTTCCGTGATGCGCCATTAGTATGCCTTTGTCATACTAATGGCGCCTTTAATCATGTGATGCGCCATTAGTATGAATATTAGGTTTTTTTTATTTTTTTATTTTCTGTTTTTTGCACAGGTTAAAAAATGTATAATTTGACAAAATATAGACAGCACACATCAACAATAGATTCATCAAATACAATAGAAGATTAGTCCTTGAATACAATTCATCATATTAGTCTCGAATACAATTCATCATATTAGTCTCCGAATTGAAAAGACCGAACAAAGATAGAACATTATATTACAAGTCTCGAGACCGCGAGTAGCGAGTTTATCTTCGCATTACAAGTCGATATCGATCATCTAAACTACCATCACATAGAAGAGAGCTGCGGTCATCACGATGAGCATCATCACGATGAAACTTCGTCTTCATCCGGTTCCTCCAACGCTCCCTCCCTCTCCCGCTAGAGAGCGGGCGTATCTAGATTCGGCCTCGGCCCTAGTGGTGTACCCTTTGTAACTGTTACCGCTGATTCGGTGAACCTGTCTCCGACACTCCTCCCCGTCATCGTAGACTCCGGGAACCTTACCCTTGTACCACGACATACGTCGGCATCGCTATGCACTAGCCAAGCAAACGTTCGTACCAATTCACAGACAATACATAAGCAATATATAAGTATGCAGCAGAGCGATCGGAGAGAAAAGCAAGACATTAATAGCATCGATTACATCTAAGTTGAGCGACTCTCGAAACCAAAGAGACATACTACAAGTTCATTAAAGTTTAATTACAACATGACCCAATCGATGTTTGAGAACTAGACAACTCGACTCAAGGGACGGGCGTGGATGAAGCCGCCGTCTATCGTGGGAGTCATGAAAGAACGGGCGTTGTCATCCTGCATTTGTAGCATTGTGTCGATGTCACCGTTGGATGGTTGATTTACGAGGTAGAACTGCCCGAGGTACGAAGGACATCTTGATGGATGATTTCCACAAACTCCATTTGGATGCAAAAGAATTCTTGTCGGAGGTCCGGCGTCTGGATTGCCGACACGCTCGCGGCCCAATCTTGGAGTTTACTCGGTGGCGAAGTTGATGATGGTCCCGTCGATCGCGCATGTGATGGATGGCGTAGTAGGCACCCTTCTGACCGCCAGGCGGCTGCTTGACGCAGCAGAACCTCGTATTGTGGGAGAACACGTGCTTGCCATACTTACGAATAGGCCTGGTGAAGGTGCCTCCAGATTTGGCGTGGCAGAGAACATCATCAAGAACCTTCTTGACATTTGTGTAGTCTACGTTCATTGACGGTCCGGATTAAAATACGTGGCCATGGAATATTTAGGGCTTAGGAGGATGGCGTGCAGCGTGTGTCACTGCAGAAAACACGGAATGTTAAAAGAAAAACGATCGAAATGTAAGAATTCATATATTACGGGCCGGTTGAGGGGAGGACTTACTCGGGAAAGTAAGGCACGAGGAAGTTATCCTTTTCTTGGTTTGCGAATGGCGCCTTGAGGTAAGAACTTCGCGACTTGCGGTCCCAGCGCTGCCCAAGATCTTGGCACGCATGTAGAAGGGGTCGACTATCACGATGTCCGGGGTCTTGTCGCGAATGATCCGCATCTCCATACTCGTGAAAATAGCCGAGCGAAGGTGTAGTGCAGCGGATGAAGGTTCAACATAAGCGTGGATGTCATCAAAGCGCAGGACGATCGTCGCCCGATGGAGTTATCGACAAAGCACTTGCCCTCTGGCACCTTGGCCGCGAAAACCGGGTATGCCACATCCTTCTCCACGAGGCGCCGCTTCTCCAAAGAAAGAACAACATCATGCAGACTCCGCATAGCACCGGTTGCAGCATTGAGCATATTTGCCGGTAGCATCGCCCTACCCGCCACATGCACCCTCCTCGAGATATCCTGCGGTGAAGGTGGCCCGTCTTGAGCACGGATCGTACTTTCGGTGCGGCTGGCTCGCACCCTTCTTAGTCTTTCTTTTGCGTGCCTTCTTCTTCTCTGTAATGGGACCGAGTTTTGCTCACAGACCGCCTTCTTGAGTGTGTTGGGGCTGATAATATTTTGCACCTCGCCTATCCGAGGCTCGGTGAAGTCGGCAGGCTGAGGCGTCTCCGAGAGCTGAACGCCAGACGGCGCTGTTGCAACTTGGCTTCTCCATGATGCGAGCTAGATCGCACACGTCTTTTGTTGGGTTTGGTTCTTGAGAAGGAGGCCCCATGAAGTCGCCATCGTACCCATGCTCGGCAAAATCTTGATCGGCGTTGCCAAATGTATCATAGTCGTAAATGCGTCGTCATTACGATCTGTGCCATATGCATGTTTGGATCGAGTGGCATAGGGATGTCCGACACCGTTCTGGCGGTCTTGCCATGGGGCCGACTTGGCGCACGATGTTGGCGGTGTTGTCTTTGGGGTGGTGTCCCCGCCCCCAAACGAATCTGGCTCTTCGCCAAAGCGAGGGCCAGCTCAGGCGGCCGAGGGTCATCACGTCATCATCGTCGGCCCGGCCAGGTCGATTCGGAGGTAACAAGTCGTCGCAGCCTGGCAGCACCGAACCGGTTGAACCCTAAACAAGTTGGGTGGCATCCGGGTACCGTGGAACAAGGGTTGCCGGTTGAGCGATTTTGCCCTTGGCGACATCGACCAACTCATTGTTCACGAAGTGGAGGAGAGTGCAGGCGTCGGCGGCGCCTGCGAAAACATGTAGGGCGTCGAGGATGCCGATCAAAGGCAAGGAGATGAAGTCCTCGGCGAGAGAGGCTTAATTAGTTACCGTGATGATGGCGTCGAGCTCGGCTAATGTAGAGGCACCGCCAACGGCTGGCGGCGTGCGATGAACGAGAGGCTGCTTGCTGCAGAGGTGCCGGCAGCGTACACCGGTGCATTAAGCTCCGTGCGGCGTCGGAGACACCAATGCCGCCTCATGGAGGCACCAATGGCCCCGCCATCGCATTATGCGAGTTGCTGGCCGTGAAGCTAGGAATCGGGCGGCCCTGTTGGCCGCCCGCAATCCACGCACTCAACCCCGAGATCAAGGTAGGCACAAGGGCGGTGATCGTCGCTCTGAGTCGTTGTTCCACTTGCTCTTGGACAATCTCCGGAATCCGCGCCACCTGTGCCTTGAGTTCTTGAACCTCTCGCGCCTGGCTTTCCGAGCTGGTCTTTTTCTCCTTCCGCACACCAGCGGTATAGTATGACCCCCATTTTGTCGACAAGCCTTTGCGGCCACACGACCACCGACGTCGGCCATCGAGCTTATCCTTGTTCTTCATTACATTCAACCCCTATTTAGAGTGGTGTCCCAAGGGTTGCTCTGAGTCGACCCAGCGCCATCGCTTTCGGTTGCTGCGGAAGGAATGTGAACCATTTAGAAATTCGGCTTCATTAATTAGAATGCAACCATATGGAGCTAATTACGCTGGGGTGTATTCCTTACGAACAAGCTCAAGCTGCCCGGTCTTGGATCCGTGGTAAGCTCCTTTGTTTTCGGTCCTTCTTGTACCGGCCCCGACAAAGTTCCTGGTCTGCTTGTCACCGCCGTATGTATCGAAGAGGGGTGGTAGGCCTTGCTCGGCACGGTCCGCCTCCTCCTTGTCCCATATAGGCTCCGCCACTCTGTAACCGCCGTGACCGAGTGTGTGTTCCCCTATGTTCAGCTCCTGCATTTGTTTCCCCCACTCACTTGATTGGGAGCTTGCGGTGCTCGAGCAATTGATCTTGAAGTCGTTGTAGTCATCTTCGGTGATCGAAGGATTTTTCTCCTTGATCTTCTCATAACTCTCACCTTTCTCGATCATTCTCTTCACATTGCTTTTCCAAGTAGACAGGACCTTGCTCATCTTCGTGAGGGCAGCATTGTTCACTTTATTCCCTTTGAGGCTTGTGTTTTCAAATTCAGCGGGAACTTGTATCGTTCGTGCAGCTTCGTGAAGAGGAGGTTGCTAAATTCCCTCGGTCAGGATGCCTCAGGTTCTCGGTGTTGATCGAGACGGTGCTCCGGACAATGCACCCGAGCTGAAGCGAGTACCCCTTGACTATTCGTTCGGGCGCCGTTGGATTCCCGTTGGAGTCCACTTTAGTAACTTCCTCCTTGAGGGTGCGGAGCACGATCGGGCGCCGGTCCTTCCGTTGCCTCTTCGGCTGGCTGCCATCTCAGGCGGCGTGCGCCGCCATCATTAGTGGTGGCATCTCGGCGGCACCATCGGTGGTGGCATCGGTGGTCATCCTCGGCGGCACCATCCGTGGTCTCGGGATCGGTGGGGAAGGCGGCGGCCTCATACAAGTGAGGTTGTTCCTCCATCTCTGGGACAGCTCGAGAATGCCTTGCCGCCAACCCCGGCCTCATCGTTGTGGGCCATGTTTCTCTCTAAATAGAAACAAAGTTTGGTCAAAAAGTTGGTTATTGTCAAGGAACAAGATCATGGTCTCATCATTTAGGGTTTGTCGACACCGAGGCATCCTAAAATCTAAGCTTTTATCATTGAGGGTTTTTCGACGCCAAGGCACCCTAAAAGCCTAACTTTTCATCATTTCGGTTTTTATCGACACCGAGGCACCCTAAAAGCCATGCATTAGTCACAAGTACGCCGGGCACTTGATCCTACTTAATTAACTACTAAGATACCCGGCCCATGCATTAGTCACAAGTACCCCATATGTCCTATTTTTAGCAAAGTCATGCTAAAATTCACGGAAAATTTCAGCATGACCTTTGCTGAAAATAGGACATATGGAGTAATTCAATTTGCGAACGGAAGTTAATCGACATTACGGCAAACTCAAGGGCCTCTCGGGTACCTGCAATATCATTATCCTCGTAATGAAGTCCCCAATGGGTCATTTCAGAAGATCACAAGTAGCATCATCACAAGTACAACATCATCACAAGTACAACAGCAGCGAAGTGAATACAGCCATAACAAAAGCATCAACTTTATTCTTCTTCTTCATAAAGACTAATTGTCTAATTGAGCAATACAATGACAGTGTGAACAAATAAAAACACAAACTACACCTACATATTTGGGTACCTCTATGGTAGTAACATGCCATTCTCTGCCTAGAGCTCAGAGTACGATCTATTCTCGCTTAGTACTAAAGTTATAGCAGTATCATGCTTTCATAACCAAGTAGTTACCTTTAAGTTCAAATCATCCACAAAACCACAATGAAGTAGCACAAAATCATTCAAGTACCAGTGTTTAACTAAAACTTGGTGTGAATAAGATCCTCTGTCAAGATTACTTCATACCAATAATCAAAACCCCAAAACCTGACCCCAACTAGTTACCATAAGGTCAAATCATCCACAAAACCAAAACATAAGGTCAAATACTGTCCACAAAACCAATCTTGACCCCAACTAGCTACTCACATCTATTTACGGTGGGTGTTGAGGTAGGACTTCTCATGATACTCGGGAGGCGGAGTAGAGCTGCCGCAGAGTTCTTGAGCTCCTGCATCAAGCATGGCCACAACACTCGGTTTATCTACCATAGACAGCTTTAGCGTAAACAAAAGCAACACACATATGTCTATGAAGTATCTGAATTTTGCAACTTTATTGTGTCTGAAATAGCTTTACTCGATGGTGTTATCGAGCTGAGCAAAGCCGCATCTTGAATATTTGTATGTACAGAGATGTGAAATATTTATCAAGTGAATGTAAACATTTGGTGTTTGAATTTTGACTGGAAGGTGTGCTTCAATGCATACTCACTAAGTGAAATGAGAAATTCCAAGTTGAGATGAGAAATACTCACTGACTAAGATAACACTTGTATCCTGTTAGTGCGAAAAAATGATGTTGCAAAGAGGCGGGCTTCGTGCTCTCAAGTGATATGTTGGTGGAAAAACAGAGGATGGGAGTACTCCTGCGTGCAGCAATATAAAGAGGCACTCAAACAAACGACGTTCACCATTGAAAAATAAAAGCAAACAATGGTTGCAGTTTGAAACAACCACAAAAAAATTCGGTACTCTGAACCCCAAACACTATTTAAAAGAAGTGCAAGAAGCGGTTCAGGCTCTCTCGAGCACCGAAAGTACCAGGACCAACATGTAGAAATCTGCCCCTTGCCAAATTTACCTTTACGAGCAACATCTACAAATCAAAAGCAGAAGAGATGCAAGCCAAAACTACTTACGAGTAGCAAACCGATGTGAACAACTACAAACCATATAACTTAGGGAACCACAGCCAAAAAATGTGATTGCGTGTAAAAATAAAAGAAATATTTCTTTGCGGGTAGGACGTGCGGAGTTCTTCAAAACATTTGATCACGAGAAGATTTAGTGCAAAGGAGAAAGATATATATTTCACTCTCAACAATATAACCAAAGGTTATCCTCAAATGAACATCTCAATTCTTACAAATACCTGCATAATTATTATTTTTAAAAGAAACTAGCGCTTTGCATAAGGATTCAGTTTTAAAGCATTTGCTCATTGATTCACGGAAAAAACAAGGCAACGCGAGCTATCATTTATTCAATTCTAAAACCAAATGGGCCATTTTGGCACCACCAAGGCTCAACTATCATGCGTACTCTTACAAGGATCATCAAGTATATGCACTTTTGGACGTCGACACTAATCTACATGTATTTGCTATCTCAATGATTCCACAAGCTTCAGGAGAAAAACAATCTACAATTCTAGGCCTATTAGGACGATCTTGGTAAAACAACAATGGGATAAGGCGCAACAAATCATACAAAGTATCCATGTGTGGAGAAAATTTTATCACGCAGCTACTATTTGGATCATAAAGATTTACCAAGCCGAGCGGAACTGTAATAGATGAAACATGCATGATTAACATATGAAACCATATGGCATCAGGAATTCACCTACGGAAGGCGAATAGACCTAACCCTTGATGAAGAATTAGGAAATAAACACAAAATCCCTACATGATTAAAGATAGGCGAAGCAAGAGTATATAAAAACAGCACATTTCCGGAATCATGAAGAGAACGTATTTAATTGTTCTTAGCTATTTGATTAATGTTATTGTAAAATTCAGTATTATGCGGAAAGAACAATTACGAACCACTATTTTATTGGTGCAGGATCTTTGTTCTCTTGTTGTTCATCAAGCTGTAAATGTGAGAACAAGTGTGCCAATAAATCATTCCATTCCGACCTTTGTTCAAAACAAAATTGATTAAGGTACGACCGATTCAAGTTTTCATAACTAGTGAGTTTGGAAAACTAGCCATTTAAGAGGGAAAGTGAGGAGGAACACTGCCACTTTGCTATATATGGTGCTATGATGTAATATCTGAATATAATATATTTTTATTGCATGGGCCTTGAAAAGAATGTGTTCTAGTTTACGTGTTGTATCGTAAGGGACTGTGGGTTGCTTATTTTATAAGATTAGAGGAGCCATAATCATTAAGAATATTCTTCCGACTTCTCTAACCTTTAATGATGTAAAGTATATAGCCACAGAAACCAACCTACAAACTTCTCCTCCTTTGTCAAAACCCCAGCAAGGATCTCTACCCTCAACTTCACGAAACTCACGGGTTTGGGTCTACTGACAACTAAATTCTGCATAGATACTTACTTACTTGAAGCCTTTGATCCCAAACTAAATTAAGATGGGACCAGGGTACCTTGGGCGGTCGAGGGAGGCGGTCGACGGTTGTGTGGACGGGGCGGGTCGAGGTGGGGCAGCGTCAGGCAGGCGGCGTCGGCGGGGCGGCGTCCGTCAGGCCCGGGCGGGTCGGGCGGCATCAGGCGTCGGGCGGCGGGGTCGGGCGTCGGCGGCGTCCGGGCGGCGTCGGGCGGTGACATCCGGGCGGCGTGGTCGGGCGGCGTCGGGCGTCGGGCGAGGCGTCGTGGTCGGGCGTCAGCGTCGGCGGCGAGGGAGAGGAGGAGAGGGCGAGGCGAGGCGGCAGGCGGTGGCGGCGGTGGTGGGGCGAGAGGAGAAGCTGGCGAGGGGATCGAGGCGAAGGGGGATCGGGCGAAGGGGATCGAGGCGAAGGGGCCACAATACTAATGGCGCACCTCACGCGGTGCGCCATTAGCATGTTCCACTAATGGCGCACCTCACCGTGGTGCGCCATTAGTATTTTTATTTCCACAAAAGCCAAAAGGTTATCTACTACGGAACCTATCCATGTCAAGCCCACTCTACTAGCTCGATTGGTCGGCCTCCAGTTCTCACACCGGGAGGTCTGGGTTCGACTCCCGAGGCTCCACAAACTTTTTTTAGCATTTAAAAAGCTATTTGATACTTATTTATGTTTAAATATGTTCAAACTTGTTTAAATAATATGATAATATTTTTTATAAGACAGTAGCATTTAAAAAGCTGTTTGATACTTATTTTTATAAGGCGGTCTTGAGGTGCGGGGTGTCGGCGTCGTGAGTAGTAGGGAATCGAGGTGCGGGGGTGTGGCGGCGGTGGACTGGGGGTGCTTTCGGCGAGGGACGGATCTGGCGAGGTGGGACAGCGATCGAGATGGAGGGATCGAGGTTGGCTCCACAAAATTTTTTTAGCATATAAAAAAGATGTTTGATACTAATTTGTGTTTAAAAATGTTCAAAATTGTTTAAATAATAACAGTAATATTTTTTATAAGACAGTAGCATTTAAAATGCTGTTAGATACTTATTTTTTATAAGACAAGAGCATTTTTTATAAGACAGTAGCATTTAAAAAGCCATTTTAAAAGATGGAGGGGAATCGAGGTGCGGGGGTCGGCGGCCGGGTGGACTGGGGGTGCTCGGCGGCGAGGGCGGATCTGGCGAGGTGGGATAGCGATCGAGATGGAGGGATCGAGATCGAGTGTCCATGAAATTTAAAAATATTCATGATAGTTCAAAAGTACCCATGAAATACAATCGAGAAATGAAGGCTACGATTTAAATACAATCGATCTTAGCTAGCTATCTGTTCACAATCTTCTTGCCCTTCTTTTTCGCAAATGGAGTTCTTACGTGGAGCAGACGTCCTTTAGGTAGGGTGGTCCTGCTTCTTCTTGTGGTGTATCTTGCTACTTCATCATCGCTGCCATGTTCGATCCTCGGTCGCCGTACTTGTCGAAGTCTTGCTCATTGGCGACTCCATCCATTTCGATGATCTTCCTTTTGCCTCTCCTCATGACAACACGACTGGGCTTTGGCGGGTCGGTAATGATGAAGCATTGGTCCACTTGGGAAGCCAGTACCCATGGCTCATTTTTCGCGGTGACGTTTGCGCCGCGGTCTTGGATTTGGCTTCGGGTATAACCATGGTGGTGAAATACCGGTCTTTTTTTATAGCGTTCTTGGCCCATCGACCACGGAACATCGGGACCTTCTCTCCAGCGTAGCTCAGCTCCCAGATCTCCTCGATCCTTCCGTAGTATCTGTCCTTGTGCGTTACCGGTGTAGGATTCCATCGTTACCCGGAGTTACGATAACCATCGCTCTTCATGTCCTTGGCCTCGGTGTAGAATGTGTAGCCGTTGATATCATGCGCCTCATAGGTCATCGGGTTGTGCTCGGCGCCTGTGACAAGGCGAATATGAGTTGTTCTTCCGGAAGAATCCTCATGTAAAGGGTGCAACGAAGCTTATGCTTGAACCAACGCGTGAAACATGAGTTGTGCTCTTTGAGTGTATCTCCGTCCGTCCTCTGTTGGCCTCGGTCATTGTCGTCTTTTTAATAAAGGTTTTGTGCTCTACCACCCAAGGATCGACCACGCGTCTATGTGTTGTAGCGCGACTAGGTTTGCTCTTTCAAAGTAGGCGAAGTCGACCCTCGAAGTCGACATGCATTTATGGCGACCCTCACGGTGACCCCATCCGGCGAGCCCGCCGAGGTGCTGTTGACAGGCAGACCAGCGGGGTTCTCGATGCCTAGATAATTCGTGCGAGGAGATGCACTCTTGGTCGAAAAGCCCCTGGCTATGCTTCCTTACGGGCGTGATATGTTGCGAACGTATCCTTTGATGACACCATTCATCCTTTCGAGCGGCATCATCTTTGTGCGAGGCGTCGCCCGAGTTGGATGATATCCTCCACTATATGGACCAGCAGATGCACCATAACGTCGAAGAATGCGGGCGGAAGTACATCTCAAGCTCGCATAGTATCACCACGATCTCTTCTGTAGCCTACGAGTTGCCTCACGCCAATCGACTTCCGAGAGATGGCGTCGAAGAAGTTGCATAGGCCAAATAGCGTTTCATGGGCGTGCACGTCCATGATCCTGGATTGCAACTGGCGGAAGTATCTGCGTCATCGGCCGCGTGACAGTCGTGAGACTTCATCCCGCTGAACTTACGCTTCACTGGGTCTAGGTATCCGCTTAACTTCCCAGCGAATCAGAAGGAAGTTTTACTCCTAGGAGGCAGGTGAAAAACTGCTTGATCTCCTCCTGACTTAGAGTGAAGCACGCGGGAGGGTAGTCATTTCCGGTCTTCTTGGCCTTTTTGCCTTTGCGACGACTTTCTGTGTCCTGCTTCGCCTCATCATCATCATCATCATCATCATCATCATCATCATCATCATCATATATAGCGTGAAGCTCCTGCATAATGCACATTGATTTCAAGTCTGCCCTTGCTTTAGGCCCATCTTTGGTCCTCTACGGCATGTTGAGCAGGGTACCAAGCAGACTCTCGCACACGTTCTTCGTGATATGCATGACATCAAGGCTGTGAGGCACACGGTGGATCTTCCAAGACGGCAAGTCCCGTAAAAGCAGACCTGCTTTTCCATACCTTCAGCAGCTCTGGCGCCTTTCGCTTCTTTCCCGGCTCTGGCGCCTTTTGCTTCTTTCGGCGGTGGGCGGTCTTTCCAATTTTCCAACAGCTTGTCTATTTCCTCGCCGCTCCTCGTACACGGGCGTTTTGAGTTCGGTTTCACCATCGAACAGATCCTTGCGTTTCCTCCACGGGTCATCGTCGCGAAGCCACCTTCGATGTCCCATGAACACGGTTTTGAAGAACCGGATCTCTATCTAGTCTGGCGATACGTTGTGTCATCCATGCACCTTACGCATCCAGAAAATCCGTGGACTACCTGCCGCGACATATCCGTAATCGAGATAGTCGTGCACCGTCGTGAGCAAAGGCGGCTCTCATAGGGAAATATTCTTTCTGCGGCGTCCCACGTATTGGCTGGCGTTTTCCACAGCGTGTCAAGCTCCTCTTTCAGCAGCCCTAGATACAGATTGATGTCGTTCCTGGTTGTTTCGGCCCTTCAATTAGCATACTCATGTGAATGTACTTCCTCTTCATGCACAACCGGGGGAAGGTTGTACATCCACACAAACACAGGCCAGGTGCTATGTGTGCTTCTCTGGCTGCCAAAGCGGATTGACTCCATCGGTGCTCGCGCCCAAGACGATGTTCCTTGGATCGTTCCCAAATTCCGAGTCTTGAAGTTCAACGCTTGCCAGCGGCTCGCATCCTTAGGGTGACTCAGCATCTTGTCTTTTTATCTATCTCCGGATCATTTGCGTCATCTTCCGCTTCTTCTCCTCCCTATCCGGCGTGCCAACGCAGGAGCTTTGCTACCTTAGGGTCCGCGAAATAGCGCTGCAGACAAGGAGTGATCGGAAAGTACCACACCACTTTTCGAGGAGCTTTCTTCCTCTTCTTGTATCGAGTGACGCCAAGACACCGGACATATGGTAGACTCCAGCGTGCTCGTCCCGATAAATGATGCAATTGTTCATGCACACATGGTATTTCACGTCGCGGTAAATCCGAGAGGACACACGATTTTCTTCGCCTCCTCCAAACTGGTCGGGCACTTGTTCCCCTTGGGAAGGCGTTCGTGCGAATGACATGTTCTCGTCGAAGCATCGTCGGTCATTTTGTGTTTTACCTTCATCTCCGTGGCCATGGCGTTACTTTCGAGCGGGTATCCTCGGGCTTGCATCCTTCATACAATGGAGTAGCTTCGTCTAACTCAAGTTGATCCATCTTGGCTTTCTCGGGCGGCAGCTCTTGCGTTATCCGTGCAGCTTGAGAAGCAGCTCTTGAATATGAGGGTCCTGCACCCAGCCCATCGATGGTCGGCGTCGTGCGCTCCGCCCGCATCATCATCTTCATGATCATGCCCGTCGCTTGCTCCGGCATCTTCCTCATCATCATGTCCTGCATATTCTACATGATGGCGTATCTGACATCACGGTCGTGATCATCGCCTCGGGATTCTTCGTATTCTCGCCCGCCCGAGCCGTGGTGGTTGTCTTGCTGCCCTTCCTCATTTCTTGCCGGCCCGCATGGGCGACTTCGTAGTCATCTTCATCACCTTGCCACCGATAGCCATCCATGAAACCACGCAACAGCGGTGGTCCCGCACCTGCCGGAATCCGGGTCCGCAATAAGGCTCTTGACTTGCATCTTCGACACGGACATCTTATCTCCGTCTCGTTCTTTTGAAGCATCTCGGCCTTCGCGGACCTCAAAAACCTATTCACGATGCCTTCGGTCATCGATGCGGACCATGGTCGTCTGCGGGGTAGAGCAAAAGCGATATTTTAGAACCAAGAAAAATTTGGCATGACTTTCCCTAAAAATAGGACCAAAAAGGATGCTTAATGCCAAAATTCTCGCTTGAAGCGGAAATGAATCAACATTCCGGCAAAATATTGGCAACTATCGCATTTCAAATACCGGTACACCTCCAAACACAAACACATATGCAAACACCACAAACATATGCAACACCACGAACATACATAGATCTAGCTAGGCCGTAAAAAGTGCATGTGCACATTGTTGTAAGGAGAACAACCTAAATATAGCTTCCCCCCTTACTTACCTATTAAAACAAGGTAATTTAACCACTTAATTTGAATGAATCTATGGTGTAAATGAGGTGAAAAAGAGGAGGCACCCGAGACAAGGAGGAGGTGGAGAGAATGAAGTGGGGAGAAAGTGAGTGTGTGGGTAGGAGAGGCTGTCCCAAATATCTTGTTGCTGCCCACTTACTAATGGCGCACCTCTTGCATGGTGCGCCATTAGTAGTTACCACTACTAATGGCGCACCTAAGCAGGATGCGCCATTAGTATGTTTGGACAGTTCAAAAAAAGTTTCTATACTAATGGCGCACCCACACCTTTGGTGCGCCATTAGTAGTTACAACTACTAATGGCGCACCAGGTGTGGGTGCGCCATTAGTATGTTTGAACAGGCGCACTAGTTTAAAAAAATTGGTACTAATGGCGCACCCACACCACAGTGCGCCATTAGTAGTTACAACTACTAATGGCGCACTCGGCAGGATGCGCCATTAGTATGTTTGAACAGGCGCACTAGTTCAAAAAAAGTTTCTATACTAATGGCGCACCCACACCGGTGCGCCATTAGTAGTTACAACTACTAATGGCGCACAGGGTGTGGGTGCGCCATTAGTATGTTTGAACAGCGCACTAGTTTAAAAAAATTGGTACTAATGGCGCACCCACACCACTGGTGCGCCATTAGTAATTACAACTACTAATGGCGCTTTTCGGGCAGGATGCGCCATTAGTATGTTTGAACAGGCGCACTAGTTAAAAATTTGGTACTAATGGCGCACCCAAGGCATGGTGCGCCATTAGTAGTTTAGACTCTAATGGCGCATCGTATGGCGGTGCGCCATTAGTATATACTAATGGCGCACCATCTTTCCGGTGCGCCATTAGTGTCATTTCCATCTATAGCCCTTTTCCTAGTAGTGCCGTGTCCGGCCTTCGAAAAAGGCCATCGGACAAGTCTGGCACCGTCCGTTGCACGGTCAGAGGAGCTGAAGGATCTGCTCGGGCGAGTGTCTATCTCAGAAGAACACTGTGCGTCGATGGGTATGGTGATTGAAAGGATTTCATCCGCGGAGAGCGGGTTGTACGAGGCCGTCGGAGTATCTTGGCGAGGATTTGAGAATGCAGCGAAATGATGTACCTTTTGACAGTTCCGCATATATGAGATGCGCCCTATGTAGATAGTAGCCCGTGAGAGTCGGTGCGTTGTCAAAAATGACGGCGCGCCGAGGATCATAATCCCAGGTGTCGGTGTCAAAACCAGCGGATCTCGGGTAGGGGGTCCCGAACTGTGCGTCTAGGCGGATGGTAATAGGAGACAAGGGACACGATGTTTTTACCCAGGTTCAGGCCCTCTCGATGGAGGTAAAACTCTACTCATTCTTGATTAATATTGATGATATGGGTAGTACAAGAGTGGATCTACCACGAGATCAGAGAGGCTAAACCCTAGAAGCTAGCCTATGGTATGATTGTTCATCGTCCTACCCTAGTCCTGCTTTGGTGTGTATTTCAGAGTGTTCTTGAGCCCTCGAACTAGCTACGGTGGCTGCACTGTTCCAAATAGCCGAATCCTTCTCCAGTATGCCTCGGGCCTCCGTTTATAGTCGAAAAGGGGTTGCCACCACAGGAGGTGGAAAGGTGTACAGTGCGCGAGCTTATCGCCCAGCATTACGGGACAAAGCGCATTAAATGGATCGCTTAGGTGTCCCCTTGCTTTATCGGGGGCGGGAGCGAGGCCCGTCCGTCCATCACCGCTCCGCCTTGCTTCGACACGCGCCCTGGCTAGCGATGCATGCGGTGCCATGTAGGCAGGCAGGCAGCTGAGGTGGTGCGGTGGTAGGGCCTTCATGAAGATCTGCATGCCACCACGCAGGTGCTTGCTGGGTCGGTGTGGAGGCCGCTTCGTGCATACGCAGTGCCTGCCCAAGCTGGATGAGCTAGAAGCTGCATGGGAACGGCGGTGGTATCTTGGCGGGCGTGGGCTGCTGCGGCCCGCATTGGTGTCCTCGCCAAGGGTGTTACCGTGGCCCCGGCAAGGGTCTTGCCGTGGCGTCGTGGTCGTCCCCGGCAAGGATCTTTGTCAGTGTCAAAACCGGCGGATCTCGGGTAGGGGGTCTGGAATCGTGTGTCTAGGGCGGATGGTAACAGGAGACAAGGGACACGATGTTTTTACGAGTTGGGCCCTCTCGATGGAGGTAAAACCCTACTCCTGCTTGATTAATATTGATGATATGGGTATTACAATAGTGGATCTACCACGAGATCAGAGAGGCTAAACCCTAGAAGATAACCTATGGTATGATTGTTGTTCGTCCTATGGACTAAAACCCTCCGGTTTATATAGACACCGATAGGGTTAGGGTTACACAGAGTCGGTTACAATGGTAGGAGATCTACATATCCGTATCACCAAGCTTGCCTTCCACGCCAAGGAAAGTCCCATCCGGACACGGGATGAAGTCTTCAATCTTGTATCTTCATAGTCCAGGAGTCCGGCCAACGGTGATAGTTCGGCTATCCGGACACCCCCTAATCCAGGACTCCCTCAGTAGCCCCTGAACCAGGCTTCAATGACGACGAGTCCGGTGCGCATATTGTCTTCGGCATTGCAAGGCGGGTTCCTCCTCCGAATACTTCATACAAGATTTTGAACACAAGGATAGTGTACGGCTCTGCAAAACAAGTTCCACATACTACCGTAGAGGGAATAACCTTTTCACAGATCTGGTGACGTATTCCGCGGCGTGACATCACACCACGGCCAGTCCTTTATACGATCGTTTTTACTGTTCCACCTCAGCGCGTTTAGCGAGGCGGTTTGCTTGGCACGTCTTATCAAAGCGGTGATCATGCCCCCTTATTCCGGGATTCCCATCAATACGGACGTGGGTAACCCAACCGCGCCATTGATTAGGGTGCTTGGGAGATAAGAGAGTTTTACCAGGCTGGCTGGGGACGCATAGCTTCGTCCGTCCATATAAGGGGATAAGGATCCACCTTTTCACCTACGCCTTCTTCCTCCTTTGCTCATCCATTTCCAAGACTTTCGAGCTCCAGCGCCCAAGTCCGCACATCCCACCTAAACCTTCTCCAACTATGTCCGGAGTGGGAGGCAAGTGGATGGCCTCCTCCGTCATGGAGGGGCACATCAAAAAGCTGCGGAAAGCCGGATACTTGTCCAGCGACATCGCGCATCGGCTACCCGACGAGGGGCAGCTCATTCCCACCACCAGGCCCCATGAGAGGGTGGTGTTCCTCACCCACTTCCCCCGCGGACTAGGTTTTCCCCTTCACCCATTTGTCCGGGGGCTCATGTTCTACTACGGCCTGGACTTCCACGATTTGGCCCCGAATTTCATCCTCAACATCTCGGCGTTCATCGTCGTGTGCAGACCTTCCTCTGCATCCAGCCCCACTTCGGCTTATGGCTGAAGATCTTCAATGTCAAGCCGAAGGTAGTGGGCCGCCGCCAAGCGGAGTGCGGAGGCGCCATGGTTGGCAAGGTGGCCAAAGTCCTATGGCTCGAGGGCTCCTTTGTGGAGACCATAAAGGGGTGGCAATCGGGGTGGTTCTACATCACCGAGCTGTGCGACTCTCAATGGGCGACGGCCCCCGAATTCCGATCTGGCTTCCCCACACGGCTCACATCATGGAAAGAGACGGGCCTGTCGTGGGGTGATTCGGACGAGCTATTCGGACTCCAAACCTGCGTCCGAAACCTGGTGGACAAGAATCTCAGGCTTGTCAACGTAATCCAGGTGATGCTCATCCGCCGGATTCTCCCATGCCCACAACGGGCCTTCAAATTGTGGGAGTTCGATCCGCACAGACACCCAACTCTGAAAAAGGCTCTTCGACACTACGTACAAAGATGCACGGAAGGTCTTTGTTCAAGGCGCCGAGGCTCCCACATCCGCTACCGAAGATCGTAGATTCAGCTTTCATGACATCAAGCCGCCGAGGTAAGTTATTTTACCCTTTGTGGGACTCTTTTTTCATAGTTTGACTCTATGCGGGATCTAAAACTCCCTAACCTTTGACAGGACTGGCTGAAGACGTCCGGACAGATTAACTGTCTGGCCCCTTTGCCAGAAGACCCAGCGGATACCCGATTGACGGGGATGCTGGCTCCGGCACCTCACGTGGTGCCGGAGAAGAAGGCCAAGAAGAAGGCCACGGGAACTCGAAGGAGCTCCCGGCGCCAGGTGCTGTCAGACTCATCGTCCGACAACTCTGAGGCGGAATCCTCCTCTGAAGAAGAGGAGGCGGAAAAAGAAGCCTCTCCCCTAGCAGGGGGAGAGAAGAAAAGGAAGGTCGCTCCGACTGGGGAGGCCGGAGGGTCCAAGAAAGGAAGGACCCTTCCTCCGGACTTCTCCACCAACGCCGACAACGACGAGGAGGAGTGGCCAACAACAGCCAAGCCCCTGGCGAGATCGTAAGTGTCCTGACTCCGGAATAGCTCATGACTTTTTATTTGTCGCATAGTGTCTTCTAACGCCGAATATAACCATGTACCCCCGCCCAAGGACGAGCTCGCCGCTTCGTCGAGCGGCTCCCTGAATTCGTCGGATGTGAATAGCACTTCACTTCCGACCGCCTCCTCGTGGACGCAGACGACACCGCGGTGGAGTCCCAAAAGAACCCGGCCAGGAGGAGGTGGTCTGGAGGCGCCGCAGGCGACCTCCCGAACTCCGGGCCCAAAGGGGCAAAACCCGAGGGCTCTAAGTGCAGCCTATGCGGACTCGTCTGCATCGAACCGATGGTTCGAAGTCCGGCAAGCGGCCCCTTCGTAAGAAGGGTGTCGGTGTCAAAACCGGCGGATCTCGGGTAGGGGGTCCCGAACTGTGCATCTAGGCGGATGGTAACAGGAGACAAGGGACACGATTTTTTACCCGAGTTGGGGCCTCTCGATGGAGGTAATACCCTACTCCTGCTTGATTAATATTGATGATATGGGTAGTACAAGAGTAGATCTACCACGAGATCAAGGAGGCTAAACCCTAGAAGCTAGCCTATGGTATGATTGTTGTTAGTCCTACGGACTAAAACCCTCCGGTTTATATAGACACCGGATAGGTTAGGGTTACAGTCGGTTACAATGGTAGGAGATCTACATATCCGTATCGCCAAGCTTGCCTTCCACGCCAAGGAAAGTTCATCCGGATACGGGACGAAGTCTTCAATCTTGTATCTTCATAGTCCAGGAGTCCGGCCAACGGTGATAGTCCGGCTATCCGGACACCCCCTAATCCGGGACTCCCTCAGTAGCCCCCGAACCAGGCTTCAATGACGATGAGTCCGGCGCATTGATTTTCTTTGGCATTGCGAGGCGGGTTCTTCTCCAAATTCCATATACTTGTCGAATAGTGTCCGGCTTCTGATAAATGCTGCGCTCCTTGGCTTCTACGCCCAATAATGGCCATCTTCCACGTGTTTGAATGAATGCGAAAAGCCAGGGTATTTTTACACTTACCCCCTGGCTGCGCAAATGAGCCGCCTATAAAAGGGACGAGGATCTAGATCTGAGCCACACCATCCCCCCTCCGCGAGCTTTCATCGGAGCGCCTCTGACAAAGACTCATTCCATCATGGACAGTCGACGCGGCTCCTCTTCTCGCGCTCCCAGCCCTCAGCCCGGAAATTGGGAGAATTGCTCAGTCCCGCATAGTGAGCTAGTTATACTCCAAACCAAGGGATTTCTTCCCCCGGCCTTCATGGTTCCGGTTCGAGCCGGACTCGCCACCTACAAGGGTGGAAAACAAGCGAAGAGTGTCCCCGATCCCTCTAAAGGAGAGCGGGTATGCTTTATCTCTTATCTAGTAAGAGGACTCGGATTTCCAATCCATTCGTTTCTCCGGGGGCTCTTGGAGTTCTACGGCCTCCAGTTGCACCACCTTACGCCTACCTCCATTTTGCACATCGCGGGCTTCGTGGCCCTATGCCAACTGTTCTTGGGCATCGAGGCTCATTTTGTGCTGTGGAAGAGATTATTCTGCCTAGTACCCCGTTCTCATGACGGGTCAATATATCAAGTGGGCGGAGCCGAACTATGGCACATCGCTGGGACCGGATATCTATCCGGAACCCGAAGAAGGCGTTCAAGACTGGCCTTGAATGGTTTTACATGGAGGGCGTCGATGCCGGATCCTGTTCGGATCGGCCTTAGGAAGTTTAGCAACGCTCCTCACGAAGAAGCGCCTAAGCTGGCGCCCATGAGCCCGGAGGGATAATGACCGGGACGTCCTTTATTTGATGAGCCGAATAAGATTACTGGCTCATGCCGGATTGACCATGACTGGAGTCATGGCAATCTGCATTATGAGGGGAGTACAGCCGCTCCAATATAGGGCCACCCCATGTGGGATTTCAACGGGGAGGACGATGCCACCCGCCATGGCCGCAAAGGGCTGGGATCGGTCACCGAACTGGTGAAGACCTTGTCTGCCATGTACAAAGGAGAAGAGGAGGATTTTCTCCGCGTCAACCCACTGAACGGGTTTTCTTTGAATAATCCTCGAAGTTGGGTAAGCAAATATCTCCGTGGCCTGTCCGATCCATGTTCCCGTGGTTAAATATCTCATTTCATGGTTTCTACGCAGGAACTGCGCCGGGCCGTGGAGAAGATACACAACCCGCCCCCACAACCCGAGGATCCAGAACGGTCCCTCGATCCGGCCTCCGAAGAGGATCCGGATATAAAGGTGGAGTTGATCGACGGGGTGTTCCACCAACTTAGCATCGACAATGCTTTGGTTGCCATTACTGGTGATTACCGGAATACTTCCAGCCTCATAGGTGGCGAGACCGAGGTCCCAATACTCGATAATGACCCACCCGTGCTTATTTCTTGATCACGGTATACCAATGGTGTTTGAGGGTACCTTGGCGAGGAAGCCGAGCCAGCGGTGGCTAGCCAACAAGGCGTCTGACGCCGAGCTAAAAAGAAGTGCGGTCCGGGATCGAAACTCCGCCCATAGCGGTATGGCGTGTCACCATATTCCAGGATTGATTCACGGAAGGCGATTAACGCTGGTGCTCTTTTCAGGAAAAAGAACGCTCGCGGGATGAGTCCGGAGAATTTATAATCAAACCTCCGCCAGCCAGGCTCCAAAGCCGGGTCCGGAAGCGGAGGCGAGCACGAGGCGTGCGTCGGATGCTCCTCCGACAGAGGATGCCGACAGGCTGTCCGCTACCAACTCTGAGGTGGAGAGCGCCATTAACCATAGGCACCGCCGGACAGTTCTTTGTGACGCATGTTTCTCCCAAGAGGCCTTGAATGCCTTCAATTCGGGAGATGCGCACCTCCGTGCCGCTCAAGATGGTTTAGCCAGAGCCACGGAGCAGTATGTAAAGGACATACGGGTGAGGAAATTTGACAGTTATATATGCCAGTAGCCCCCAAGACTTATAATAGTTAGAATAAAAGATTTAAGGATCATTTGTTATGCAGGATCTTACAAAAAAGAATACCCGACTGTCCCAGGAGCTTGAAGAATGCAAGGCCCAACTTGAGGCCGCACTAGCCGCTATAGGGGGAGCCACAGAGACCCCCTCTGGTAATATATGCTTCAAAAGATAAATAGTTTATGAAGTGTGGCGTATGTGTAAATCTGACAATAATATTGCAGATGGCGCTGGACTAGATCCGGACAAGCAACAGCTCCTGCGCCAGCTAAAGGCCGGCGAGAGCGTGCTTACGAGGGTGCGGCAGGAGAAAAATAACCTCCAAGATGCCAACACCCAACTGGGTGACGAACTAAAGGATGTTCGTGCCCGGTTAATACGACTCCGTAAAGGAGAATCGGCAACCGTCGCGGCATTTTTCGATAAGTGCTTTAACGAACTTTGAAAGAGTTCGGCGAGGAAGCGACTAACATAAACATGTATGTAGGTTTGCTCACAGTCGCCCCGAGGAGGAGATACCCAGTTCTTGGTGATCTTCTTTCCGAACTCGCGTCACCGCTGCGAACGAAGTTCGGGCAGGTGATGAAAAGCGTCGGCCAGGCCTTGTGGCCATCTATCTCCCTGCCGAAGGCATTGGGGAGCTGGCAGAGCGACTTCAAGGAGCACGGCGGCGCTTCCGACTATGGAAGATATCGGCCTGCCGTCAAAGGCGCCAGGAGGCTGGCCCATGGTAAAGACGCAGCGGTACGGTGACCCAAACCACATGGCCTAGGTCGAACCTGTGGGGCACGATGGGAAGGAGATCCCTATAAGCAGTGTATGCGGCCAAGTAGAATTGGCCGCCAAGTATTCCCAGCAAGATTGTAAATTAGATAGCCTATTAGATGGCATTGAGGAGTAATACAATGAGTCGAGTTGACTATGTAATTGAATATGACATAAAAAATGTCTTCTAGCCGGATTGTAGATCGTTTGTCATAGCGGACCTTTTCGCCGACCTCGGGACCCAATAGTCCGGAGTGTGTCCGAATACCCTCGTGGTTATATAAGAACCGGGGCATGCATGGAGACAAGGTGTAGGGGTCATTATTGCTGTATCAGACAAGTGCCCAACTAGTTATGTTATATTACATGGGTAGTAAGAAACATCTTCCAGGGAGAATAGTTCCGTTAAGGGTTCCTTTCATTTGGGAGGCATGCCCTAAAGTGCATGTCCAAACTGCTAAGAAAGCGAAAATCATCCGGGGTAGATGGATAAATAGTTAAAAATCATCTTTCAGTTCACCGACCGAATATTCCCTTAAGAACGCTTAGCTTCGGCTTCACCCAGTCTGAGGTACACATCCGGATGACCAGCGGTAACACTCGCAGAGGTGCTCCTTTACCACCTAGCCGAACAATCGGGAGCGAGGGGTAAGCACAGGAGCCAGGCAACCCAGCTTGGCCAAAACTTAAGTCATATCGATGCATATAATGGTGAGTAAAAGGTACATGCGGAAGTTTGACACATGTGTCGGGCATGAAGCCCGTATAAATAAGCTTCTGTTAAAGAAGCCCCCAGGTATAATGAGCGTGGACAGTGCGTCAAATATGTCTGAATAAAGCGCAAACGAGCCTCTAAAGGCTTCAAGAAGAAGGAGGAAGAAGGAGAGAAATAAAAGACATCAATAATAGAAAATGTGGACGGAGGAAGGAGACGAACTTGGAGTCCGGAGCTTAGGCGTAGAATCTTCGTAGACGGGCTGCGTTCCATGGGTTCGGCTCGAGTCGGTTATCCGATGCGTTTCCTGAGGCGCTATGCTCCGCCGGTCAGGACCTGTTCGATGATGAAGGGACCTTCCCATTTGGGCTTGAGTTTGTCCTTTTTCTTGTCCGGCAGGCGTAGAACTAGTTCGCCAACGTTGTAAGCTTTGGCCCATACTTCCCTGCTTTGGTATCTTCAAGCCTGCTGTTGATAAAATGTGGAACGAGCTTTGGCCACGTCGCGCTCCTCCTCCAATGCATCCAAACTGTCCTGCCGATCGAGCTCGGCTTCTCTTTCTTCATACATGCGCACGCGAGGTGAGTCATGAATTATGTCGCAGGGCAGGACTGGCTCTGCACCGTATACCATAAAAAATGGTGCAAATCCGGTAGTACGATTCGGCGTGGTCCGCAGCCCCCAGAGTACGGAGTCGAGCTCCTCAACCCAGTGCGTGTTAGAATCCTTGAGGGACCGCACTAGTCTGGGTTTAATGCCGCTCATGATTAGATCGTTTACTCGCTCGACTTGGCCGTTGGTTTGAGGGTGATGGACTGAGGCGTAATCGAGCTTGATGCCCATATTTTTGCACCATAATTTGACCTCATCGGCCGTGAAGTTGGTGCCGTTATCAGTGATTATACTGTGGGGGACACCGTAACGATGAACTACCCCTGATATGAAGTCTATCACCGGTCCGGATTCGGCCGTTTTAACAAGCTTGGCCTCTATCCATTTGGTGAATTTATCCACCATGACCAATAGGTATTTATGCTTGTGGGTTCCCGCCTTAAGGGGTGCAACCATGTCAAGCCCCCAGACCGCGAACGGCCAGGTGATGGGTATAGTTTTGAGGGCGGTGGGTGGCATGTTGCTTTGTTTAGCAAAAATCTTGCAACCGACGCATCGTTGGAATAAATCCTGCGCATCTGCCCGGGCCGTCAGCCAATAAAATCCTGTACGGAAGGCCTTGCCTACAAGGGCCCGTGATGCGGCGTGGTGCCCACCCAGTCCGGCATGAATTTCAGCCAGGAGGTTTCGCCCTTCCTCTTCGGAGATACACCTTTGAAGGACTCCTATTGTGCTTTTCTTATAAAGCTCTCCCTCATGGACTTTATAGGCTTTAGATCGCCGTAGTATGCAGCGAGCCTCATTTTGGTCTTCGGGGAGTTCCTGCCTAGTTAGGTAGGCTAGGAATGGTTCCGTCCACGGGGCGATAACCGCCATTATTTCGTGGGCGGAGGATGTTATCTCGGTGGCATAGCCTCCGATTGTGTCAGAGTGTTCGGCGTCAGGCAGTGCGGTTGGGTCCGGATTGTTATTTCCGGACTCCCCTTCCCATAGTACGGATGGCTTGAACAGCCGTTCCAGGAAGATGTTAGGCGGACGGCATCGCGTTTTCGCGCCGATGCGTGCCAATATGTCCGCCGCCTGGTTGTTATCCGGGCTATATGATGAAATTCGAGCCCTTGAACCGTGCTGACATTTTAGGACCGCCTTTGCGGTATGCTGCCATTTTCGGCTCTTTGGCATCAAAGTCTCCGTTTATTTGGGATATCGCGAGGTTGAATCGCGCACCTCTAGGCGTTCAATGCCCATAGAGGCGCCATCCGGAGGCCGTGCGAAGAAGGGCCTCGTATTCGGCTGCGTTGTTGGAGTCCGTATACATTATCTGAAGGACATATTGGACTGTGTCCCCGGTTGGGGACGTCTGACGCCTTGACCCAGCGTGCCGCCAACATTTTAGAGCCGTCAAAGTGCATGATCCAATTGGAGTATGCACCGTACTCTTTAGGGAGTTCGGCTTGATCCATTGACCACGAAGTCGGCCAAAACCTGCGACTTAATAGCTTGTCGTGGTTTATAGGTTATGTCGAATGGAAGGAGCTCTATGGCCCATTTAGCAATCCGCCCATCGCGTCGCGGTTGTTTATAATGTCGTTAAGAGGTACTTGGAGGCTCTTGTTATCGAACACTATTGAAAGTAGTGTCGCAGCTTCGGGATGCCATGAACACCGCGTCGCTATCTTTTGATAGTGTGGGTACCGGACTTGCATGGAGTTCTGACGGTGGACACATAGTAAACCGGTTTTTGAAGAGGGAACCGGTGTCCGTCCGTTCTCGTTCGACGACGAGCACCGCGCTAACAACTTGATGTGTTGCGGCGATATATAATAGCATCGGTTACGCCTCGTTGGTAGCGGCCAGGACCGGATTTGTTGCCAATATGGCTTTTATTTCTTGAGTCGGCCGTGGCGGCATCAAATCCACTCGAAGTGTCCGGTGCGCGGAGGAGGTGGTAAAGGGGTAACGCCTTTTCCCCCAACGGGAAATAAAGCGGCTTAGAGCCGCCACGCATCGATCAATTTTTGTATTTGTTTGAGGTCTTTTGGAATATCCAATTGTGACAGAGCTCGGATCTTGGCTGGGTTTGCTTCAATTCCTCTACCGGACACAATGAAGCCCAGGAGCTTTCCGGCTGGAACGCCGAAGACGCATTTTTCCGGATTGAGCTTAATGTCATACTTTCGGAGATTGTCGAATGTGAGCCTCAAGTCGTCTACTAGAGTTTCGACATGCTTGGATTTGACGACCACGTCATCTACATATGCTTCCACTGTTTTGCCGATCTGGTTTGCCAGACATGTCTGAATCATGCGCTGATATGTTGCGCCGGAGTTTGAAGTAGAATGGGCCGTATGGAGTGATGAATGTTGTTGCAGCTTGGTCTGGCTCCGCATCTTGATTTGGTGGTAGCCGGAGTACGCGTCGAGGAAGCACAATGAGTCGTGTCCTGCTGTAGCGTCGATAATTTGATCAATTCGAGGGAGGGGGAAGGGATCCTTTGGGCAAGCCTTATTAAGGTCTTTGAAATCAACACATAGGCGCCATGATTTATCCTTCTTTGGTACCATCACCAGGTTTGCTAGCCAGTCCGGATGTTTTATATCTACGATGAATCCGGCTTCCAAAAGTTTGGCTAGCTCCTCTCTCATGGCCTGTCTCTTGGGTTCGGAAAAGCGCCAAGAGCCTATTTGGTGGCTTGAATCCTTTTAGGATATTTAGGCTGTGCTCGGCCAGCCGACGTGGGATTCTGGCATGTCACGAAGGGTGCCAGCAAAGATGTCCCAGTTTTCTCGTAGAAATTCTCGTAGTCGGGCGTCTACATCGAGGGTTTAATTGTGCCCCAATGGAGGCCGTCTTTGTGGTCCGTTGGGTGGACTTGGAATTTGACTATTTCATCCGCTGGTTTAAAGAGGTGGACTTGGATCTTTTATCAAGTATCACATCGTCCACATTTCACCGTGGAGGCGCATCGCAGATGAGTTCCTCGGCCGCTAGGGCCGGATAGTGCCTCGAGGGCTAGTGCGGCTGTCTTGTTTTGACGGAGTGCTATGTTCGGATCACTAGCGAGAGTGATGATTCCGTTAGGTCCGGGCATTTTAAGCTTCATGTACCCATAATGGGGTATAGCTTGAAAGATTGTGAATGCCTCTCGCCCTAACAAAGCGTGATATCCGCTGCTGAACGAGGCCACTTGAAATGTGACCTCCTCGGACCTGTAATTGTCCGTGAGCGAACACTACGTCGATGTGATTTTTCCTGCAGCATGCTTCCGGCTAGGGATTATTCCTCTAAAGGTTGTACTACTTCGCTCAATGCGGTTCCGATCTATTTCCATTTTTCGGAGGGTTTCCTCATAGATGAGGTTTAGTCCGCCGCCATCCATGAGTACCTTAGTAAGGAGAAAGCCGTCCACTATTGGACCGAGGACCAATGCTTCTGGTGCTCGGGCTGTTCGAATTTGGGTTAAATCGCGGCATTAAAGGTAATAGCCGTGTTACTCCATGGATTTATTGTTGCTACTTGGTAGACTTCGCAAGGTTGTGGAGTGTTTGTTTCGCATGTTATTTGATGCGAAAGTCTCAAGACTGTTAACACCGTCTTGGTGCTCTTGGGCTAGGATTACTGAAGCTAGAAGCTCTTCGCCACTTTTGGCCACCTGCCGTAGTATCCAACATGCTCGAAGGCTATGAGTTGGAGTGGCGCCCTATGCTATGAATTTTGCGAGGTCCGTTTAGCCAACCCTCAGACGGGTTCCATACCCTGTAGGGGGTTTTGGTTTTTTGGTGTTTAACCCAGGTGCTTGATAATGATGCACCCTTTTATTTTGGACTAGGGATGTATTCGGGGCCGGATTATCCCAAAATTTACTTTCGGTTTTCCAGACACTCTCCATCGCACAGTACTTTTATACTATGGTCACCAAGTCAGTAAAGCGTGTGATTTAGCGACGACTTATGGCGTTTAGGATTCCCTTGTCCGTGCAATTATTGCGAGAAAAGTGGGATTGCGTCCTCCTCTCGGCGATCCTTTATCCTGTCCCATAACCGGGAGGAATCTGGCCCAGTACTGATGTACTGTTTCAGCGGGCTCTTGCCGAATTCGAGATAGATCGCTAATGTTTGGGTGGGCGGGTGGAACTAGATCCGGAACCCCGTCCAATTTAAGACTCAGGGGCCGAGAAGTTTCCGAACTCGGAAGTTCGGATTTTTGAATGCTATCCAATGAATCCAACCCGCCGCCTAACTTTAAGTTCAGGGCTTGACCGACATCCGTCCCTCTGCGGGAATCCGGCATGGAGGGATCGGGAATCCGGACGTAGCTAGTCCTTAAGATAGAAGAAGAATCGCCGTATTGCTCCTCTATCACAGCAACATGATGGGTAGCCCGGGGAGAGTTGATCTCACATAGATCGGTTTTAGGCCCGATCTGGTCGTAGTCTGTGGCGACTCCCAGGGCGGCGATGCGATCCCAGAGCTCGTTTATGGAGGAGAGCTCGATCGGATCCAACTGTTCGGCAAGTTCCGAATTAACGTGAAGATTGGTTTCGATGACTCGAGAGGTCATCGTCGGCGCGGTGGCCGAACTGGCGGTCGTAAGAAAACCACCTAGCCAAAGAGTTCGACCCGATGGCCAAGGCTCCTTTGGCGATAGTATCGTCTTTAAAGGCGGGATGAGGCATCCTTCACGGCGGCGGCACAGAGGAACTCTCAATGAAAGCACCAATGTCGGTGTCAAAACCGGCGGATCTCGGGTAAGGGTCCCGAACTGTGCGTCTAGGCGGATGGTAACAGGAGACAAGGGACACGATGTTTTTACCTGTGTTGGGCCCTCTCGATGGAGGTAATACCCTACTCCTGCTTGATTAATATTGATGATATGGGTAGTACAAGAGTAGATCTACCAAGAGATCAAGGAGGCTAAACCCTAGAAGCTAGCCTATGGTATGATTGTTGTTCGTCCTCACGGACTAAAACCCTCCGGTTTATATAGACACGGATAGGTTAGGGTTACATGTAGTCGGTTACAATGGTAGGAGATCTACATATCCGTATCGCCAAGCTTGCCTTCCACGCCAAGGAAAGTCCATCCGGACACGGGACGAAGTCTTCAATCTTGTATCTTCATAGTCCAGGAGTCCGGCCAACGGTGATAGTCCGGCTATCCGGACACCCCCTAATCCGGGACTCCCTCAAAGGGTAAGA
This sequence comes from Aegilops bicornis, assembly GCA_021605145.1. NCBI lineage: Eukaryota > Viridiplantae > Streptophyta > Magnoliopsida > Poales > Poaceae > Aegilops > Aegilops bicornis. Next base: position 513,980,685 of record CM038669.1, on the reverse strand, counting down.
CTACGACGCCGGTAACCTCTGTCCATCGGAGGCACCGGATAGCTTGCTGGAGGTGCTTAACGGCGCCTCCATCGACGAGGAGCACCGCACTGTTATGAGTGTGGTGATCCAGAAAGTTCAGTCCGCCAAGAGCGGGCTGACTGAAGCCTGTACGAGCCTTCTAACAGGCTTTGAGGTAAGTTTAGAATATGTAAAAATATTACCGCATAGACTGTAGCCCATGATGCTTAGTTCGGTGTTCGGAAAGAAAAGCCGGACTGAGGATCTAAAAAGATATACGAGGAGTCTAACATAAGTATGTCAATATGGGAATGCAGGTTGCTGGCCGACCTCTGCCAAGACCGGAGGTCAATGCATTGAAGCAGAGCCTCGAGCGGTCCGGGAACAAGCTCGGCCTTGCCAAAAAGTAGCTCGAGGACAAGGAAGGTAAGTAATACCTTCTTAAAGTAATACCTTATAGAAAGGATTTGGTTGCAAAAATGACAGGGCTAACGTGGGTATTATAGGGCCCATGAATGAGGTGGCGACCCTGAAGGAAGCGGTGTCCACGGCCGAAAGCAAAGCGGCCACGGAGCGCACCTAGTGAGAGAAGCAGGAGGCGCGGGTGGCAGAGGTGCGGAAAGAGCTCCGGGCTCTCGTGGAAAAACACGAGAGTTTGGAGCGTGACTTGAAGACTCGAGAGTCCGAGCTCGCCTCAGCTCTTGAAAGTGCCAAAGCCGCTAAGGCCGAAGCCCAAAAGGCCCTCCAAGAAATTGAAGCATTAAAGAAGATAGCGGCGGGTAAGGCATTCTTTATGCAAAGCAGGCATGTGAAAGTGAATTACCTATTACTTACCTGAATCCGGAGCTCTCCAGGAGCATTCGCAGATCTGCCCCGTAGTGTATTTGATGCTGCCGCGTTCTACCGCGCCAAGGAGGGGAGCTCGACGGAAAAGGTGTTCTGGTCTCAGTATGCTAAGGCCGAACATCCGGTGCCCCTGAGCGACCAGCTGAAGCAGCTGGTCGAGCTCCACAAGGTCGCCGAACAGGCCATGAAGGGCCTCATAATTCGGCCGTGGCCATTGGAAGCCATGCACAGGAGCTACTTGAGGGTAGTGCGGCGGCTGGTGGGCCTTTGTCCATGGATTGAAGTCATCAAGCGCTCCGTCTGCATTGAAGGTGCCCTTCGGGCCCTTGCCCGTGCTAAAGTGCACTGGGGCAAGCTGGATGCTGAGAAGCTTGTGACGGACGGGCCACCGAAGGGCAAGGAGCATTGCAAGCCCGAAATGTACTATGAGGGCGTCATGAAGGGTGCCCGCCTTATAGCGGGTCAATGCTCCAAAGATGTAATTTTTGAATAGACTCGTATTTGTTATCCTGTACGCTGAAAACTTGTTCATATGCGCTAAGCAACGCTTGTGAATTTAAAATATTACCTTATGTGCGGCCGTTTATCAAATTTGAGAGATGGCAAGTCGTTGGCTTCAGCTCCCATGCCACGAGTGCTGGGGTGTTCGGGATAAACTTGAGCACTCTTGTTCCCATTCTTGGGTCCTTTGAGGGAGGTGCTCAACGCAACGAACAAGGCAACCGGACTTATAGTGCTTGAACACTCTCACTTAGCCATAGAATTCTATAATTTTAAATTTTGGCGAAGCCCCTAGTATTCGGAAGACCGAGTTCGGGGCGCTATCCACACCTTTGGCCGGACAATGCCGTCTCCTCGCTCTAAGCGGCATAAGTCTTTAGGGACCCGAAAAAACCTCTCGAACAGCGACCGGCTCTCGCCCTATCATGACGGGTCAGTTTAGCTTTCTCCCGAGGTGCTCAACCCAGCTCAACCGGGCACAATCGCAGTGGATCTCCAGCGCTACCTTAGCCGATATAACGGAACGTAAGGTACCAAAACATGGGAGCCGGGCAAACCCAACTATTGACCCAAGACATGATTCGAGCCGATGCATATAATGCTATAAGTTCGGGGTGCCGCACTTGTGAAAGTGTTAGGACTAATCTCCCCATTTTTGGTGGGTATTTAAGCCCCTGGTGTATTGGCCGTACCAAAGTGTTCGGTTGCAACATTTCAGGTATGATCATATATATAGATAAAGAAAAGAGTGCAATGATAGGCAAAAGCTATGTATTGTTTATTAAAAAGGTACTGCAATGAAAGCAGAACGATACAAATAGTGCGATAAGCAAGGGATGGGACTATTTAACATGTCCCCCTCCAGGGGTAAGCTGCGGGATGGTATGTAAAACAGGTATAATGCTTGTAGTAGAGACCACCTGGACACTCGACGTAGCTTTCTGCTTCCCTGGCTGTTGCATCGTGGGTTCGGCAATTCTAGTGCCGGACAGGGCTTCTGCAAAACGGAGTCCTGAGAGTAAAACCAAAGAAGAAAGAAAAAGAATGACACAATCGGGAGCCCCTGGTGCGGTTGAGCCGCATTCTAGGCGTGCCGTGGTCGTGCCCGTCCCCTTATGCCCATGGTATGTCCAGAGCGTAGTTATGTCGCAGCGTAATCTTGGCTTCGCAATTTCGCGAGGGCTGGGGTTGGGGCGGATTACGCTGGCGATGCTCGAATCGTGCCAGGCGGTCTTGTTGTAGGTTACTCCGGGCGCGCTTGGTGGTGTCCGGACGTTTAGTAGCCGGACTCGAGAATTGCCGTGAGAGGCTGCTTTGCACCTCCGCCGCGAGGGCCGCCGTATGCTCCTCTGTTCGGAGAGAGCGTTCGGTGTTTCCATTGACCGTGATTACTCCTCGAGGGCCTGGCATCTTGAGCTTGAGGTATGCGTAGTGCGGCACCGCATTGAACTTTGCAAAAGCGGTTCGTCCAAGCAGTGCGTGATAGCCGCTGCGGAACGGGACTATGTCGAAGATTGACTCTTCGCTTCGGAAGTTATCCGGGGATCCGAAGACCACTTAGAGTGTAACTGAGCCTGTACAATTGGCCTCTACACCGGGTATGACGCCTTTAAAGGTCGTCTTTGTGGGTTTAATCCTTGAGGGGTCTATGTCCATTTTGCGCACTGTATCTTGATAGAGCAGGTTCAGGCTGCTACCGCCGTCCATCAGGACTCTAGTGAGGTGAAATCCGTCAATGATTAGGTCAAGAACCAATGAGGCGAATCTGCCGTGGCGGATGCTAGTGGGGTGGTCCCTTCGATCAAAGGTGATCGGGCAGGAGGACCATGGGTTGAACTTTGGGGCGACTGGCTCCATCACATATACGTCCCTTAGCGCACGCTTTCGCTCCCTTTTGGATATGTGGGTTGCATATATCATGTTCACCGTCCGCACTTGTGGGGGGAAGCCCTTCTGTCCTCTGTTGTTCGGACGGGCTCCTCCTCGTAATCGCTATGCAGCCCCTGGTCATAGAGTTCGGCATATAACTAGCCTGCATGTTTGAAGACCCAACAACCCCTGTTGGTGTGGTTGGCTGGTTCTTTGGGGGTGCCATGTATTTGGCACGAGCGATCGAGTATTCGGTCCAGATTGGACGGGCCCTGAGTATTTCTTTTGAACGGCTTTTTCCGCTGACCGGGTTTAGAGCCTCTGAATCCGGCATTGACTGCCGTACCCTCAGCATTATCGCCGTTAATGCGGCGCTTGTGCTTGTTGCGACGCGAGCTGCCATTGTTGTCCTTGGTATCCGAGCTACCAGGGTTTTTGGTCAAGTTGTTACTTCGAGCTAGCTACTGTCCTCTCCAGCAAAAGCGGGTCATGAGCGTTGTGAGGGCTGCCATGGATTTGGCTTTTCTGTCCTAGGTGTCGGGCAAGCCACTCGTCGCGGATGTTTATGTTTGAAGGCTGCAAGGGCCTCTGCATCCGGACAGTCAACGATTTGATTTTTCTTGGTTAGGAACCGTGTCCAGAATTATCTGGCCGATTCTTCTGGCTGCTGAATTATGTAGCTAAGGTCATCGGCGTCTGATGGTCGCACATATGTGCCCTGGAAGTTATGGAGGAATGCGGCTTCCAGGTCCTCCCAACAACCAATTGATTCTGCTGGCAAGCTGTTAAGCCAATGTCGGGCTGGTCCTTTAAGCTTGAGTGGGAGGTATTTGATGGCGTGTAGATCATCACCGCGGGCCATGTGGATATGGAGGAGGTAGTCCTCGATCCAAACCGCAGGATCTATTGTGCCATCGTATGATTCGACGTTCTGGGTTTGAAACCCTCGGGATTTGATGATCCATTACTTCATCCGTGAAGCATAGTGGGTGTGCTTGGCGCCTACATGTTGGGCTATCTCACGACGCAGCTCAAAGGAGCTTTGTCTACTGTGTTCGGCCCGGCCGGAGTTGCTGTATCCGGCGTGACGGTTATCATCATGTGTCGTGGGGCGCCCATGCGATCCGTAGATCGATCTTGTTTGCCTTGCCTTGTCCTCCAATATGTCTCGCAGGTCTGGCGCGTTTCCCCGTGCCTTGGTACTTTTCGAGCGGCGCCGGGGTGCGGCTTGAATGGAGGGTCTAGAGGCCTCTCTGTCGCGGCCACCGGGTGGCCGATCGGCCGCATCATGCGCTGGTGATGTAGGTTTGGGTGCTGCTTCCTCTATGTGGGGTAGCAGCCTGCGTTGTGGGTATCTCTTGGAGGGGCATTGAGTTCGTACTCTTGACCACGAGGACTTCAGTCCATCTGTCAGCTAGCAAGTCTTGGTCAGCTCTAAGCTGCTGCTGCTTTTTCTTGAGGCTGCTTGCCGTGGCCATAAGCCTGCGTTTGAAATGCTCTTGTTCGGCGGGGTCCTCAGGCACGATGAATTCGTCGTCGTCGAGGCTTGCCTCATCTTCAAAAGGGGGGCATATAATTATCGTCCTCCACCTCCCTGTCTGCCGCTCTATCATGAGGGCTGGCTTCTCCCTCCTCCTGTGCTGAATCCTGCTTTGGAGGGGTTGTTTTCAACCTTGTCCAGGGGTGTTATTATCTCCGTGCGGAATCACCGTTTTTTGTGGCGGGATTTAGAGCGGCGGCCACGGCCGCCTTGGCGCTTAGGCTGCTTCTTGGAGGGTCATCCTCCTTTGTTCCGTCGCCCGTTCCCATCTTTTGGGATGTCCACCATGTATATGTCGTATGACGAGGTGGCCTTCCGATTGCCCTATAGGTGCTGGTTCTTGGTCGTCTCCAGCATCGTCGTCCATACCGTCGATGTCTTCGGAGTCGAAGTCGAGCATGTCGGTTAAATCATCGACAGTAGCTACAAAGTGGGTGGTGGGTGGGTGTTGAATTTCTTCGTCGTCCGCATCCCAACCTTCCTGACCGTAGTCCAGCCAAGGCTCTCCGGATAAAGAGAGAGACTTTAGTGAGTTCAGGATGTCGCCAAAGGGCGAGTGAGAAAAGATGTCCGCGGCAGTGAACTCCATAGCCGGCGCCCAATTGGACTCGGTTGGCAGGGGCGTGGAGGGTTCGGAGTCCGGAGAGGAGTCCGGCACCTTGGAGTCATAGTCTTCGCAAAGGACAGGGATGGAGTTCGGCTCAATCGCCGTAGAGATCGTAGCCCCCGAGGCGGTGTCCAACCACTCGCCCTCGATCGGGGAGTCGGCTCGAGCTAAGGGTCGAGGCCAGACGCTAGTGCGGCCTCGGGCACTCGCTCGTGGCGAGCTAGATCGTGCCCATCGAGACACTGCGGCGCGCTATTGTGGCTCGAATCCGTCGAAGATCAAGTCTCCGCGGATGTCGGCCGTGTAGTTCAAACTCCCAAATCTGACCTGATGGCCAGGGGCGTAGCTTTCGATCTGGTCCAGATGGCCAAGTGAATTGGCCCGCAGTGCAAAGCCGCCGAATACGAAGATTTGTCCGGGGAGAAAAGTCTCACCCTGTACCGCGTCGTTGTTGATGATCGAAGGAGCCATCGTGCCTAAGGATGACGACACAGAGGAACACTCAATGAAAGCACCAATGTCGGTGTCAAAACCGGCGGATCTCGGGTAGGGGGTCCCGAACTGTGCGTCTAGGCGGATGGTAATAGGAGACAAGGGACACGATGTTTTTACCCAGGTTCAGGCCCTCTCGATGGAGGTAAAACTCTACTCATGCTTGCACTAGTAGAAAAAGGGCCTATAGTCCCGGTTCATAAGGGCCTTTAGTCCCGGTTCGTGAACCGGGACTAAAGGGTCGGTACTAATACCCTCACCCTTTAGTCGGTTCTATCCAGAACCGGGACAGATGGGCCTGCACGTGGCCTGTCCACTGAGCCCAGGGGAGGGCCTTTGGTCCCGGTTGGTGGCACCAACCGGGACCAATAGGCATCCACGCGTCGACATTTCTTTGGCTCTGGTTTTGTTTTTTTTTCAAAAGAGGGGGGTTTGGGGGTTTTGGGGGTTAATTTAGGTGTTTCATATATTGTGCTATAGCTAGCTAATTAATAGAGAAAAGTGTCCTTTCTTTTGTCCGTGCTTGGTCGACGCCACGTACTATACATGCATTATAGAGAGGACTAACTAGACATGCTAGCTAGCTAGTAATTAAGCAAACAAAAGATCGTCATGAACATATATATGCATACAGAGAGAAGTGATATCGACCACCTCTCCTTCTCCGAGAGATTGGTCGAACAACAAGTTCTCGTATATCTATCCGACGCTACCGGCTACATATATACAATAATTATCTTTTAAAATACGGACGCGTTGTCCACATGGTATTCCCCGTCTTCAGCGATCACATAGTCAAGAAAGAATGCCGCCAATTCCTCTTGAATTGCTCGCATGCGATCTGGTGCTAGGAGTTCATCCCGCTGCCGAAACATCTAATTTTAAGACAGGTGTCAATACACACATATATATATATATATATATATATATGAATGAATGAAACTCAACACAAATGATGGTAATAAAATAAAATTGTGAATATTTTTATTTACGCACTTCAAATTGTTTGTCGGAGTAGCCCCTCTCACAGGTCGTGTGCGGATGGACTCACAAGCGTAGTATCCACGTAAATCATTCCCTTGTTCCTGCCACAACCACTTTACAAGAAACAGAGGTCAATCAAACTGATAATTATATATAGCAAGCACATGCTAAATGGTATTGATGAAACTAGCACTTGAATCACTAGGAGATGCGCGTGGAATATGCTACTATATAGTACTTACTTTCGGGTGTCTAAATTGCAGCTTCTTGGTAGTCCCGGAGCTTTTTGGTGAATTTTCCCCAAGCCCTGCCATACAAAGAAAACAATTACTTGATATCAGAAATGAACAAAGTTCTTGATATGGTGGATAATGATCGATTTAACTTACTTCTCGAGCATTTCAGTCATTTCCGCATACTCCTTGGGATCTTTTTCGTCTCGAGTCTAAGACAGTTACTACCCCTGCTCAAGCTTAATCTCTAGGAGAATATAGTGGAACCTGCGCACGCATGCATAACTCATCAATATTACATTTCTATAACCTGGACTAAATAAGGGAAACCGAATATGCCATTAAGACAATAACACTCACGTGTAGTTGTAAGGAAAGAGTATTGTATTTTTGTGTTCATTTATTTCCAACGATCGTAGCAAGTTGGCCTCGGTTTCCTTGGCATGATATTTAACCTCATTTGCATCGATGAGATATGTGTTAATGAACCCAATATCACCCACTTGTTTTTCTTCATTTCTGCGATCTTCAATCTGCATAATATAGTGAGGATATTTATAAATACATGCAATGAAAGAGCTGAGTTATATAGAGATACTTAATGACAGAAGTAGTACTACTTACAGGGCGATAGCGAGGTGACCGTTGCTTTATCGATGGCCAATTGATTGAAAACTGATAGAACTCCTCAAATGGAATAGGCAGCAGTTCAATTCCAAGGAGGTCATGCTCCTTTTAACTCTCAAATACAAAGTATTCCTCCCGTCGAGACTCTTTGCAGGTTTTCATGTACCAATCATGCAATCTTCGCATCATCGTTGTTAGAGAGCTTTCATCTTTGACGAGAGGCTTCCCGTACTCGTATCTTTGTATCTGCACCTCCAAGAAATCAAATTGTACATCGTCGGGCAAGTAATCTTGAGGATTGCCATAACCGGGCACCATCCTCGGATCGGCGATGTCGCTAGCAGGCACCTTGAGCGGGGGCATGATTCCTTCGCTTGTTCGCCGAGCTGGGCAATTTGTTTCCCAGCTCGTCGTTCTTTCATCCTTTGATCGGCAGTACTTCCCGATCTCTCCGCCTCGGCAAATGCCTTTCCAATAATGTGCTCATAGTTGCCTTCGGCGGAAACTTGGGTGGTTTTGTCGTGGCAGCCAGAGTGCGCTTCGCTTTGACCGGATCTACCTTCTCCTCCGGAGGTGGATGTCTCTTTGCATTCAACCCTTGAAACCAGTCATCCACTTCGGTCTGCGCGATCTCGCGTTTTCCTCCTCGCTCCTCAGACGGTAACTTCTCCGAGTCTTGAGAGAAGGACCGAATCAGATTCTCCTCCCGCCTTTGGCATTACTGCTAGACGCCGGCAGAAGCGAGCGGAGCGGATGTCTTCTTTCCTTGCTTACGAGGCGGAGGAGAAGGACTACGATCTTGGCCGGAGCAGCCGGAGCGGCGGCGGGTCTCTTCCGCCTTGCCGACAAGGGCGAGAAGGAGGAGGCTGGCTGCCCGGACGCGCCAGTGCAGGCGGAGAAGGAGGCAGTGCCGCCACGCGCCGGAGAAGGAGCCGCCGAGTGCCCTGATCGTCACTCGCCCGGAAGAGGAGGCGGTGGAGGAGGCGGAGTTCCTGACTTCGCCGGAGGAGGAGGAGGAGGCGGTGGAGGAGGCGGAGTGCCTGACTTCACGGGAGGAGGAGGAGGAGGCGGAGGCGTCAGTTCGGAAGGTTGATGAGATCCTTCCGCCATAGGCATGGAGTCTTGAGCGTAACCCTGCCGATACTCCCCTTCACCGGTAGGGTGGTCAAGCCGGAGCTCCTCAAATCCTCCGTTATTTCATCGACCATCACCTTAGCATATCCTACGGAATCGGCGGCGGTGAAAAGTTGAGTCGGGTTTAGTGGGATAAACAGAGCCAACAGCCGGGCTTGACCTTTAAATTGCTCCATTGCGCCATAAGGTGGCAACTTTCAGCATCCGTGATAGCATCCACGGGATAGCTGGCAGGAGCCGTCAAGGCATGCTGCTCTGGCTGAAGCAGCTCGGTGGAAGCCACGCTGCTTCTCGGCCGAGATGGCGGTGGTAACCGGGGAAGCTTCGGCGGTCGTTTGTTGTGATCGGCTGCTTCTCGTTCCTCTTCTCGTTCCTCTAGCCCCATTACCCTTCGTGCAGCGCTTTGCATTAGGCTCTGCTCCAGCTTTCTTCCTCCTCTCATGGGTTTTGTAACCCCCTGCGTCCGAAATCCAGCCTTCCACGAAGGGAGCTGGCGTGCCTCGTGTCCGTCCTGTGGTGCCTGTGGATTCCCGAGGGCCATTGTGAGCTCGTCCTTCTCCCGTCTCGAACGAACTTCCCTTGCTGCGCTGCTTGATATAATGCTTAAGCCTCTTGACTGGTATGTCCAATTGTTCGTCCGTCCAAATGCACTTCCCGTTATAGGGTCCAAGGATCCATGGCCCGAAGAACCAAGTCCGCAGCAGTCTGGCGATTCATTGTCTCGGGTTCGATCCCTTTATCAAGCAGATCATTCTCAGCCTTGGACCACTTAGGCCGGGTTATGAGGTAGCCACCTGACCCCGTGCGATGATGAAGCTTCTTCTTTGCAGCATTTCTCTTGTTTGTCGCTGACATCTTTTTACTCTTTTCCGATGTCTTGTAGGCCACAAATGCGGGCGATCATCTCTGATCTTCTCATATTTGCCCATGAATTCTGGTGTCTCATTTTTTCGACATACGTATTGAGGTCTTTCTTCCAATTCCTGAATAGTTCTGCCATCTTCTTAAGAGCAAAAGACTTGATTAATGGCTCTATTACTGGCTTCTCCGGATCATCCTCTGGCGGTAGGGTAAAATTTGACTTCAGCTCAGTCCAAAGATCATTTTACGCATATCATTGACATAAGACACCTCGGGGTCTTCGTTCTTGAGGCTTATACCATTGGTGGATGCTGATCGGGATCTTGTCCCTAACGAGAACCCTTGACCGAGCAACAAATGCCTTCTTTGTCGGGTAGGGTTCAATCGGTTGGCCGTCAGCGAGATTTGTATGATCTCAAACTTTTCATCCGAGCTCAACTTTTTCTTCGGCCTCGTCTCTTTACCGGAAGTTGTGCTCGATCCGAGGGCTAGAAAAAGAACAAAGGCGAGAGTTAATTAATATGTGTACATATATATATACCAAAACAAAAGGCGAGAGCTAGTCAAGACAAGCTTAACTAATATATATACCTGGCGGACTCGGTTTGGTGATCACCGGAGCCGTCCTCACGGTCTACTTCTTGCACCGCATTGGGTCATCAGACCATGTAAATCATAGCCAGCTGCTTCTTCACCCTCTCCTTCCGGACCATCGTTATCGACATTGAGAAACATCATCGAGGAGGCGGCATCACTTAGGTAATGCGATTATGTCCCTCAACAACGCTTCTTGTGCTTCTGGCCGTCTGGGGTGTCCATAGTTTCTACAAATATTTACAACATGGCAATTATTATTCAAACATGATGATATGGATATATTAGTGCCAACGTAGAACTAGCTAGCTAATCACAATAAGGAATCATATTAGTGGCCTCGACGCTGCTTCTCTAGGGTTTGGGGTGGCCTCGACAACGCTTCAAGGGTTAGGGGGTGGCCTCGAGAACGCTTCAAGCTAGGAGGGGGTACGTAATATCGACCCCCCCCCAACGTGTTGAAGCCATCGGGAGGGGGTCGGCGTTGAACAATACATCTATGTCCCACAAGTAGGGTAGAGGGTCGTGGATCGCCGAGCGGTCGAGGGTCAAGGGGTCGAAGATCGCCGAGGGGTCGGGAGGTTGCCTAGTGTCAAAGGATTCAACAAAACCATGTCATCATCATTAAGTAATGTGAGGTGCATGATGGTGCGAAGCTCTCCAAAGTTGTTTTGGAGCGGAGTCCCGAGATAGGATAATTCGCTTTGTGGTACAAAGTTCAGCAAAAGGCAAATTATCCTATCCGGGACTCCATTCGAGGCTAACTTTGAGGACTTCGTACCATCATGCCATGGTTACTTCCAGCTAATGATGAAGCGATGGATTTCTTCAATACTTTGACACTATAGGAAGAAGGAAGAAGAAGAAGAAGAAAAGAAGAAAATAGAAGAAAGGAATAGAAGAGAGAGGAGAAGAAGAAAGGAATAGAAGAAGAAGAAAGGAATAGAAGAGAAGAAGAAAAATAGAATTTTTCTATTTTTCTTCTTCTCTTCTATTCCTTTCTTCTTCTCCTCTTCTTCTTCTTTTTCCTCTTCTTATTTATTTCTCCTCTTCTTCCTCTCCTCTTCTTCTCCTTTCTTCCTCTTCTTATTTTCCTTTTATATGAACATATCATCATATATATGAACATACATTTTCTTTGCATATGCATATGAACATACATACATACATTTTTCTTTCATATGAACATACATACATACATTTTCTTTGCATATGACCATACATACATTTTTCTTTGCATATGACCATTCGTACATTTTCTTTGCATATGCTTTGCATATAAACATACATACATATGAACATACATACATACATATAAACATAACATACATACAGAAAAAATTCTAAAAATCTGCCTAAAAAATCTAAAAATCTGCCTAAAAATTATCCATCCATCCATCCATCCATATAATGAACATATATAATGAACATATAAAAGCATGCATACATCATCCATATTATGTTCATATAATAAACATATATACATGAACATAAATCTGCCTAAAAATTATATGAAATTTTTTTATGAAGAGGACGAGGGGACAGGGAGGAAAGGGGGGTCGCGGAGCCGGACGAACGGGAGGAGGCGGCGTCGAGGCAGAGGCGGCGGTGGGGGCGAGGCGCCGGTGGCGACGAGGTGAGGCGGGCAGGCGCGAGGGAGCCTTGAGGCGGCCGGCGTGGGGCGCAGGGCGGCCGTGCGTGCTTTCGTGGGCAGGCGAGGGCAGGGGTGGCGGCGTGGCGTGAAGCGCTGGTAGCGGCGTGCGTGCTTTCGGGGGGCAGGGGCGAGAACGCAGGGGGCAGCCGGCGTGGGCGCAGGGCGTGACGTGCGTGCTTTCGGGGGGCAGGCGAAACGCAGGCGGCGGCGGCGTGGGCTCGGCGCAAGCGGGCAGGGGAGCAGGGGAGGCAGGGATGGCGGCGGCGGCGACGAGGAGGCGTGATTGGGCAACTGGCGGCGGGGCAACTGGCTAGGAGGCGAGGGAGATGTGAAAATTTCACAAGTCTTGCTTATATAGAAAGAGCATTGGTCCCGGTTCGTGGCACGACCGGGACTAATGCCCCCCTTTAGTCCCGGTTGGTGCCACCAACCCGGACCAAAGGGCAAATTTCCGCAGCCCAAAGGGCGGGAAGCGGGACCTTTGGTCCCGGTTGGTGGCACCAACCGGGACTAAAGTATTAGTCCCGGTCGTGCCACGAACCGGGACTAAACTCACCTTTTTAGTCTCGGTTGGTGCCACCAACCGGGACCAAAGGCCTGTGCTGCCAGCGCCAAATGTTTAGTCCCACCTCGCTAGTTGAAGGCGCGGCACTGGTTTATAAGCGCTGGTGTGCGTCCCCTTCGAGCTCCTCTCAAATGCAGGCTTTGGGCCTAATCATGCTCTGCGTGTGGGACTCTTGGGCCTCTGCGGGCCTGAATCTGGCCCATGTAGGGTTTCTAGTCGTATTCAGGCCGTGGGGGCCTAGTAGGTGGTAGTTTTTTGCTTTATATTTTATTTCTTTTTGCTTTTAGTTTTAGAAAAATATAAACTTTCTATTAGTGCCATTAGTTTTAAAATTTGAAAACCCTTTTTTGTTTTCTTTGTTGCTTTATTTATTTTATTTTGTTTCTACTTACAACAAAATACTTATTGTTGCTATTTTTATTTTTTCAAGTTTTTTGTTTTGTTTTCTGCATTATTTATTTTCTTTTGGTTTTTGCTTTATTTTTTAATTCTTTTTTGCTTTTAGGTCAGCAAAATTATAAACTTTCTGTTAGTGCCATTTGTTTTAGAACAATTATAAACTTTCTGTTTGTGCCATTAGTTTTATAAAATTTGAATTCTTTGAAATTTGTGTGAATCACAAGTTTGTGAGCTCAACAAAGGCGTAGAGGGGCGGGCTTATAAACCGGTGTGGCGCCCTTCGGTTGGCGAGGTTCTCAAAGTTGGCATAGTATGTTCATGAACAAAGCGGACAATGGTATCATACTCGTGTGTTACAAAGTTGACATGGTATCATCATAATAGTTGCGGAGAAAGTCTTCACTTTTTCTTCGCTTGTGTCGTTTGCTTATTGCTACCGTAACCATGGATAATCTTCATCATTTATCGGGATGCTTGGGTCAGCCTTGACTTTGAAGGGGAATTTCATGAAACTTTTCATACTCTTGAGACATGTCTGTCTTGCCCTCCACTCCGGGATGTCCCTTTTCCGAGAAAAAGAACTATGTGGCGCTTTGGCTCATTGTATGATGTATTCGCTTCCTTATCTTTTCTTTTCCTCGGTCTGGTAGACATGTCCTTCACATAGATAACATGTGCCACATCATTGGCTAGACGAACGGTTCGTCGGTGTACCCAAGATTTTTCAGATCCACTTTGTTGTCATTCCGTCTTTGTGGGTCTACACATTCTCCCGCCTCTGACAGATTGACCCACTTGCACTTAAACAAAGGGACCTTAAAATCTACTGCGTAGTCAAGTTCCCATATGTCTACTATGTAACCATAATATGTGTCATTTCCTTGTCGGTTGCTGCATCAAAGCGGACACCGCTGTTTTAGTTGGTGCTCTTTTCATCTTGGTCAATCGTGTAAAATGTATTCCCATTTATCTCGTATCCTTTCCAAATCATTACTGATCGAAGATGGTCTCACGGACAACAAGTACAACTCATCACAAACAGTGTTGTCACCTCGAGGCGTGTTTCCAACCAAGCTGAAAGTCTGATGTGTTCACATGTAATCCGATCGTCGCCTTTGCTCACGGGTGTTTGGGCCTTGAGGCTGTTCTTGTGTTCATCGACATACGGGTCACCAAGGTAGAGTTACGTAGAAGCTGTGTAGTGTGCTTGAGACCAAGAATATCCGTCCCTGCATATTATTGAGTCTCTTCCAAGCGTGCCTTTTCGGTCAGTCTCCCCTCATACCGCGATTTAGGGAGACCTATCTTATTAAGGCCACGAATGAAGTCAACACAAAACCCGATGACATCCTCTCGTTTGATGGCCCATGGAGATGCTTCCTTACGGCCTATGCGATTCTGAACATATTTCTTTAGGACTCCCATGAACCTCTCAAAGGGTACATATTGTGTAGAAATACGGGCCCCGAATGACAATCTCGTCGACTAGATGAACTAGGGCGTGCGTCATGATATTGAACAAGGATGGTGGGAACACCAGCTCGAAGCCCGACAAGACATTGCGCCACATCACTCCTTAAGCGTTACTCTGATTTCTGGATCGATCACCTTACGAGATATTGCATTGAGGAATGCACATAGCTTCACAATGGCTAATCGGACGTTTTCGGTAGAAGCCCTCTCAATGCAACCGGAAGCGATTGCGTCATAATCACGTGGCGATCATGAGATTTTAGGTTACGGAACTTTTTCTCGACATATTTATTATTCCCTTTATATTCGACGAGAAGCGGTCGGGACCTTCATCTTGGCGAGGCATTGAAAGAATATTTCTTTCTCTTCTTCGTAAGAGCATAGCTGGCGGGACCTTCATCTTTCGGAGGCATGCCCTCTTTTTCGTAAGCGTTCCAGGTCCTCTCGTGCCTCGGTGTATCTTTTGTCTTCCCATACACGCCCAAGAAGCCTAGCAGGTTCACGCAAAGGTTCTTAAATCACGTGCATCACGTCGATCGAAGAGCGGACCTCTAGGTGTTTCAGTGAGGGTAGGTCCCAAAATATAGATTTCTTCTTCCACATGGGTGCGTGATTCTCGGCGTCATTCGAACAGCTAGTCCGCGGGACCCTTTCCAAAGATTACGTGTAAATCATTGACCATAGCAAATGCGTGATCACCGATGCGCATGGCGGGCTTCTTCGATGATCTGCCTCGCCTTTGAAATGCTTGCCTTTCTTTCGACATTGATGGTTGGTCGGAAGAAATCGGCGATGGCCCAGGTATACATTCTTCCTGCAGCTTCCCGGTATATACTATCGGTGTCAAGTAAACAGTGCGTGCATGTGTGGTATCCCTTGTTTATGCGTCACGAAAGGTTCTTGAGAGCGGGCCAATCGTTGATTGTCACGAACAGCAACGCCTTGAGTCAAATTCCTCCTTTTGTGCTCATCCCACGTCGTACACCGTTTCCATTCCACAGCTGTAAAAGTTCCTCAACTAATGGCCTTAGGTACACATCAATGTCGTTGCCGGGTTGCTTAGGGCCTTGGATGAAGCGGCATCATAATGAACTTCCGCTTCATGCACATCCAAGGAGGAAGGTTATACATACATAGAGTCACGGGCCAGGTGTTGTGATTGTTGCTCTGCTCCCCGAAAGGATTAATGCCATCCGCGCTTAAAGCAAACTATACGTTCCTTGAGTCCTTTGCAAACTCATCCCAGTACTTTCTCTCGATTTTTCTCCACTGCGACCCGTCGGCCGGGTGCTCTCAACTTCCGTCTTTCTTACGGTCCTCAACTGTGCCATCGCATCAACTTGGCATGCTCTCCGTTTACGAGCAGACGTTTCAACCATGGTATTATAGGAGCATACCACATCACCTTCGGGAACCCTCTTCACAGGAGGCTCGCCGTCAACATCACGGGGTCATCTAAATGCGATCTTATACACGCAATGCACCGCATACCGGGCATGCGTTCAGATCCTTGTAGGCACCACGGTAGAGGATGCGATCATTAGGGCATGCATGTATCTTCTCCACCTCCAATCCTAGAGGGCATACCACCTTCTTTGCTGCGTATGTCTTTGTCAGACGGTCGTTATCCTTTGGAAGCTTCTTCTTCATTATTTTCGGTAGCTTCTCAAATCCTTTATCGAGCCTGACATTCTCTGCCTTCCTTTGCAGCAATTCGAGTCTGGTACCGAGCTTTGTGTTGCCATCTTCGCAATTGGGGTACAACCCTTTTTGTGATCCTTTAACATGCGATCGAACTTCAGCTTCTCCTTTTGACTTTCGCATTGTGTCCTTGCATCGACAATGACCCGGCGGAGATCATCATCATGGGGCACATCGTCTGGTTCATCTTGATCTTCAGCGGCTTAGCCCGTTTGCGGCACCATCGTGCACATAAATGCAGTGCAACTTGATGTTCGATAGCATCACCGTATTCAGGGGCACATAGTTGTCATCGTACTCTTCTTCCTCGCCGTCTTCCATCATAACCCCTATTTCTCCGTGCCTCGTCCAAACATTATAGTGTGGCATGAAACCCTTGTAAAGCAGGTGGGTGTGAAGGATTTTCCGGTCGAGTAAGACCCGTATTCCCACATATAGGGCATGGACAACACATAAAACCATTCTGCTTGTTTGCCTCAGCCACTTGAGAAAAGCATGCGCCCTTAATGTACTCGGAGGTGTATACGTCACCGTACATCCATTGCGGTTCATCTGCGTGCATTATATATAATTAAGTGTGTCAAAAATCATTCTGAGAACATCATGAATAGATAATTAAATGACCAAATTAATAGAAGTTCATCATCACATAAAAACCAAAGTACATACATTGTTCTCATCTAACAACATAAAGCTACGCAAAGCATCTAAATTAATTAAACCATACATTGAAACTATGTAAAACATTTCAATGTGAAAACAAATCTGATCATAATCGCAACCAAGGTAACAACTGATCCAACGGCATAATGATACCAAGCCTCGGTATGAATGGCATATTTTCTAATCTTTCTCATCTTCAAGCGCATTGCATCCATCTTGATCTTGTGATCATCGGCGACATCCGCAACATCCAACTCCAATATCATCTTCTCCTCCTCAAGTTTTTTATTTTTTCCTTCAAGAAATTGTTTTCTTCTTCAACTAAATTTAACCTCTCGACAATAGGGTCGGTTGGAATTTCGGTTCAACAACCTCCTAGATAAATAAAATCTATGTCACGTTGGTCGGCTTAATTTTCATAAACAATAAATGAACCAATAGTTATGAAAAGATAATATATACCACATCCGAATCATAGAGCGGAGACGAGGGCCGGCAGGCGGATACCAAAACCATCGCAATATATAAGATGCAATAATAAAAGTAAGAAAATAATACAAGTAAGAATATTTTTCCTTTCGGAAAGAAGATAAGAACAAGAGGCTCACCACGGTGGTCTTGGCGATGAGATCGCCCTTGGGTGATCGGCGGCGGTGAAAGGCAGGGGCCAGGCGTGACGGACCGCTAAACCTAGATAAATATTGAGGAAAATGGAGGTTAGAGGTCGAGCTTGGAGAGGAGAAAGCTTAAGTAGTGTGGCTCGGGCATTCCATCGAACACCTTGTGTGCACAGGAGGTGAGCTAGAGCACCACCAAGCCCCCTCTCCCTCGACCAGAAAAAGCAGGCAGTGTGCTCTGCTCTTGCTTGAGGGGCTATATAGGCAGCACCATTAGCCCCGGTTGGTGGCATGAGCCGGGACTAAAGGAAGCCTTTGGTCCGGTTCATGCCACCAACCGACCAATAGTGGTGGGCCAGGAGCAGGACCATTGGTCCCGGTTCGTCCCACCAACCGGGACCAAAAGGTCCGGACGCACCGGGACCAATGGCCCACGTGGCCCGGCCGGCCCCCTGGGCTCACGAACCGGGATAAATGCTCGCATTAGTCCCGGTTCTGGATTGAACCGGGACTAATGGGCAAAACAGGCCTCAACGATAGCCCCTTTTTCTACTAGTGTTGATTAATATTGATGATATGGGTAGTACAAGAGTGGATCTACCACGAGATCAGAGAGGCTAAACCCTAGAAGCTAGCCTATGGTATGATTGTTGTTCGTCCTACGGACTAAAACCCTCCGGTTTATATAGACACCGGATAGGGTTAGGGTTACACAGAGTCGGTACAATGGTAGGAGATCTACATATCTGTATCGGCAAGCTTGCCTTCCACGCCAAGGAAAGTCCCATCCGGACACGGGACGAAGTCTTCAATCTTGTATCTTCATACTCCAGGAGTCCGGCCAATGGTGATAGTTCGGCTATCCGGTCACCCCCTAATCTAGGACTCCCTCACCAGGTATAATATGTCGCCCTTCGTATGTAGGTGGCGAAGTGTTCGGTGGCTAGCCGGACTGATGAATTTGCCGAGCTAAAGCGGCAACTTGACGTGGCATATGGCGACATCGCTCTTGTCAACAAGCGGCTTGACGAGGCACAAGGTATGTAATTTCTCCGAAGACACCTGGTAAGAGGAGCTTGATGCCCGTATCTTACAACATGTGTGCTTGATGCAGATGGTGCCGCTGCCATGGAGAACCTTGAGCGGAACTTGCCCGAGCCAAGGAGCAGGCCAGGAAGCGTCACGGCTGCCTTAAAGGCGGTGAAGAGCTGAAAGCGAACATGCCGCTCCTTTGCCGAAGCAAGAAGGAAATGGCCGAGATGGCTGCGAAGTTGAAGAATGCTGTTGACCGCTGCAAGCTTCTTGAAAAAGAAGATCGGGCGGAACAGAAGGACCTGAAGAAGGCCACTACCGAGGCCAAGGATGCTCGCTCTGCGATGAGAGCTATGAAGGAGGAGCTACGTCAGGCCGGAGATATCGCGGCTGGAAAGCCCTTTATGCTGCGGATGAAGTTCGGGATCCTAAATATGCTCCGTTGGACCGGTTGTGGAGTGCGGCGGACACTTACCTGGACTTGGCGGCGAGTGCAGGATGGCGGCCGAACACTTCCGAGATCAAAAGGATCACGAAGTGGAAAAGCTTTTTTGGTCACAGTTCCACAGTCCAGAGTGCCCACTTCCATTAACTGATCGTTTGGCCGCATGGGCGGAGCTGAATAGGTTATCCGGACTCGCCATGAAGTATGTCGTGAGTCATCTGTGGCCAGAAAGGCCCGAGCCGAAGAGTTATTTTAGCTTGGTGCAGCAGTTCCTTGGTGCGGTGCCGCAGATCAATGCAATGAAAAGGTCAACGTGCATAGAGGGTGCACGGATGGCTCTTGGGCAGAGATGAAGGCCGTCGCTGTTGCATCCCAAAATTCGGACGGGAGCCGAGTACCTGCCGAGCACTATTTTCAGGAAGTTCTGCAGGGCACTCGTTTAATTAAGACGCAGTGCTCCAAGGATATTATGTTCGAATAACATGCATTATTGTAAAACAATGTTTCGAGCTAATATAAAAGCTTTTTATACTTGTGCTTTCAAGAATTAAAATACCTCATGTGCGGCTATTAATGTATATGTATATATAACCTGAAAGATGGCAATCTTCGGCTTCAGCCCCCACGCATATTATGCGGGGGTGTTCGCAAAAGGCGCATTTTCACTCTTGATCCAACGTCTTGGTCCTATCAAGGAGGTGATAGCGCAGCGAACTAGGCAACCAGACTATAATGCTTTATCACTTTCACTTAGCCGTAGGAGTTTGACAGTGGGGCTACTATATAGCCCCTAGGGGCACCGCGCTCACCCCAATTCGGGCGCGTGTGTGCCTGGTCGGGAAACGGCCCTTCGTTAATGCGGAGGAAACCTAAAGATTCTGGCGGGTCATCGAGTGGTTGACCAGTCTCATGCTATATCATGACAGTCAGTTTTCGGCTTTCTCTACTGAGGTGCTACTTTGGCGAACCGGGGCACAATCGCGATAGTTCTCCTGGTGCCGCCTTAGCCGATAGAGCGGAGCGTAAGGCAGCAAAACACGAGCCGGGCAAACCCAACATTTGACCAAAGACATGATTCGGAGCTGATGCATATAAGGCCAAACTTCATGACGCGAACACTCCCTAAGGTATTCGGTCTTTATGAAAATGGGCTGAACAACGCCCTTGGTAATAAGCCACAATTGTCCAGTGCACGCCAAAAATTCTGATATGGCCACATGCCCGGGCCAGCCTCCTCCTCGGTTATATCACGAAACCGGGGATGTGTATCAACAAGAGACAGTAAAAAGGTTTACGCATGGTCTTAATCTAAAAAGAATACTTGAAGCGGGTCCCTCTTTGCACGTCTGCTTTGTGTCTCCGTTGTGCCGTATCACGGGCCGGGTATATGCACGGTGTTCATCTGTAAAGAGAGGAGCTTAGTTGAAAAAGATCGATGCGAAAATGTACGTTATAGTAAATAAACAAAGTATAATTCAAAAATGAATAAAATTGAGCTTTATTGTCTCTTTTTGTACATCTTGGAGCCCCTTATGCGGGGTTATGCGGCTAGTAAGCCCTTGTATGTTTACGCCGGACTCGTCTAGCCATGTCAAAGTGCGAGCGACCTGTTTAGGTGCTTTGATTAGTGAAGCCGATTTAGTGTGTGGCTGTCAAGGCAGCCGCACAATCTTCCGTGCTCGAGGAACACTCGATATTTCCCTTTAATGAGATGATGCCTCGCGGACCTGGCATTTTAAGTGTAAGAGATGCATAATGCGGTATTGCGTTAAATCGGGCGAAAGCATCGCGTCCCAGTAGTGCTTAATAGCTACTTGTAAATGGGGCGATGTGGAAGGTTAGCTTTTCGCGGCGGAAGTTGTCGGGGGAGCCGAACATAACTTCTAGCAGGAGAGAGCCCGTACAATGGGCATCTGGGACAGGCATTACCCCTTGAAAGGAAGTTCTTCTATGGCGAATTTTTGTTGGGTCTATCCCCATTTTGCGGATTGTGTCCTGATATAGCAGGTTTAGATCACTGCCGCCGTCCATAAGGACTTGTGTAAAGTGGAGTCCGTCAATTATCGGATCTAATATCAAGGCAGTCCAGCCTGCATTCCGGATACTTCTAGAGTAATCACGATGGTGAAGGTGATTGGTTTTAACAACCGGTGGCGGGACTCCTGCAGGATAGGCCGTATGGCGCGTATCTCTATAGGCGCCACTCTGTTTTCCCTTTTGTCACGTGAAGTGAGTTTCTTGTTTTGACTTCTTGTGGGAAATTCTTTTGTTTTCGATTGCTTTCTGCTTGTGGGGTTCGTCATCGTCCTCGCTTGGTGTGTCGAGCCCCTTGTGTTCGGCGTTGAGTTTGCGGATTGCTTGAAGACCCAACAATCTATGTGGGTATGGTTTGCGAGCTTCCTATCATGGAATTATTCTGGCGAGATGTCCTTAGTGTCGGGACTTAGTCATGAGGCCAACGCATCTATGTGGTAGCTTGAGAGGGTTGAGCGGGACGAGAGGCGCGAGGTTTTACCAGTTCGGCCCCTCACGGTGGAGGTAAAAGCCTACGTCCTGCTTCATTGATATTGATGATGATGATCACGGTTACAAGAGTGCTCTAACTCGAGAGCTATTGTCTAAACCTAACTTGTCCAACTTGTGGAACTTGTCCTCTTTGGGGAGCCCTGCCCCTCCTTATATATGTTGAAGGCGGGTTACATGTAGAGTCCTATTAGGATTAGGACTAGTCTATCGCTAATACAAACCGGATACAAGTCCAGGTCTTAGCTCCTTGTAAGATAATATTCCTCCTGCCTTTTCCTCTTAAACGGCCCACCATTAAACGTGAACCGGCCTATACAGGTCTTAGGCCTTGTCATCTGTCATCCCGCGCCGGATCACGATGAGTCATAATGACCAGGTGGGTTGCTTGTAAACCGTCGGTCAAGGCGGGTCGCCCGATAACTTCGCCGTGTCGTGAGGTCTTGAGATAATCCGCCAAGTCCGGCCGGGTTAACTTCCGGCGGTTTACACCTTGAGGTATATCCCGACATTAGCCCCAAGTTTAGCTTGGATTTATTCATGGTAAACTTATGCTGCAAAATAAACACCAGAACAAATTTGGCAGGTTGTGCTCCGGGTTAAGAATTCTTGTAGACCGGCACCTGATCATCCTTAAGTCCTTGTTATTTCCTCCTTCTGGGAAATCCGGGTTAACAGACCAGCTTCATAATCAATTTGCCGACATTGGCTTGTCATCGAGAAATATTGTGAAGAATAAATCCTTTGACTCAGCTCCGCGGTTTAAGAAATACGGATCTGAAAATACTTATCCGATATTCAGCCGGTTTGAAGATGTAAAACTTGCGGTTTAATATTACCAAAATGGCGGTTTATAAATATTGATGGCGCCGGGTCATAATTGTTGTCGACACGGGTCATGTAATTTGATCTTCCGATTTGCTCAAAACTAATAAAATGAAGATGTTCCTCCTTTATATGCATAATACCTGTAGCCCCCAAGTCTTAAGAGGAGAACATAGTGATAACTTAAGACTTGCTCCAATAAGTGTTTCAACCTTAAAGAAATCCGGTTTGTTCATCTCAATCATATAAACTGAATACTCCATATATGTAGCCCCCAAGTGCCGGGTTGTCATGCTTGCAGCAACCTGGAACTTGCAATTGCTTATAAAAACTTCAATCAGTGTAGCCCCCAAGGGCCGGGTTATTATGCAATAATTAGTAGGGACTTTATAAATATAATCATGTAGAGTTGAGCAGTGATGTGTAGCCCCCAAGGGCCGACTCAGTAAGATAATATTGAGCTGGGACTTAATATATACTTCAATGAAAATAACATCATATGATGTAACCCCCATCATGGGACTTGAATCCACGTCCACAAGGTTAAGAGCCTTGTGCTTTACCAACTGAAAGCAAAGGACCCTTCAATATAAAAAAAGCTTTGTACCTTCAACTGTTGACATGAGCAATTGGTAGCCCCAAGGGTGCGACTCGATTATAATATGATGAGTCGGCTCTTCAATAATATGAGCAAAAAATTACTTTGCATTAGCCCCCAAGTGTCATGGTGCATGCTTGCAGCGACATGAGACTTGCATATTCGATATAATCTCAACTTAAATAATGTAGCCCCCAAGTGCCGGGTCGTAAGCATGCAGCAACTCGGGACTATTCCCTCCATTGTAGAATAAATCATACCCATTGATGAAATAATAGCCATTCTTATTTGAAGCGACTTTGAAAACCTCAATCTATAATATTGGTTATTGATAACCATAATAAAAATCTAGCCATGTTGGCTATTTGAAGATTTGAATTATATAGTCCAATGATTCATGAGCTCATGATTCCCATGGCGCAATCCAAATATGTACTGGCGACTTATAGTCCAAAACCAGGCCGGGTTAACAAACACCGGATAATTTCTCATCATATACTGGCGACTTATAGTCTTAAAGCCAGGCCGGTTTAATAAACACCGGATAATTTATCGTCATGCTTTATTCAACCTGTCTCTGCATACAACAAGTTTAAAGTGTCCTAGCGGTTTACCGCCGGACGGGTCATAATGCCCAACATATAACCCAGGTTTATAACCAAGGCTGCACTTTAAGAATAATCAATGAAATATATCATACCGTGACATTGAATCACATCATTGGTTTACCAATTTTTTGTAGTAAGGGTGATGACCCCAATCTTGAGTAATGATAACTCCTTTCATCTTTGTCGGTTTACGATGAAACCGTGCGGGTTGTAATAACCACGGTTTAACCATATATATCTTGGCGACTTCGGTAGTCAAACCAGACCGGGCTGATAGTCTCCGGATTATGATTTGATCATGGGTGACAACTTGTAATTGAAAGTCAAACCGGGTTAATGAACACGGGTTTACTCCATAATAAGATGGTAACATAGAATCAAACCGGGCAGATAGTCTCCGGATTAGGATTTGACCGTGTTCCGCCAATTTGTAATTGACAGTTTGAACCGGATTAATAATGCCGGTTTAAAAAAATGCAACAAAAAGTAAATAACAGCTATGATAAGAATAGGGAAGCAAAGGCAATGATAAGACCGTTTGCAAAAAAGAGGCTTTACTGAGCCGATCAGATGGAGTTACCATGGTCGGACACGACCAAGCTCCCAATAAGGTGTAGCTATGGTTCAAGTCAGCCAGGTCCCCAAGCTGAAACCGTGGCATTATGCCGATCAAGTGGCGTGGCAATGGTTCGGTTCGACCAAGCCCCAAGTGACTCTATGGCCTCGGGCCGATCAAGAGGCGTGTTGGTTCAGACTTGACCATGTCCCCAAGTGATCTGGCGGACTTCGCCTATCAAAAGGTGTTGCATTGGTTCGGACACGACCAAGCCCCAAGTGATGTTGTGGCACTAGGCGATCAAGAGGCGTGGCTATGGTTCGGATCGACCAAACCCCAAGTGATCAATAATATGATAAGCCAATAAGGCATGATACCCATGTTTGGACCACGCATCATGGCAGCAGGTCCTCTTTGGCACCCTTTAACTTTTTGCAAGAGATAAATCCTTCCTGAACCGGGATTTTGAACCGGATATTGAGAGCTTCAAAGCTTTGTGGGAGACATCTTTCCCTTGAACCGGATTTTAAACCGGAATCTTCATTTTCAGCCGGAATTTTTCTGACGGTTTTTAAACTCGAACTTGCGAGAAGCTAATTCCTTTTTTGAACCGGACATTTTGTAAACTGGATTTTTAGAGCTTTAGAGCTTTGCAGGTGAACAGATTTCCCTTGAACCGGATTGTAACCCGGATATTTGAGAGCTTCAGTGAGACTGACTTCCCTTGAGCGGCTTTTAAGCGAGAATCCTTCTCGATGACCTGGACCTCTTCATTGAGTCCGGATTTTGTAACTGTCATATACTTTCTAAGCCGGAAATTTTCTGACGGCCTTTAAGTTTTTATCAATATAACAGGAGCCTCCAGGACCGGGTTATCTTTCCCTCCATTGTTCTGGGGTTCTTTAAATTTGCTAAAACCGGCAAGATTTGCTGAGTCATGTCATCATAGCCCCCGAGTCTCAAGGTGACTCGAGGAGTTGGCTTGAAAACTCTCCATATTTGACCGTGATGTAAACCGGCATAACTTTCATATCATTGGTGTTGATAGAACAATGTGAATCCACAGAATGTTGAGGTGACTGCGGCGGGTTATAAATGGTCCTGTGTGAGCCGTGTCGACCTTTCGGCCAATGGTTCCTTCAACCGGCGATTTGAAGTTAACCAGAACTGTAATGGCGGCGACTTGTGTGCCTGCTTATTGAGCCATCCAGTGCAGACGGCGGTTGACGATAATTTGCCTCCAATTTGAAAGAAAACCGGGCTACCCAAGCTGTGACTTACTCATATCCAATAAACAGCTCATCCAGAAAAATGCGGCTCGGTGTGTTGATGTAGACCAGGCCGCGAGAGACGGACCGTAAAAACGACCGCAGCATCATAGGCAACATGGATAAGCCGGCCACGGTGTTGTATGCTGGTGCCGAACGTGGTTGACGATTTCTGATTTTTTTCCTTCTGTACTATCCTTGCGGTAGTTAAGACGGTCTCGCCGGGAAATCCTTTTTGGCAAAAAGTAATAGCAGTACTTATGAGTTGATGTCCTCAGAACTTGAACGTATCTGAGATGGCAGCGAAACCTCGGCAGATCGGATATACGCTTGGCGCATAGCAATCAGACCCGGCCGTTTGAATCGGACGAATCGTAGGACGATCGCCGCGAAGGGACCGTAACCCTAACTTTTCTTGAACACGGATGGATTTTGACTTGGTCAAAACAACATAAATCTTTTTGCAACGACTCTTCTCCACTTTAATCAATCGCAAAATTCTCCCTGAAGAGCTCCTTCAAGAACTCAACACCACCGTCGCGTCAGCCCCACGGTGGGCGCCAATGTCGATGGAATTATTACTGGCAGATGTCCTTAGTGTCGAGGACTTAGTCGCGAGGCCAACGCATCTATGTGGTAGCTTGAGAGGGGTTGAGCGGGACGAGAGACGCGAGGTTTTACCCAGGTTCGGCCCCTCACGGTGGAGGTAAAAGCCTACGTCCTGCTTCATTGATATTGATGATGATGATGATCACGGTTACAAGAGTGCTCTAACTCGAGAGCTATTGTCTAAACCTAACTTGTCCAACTTGTGGAACTTGTCCCCTTTTGGGGAGCCCTGCCCCTCCTTATATATGTTGGAGGGGCGGGTTACATGTAGAAGTCCTATTAGGATTAGGACTAGTCTATCGCTAATACAAACCGGATACAAGTCCAGGTCTTAGCTCCTTGTAAGATAATATTCCTCCTGCCTTTTCCTCTTAAACCGGCCCACCATTAAGCGTGAACCCGGCCTTACAGGTCTTAGGCCTTGTCATCTGTACATCCCTTGCGCGGATCACCGGTGAGTCATAATGACCAGGTGGGTTGCTTGTAAACCGTCAGTCAAGGCGGTCGCCGATAACTTCGCCGTGTCGTGAGGTCTTCAGATAATCCGCCAAGTCCGGCCGGGTTAACTTCCGGCCGGTTTACACCGCGGGGTATATCCCCGACACTTCCCGAGAGTACTGTGGATTTGGCATATCTTGTCCAAGATTTTGTTTAGGTTAGATAGCTCGTCCCTGTTATTCTTGAGGGGCAGCTTTTTCTGATTCTACCGGGAGCTTTTGAATCCGGCATTGACTGTCATGCTCTTCGGGTTGTTTCCCTTGGTCCGGCGCTGGTCCTTGCTGCGTCGCGGTTTCCCGTTTCCATCCCTAACTTCGGATGTACTTGGGTCGCTAGTACTGCATCTTGCCAACCAGCTATCCTCTCATGCGCAAAAAGCGGGTCATGAGGCTTGTTAATGCGGCCATTGTTCTTGGCTTTTCTTGGCGAGGTGTCTAGCGAGCCATTCGTCTCGGACTTTGTGTTTGAAAGCTGCTAAGGCTTGGCGTCCGGACGGTCGACTATATGGTTCTTTTAGTAAGGAATCTGTTCCAGAATTTCGGCTGACTCTCGGGTTGTTGAGTTATGTGACTTAAATAAATGCGCATCCGGAGGTCGGACATAGGTCCCTTGAAAATTTGCCCGAAAAGCATCCTCGAGATCTTCCCAACTTCCAATGGTATTTTCGGGAAGGCTTTTAAGCCAATGCCGGGCTGGCCCTTTGAGTTTGAGGGTAAGTATTTTATGGCGTGGAGGTCATCTCCTCTAGCCATGTGTATGTGGAGGATGTAATCCTCAATCCAGACTCCAGGGTCTGTTGTTTCGTCATATTCCTCTATATTTACGGGCTTGAATCCCGCTGGAAATTCATGATCCAGCACCTCATCGGTGAAACCGTGATGTTCGGATACTTGATGCGTTGCATTGCTTACTAGAGCTTGCTTTCTTGGCCCGTAGATAGATCTAGCTGGGCCATCTTTTTGATGTGAATCCTTGTGCGGATCGCGTGCCGGCTTGTGTGCGGCGCCCTTTGCCGCTCTATGTTGGCCATGGGGTTGTTTACTCGACCGGGTGGCTTCCTTATTTTTTGATTGCGGGGGCTCTAAGGCCTCCTCATCAAATTTCGGCAGTAATTTTCGCTTCGGATAGCTCTTTGTGTGGCGACTGTCGCCGTATTTGTCTGCGGTGTTGAGTACTTTGCTCCATCTAATTCTGAGTGCATCTTCCGCTGTTTTGAGCTTCCACTTCTGCTTTTTTAGGCTACGCCCAGTGGCGACGAGCCTTTTGTGGAGGTTCTTCTGCTCCAGTAACTTGTCCGGCGTGAGGTCGTCCGGACTGTTATTTTCGCCAGGGACGGGTTGTTCGGTTAGTTCATCCAAGTTGCCCTGTTCGGACGGTTGCTCGATGGCATGTTCGTCGGCCGCTGGTTCGCCCTGCTCTGTGGCTGGGTCTGTATGGCTGTTGTCTCTGTTGAGGTGGGGTTTGGGGCGGCGCTTACGCCGCCGCTTTAACTTTTAGAGGAGCGATCCTCGTGGCGTCCCTTTGTTCCTCGTCGTCGTTTAGTTTATGTGTGTCCACCATGTATAAATCGTGAGATGTGGTAGTTGTCGATGCCCTATAGGCGCTGGTCCTCGATAAATCTCCTACATCGTCGTCCATACCGTCGATGTCTTGGTCGAAGTCGAGCATGTCGGTTAAATCATCGACAGTGGCTACAAAGTGGGTGGTGGGTGGGCTCTGAATTTCTTCGTCATCCGTATCCCAACCTTGCTGACCATAGTCCGGCAAGGGCTCTCCTGATAAAGAGAGAGACTTTAGTGAATTCAGAATGTCGCCAAGGCGAGTCTTTGAAAGATGTCATGGCGGCGAACTCCATTATTGGCGCCCAATCGGATTCGATCGGCGGGGGCACGGAAGGTTCGGAGTCCGGAGAGGAGTCCGGCACCTTGGAGTCACGAGCTTCGCAGAGGACAAAGCTTGTGTTCGGCTCGATCACCGTAGAGATTGCATCCCCCGAGGCAGTGTCCAGCCACCCGTCCTCGATTGGCGCAGTCGGCTCCGAGCTAAGGGTTGGAGCGGACACGGGTGCGGCCTCCAGGGCACTGTTTGGTGGCAGAGCTAAATCATGCCCATTGAGACAGTGCGGCTCACTCAGCTGTGGCTCGGATCCGTCGAAGATCAAGTCTCCGCGGACGTCAGCCGTGCAGTTTAAACTTCCAAATCTGACCTGATGGCCAGGGGCGTAGCTTTCAATCTGCTCCAGATGGCCAAGCGAATTGGCCCGCAGTGCAAAGTCGCCGAGTATGAAGATCTGTCTAGGGAGAAAAGTCTCACCCTGGACAGCATCGTTGTCGATGATTGGAGGAGCCATCGGGCCTAAAGGTGACAACACAGAGGAACTCTCAATGAAAGCACCAATGTCGGTGTCAAAACCGGCAGATCTTGGGTAGGGGGTCCCGAACTATGCGTCTGGGCGGATGGTAACAGGAGACAAGGGACACGATGTTTTTACCCAGGTTCGGGCTCTCTCGATGGAGGTAAAACCCTACTCCTGCTTGATTAATATTGATGATATGGGTAGTACAAGAGTAGATCTACCACGAGATCAGAGAGGCTAAACCCTAGAAGCTAGCCTATGGTATGATTGTTGTTCGTCCTATGGACTAGAACCCTCCAGTATATATAGACACCGGAGAGGGCTAGGGTTACACAGAGTCGGTTACAATGGGAGGAGATCTACATATCCGTATCGCCAAGCTTGCCTTCCACGCCAAGGAAAGTCCCATCCGGACACGGGACGAAGTCTTCAATCTTGTATCTTCATATTCCAGGAGTCCGGCCAAAGGTTATAGTCCGGCCAGCCGGACACCCCCTAATCCAGGACTCCCTCAGCCCTGCTGGTCGTGGCTCGTCTTGGTTTGCGACGCCGACAAGGCTCCGGATGGTGGCCCTCGCAGGAGGGATGTCGAGGAGTAGCTGCGCGCGCGCCAAAGCTTCGCTGGCATGGGTGGTGGCGAGAGCTGCCTTGACCGTGGGGCACTTTGACTTCTAACCACGTTAGAAGGAGCTCTATCACGGCCCAGCGGTTGCGCGCCATTTTCGCCAGCACTTCGGCGGGCATGCTCGCCTCCTTCGCCCCGCAGATGATGCACAAGACTGTTCCCACAGTGGCGTCTCGGGTCTCCAGCGTGGTGGCGCTGCTCGTTGCGCGCACCCTGGGAAGAGCGCGATGCGGGCGCCGGCGTAGGCGTCTTGGAGGTTCTTGAAGCCGCTTTGTAGGGGCACGGCAACACCACTGAGGCCGCGCGCGCTGCGGGCCAGCCCGTCTTTGGAACTTGGCGATGTGCGGTCCGTCGTCGGCGCCACGAATAGCGCCGCTTCGCCCGAGCTCGACTGCGAGCGATGCGTCTTTGAGTGTTACAGGCAGCGGCTCGGGTTCTGTCGCGGCCCGCTGCTTTCGTCCGCCAGCGCAGGTCGTTCGGCTCCCGACGAGCTGATCGCCGTGATTGTCTTCTTGTTGGGAGCCATGGAGATGAAGGACTGCTAGGCTAACTGCTAGACCAGATTCTCACAACTTCGCCCCCTACCTGGCGCGCCAAAGATGTCGGGGAAACGACACCTATGGGATCACTGGAATCCCTTCTACGGTCAGCGGGCGCGGGGTTGTGAGAAGAGCAGGTTTAGGAGCTAGAACAAAGATCGTTTACCCAGGTTCAGGCCACGAGGATGCGTAATACCCTAGTCCTGCTTTGGTGTGTATTTCAGAGTGTTCTTGAGCCCTCGAACTAGCTACGGTGGCTGCACTGTTCCAAATAGCCGAATCCTTCTCCAGTATGCCTCGGGCCTCCTTTTATAGTCGAAAAGGGGTTGCCACCACAGGAGGTGGAAAGGTGTACAGTGCGCGAGCTTATCGCCCAGCATTACGGGACAAAGCGCATTAAATGGATCGCTTAGGTGTCCCCTTGCTTTATCGGGGACGGGAACGAGGCCCGTCCCGTCCATCACCGCTCCGCCTTGCTTCGACACGCGCCCTGGCTAGCGATGCATGCGGTGCCATGTAGGCAGGCAGGCAGCTGAGGTGGTGCGGTGGTAGGGCCTTCATGAAGATCTGCATGCCACCACGCAGGTGCTTGCTGGGTCGGTGTGGAGGCCGCTCGTCGCCACGCAGGTGCCTGCCCAACTGGATGAGCTAGAAGCTGCATGGGAACGGCGGTGGTATCTTGGCAGACGTGGGCCTGGCTGCGGCCCCGCTGGTGTCCTCGGCAAGGGTGTTACCGTGGCCCCGGCAAGGGTCTTGTCGTGGCGTCGTGGTCGTCCCCGGCAAGGATCTTTGTCAGTGTCAAAACCGGCGGATCTCGGGTAGGGGGTCCTGAACTGTGTGTCTAGGCGGATGGTAACAGGAGACAAGGGACACGATGTTTTTACCCAGGTTCGGGCCCTCTCGATGGAGGTAAAACCCTACTCCTGCTTGATTAATATTGATGATAGGGGTAGTACAAGAGTAGATCTACCACGAGATCAGAGAGGCTAAACCCTAGAAGCTAGCCTATGGTATGATTGTTGTTCGTCCTACGGACTAAAACCCTCCGGTTTATATAGACACCGGAGAGGGCTAGGGTTACAGGACTGGTTACAATGGGAGGAGGTCTACATATCCAGACGCCAAGATTGCCTTCCACGCTAAGGAAAGTCCCATCCGGACACGGGACGAAGTCTTCAATCTTGTATCTTCATAGTCCAGGAGTCCGGCCAAAGGTTATAGTCCGGCCATCCGGACACCCCCTAATCCAGGACTCCCTCAATCTTGCTGGGGGTCTTGTGGATTTCCTTGGCTAGGATCCCGCCGAGGGTCCTTGTCTTCTGGTCCTCATCTGATCTCGTGTGTTTATGATCTTGACAAAGATCTGCATGCCACCACAGAGGTGCCTCCCGAGCCTTGGTTCCAACATAGTCGTTGGCGGCGTTTGGAACTCTTGGTCTCGAGGGTGGCTCGCTCTTCTGGTACTGGGCAAGTTGCCCCGGCAAGGCCCTTGCCGGGGCCGCGGAGGCCGCCCCGGCAAGGGCCTTGCCGGGGGAGTCCACCTCGCCCTTTTGCTCTTTGGTGTTCTTGGTCTTGGCGTTGTTTTTGTTGGCCTTGTGCTTTGGTTCCCCTCCGGCTTCCCTCCTCTGCCTTGTTAAGTGTGGCCGCGGGCGCGGCTCCGACTGCCCGTGCACAAGTAAAGGGGTCAAAAGGAGAGCCCCTACTTTTGTACACTGACACGATCTATGCCAACTCAACAAACACCATCGGAGACACCTGTAGAGCATCTTTATAATCACCCAGTTACGTTGTGACATTTGATAGGACACTAAGTGTTCCTCCGATATTCGGGAGTTGCATAATCTCATAGTCATAGGAACGTGTATAAGTCATGAAGAAAGCAATAGCAATAAACTAAACGATCATAGTGCTAAGCTAGCGGATGGGTCTTGTCCATCACATCATTCTCCTAATGATGTGATACCGTTCATTAAATGACAACACATTTCTATGGTCAGGAAACTTAACCATCTTTGATTAACGAGCTAGTCTAGTAGAGGCATACTAGGGACACTTTGTTTTGTCTATGTATTTTCCGGTTAATACAATTCTAGCATGAATAATAAACATTTATCATGATATAAGGAAATAAATAATAACTTTATTATTGCATCTATGGCATATTTCCTTCAGTGTCCCACTTGCACTAGAGTCAATAATCTAGTTCACATCGCCATGTGATTTAACACCAATAGTTCACATCACCATGTGATTAACACCCTTATTCACATCGCCATGTGACCAACACTCAAAGGGTTTACTAGAGTCAGTAATATAGTTCACATCACCATGTGATTAACACCCAAAGAGTACTAAGGTGTGATCATGTTTTGCTTGTGAGAGAAGTTTAGTCAACGGGTCTACCATATTCAGATCCGTATGTATTTTGCAAATTTCTATGTCAACAATGCTCTGCACGGAGCTACTCTAGCTAATTGCTCCCACTTTCAATATGTATCCAGATTGAGACTTTAGATTCATCTGGATCAGTGTCAAAACTTGCATCGACGTAACCCTTTACGACGAACCTTTTTTCACCTCCATAATCGAGAAACATATGCTTATTCCACTAAGGATAATTTTGACTGTTGTCCAGTGATCTACTCCTAGATCACTATTGCACTCCCTTGCCAAACTCAGTGTAGGGTATACAATAGATCTGGTACACATCATGGCACACTTTATAGAACCTATGGCTCAGTCATAGGAAATGACTTTCATTCTCTTTCTATCTTCTGCCGTGGTCGGGGTTTGAGTCTTACTCAATTTCACACCTTGCAATACAGGAATGAACTCCTTCTTTGAATGTTCCATTTTGAACTACTTTAAAAATTTGTCAAGGTATGTACTCATTGAAAAAACTTATCAAGCGTCTTGATCTATCTCTATAGATCTTGATGCTCAATATGTAAGCAGTTTCATCAAGGTCTTTCTTTGAAAAAAATCCTTTTAAACATTCCTTTTATGCTTTCCAGAAAATTCTACATCATTTCCGATCAACAATATGTCATTCACATATACTTATCAGAAAGGTTGTAGTGCTCCCACTCACTTTCTTGTAAATACAGGCTTCATCGCAAGTCTGTATAAAACTATATGCTTTGATCAACTCATCAAAGCGTATATTCCAACTCTGAGAGGCTTTGCACCAGTCCATGGATGGATCATTTGGAGCTTGCACATTTTGTTAGCACCTTTAGGATTGACAAAACCTTCTGGTTGCATTATATACAACTTTTCTTTAATAAATCCATTAAGGAATGCAGTTTTGTTTATCCATTTGCCAGATTTCATAAAATGCGGCAATTGCTAACATGATTCAGACAGACTTAAGCATCGCTACGAGTGAGAAAAACTCATCGTAGTCAACACCTTGAACTTGTCGAAAACCTTTCGCGACAAGTCGAGTGAGGGAGTCCTGGATTAAGGGGTCATCGGGTGCCCGGCCTGTTAGCCATGGGCCGGACTGATGGGCTGCGAAGATGCAAAGACCGAAGTCTCTACCCGTGTCCGGATGGGACTCTCCTTGGCGTGGAAGGCAAGCTTGGCGATCAAATATGTAGATTCCTTTCTCTGTAACCGACCTTGTGTGACCCTAGATCCTCCTGGTGTCTATATAAACCAGAGGACTTAGTCCGGAGGGGAGAGACTCATTACCATAGTCATACAAGCTAGACTTCTAGGGTTTAGCCATTACGATCTCGTGGTAGATCAACTCTTGTAATACTCATATTCATCAAGATCAATCAAGCAGGAAGTTGGTTATTACCTCCATAGAGAGGGCCCGAACCTGGGTAAACATTGTGTCCCCCGTCTCCTGTTACCATCGACCTTAGACACACAGTTCGGGACCCCCTAACCGAGATCCACCGGTTTTGACACCGACATTGGTGCTTTCATTGAGAGTTCCACTGTGACGTCGAAGACATGATCGATGGCTCGCCTTGTTTTCAAGGACAATATCACCTCCGGAGGAGCACTGGCCCCAGGCCAGACCCTCCGGCTGGGCGGCTTTACCATGACCGCCCGTTCGGCCGTTGAGCCGACGGTGACCTCCCGGGTCATCAAAAATCCCCTTCACATCGACTCCGGACACTCCAAGTAGATGGATCCAGCGGATCTTTCGTCTTTAAACGAACTCCTCGACCGCATCGCCGCCCTGGGGGTCGCTACAGACTACGATCGAATTGGGCTTAAAACTGATCATAGAAAAATCAAATCTCCGCCGATCACCCATCAGATAGCGGTAGTCGAGGAGCGAGACCTCAACTCTTCCTCCATACTAAGGACGGACTATGTACGGCCGAACGCCCACCTGTGAGGAGATGCATCCTGCCCTCCGAACATAGAATCGGACGGCGGGCCCAAGAAATAAGTGGATATCCCGGAGCCCGATCTGTTAAATTTGGACGACCTTCAGATTCCGGATCTAAAATTGGGTCAGGGTTCTGATTTAAAACCACCCAACCGCCCAAATATAAGCACTCTCATGAGCATGCAACAGTAGTCTCAGGAAACGGTCCACCACTTCTGGGCCAGATTCCTTCTTGTCAAAGACAAGATTAAAGATTGCCGCGACGAGGAAGCAATCTCAGCATTCCGAAACAATTGCCTGGACGAAGGAATCCTCAATGCCATCAACCACCGTCGCATATTACACTTTGCTGACCTGGCAACTATCATACAGAAGTACAACACAATGGAAAGCGCCTGGAAAAATCAGGCAGCCCGCTGGGAACCATCGGTCCACACTCAACCCCTCGTTCAGGCGAAAAGGGTGCACCCTCGTGGCACACCCGACCCAATAGTAAAGAAATACAAATCCTCCACGAGGCGTGGAACCGTTCTGGAAGGATGGCTCGATGGGCCATGCAAAATACGCAACACCGGATAACATACCAACCCACAGCCTTAGAGCATGTTGGATACTCCGGCAAGTGGCCAAGAGCGTCGAAGATATCGTCACCAAGAATACACCAGAACAACACCCCCTAGAAGGCGACGACCCGAAAGTACTGACGGTCTTCGAGACATTCACTTCAAACAATAGGCGCAAAAGGGCACTCCGCGAACTCGCCGAAGTCTGCCAAATCGCAGAAATAAACCCTTGGAACGACACGGCTATAACTTTTAATACCAGCAACGAACCAAAATACAGGACAGTCCGAGCACCAGCCACCTTGGTCCTCGGTCCAGTTGTGGACGGCTTTCGGCTCACCAAGTTTCTCATGGACGGCGGCAGCGGACTGAACCTCATTTATGAGGACACACTCCATAAAATGGAAATAGATAGGAGCCGCATTGAGCAAAGCAGCACGACCTTCCGAGGAATCATTCCCAGTCGGGAGGCACGGTGTGCGGGAAAAATCACACTTGACGTGGTATTCGGTACGCCAAAGAATTATCGGTCCGAAGAGATAACCTTCCAAGTGGTCCCTTTCAATAGCGGATATCACGCACTCTTGGGGCGCGATGCATTTACATGCTTCCAAGCTATACCTCATTACGGATACATGAAGCTTAAGGCCCGGGCCCAACGGCACAATCACTCTTGCCAGTGATCCGGACATAGCACTCCGCACCGAGAATAAAACCGCATCCCTCGCCCTTGAGGCATTATCTGAAGCCCTCGTAGCCGAAGAGTTAACCACACTACGGTCCACGATGGACAGGGACGATGTGATCCTAGACAAACGACCCAAATCCACCTCCTTCAAGCTGGCAGAGGAAATAGTCAAATTCCAGGTCCATCCAACAGACCCCAACAAGACAGCATCTATCGGGGCACAACTCGATCCAACGGTCGATGCCGCGCTACGAGAGTTCCTGCGTGAAAACTGGGACATATTTGCCTGGCACCCTTCTGACATGCTAGGAATCCCACGCAGGCTAGGCGAACACAGCCTCAATATCTTAAAGGGATATAAACCGGTCAAACAAACAATGCGGCATTTTTCCGAACCCAAACGACAAGCTATGGGAGAAGAGCTAGCCAAGTTACTCGAAGCCGGATTCATCAGATAAATAAAACACCCGGACTAGCTAGCAAATCTGGTGGTGGTACCAAAGAAGGATAAATCATGGCGCCTATGTATCGATTTCAAAGACCTCAACAAGGCTTGCCCCAAGGATCCCTTCCCCCTCCCCCGAATCGATCAGATCATTGACGCTACCGCAGGACACGACTCACTGTGTTTTATCGACGCATACTCCGGATACCATCAGATCAAGATGAAGGAGTCTCATCAAACTTCAATGGCATTCATTACCCCATATGGGCCTTTCTGCTTCAACACCATGCCTTTCGGACTAAAAAACGCTGGCGCCACTTACCAACGCATGATCCAAACATGCCTGGAAAAGTAGATCGGCAAGACAGTAGAAGCATATGTGGACGACGTCGTCATTAAGACCGGGCACGTTGAGTCGCTAATAGACGATTTACGTCTTACATTCAACAACCTCCGTGCATACGACATTAAGCTCAATCCAGAAAAGTGTGTTTTTGGTGTCCCCGCCGGAAAACTACTAGTCTTCATTGTTTCCAGCAAATGAATTGAAGCAAATCCAGCCAAAATCCGGGCTTTGTTGCAATTGGCTATACCAACTGTCGTGGTTTTCTCATGGCAGATGTCCTAGTGAAAGGACTTAGTCGTGGAGCCATCGCGACGGGTTAGCTTAAAGGGGTTAAAGCGGGACAAAGGACACAAGGAGTTTATACTGGTTCGGCCCCTTGCGGTGATGGTGAAGGCCTAATCCAGTTGATATGGAATTGCTAGGGTTTCGATGACCAGGGAGAGAATCCTCTATGCTTGGCTCTCGATTTGTTGTCTGTTGTCGCTAAACCGCCGTTGGGTCATCCCTTTATATACATAGGTTGACGCCCGTCGGTTTACAGAATCCCGAGGCTGGCTCATTAACATGTCCGGCTCGGTTCTACCCTTTCCTATCTTACAACACAAGTGACATATCCAACGGCGGTTTATGTCTATAGGCCTTAATCGCCCTTGGGCCCTGGGCCTTCAGGTTAAATCTCCTTCGTAAAGCGCCATATTCCTTGTCTTCATAGGCTTCAATATAAGTAAATCTTTATGGGTATAACCCGGCCCCTCCTGGCCGGTTTATACTCAATAGTAATATCCCCAACATTAGGCCCCAGATTGATTTGAACCTGTTTATGTCAATCTTCGATACCTTAGAAAATTCCTCCTTCAGCACCTTCGCATAAATCTTGTAATCCGCCATGACATCATCTTCCAGGATTATAATAAACCGCCATGACGTCACCTGTTATAAAAAATTGTATACATATCCCCTTCATTAATGAGCCTCTGACAATTGAGGCGACAGCTCTGTCACATATCCAACTTTTGGGCTCCTCGATTTTTGCGCCTGTCACTTATCCTTTCGCTTCATAAATAAGACCAGGGGGTCCTTCTCATCCCCCCCCCCCCCGTGCGTCCTCACCTCTTCTTCTTCCTTGCACCGACCTAACCCTCACGCGCGGCCGTTGTCGTCAAGCTCCGCCCTCGACCTCAACTCCGGCCGCTGCATCAACCTAAACGTACCAGAGAAACGCGGCGCTCCTCCGCTGTTCCGTCAGCATTAGTAAGTTTCCCTTTTGCTTGCTCTAGATCCACCATTAGGGTTTCGGTGTTCATCGTAGTTCGTCAGCGTTCATCATCGTGCCATGGCTCTTAGATTCAAACCTTAACTTTTTTCTCTGCTTAGTGATATCTGTAGTCCTTTTCCATTAGTGTATCTCTCTATAGCAGAAAAAATCCCATTTGGTTCCCTCGACTGTTCAAGTATCAGAATATTTAACCCTGAATATTTTTCCATTTTCTGACACACGATAGATCCAAATTTGCGACGTCAAATTATGAAACCTGTCTTTCCATCCCTTAGGTATTTCAGATCTGTACCTCCCATACCTGTATAGGCGGTTTAATTTTATAAAAGGATAATCCGGCCAGTACCATTAGCCCTCTTTTAAACCGCCGATTCCTTTAACCTTTCAATGTCAGACTCCGGTTTAACAATGTGTGTACGCCTCAGTGTTTTCTCCTTCTGGTCTTGCGTCGCTTTATACTTGTCAATCATGAATCTTAAACCGGCATTAATCTTTTTTCCAGTTTTTCATTGAAATGGCCAAACAATTTTATGCTTCTAACTGGGTCCCCTCCCGGGTTACCGAAGAAAAACTGAATGGATGCGTTGCAGCCGGTGCTTTAGCGAAGAAGGACGTCATACACTACAGGGCCCCCGGTCCAGAAAATCCTCCTGAACCCAAGGATGGAGAAGTGGTTGTATTCATTGATCACCTGGGTCAAGGGTTCAGTCCCCCCGGATCAAAAAAATTCCGCGACGTACTTGCTAGCTTCCAAATCCACCCTCAAGATATTGGTCCCAACTCGGTGTCCAATATTTGTAACTTTCAAGTATTCCGCGAAGCTTACTTGCAGGAAGAACCCACAGTTGAACTGTTCAGATATTTCCTCTACCTGAACCGCCGTACTGAATTCACAAATGGGCCCAATACTGAACTTGGCAGGGTCTCAATTCAAAAAAGGAAATATGTCAGTTTTCCTCACGCCAAAGATCATACTCATCCCAAAGATTGGAACCAGACTTGGTTCTAATGTCGAGATACGTCTCCCGTTGAAGAAAATCCTATGCCGGGTTATCGTGCTCACCAACTTACCAATTCACATCCATTCCCTCAACGGCTGACTGCAAAGGAACGGTCCAACTATGCACCTCAACTCTCCAAGCTCAGAGCCTTCGTTGTGAACGGTTTAACATGCGTTGACTTTGTTCGCTGCTGGATATCTTGGAGCATTCTGCCTTTAAGCCGTCTCCCCGGTTTAATGTGCGAATATACAGGGAACTTACAAGATCCTCAATGGCATATCAACATTCAGCTAACTGATGCTGAAATTACAGAGGCTGTTAAAAAGATATTGGATGAACCGGTTGCTGTCTGCAGCAAAACAGGGCTTAGTCCCCTCTGTGTTTTTAATAAACCGTCAGCTATAAGAATTGCATAACTCTGATTTTTAATCCGACCCTTATAATCTTCCCTTATATCTTTTATCAATCTTTCACAGGACGATGATCCATTCTGGAAAAAGAATTCACAGGATAAACTGGTGAAGACACCTCGTGTCAAGACTAAGGCCACCAAGAGGCCTGCCAAAAAGAAAAATGTTAAACCGTATGAACCAAACATTGATGATGATCTGGATAATCCGGATTCAGAGGTAGAACTTGACTCTCTTGGTTCATTTTTCATACACCTCATTGACAATGACTATTATCAGGATGACGCTGAAGGCAGCCAAGCTGACGATGTAGAGGTAATTATTCTTTCCTCCGGTTCAGATCCTCTGCCAACACAGAAAATCCGTCAAGCAAACCGGAAAGTAAGATTTTCTCACCCCCTAGCTCACTTGGACCCAAACTTTCTTTTGAAGAAGCAGCAACACGAAGCCCGCCGCACAACCTGGCACAGCGGCCAGGTAGTTACCTCCGCCGGTTTACCAAATACTCCAGTCCGGAAACGTCGATTAGAGGTCTCTTATATTCCTGATACTTCTTACCCCAAGGTGGGTTGTTTCCGTCAGCCTCTTAATCCGTCTAATTCAAATTATCAGGGAACACCTCATTCATCCTCTAGCGAGTCAATGGCCACACAACTTCCACCCCTCAAGACGGTTCCTGGGTGAGTTATGCTTTAATTTTATCCTTAACACATTATACTTGCCCGATGTATTGATCTCTATGTATGTCCTCCTTAGTACCAAGACTAGACCCAGCAAGAAGGCCCGATTAAATAAACCGGTTGACGACAATGTAGTTACTGAACCAGAAAAAAACTCCAGATCCGGAAGGAACAAATGCTAACGCCATGCTTAATGATCCGCCACCACAAGATTATGACTTTGTTGTTGAACAAGTGGAGGTTGATCCAACCGGCCATGCTGATAAAACGACAAGCCCGGTCCGACCCACTGACAAACCGTCAAGCCCAGTCCGCGCTGCTGATAAACCATCAAGCCCAGTCAAGGCTGCAGATGACAAGGCAGATGACGTTATGATTACTGGCTTTGGCCACACCACCCCTGGTAATCCTATTGCTTTATCCAATCATAGTGCCAAGGAAGAGCTTTCTGCTATGGGCAAAGGCAAGTGGAATGCAGACTTATCAAGCTACACCCATCTCAACGCCCAAGACATTCATTCTGGCTTCTTGAACCGTCTGTACACAAGCCGCGACTATGAAGACAGTTTAGTGAACCTGATGAAAGAATGATATGAGGTAATTACTGCTTAACCCTGCATCTATTTTTCTCGTGTCCAAGTATCAACTCCAGTAGCCCCCAAGGGCCAGTTTATGATATCAATCTAAAACGGGACTTATGATACCTCAACTTTGATTGCGTAGCCCCCAAGGGCCGGTTTAACTTATTAAGGTGAACCGGGACGTTAGAATAATAATCTTGTCACTTTTGCCTGTGTAGTCCCCAAGGGCCGGTTTATCTTTCCAAGCTGAATCGGGACTTTTACCAATGTTTACTTTAAGGAAATATACATTAGCCCCCAAGTGCCAAGAATAATACTTGTATTGTGCTTGGGACTTTGTAAAGATTTTTGATAACAAGCAAATAGGCATTAGCCCCCAAGTACCAAGTGTATAACTTGTTATGTGCTTGGTACTTCAAATATGTACTGCCAACTCATCATATGTCTGTCTCTTACAGGCTGAGCTGACGAAGAAGGAAGCCCAAACCGCTGATCTTCAAGAAAACATTAAGTACCAGCAAGCAGAAACCTCCAAAGCCAAAGATGAGCTGACCAGTGCCTTAGCAGCCATGGAGAAGCTGAAGGAAAATTTCCAGAAGGAGCGGGCAGATTGGGATATAGAGAAATCCACTTTGCAGAAAAGGGCTGAGGATGCAGAAGCAGCCCTTAAACCGGTGACAGAAGAACTGAACGGCTTGAAGCAGCAGATAAATGCCATGACCACTGCTGTGTTTGGTAAATATTCTCACTTTAAGTTTTTAACATATATTAACCTATCAGTTGCCGTTTTACTGATGCTCGTAATGATATGATATGTCTCCAAAGTATCTATAATTTTTGATTGCTCCATGCTATATTATCTACTGTTTTGGACCATATTGGGCTTTATATTCCACTTTTATATTACTTTTGGGACTAACCTATTAACCGGAGGCCCGGCCCGTAATTGCTGTTTTTTTTGCCTATTTCGGTGTTTGAAGAAAGCGGAATATCAAACGGAGTCCAAATGGAATGAAACCTTCGGGAGCGTGATTTTCTCACGAACATGATCCAGGAGACTTGGACCCTACGTCAAGCAACCAACAGGGAAGGCACGAGGTAGGGGCGACCTCCCAGCGCGCCCTCCACCCTCGTGGCCCCTGTTGCTCCACCGACGTATTTCTTCCTCCTATATATACCCACGTACCCCGAGCGATCAGATCTGAGCCAAAAACCTAATTCCACCGCCGCAACTTTACGTATCCACGAGATCCAATCTTGGGGCCTGTTAGGAGCTCACGGAAGGGGAATCCACCACGGAGGGCTTCTACATCATCATAGCCGCTCCGATGAAGTGTGAGTAGTTTACCTCAGACCTTCGGGTCCATAGTTAGTAGCTAGATGGCTTCTTCTCTCTTTTTTGATCTCAATACAATGTTCTCCCCCTCTCTCGTGGAGATCTATTCGATGTAATCTTCTTTTTGCGGTGTGTTTGTTGAGATCGATGAATTGTGGGTTTATGATCAAGATTATCTATGAGCAATATTTGAATCTTCTCTAAATTCTTTTATGTATGACTGGTTATCTTTGCAAGTCTCTTCAAAATATCCGTTTGGTTTGGCCAACTAGATTGGTAGTTCTTGCAATGGGAGAAGTGCTTAGCTTTGGGTTCAATCTTGCGGTGTCCTTTCCCAGTGACAGAAGGGGCAGCAAGGCACGTATTGTATTTTTGCCATCGAGGATAACAAGATGGGGTTTTTATCATATTGCATGAATTTATCCCTCTACATCATGTCATCTTGCTTAAGGCGTTACTCTGTTTTCATTAACTTAATACTCTAGATGCATGCTGGATAGCGGTCGATGAGTGGAGTAATAGTAGTAGATGCAGCAGGAGTCGGTGTACTTGTCTCGGACGTGATGCCTATATACATGATCATACCTAGATACTCTCATAACTATGCTCAGTTACATCAATTGCTCAACAGTAATTTGTTCACCCAGTAGAATACTTATGCTCTTGAGAGAAGCCACTAGTGAAATCTATGGCCCCCGGGTCTATTCTCTATCATATTAATCTTCCATCACTTTATTATTGCTTTGCTTTTTTACTTTGCCTTTTATTTTACTTTGCTTCTTTATTCCAAAAGTTACCAAAAATATTATCTATCATCTCTATCAGATCTCACTCTCGTAAGTGACCGTGAAGGGATTGACAACCCCTAATCGCGTTGGTTGCGTTGAGCTATTTGTTTTGTGTAGGTACGAGGGACTTGCGCGTGGCCTCCTACTGGATTGATACCTTGGTTCTGAAAAACTGAGGGAAATACTTACGCTACTCTGCTGCATTAT
Source organism: Aegilops bicornis (assembly GCA_021605145.1). Classification (NCBI taxonomy): domain Eukaryota; kingdom Viridiplantae; phylum Streptophyta; class Magnoliopsida; order Poales; family Poaceae; genus Aegilops; species Aegilops bicornis. The sequence continues at coordinate 513,938,168 of CM038669.1, read as the reverse complement.
TCCCTCCTCTTCGGGGAAATGCAACGCAAGCTCAAGAGGTAGCATGATGTAGGAACTCGCATTACCCATCTGGGCTCTGACATGCAGAACAAATTGAAGGCTTCCTATACTCTGATAGAGCAATTATATACTGGCGCGCGACGGATTATATGCACTGCTTCTCATAACAAGCCGCCCCCAACCTTAATCAAGGAAACCTTAGAGAGGATGTCTGTTGGAAATATGCCCTAGAGGCAATAATAAAAAGCATTATTATTATATTTCCTTGTTCATGATAATTGTCTTTTATTCATGCTATAATTGTATTATCCGGAAATCGTAATACACGTCTGAATACATAGACCACAATACGTCCCTAGTGAGCCTCTAGTTGACTAGCTCGTTGGTCAATAGATAGTCATGGTTTCCTCACTATGGACATCAGATGTCATTGACAATGGGATCACGTCATTAGGAGAATGACGTGATGGACACACTACTACAAAAAGGGCTATAGATGGAATGGCTACTAATGGCGCACCTGTGATGTGGTGCGCCATTACTATATTCTAATGGCGCACCATGTCTCGGGGCGCCATTAGTAATATATTACTAATGGCGCACCGGGTGTGTGGGGCGCCATTTGTAGTTTGGAAAAAAACATAAAAAAAAATTTGTTACTAATGGGGCACCGGGGCATAGTGCGGCATTACTAATTGACATAGTAATGGCGCACCACATCCGTGCGGCGCCATTAGTAGTTTTGAAAAAATGTAAAAAATAAATAAAAATATTTTGTTACTAATGGCGCACCTTGGAGTGGTGCGCCATTACTAATTACTAGTTTTAACTAGTAATGGCGCACTTTCCTTTGGTGCGCCATTACTAAGTTTTTAAAACTACTAATGGCGCACCGTGGGAGTGGTGCGCCATTAGTAGTTGAACTAGTAATGGCGCACCACCCGCAGTGCGCCATTATTAACTTGGCCACCTTCCACCGACGACGTACCGTGGAAGGTGGAAGGTGCCCAAGTTACTAATGGCGCACCGTGGGGTGGTGCGCCCTTCCTAGTTCAACTACAAAAGGCGCACCACTCACTGCGCCATTAGTAACTTGGCCACCTTCCACGAATACACCCCCACAGTGGATCGCCTTTTAGGTTTTAAAAAAATAAAAGAAAATGATGAAAATGTCAAAAAATAAAAGAAAATAAGTTTCCCATGTGATATGTGGTCTAGTTGTTGGGAAAATTTGCAAATATGAATTTCGACTTCATTTGCAAAATCTCTAGAATTTGTAAAAATGGGCATAACTTTTGCATACTAACTCGGATGAAAAAGTTTTTTATATGAAAAATCATCTACTCGAAAAGTTACATCCGAATTTAACTAGGGGATCCCCGTTAAACATTTTCAAAATCCCCAAAAACCTAACAAAAAAAAAGTTACGGGGCTTTCAAGATCTAGCGGCAAAAAAATTCAAAAAATTTCAAACTTACTAGTGGCGCACCGTGGATGTGGTGCGCCACTAGTAACAGAAAAAAATTACTAATTTCAAAATTACTAATTTCAATTTTTTTTGATTTTTTTTTCAAAAAATGATACGTAATATGATCGAGAAGTTTGAAATATTTTTCAAAATTTCATCATAGTCATTAACATGAACAAAGTCCTAGACATCAATAAGGTATAACAGGATTGATATGCTAGATATATCAACAAGTGCCCGTGAAGTGAGCTATTCTTTGGGGTTGGATAGAACTCTGAAGTTAAGCGTGCTTGGGCTGGAGTAGTGTGAGGATGGGTGACCTTTGGAAGTTTGACCACAGTGCGATTTGACTTGAGATTAAGCATATTGACCGAGATTAAGCCATAGTGAACTGAGATTAAGAAAAATTGAAAAAAATAAAAAAATTTGGAAAAATTTTAAAAAATTTGAAAAAAATGTTACTAATGGCGCACTTCTATGTAGTGCGCCATTAGTATACCGTATACTAATGGCGCACCTCTATGTAGTGCGCCATTAGTATACTAGATACTAATGGCGATAGTGGGCTATACTAATGGCGCACTACATGGTGCGCCATTAGTATATCGAATAATAATGGCGCACCAGGTGGTGCGCCATTAGTAAAAATTACTAATGGCGTGCTATTAATGGCGCACCACAGATGCGCCATTAATAGCCATACTAGGTGCGCCATTAGTAGGGGTTTTTCTAGTAGTGACAAGACCCAATCCTAAGCATAGCACAAGATCGTGTAGTTCGTTTTGCTAGAGCTTTTCCAATGTCAAGTATCTCTTTCTTAGACCATGAGATCGTGTAACTCCCGGATACCGTAGGAGTGCTTTGGGTGTACCAAACGTCACAACGTAACTGGGCCCACTCGGTAGTGCATCATCATAATGAGCTCAAAGTGACCAAGTGTCTGGTCACGGGATCATGCATTACGGTACGAGTAAAGTGACTTGCCGATAACGAGACTGAACGAGGTATTGGGATACCGACGATCGAGTCTCGGGCAAGTAACGTACCGATTGACAAAGGGAATAGTATACGGGTTGCTTGAACCCTTGACATCGTGGTTCATCCGATGACAACATCGAGGAGCATGTGGGAGCCAACATGGGTATCCAGATCCCGCTGTTGGTTATTGACCTGAGAGCCGTCTCGGTCATGTCTGCATGTCTCCCGAACCCGTAGGGTCTACACACTTAAGCTTCGGTGACGCTAGGGTTATTAGGAAGACTTGTATGTGATTACCTAATGTTGTTCGGAGTCCCGGATGAGATCCCGGACGTCACGAGGAGTTCTGGAATAGTCCAGAGGTAAAGATTTATATATGGGAAGTTGTCAAACGGACACCAGAAAGTTTCGGGGGCATATCGGTATTGTACCGGGGCCACCGGAAGGGTTCGAGGTCCACGGGAGGCCACCCCTCCGGGGGGCCACATGGGCTGCGTGGGGCAGGAGCCAGCCCACGGTGGGCGGGCGCACCCCTTGGGCCCTTGCGCCTAGGGTTGGGGGGGGGGAACCCTAGAGGGGGCGCCCCCCTTGCTTGGGGGGGCAAGTCCCCCTCCCCTTGGCCGCCGCCCCCGCTAGATGCCAGCTGGAGGGGCCGGCCCCCCTTCTCCCTTTCCCCTATAAATCGCGGGGTGAGGGAGGGCTGAACACCAAGCCAAGGCGCAGCCCTCCCTCCCCAACACCTCTCCTCCTCCGTCGTGCTTGGCGAAGCCTGTTGAATCTTCTGCACCAACAACACCACGCCGTCGTGCTGCCGTTGGAGCTGTCTTCCTCAACCTCTCCTTCCTCCTTGCTGGATCAAGACGGAGGAGGCGTCGTCTGCACTGCACGTGTGTTGAACAGCGGAGGTGCTGTCCATTCAGCACTTGGTCATCGGTGATCCGAATCACGGCGCAGTACGACTCCATCATCACCATCCCTTGAACGCTTCCGCACTTTCGATCTACAAGTGGTATGTAGATGCAAACTCTCTCCCTTGACTCGTTGCTTAGATGAACTCATAGATGGATCTTGGTGAAACCGTAGGAAAATTTTTAATTTTCTGCAACGTTCCCCAACAGTGGCATCATGAGCTAGGTCTATGCGTAGTTCTCTATTGCACGAGTAGAACACAATTTGGTTGTGGGCGTAGATCTTGTCAACTTGCTTGCCGCTACTAGTCTTATCTTGCTTCCGCGGTATGTGGGATGAAGCGGCCCGGACCAACCTTACACGTACGCTTACGTGAGACCGGTTCCACCGGTGACATGCACTAGTTGCATAAGGTGGCTGGCGGGTGTCTGTCTCTCCCACTTTAGTTGGAGCGGATTCGATGAAAAGGGTCCTTATGAAGGGTAAATAGAAGTTGACAATATCACGTTGTGGTTATTCGTAGGTAAGAAAACGTTCTTGCTAGAACCCAATTGCAGCCACGTAAAAGATGCAACAACAATTAGAGGACGTCTAACTTGTTTTTGCAGCAATTGTCATGTGATGTGATATGGCCAAGTTGTGATGAATGATGAATGACATATTGTGATGTATGAGATCATGTTCTTGTAATAGAGATCACGACTTGCATGTCGATGAGTATGACAACCGGCAGGAGCCATATGAGTTGTCTTTAATTTTTGTATGACCTGCGTGTCATTGAAGAACGCCATGTAAATTACTTTACTTTATTGCTAAACACGTTAGCCATAGAAGTAGAAGTAGTCGTTGGCGTGACAACTTCATGAAGACACGATGATGGAGATCATGATGATGGAGATCATGGTGTCATCTTTGGTGACAAGATGATCATGGAGCCCGAAGATGGAGATCAATGGAGTTTTATGATATTGGCCATATCATGTCACTATTATATAATTGCATGTGATGTTTATTATGTTTATGCATCTTGTTTACTTAGAACGACGGTAGTAAATAAGATGATCCCTTACAACAATTTCAAGAAGTGTTCTCCCTAAGCGTGCACCGTTGCTAAAGTTCGTCGTTTCGAAGCACCACGTGATGATCGGGTGTGATAGATCCTTACGTTCACATACAACGGGTGTAAGACAGTTTTACACATGCAAAACACTTAGGGTTAACTTGGCGAGCCTAGCATGTACAGACATGGCCTCGGAACACGGAGACCGAAAGGTCGAACACGAGTCGTATGGAAGATACGATCAACATGAGAATGTTCACCGACGATGACTAGTCCGTCTCACGTGATGATCGGACACGGCCTAGTCGACTCGGATCGTGTAACACTTAGATGACTAGAGGGATGTCTAATCTGAGTGGGAGTTCATTTAAATAATTTGATTAGATGAACTTAATTATCATGAACTTAGTCTAAAACTTTTGCATAATATGTCTTGTAGATCAAATGGCCAACGCTCATGTCAACTTGAACTTCAACGTGTTCCTAGAGAAAACCAAGCTGAAAGATGGCGGCAGCAACTATACGGACTGGGTCCGGAACACGAGGATCATCCTCATAGCTTCCGAGGAAACAATATGTCCTAGAAGGACCGCTAGGTGACGCTCCGTCGAGAAGAACCAAGACATTATGAATGCTTGGCAGTCTCGTGCTGATGATTACTCCCTCGTTCAGTGCGGCATGCTTTACAGCTTAGAACCCGGGCTCCAAAAGCGTTTTGAGCAACATGGAGCATATGAGATGTTCGAAGAGCTGAAACTAGTTTTCCAAGCTCATGCCCGGGTCGAGAGATATGAAGTCTCCGACAAGTTCTATAGTTGTAAGATGGAGGAAAATAGTTCTGTCAGTGAGCACATACTCAAAATATGCAGGTTGCACAACCGCTTTGTCCCAGTGGACGGTAACCTCCGGATGAGGCGGTCATTGACAGAATCCTTGATCGCTCCCACCAAGCTACAAGAGCTTTGTGATGAACTACAATATGCAGGGATGGTGAAGACCATTCCGAAGTATTTCAATGGTGAAGTCAGCAGAGGTTGAAATCAAGAAAGAACATCAAGTGTTGATGGTCAATAAGACCACTAAGTTCAAGAAGGGCAAGGGTAAGAAGAACTTCAAGAAGGACGGCAAAGATCTTTGCCGCGCCGGTAAGCCGATTCTTGGGAAGAAGTCAAAGAATGGACCCAAGCCTCGGTGAGTGCTTTTATTGCAAGGGAAGGGTCCTCGAAGCGGAAATGCCCCAAATACTTAGCGGATAAGAAGGCCGGCAACACCAAAGGTATATTTGATATACATGTAATTGATGTGTACCTTACCGATTACTCGTAGTAACTCCCGGGTATTTGATCTGGTGCCGTTGCTCATATTTGTAACTCACGGCGGGAGCTGCGGAATAAGCGGAGGCTGGCGAAGGACGAGGTGACGATCTTGGCGTCGGGAATGGTTCCAGAGTCGATGTGATCGCCGTCGACGCTACCTCTACATTTACCTACGGGGTTAGTTTTGAACCTTAATAATTGTTATTTGGTGCCAAGTTTGAGCATGAACATTGTATCTGGATCTCGTTTAATGCGAGATGGCTACTCATTTAAATCCGAGAATAATGGTTGTTCTATTTATATGAGAGATATGTTTTATGGTCATGCTCCGATGGTCAATGGTTTATTCTTAATGAATCTCGAGCGTAATATTACACATATTCATAGCGTGAATACCAAAAGATGTAAAGTTGATAACGATAGTCCCACATACTTGTGGCAATCGCCGCCTTTGGTCACATTGGTGTCAAAGCGCATGAAGAAGCTCCATGCAGATGGACTTTTGGAGTCTCTCGATTATGAATCATTTGACACATGCGAACCATGCCTCATGGGCAAGATGACCAAGACTCCGTTCTCCGGAACAATGGAGCGAGCAACCAACTTGTTGGAAATCATACATACCGATGTGTGCGGTCCAATGAGTGTTGAGGCTCGCGGAGGATATCGTTATGTTCTCACTCTCACTGATGACTTGAGTAGATATGGGTATGTCTACTTGATGAAACACAAGTCTGAGACCTTTGAAAAGTTCAAGGAATTTCAGAATGAAGTAGAGAATCAACGTGACCGAAAGATAAAATTCTTACGATCAGATCGTGGAGGAGAATATTTAAGTCACGAATTTGGTACACACTTAAGGAAATGTGGAATCGTTTCACAACTCACGCCGCTGGAACACCTCGGTGTAACGGTGTGTCCGAACGTCGTGTCGCACTCTATTGGATATCGTGCGATCTATGATGTCTCTTACCGATTTACCGCTATCATTTTGGGGATACGCTCTAGAGACAGCTACATTCACTTTAAATAGGGCATCGTCTAAATCCGTTGAGACGACACCGTATGAATTATGGTTTGGGAAGAAACCTAAGCTGTCATTTCTAAAAGTTTGGGGATGCGATGCTTATGTCAAGAAACTTCAACCTGAAAAGCTCGAACCCAAGTCGGAAAAATGTGTCTTCATAGGATACCCTAAAGAAACCATTGGGTATACCTTCTACTTAAGATCCGAGGGCAAGATCTTTGTTGCCAAGAACGGATCCTTTACGGAAAAGAGTTTCTCTCGAAAGAAGTAAGTGGGAGGAAAGTAGAACTTCGATGAAGTACTACCTCTTGAACGGGAAAGTAGTGCAGCTCGGAAAATGTTCTGTGATGCCTACACCAAGCGAAGAGGAAAATAATGATGATGATCAAGGTACTTCGGATCAAGTTGCTACTGAACCCATTGGGTCCACAAGGACACGTTCCGCACTGCAGTGGTACGGCAACCCTGTCACCGGAAATCATGTTGTTAGAAAGCGGTGAACCTTCAAACTATGAAGAAGCGATGGCGGGCCCAGATTCCAACAAATGGCTAGAAGCCATGAAATCCGAGATAGAATCCATGTATGAAAACAAAGTATGGACTTTGGTGACTTGCCCGATTATCGTGACGATAGAAACCAAATGGATCTTTAAGAAGAAGACGGACGCGGATGGTAATCTCACCATCTAAAAGCTCGACTTGTCGCTAAGGGTTATCGACAAGTTCAAGGAATTGACTACGATGAGACTTTCTCTCCCTTAGCGAAGCTTAAGTCCGTCCGAATCATGTTAGCAATTGCCGCATACTATGATTATGAGATATGGCAGATGGACGTCAAAACAGCGTTCATAGCGGTTATCTTAAGGAAGAGTTGTATATGATACAGCGGAAGGTTTTGTCGATCCTAAGAATGCTAACAAAGTATGCAAGCTCAGCGATCCATTTATGGGCTGGTGCAAGCATCTCGGAGTTGGAACATTCGCTTTGATGAGATGATCAAAGCGTTTGGGTTTATGCAGACTTATGGAGAAGCCTGCGTTTACAAGAAAGTGAGTGGGAGCTCTGTGGCATTTCTCATATTATATGTAGATGACATACTTTTGATGGGAAATGATATAGAACTCTTGGACAGCATTAAGGCCTACTTGAATAAAAGTTTTTCAATGAAGGACCTTGGAGAAGCTGCTTATATATTAGGCATCAAGATCTATAGAGATAGATCGAGACGCCTCATAGGTCTTTCACAAAGCACATACCTTGATAAGATTTTGAAGAAGTTCAAAATGGATCAGTCCAAGAAAGGGTTATTGCCTGTATTGCAAGGTGTGAGATTGAGCTCGGCTCAATGCCCGACCACGGCAAAAGATAAAGAAGAGATGAGCGTCATCCCCTATGCCTCGGCCATAGGATCTATTATGTATGCCATGTTGTGTACCAGACCTGATGTAAACCTTGCCGTAAGTTTGGTAGGAAGGTACCAAAGTAATCCCGCAAGGAACAACTGGACAGCGGTCAAGAATATCCTGAAGTACACGAAAAGGACAAAGGAGATGTTTCTCGTTTATGGAGGTCACGAAGAGCTAAATGCGTAAAGGGTTACGTCGATGCTAGCTTTGACATAGATCTGGATGACTCTAAGTCACAAACCCGGATACGTGTATATGTTGAATGGTGGAGCGATGGCTGGTGCAGCTGCAAGCGGAAGCGTCGTGGCGGGATCTACATGTGAAGCGGAGTACATGGCAGCCTCGGAGGCAGCGCATGAAGCAATTTGGGTGAAGGAGTTCATCACCGACCTAGGAGTCATACCCAATGCGTGGGCCGATCAAACTCTTCTGTGACAACACTGGAGCTATTGCACTTGCCAAGGAGCCCAGGTTTCATAAGAAGACCAGGCACATCAAGCGTCGCTTCAACTCCATCCATGAAAATGTTCAAGATGGAGACATAGAAATTTGCAAAGTGCATATGGATCTGAATGTCGCAGATCCATTTACTAAACCTCTTCCGCGGGCGAAACATGATCAACACCAGAACTCTATGGGTGTTCGATTCATCACAATGTAACTAGATTATTGACTCTAGTGCAAGTGGGAGACTGTTGGAAATATGCCCTAGAGGCAATAATAAAAGCATTATTATTATATTTCCTTGTTCATGATAATTGTCTTTTATTCATGCTATAATTGTATTATCCGGAAATCGTAATACACGTGTGAATACATAGACCACAATACGTCTCTAGTGAGCCTCTAGTTGACTAGCTCGTTGGTCAACAGATAGTCATGGTTTCGACTATGGACATCGATGTCATTGACAACGGGATCACGTCATTAGGAGAATGACGTGATGGACAAGACCCAATCCTAAGCATAGCACAAGATCGTGTAGTTCGTTTTGCTAGAGCTTTTCCAATGTCAAGTATCTCTTCCTTAGACCATGAGATCGTGTAACTCCCGGATACCGTAGGAGTGCTTTGGGTGTACCAAGCGTCACAACGTAATCGGGTGACCATAAAGGTGCACTACGGTATCTCCGAAAGTGTCTGTTGGGTTGACACGGATCGAGACTGGATTTGTCACTCCGTGTTACGGAGAGGTATCACTGGGCCCACTCGGTAGTGCATCATCATAATGAGCTCAAAGTGACCAAGTGTCGGTCACGGGATCGTGCATTACTGATGCGAGTAAAGTGACTTGCAGTACTTGAGACTGAACGAGGTATTGGGATACCGACGATCGAGTCTCGGGGAAGTAACATACCGATTGACAAAGGGAATAGTATATGGGGTTGCTTGAATCCTCGACATCGTGGTTCATCCGATGACAACATCGAGGAGCATGTGGGAGCCAACATGGGTATCCAGATCCCGCTGTTGGTTATTGACACGAGAGCCGTCTCGGTCATATGCGCATGTCTCCCGAACCCGTAGGGTCTACACACTTAAGGTTCGGTGACACTAGGGTTATTAGGAAGACTTGTATGTGATTACCGAATGTTGTTCGAGTCCGGATGAGATCCCGAGCGTCACGAGGAGTTCCGGAATAGTCCGGAGGTAAAGATTTATATATGGGAAGTTGTCAAGCGGACACGGAAAGTTTCGGGGCATATCGGTATTGTCTGGGGCCACGGAAGGGTTCGAGGGGTCCACTGGGAGGAGCCACCCCTCCCGGGGGGCCACATGGGCTGCGTGGGGGAAGGAGCCAGCCCCTGGTGGGCTGGGCGCACCCCCCTTGGGCCCTTGCGCCTAGGGTTTGGGGGAACCCTAGAGGGGCCCCCTTGCTTGGGGGGCAAGTCCCCCCTCCCCTTGGCCGCCGCCCCCCTCTAGATGCCATCTAGAGGCCGCCTCCCTCCCTTCCCCTATAAATAGAGGGGTGAGGGAGGCTGAACACCAAGCCAAGGCGCAGCCCTCCCTCCCCAACACCTCTCCTCCTCCGTTCGTGCTTGGCGAAGCCACAGCCGAGTATCTTCTGCACCAACAACACCACGCCGTCGTGCTGCCGTTGGAGCTGTCTTCCTCAACCTCTCCTTCCTCCTTGCTGGATCAAGACGGAGGAGACGCCGTCTGCACTGCACGTGTGTTGAACGCGGAGGTGCTGTCCTTCAACACTTGGTCATCGGTGATCCGAATCACGGCAGTACGACTCCATCATCACCATCCCTTGAACGCTTCCGCACTTTTCGATCTACAAGTGGTATGTAGATGCAAACTCTCTCCCTTGACTCGTTGCTTAGATGAACTCATAGATGGATCTTGGTGAAACCGTAGGGAAAATTTTTAATTTTACGCAACGCGTTCCCAACAGTGGCATCATGAGCTAGGTCTATGCGTAGTTCTCTATTGCACGAGTAGAACACAATTTGGTTGTGGGCGTAGATCTTGTCAACTTGCTTGCCGCTACTAGTCTTATCTTGCTTCCGCGGTATGTGGGATGAAGCGGCCCGGACCAACCTTACACGTACGCTTACGTGAGACCGGTTCCACCGACTGACATGCACTAGTTGCATAAGGTGGCTGGCGGGTGTCTGTCTCTCTCCCACTTTAGTTGGAGCGGATTCGATGAAAAGGGTCCTTATGAAGGGTAAATAGAAGTTGACAATATCACGTTGTGGTTATTCGTAGGTAAGAAAAGCGTTCTTGCTAGAACCCAATTGCAGCCACGTAAAAGATGCAACAACAATTAGAGGACGTCTAACTTGTTTTTGCAGCAATTGTCATGTGATGTGATATGGCCAAGTTGTGATGAATGATGAATGACATATTGTGATGTATGAGATCATGTTCTTGTAATAGAGATCACGACTTGCATGTCGATGAGTATGACAACGGCAGGAGCCATATGAGTTGTCTTTAATTTTTGTATGACCTGCGTGTCATTGAAGAACGCCATGTAAATTACTTTACTTTATTGCTAAACACGTTAGCCATAGAAGTAGAAGTAGTCGTTGGCGTGACAACTTCATGAAGACACGATGATGGAGATCATGATGATGGAGATCATGGTGTCATGCTGGTGACAAGATGATCATGGAGCCCCGAAGATGGAGATCAATGGAGTTTTATGATATTGGCCATATCATGTCACTATTATATAATTGCATGTGATGTTTATTATGTTTATGCATCTTGTTTACTTAGAACGACGGTAGTAAATAAGATGATCCCTTACAACAATTTCAAGAAGTGTTCTCCCCTAAGCGTGCACCGTTGCTAAAGTTAAATGCGTTTGAAGCACCACGTGATGATCGGGTGTGATAGATCCTTACGTTCACATACAACGGGTGTAAGACAGTTTTACACATGCAAAACACTTAGGGTTAACAGACGAGCCTAGCATGTACAGACATGGCCTCGGAACACGGAGACCGAAAGGTCGAACACGAGTCGTATGGAAGATACGATCAACATGAGAATGTTCACCGACGATGACTAGTCCGTCTCACGTGATGATCGGACCACGGCCTAGTCGACTCGGATCGTGTAACACTTAGATGACTAGAGGATGTCTAATCTGAGTGGGAGTTCATTTAAATAATTTGATTAGATGAACTTAATTATCATGAACTTAGTCTAAAACTTTTGCATAATATGTCTTGTAGATCAAATGGCCAACGCTCATGTCAACTTGAACTTCAACGCGTTCCTAGAGAAAACCAAGCTGAAAGATGACGGCGGCAACTATCTGGATTGGGTCCGGAACACGAGATCATCCTCATAGCTTCGAGGAAACAATATGTCCTAGAAGGACCGCTAGGTGACGCTCCGTCTCAGAGAACCAAGACATTATGAATGCTTGGCAGTCTCGTCTTGATGATTACTCCCTCGTTCGGTGCGGCATGCTTACTGACTTAGAACCGGGCTCCAAAAGCGTTTTGAGCAACATGGAGCATATGAGATGTTGAAGAGCTGAAACTAGTTTTCCAAGCTCATGCCGGGTCGAGAGATATGAAGTCTCCGACAAGTTCTATAGTTGTAAGATGGAGGAAAATAGTTACATCGGTGAGCACATACTCAAAATGTGCAGGTTGCACAACCGCTTTGTCCCGGCTGGACGGTAACCTCCGGATGAGGCGGTCATTGACAGAATCCTTGATCGCTCCCACCAAGCTACAAGAGCTTTGTGATGAACTACAATATGCAGGGGATGGTGAAGACCATTCGAAGTATTTTCAATGGTGAAGTCGTGAGAGGTTGAAATCAAGAAAGAACATCAAGTGTTGATGGTCAATAAGACCACTAAGTTCAAGAAGGGCAAGGGTAAGAAGAACTTCAAGAAGGACGGCAAAGATCTTTGCCGGCATACGGTAAGCGATTGCCGGGAAGAAGTCAAAGAATGGACCCAAGCCTCGGTGAGTGCTTTTATTGCAAGGGAAGGGTCCTTTGGGCGGAAATGCCCCAAATACTTAAGCGGATAAGAAGGCCGGCAACACCAAAGGTATATTTGATATACATGTAATTGATGTGTACCTTACCGATTACTAGTAGTAACTCCTGGGTATTTGATCTGGTGCCGTTGCTCATATTTGTAACTCACGGCGGGAGCTGCGGAATAAGCGGAGGCTGGCGAAGGGCGAGGTGACGATGCTGGCGTCGGGAATGGTTCCAGTCGATGTGATCGCCGTCGACGCTACCTCTACATTTACCTCTGAGGTTAGTTTTGAACCTTAATAATTGTTATTTGGTGCCAAGTTTGAGCATGAACATTGTCTGGATCTCGTTTAATGCGAGATGGCTACTCATTTAAATCCGAGAATAATGGTTGTTCTATTTATATGAGAGATATGTTTTATGCTCATGCTCCGATGGTCAATGGTTTATTCTTAATGAATCTCGGCGTAATATTACACATATTCATAGCGTGAATACCAAAAGATGTAAAGTTGATAACGATAGTCCCACATACTTGTGGCACTTGCCGCCTTGGTCACATTGGTGTCAAGCGCATGAAGAAGCTTCATCTTGATGGACTTTTGGAGTCTCTCGATTATGAATCATTTGACACATGCGAACCATGCCTCATGGGCAAGATGACCAAGACTCCGTTCTCGGAACAATGGAGCGAGCAACCAACTTGTTGGAAATCATACATACCGATGTGTGCGGTCCAATGAGTGTTGAGGCTCGTGGAGGATATCGTTATGTTCTCACTCTCACTGATGACTTGAGTAGATATGGGTATGTCTACTTGATGAAACACAAGTCTGAGACCTTTGAAAAGTTCAAGGAATTTCAGAATGAAGTAGAGAATCAACGTGACCGAAAGATAAAATTCTTACGATCAGATCGTGGAGGAGAATATTTAAGTCACGAATTTGGTACACACTTAAGGAAATGTGGAATCGTTTCACAACTCACGCCGCTGGAACACCTCGGTGTAACGGTGTGTCCGAACGTCGTGTCGCACTCTATTGGATATCGTGCGATCTATGATGTCTCTTACCGATTTACCGCTATCATTTTGGGGATACGCTCTAGAGACAGCTACATTCACTTTAAATAGGGCACCGTCTAAATCCGTTGAGGCGACACCGTATGAATTATGGTTTGGGAAGAAACCTAAGCTGTCATTTCTAAAAGTTTGGGGATGCGATGCTTATGTCAAGAAACTTCAACCTGAAAAGCTCGAACCCAAGTCGGAAAAATGTGTCTTCATAGGATACCCTAAAGAAACCATTGGGTATACCTTCTACTTAAGAACCGCGGGTAAGATCTTTGTTGCCAAGAACGGATCCTTTACGGAAAAGAGTTTCTCTCGAAAGAAGTAAGTGGGAGGAAAGTAGAACTCGATGAAGTACTACCTCTTGAACAGGGAAAGTAGTGCAGCTCGGGAAAATGTTCTGTGATGCCTACATCAGCGAAGAGGAAAATAATGATGATGATCAAGGTACTTGGATCAAGTTGCTCTTGAACCCATCAGGTCCACAAGGACACGTTCCGCACTGCAGTGGTACGGCAACCACATCACGGAAATCATGTTGTTAGACAACGGTGAACCTTGAACTATGAAGAAGCGATGGCGGGCCCAGATTCCAACAAATGGCTAGAAGCCATGAAATCCGAGATAGAATCCATGTATGAAAACAAAGTATGGACTTTGACTGACTTGCCCGATTATCGGCGAGCGATAGAAACCAAATGGATCTTTAAGAAGAAGACGGACGCGGATGGTAATCTCACCATCTAAAAAGCTCGACTTGTCGCTAAGGGTTATCGACAAGTTCAAGGAATTGACTACGATGAGACTTTCTCTCCCTTAGCGAAGCTTAAGTCCGTCCGAATCATGTTAGCAATTGCCGCATACTATGATTACGAGATATGGCAGATGAACGTCAAAACAGCGTTCCTTAACGGTTATCTTAAGGAAGAGTTGTATATGATACAGCCGGAAGGTTTTGTCGATCCTAAGAATACTAACAAAGTATGCAAGCTCCAGCGATCCATTTATGGGCTGGTGCAAGCATCTCGGAGTTGGAACATTCGCTTTGATGAGATGATCAAAGCGTTTGGGTTTATGCAGACTTATGGAGAAGCCTGCGTTTACAAGAAAGTGAGTGGGAGCTCTGTAGCATTTCTCATATTATATGTAGATGACATACTTTTGATGGGAAATGATATAGAACTCTTGGACAACATTAAGGCCTACTTGAATAAAAGTTTTTCAATGAAGGACCTTGGAGAAGCTGCTTATATATTAGGCATCAAGATCTATAGAGATAGATCGAGACGCCTCATAGGTCTTTCACAAAGCACATACCTTGATAAGATTTTGAAGAAGTTCAAAATGGATCAGTCCAAGAAAGGGTTATTGCCTGTATTGCAAGGTGTGAGATTGAGCTCGGCTCAATGCCCAACCACGGCAAAAGATAAAGAAGAGATGAGCGTCATCCCCTATGCCTCGGCCATAGGATCTATTATGTATGCCATGTTGTGTACCAGACCTGATGTAAACCTTGCCGTAAGTTTGGTAGGAAGGTACCAAAGTAATCCCGGCAAGGAACACTGGACAGCGGTCAAGAATATCCTGAAGTACCTGAAAAGGACAAAGGAGATGTTTCTCGTTTATGGAGGTCACGAAGAGCTCGTCGTAAAGGGTTACGTCGATGCTAGCTTTGACATAGATCTGGATGACTCTAAGTCACAAACCGGATACGTGTATATGTTGAATGGTGGAAGCGATGGCTGGTGCAGGCTGCAAGCGAAGCGTCGTGGCGGGATCTACATGTGAAGCGGAGTACATGGCAGCCTCGGGAGGCGATGCATGAAGCAATTTGGGTGAAGGAGTTCATCACCGACCTAGGAGTCATACCCAATGCGTCGGGGCCAATCAAACTCTTATGTGACAACACTGGAGCTATTGCACTTGCCAAGGAGCCCAGGTTTCATAAGAAGACCAGGCACATCAAGCGTCGCTTCAACTCCATCCGTGAAAATGTTCAAGATGGAGACATAGAAATTTGCAAAGTGCATACGGATCACGAATGTCGCAGATCCGTTGACTAAACCTCTTCATGAGAAACATCATCAACACGAGAACTCTATGGGTGTTCGATTCATCACAATGTAACTAGATTATTGACTCTAGTGCAAGTGGGAGACTGTTGGAAATATGCCCTAGAGGCAATAATAAAAGCATTATTATTATATTTCCTTGTTCATGATAATTGTCTTTTATTCATGCTATAATTGTATTATCCGGAAATCGTAATACACGTGTGAATACATAGACCACAATACGTCTCTAGTGAGCCTCTAGTTGACTAGCTCGTTGGTCAACAGATAGTCATGGTTTCCTGACTATGGACATCGATGTCATTGACAAGCGGGATCACGTCATTAGGAGAATGGCGTGATGGACAAGACCCAATCCTAAGCATAGCACAAGATCGTGTAGTTCGTTTTGCTAGAGCTTTTCCAATGTCAAGTATCTCTTCCTTAGACCATGAGATCGTGTAACTCCGGATACCGTAGGAGTGCTTTGGGTGTACCAAAGCGTCCTGGCGTAATCGGGTGACTATAAAGGTGCACTCTGGTATCTCCGAAAGTGTACATTGGGTTGACACGGATCGAGACTGGATTTGTCACTCCGTGTTACGGAGAGGTATCACCGGGCCCACTCGGTAGTGCATCATCATAATGAGCTCAAAGTGACCAAGTGTGCAGTCACGGGATCGTGCATTACTGATGCGAGTAAAGTGACTTGCCGATGCTTGAGGTGAGCGAGGTATTGGGATACTGACGATCGAGTCTCGGGCAAGTAACGTACCGAATGACAAAGGGAATAGTATACGGGGTTGCTTGAATCCTCGACATCGTGGTTCATCCGATGACAACATCGAGGAGCATGTGGGAGCCAACATGGGTATCCAGATCCCGCTGTTGGTTATTGACACGAGCCGTCTCGGTCATATGCGCATGTCTCCCGAACCCGTAGGGTCTACACACTTAAGGTTCGGTGACGCTAGGGTTATTAGGAAGACTTGTATGTGATTACGAATGTTGTTGAGTCCCGGATGAGATCGAGCGTCACGAGGAGTTAGGAATAGTCCGGAGGTAAAGATTTATATATGGGAAGTTGTCAAGCAGACACGAGAAAGTTTCGGGGCATATCGGTATTGTCTGGGGCCACGGAAGGGTTCGAGGTCCACGGAGAGGCCACCCCTCGAGGGGGCCACATGGGCTGCGTGGGGCAGGACCCAGCCCACGGTGGTAGGCGCACCCCTTGGGCCCTTGCGCCTAGGGTTTGGGGGGAAGCCTAGAGGCGCCCCCTTGCAGGGGCAAGTCCCCTCCCCTTGGCCGCCGCCCCCTCTAGATGCCATCTAGAGGGGCCTTCCCTCCCTTCCCCTATAACTAGAGGGGTGAGGGGAGGGCTGAACACCCAAGCCAAGGCGCAGCCCCTCCCCTCCCCAACACCTCTCCTCCGTACGTGCTTGGCGAAGCCACAGCCGAGATCTTGCTGCACCAACAACACCACGCCGTCGTGCTGCCGTTGGAGCTGTCTTCCTCAACCTCTCCTTCCTCCTTGCTGGATCAAGACGGAGGAGACGTCGTCCGTCTGCCGTCTGCGTGTGTTGAGCAGCGGAGGTGCTGTCCGTTCAGCACTTGGTCATCGGTGATCCGAATCATGGCGTACGACTCCATCATCACCATCCTTGAACGCTTCCTTTCGATCTACAAGTGGTATGTAGATGCAAACTCTCTCCCTTGACTCGTTGCTTAGATGAACTCATAGATGGATCTTGGTGAAACCGTAGGAAAAATTTTAATTTTCTGCAACGTTCCCCAACACTGTCAATGTTGCCTGCCCGGTTTGAACAGTTAAAGAGATAGTCTGCAAGGGCATGTACTCTGACCGCGCTAACCGGGGCTAAAGCATGGGTGTCTGATCTTGATCCGTGGATGTGGGTAAAGGCTATCCAAGCTTAAGGGAAGACGGATCAGATTTTGACAATGACGACCTCCGAGCCATAACTAGGGAAATGTGTCCACTAGCTTGCCAATTGGCTGAAGAAACTGATCTTTCACACTATCATGCGATTTATGACGTCAACAACAAACGGGTTGCTGCACCAACTCCTGATGCTCAAAATCTTATCCCGCCAATCCGTAAGCATACCTATGCCCCTGACGTTGAACCGTCCACACTTATAAGCGATGAAGTTGTATTCCAAGCCCTAACTGGGATCGATTGGGCAGCCATTGACTTCCAGCCACTGGGTGGAGAGGAGGAGGATGAACCGGCGCAAGATGATCCACAACCGTCAAGTCAGCCTAGTGACGAGTCATGATCCGGAAGCCAATTTAGCCTTCTGCGTACTGCAATACTTGCTGAAAACAATTATTCTTTGTGCATTAAAGCGCCTTGTAATAGGCTAGTTCAAACACTCGGCCTGCTATGCCATCACGCATATTTTGCCTGATATTGTTAATCCGCCATGCTTAGGGTATATTATGTTCATAATACGTATCGGTTTATTCAAGTTGTTCCTGCATATACAAGAAGTTGAAAGTGTCCTGGCGGTTTACCGTCGGACGGGTCATGATGCCCAAATATATAGCCAGGGTTTATAACCAAGGTTGTATTTGAAAATAATCAAATATGAAATAGATGATACCTGTCACGTTGAATCACGTCATTGGTTGACCAACTTTTTTGTAGTAAGGGTGATAACCCCAATCTTAAGTAATGATGACTCCTTCCATATTGTGCCGGTTTATGATAAAACCGTACCGGGTTGTGATAAACACCGGATTATCCATATATAACACCGGCGACTTATAGTCGAAACCAGATCGGGTCAATAAATACCGGATTATAACTGATCATCTACTGACAACTTGTAGTTGAAAGCCAAGCCGGGTCAATAAACGCCGGTTTGTCAAAAAATATTATAAACCTCATCAAAAGAGAAAAAACTTGGCAAATAAAAGCATAAAAAGAACATGCAAGGCTTTTCATGGGCTGACAGGCCCAAAATCTAGGCTTTTCATGGGCTGCCGTGCCCTTGAGTTAAACCATTTTACAAAGCCTTTTAAGATGGACCTCACATTAACCAATCGTCGTTTTAACTTTCACAAGTTCAGGGTCTATGAGATTGACTTGTCAAATGTTCGGCGGGTCATACCAGGATTACTTGGATGGAGTGGCTTACTTAAAGAGGCAGGATAACCGGGGTTTTAGGTGAATACACGTGGCTTCCAAGCCTGGCTTGATAGCCTATTACAAGGGTGTAGACTCTTTGTTCTTTGAGAAGAAAAGAGCCCCCAAGCAATATTTTGAGCTGTGCTCAGTGGGTGCCTATGTTTGAGTTGTGCTTTTGCAACACTCTCTTTTGCCCCTAAGTGATTTCCTTTTGGCTTTAAGCCGATCAAGAGGTGTAGCTATGGTTCGAATACGACCAAGCCCCCAAGTGATTTACCTGGTGGCCTTACGCCGATCAAGAGGTGTAGCTATGGTTCGAATACGACCAAGCCCCCAAGTGATTTTTATATATGGCTTTATAAGCCGGATCAATGGGTAAACATGACTCCATTTTATAAACAGAAGCCCCCATGTAACCGCACATGATGTAAGAAAAACAATAGAGACCCCGCTTTAGCTGAGGCTCCGGTTTATTATATTGATCATAATATATACATTGTCATAACTATGTATTGGCTCAAGTATAATAAGCCCGAAGATGAGGGATATTCCACGGTCGGTGGGTCTCCTCCTCCAATTTACGTGAGTCTTTGTGCTCTCGAACATCGATAAGGTAGTATGACCTGTTATGCAGATTCTTGCTGACCACAAAGGGCCCTTCCCAAGGCGGGGATAACTTGTGCATATCAGTATGATCCTGGATGAGTCGGAGCACCAGATTGCCTTCTTGAAAAGTTCTGGTTCTAACCCGTCGGCTGTGATAGCGACGCAGATCTTGCTGGTAAATCACCGAACGAGCTGCTGCAATGTCACACTCCTCATCTAACAGGTCGAGTGCTTCCTGTCGTGCCTTCTCACTGTCAGCTTCGACATAAGCCACCACACGAGGCGAGTCATGACGGATGTCACTAGGGAGAACCGCCTGCTACGTCTTAAGCTTGCGTTGGTTTTCCCCGAAGAGGAGAGGATGATGCAGCAGAGTAGCGTAAGTATTTCCCTCAGTTTTTGAGAACCAAGGTATCAATCCAGTAGGAGGCCACGCGCAAGTCCCTCGTACATACACAAAGCAAATAACTCCTCGCAACCAACGCGAATAGGGGTTGTCAATCCCTTCACGGTCACTTACGAGAGTGAGATCTGATAGAGATGATAGATAATATTTTTGGTATTTTTGGTATAAAGATGCAAAGTAAAATAAAAGGCAAAGTAAAAAAAGCAAAGCAATAATAAAGCGTAGGAAGATTAATATGATGAGAATAGACCCGGGGGCCATAGATTTCACTAGTGGCTTCTCTCAAGAGCATAAGTATTCTACGGTGGGTGAATGAATTACTGTTGAGCAATTGACAGAATTGAGCATAGTTATGAGAGTATCTAGGTATGATCATGTATATAGGCATCACGTCCGAGACAAGTAGACCGACTCTGCTGCATCTACTACTATTACTCCACTCATCGACCGCTATCCGACATGCATCTAGAGTATTAAGTTAATGAAAACAGAGTAACGCCTTAAGCAAGATGACATGATGTAGAGGGATAAATTCATGCAATATGATAAAAACCCCATCTTGTAATCCTCGATGGCAACAATACAATACGTGCCTTGCTGCCCCTCATCCTTTGGGAAAGGACACATAAGATTGAACCCAAAGCTAAGCACTTCTCCCATTGCAAAGAACTACCAATCTAGTTGGCCAAACCAAACGGATAATCCGAAGAGCCTTACAAAGATAACCAATCATACATAAAAGAATTCAGAGAAGATTCAAATATTGCTCATAGATAATCTTGATCATAAACCCACAATTCATCGGTCTCAATAAACACACCGCAAAAAGAAGATTACATCGAATGGATCTCCATGAGAGAGGGGGAGAACATTGTATTGATATCCAAAAAGAGAGAAGAAGCCATCTAGCTACTAACTATGGACCCGAAGGTCTGAAGTAAACTACTCACGCTTCATCGGAGAGGCTATGATGATGATGTAGAAGCCCTCCGTGGTGGATTCCCCTTCCGGTGAACTCAGGAATAGGCCCCAAGATGGGATCTCGTGGATCTGAAAGTTGCGGCGGTGGAATTAGGTTTTTGGCTCCGTGTCGATCTGTTGAAGTGCGTAGGTATATATAGGAGGAAGGATGCGTCGGTGGAGCTTGGGGCCACGAGGCGGCGCGCCCTAGGGGCGCCCTCCAC
The DNA here is from genome assembly GCA_021605145.1 of Aegilops bicornis. Lineage (NCBI taxonomy): Eukaryota > Viridiplantae > Streptophyta > Magnoliopsida > Poales > Poaceae > Aegilops > Aegilops bicornis. The sequence continues at coordinate 513,917,074 of CM038669.1, read as the reverse complement.
CTCGTGGCCGCCTCCCTCATTTCTTGAACGAGGGTCCAAGTCTCCTGGATCTTATCGATGAGAAAATCACGTTCCCGAAGATTTCATTCCGTTTGGACTCCGTTTGATATTCCGTTTCTTGAAACACTGAAATAGGCAAAAAAACAGCAATTACAGGCTGGGCCTGCAGTTAATTGGTTAGTCCCAAAAGTAATATAAAAGGGGAAAATAAATCCCAATATAGTCCAAAACAATAGATAATATAGCATGGAGCAATCAAAAATTATAGATACGTTGGAGACGTATCAGGCATCCCCAAGCTTAATTCCTGCTCGTCCTCGAGTAGGTAAATGATAAAAAGAGAAATTTTGATGTGTAGTGCTACTTGGCATAATTTCAATGTAATTCTCTTAATTGGGGTATGAATATTCAGATTCGAAAGATTCAAGACAAAGGTTTAATATTGACATAAAAATAATAATACTTCAAGCATACTAACAAAGCAATTATGTCTTCTCAAAATAACATGGCGAAAGAAAGTTATCCCTACAAAATCATATAGTCTGGCTATGCTCTATCTTCACCACACAAAGTATTTAAATCATGCACAACCCCGATGACAAGCCAAGCAATTATTTCATACTTTTGACATTCTCAAAACTTTTTCAATCTTCACGCAATACATGAGCGTGAGCCATGGATATAGCATTATATGTGGAATAGAATGGTGGTTGTGGAGAAGACAAAAAGAGGGAAGATAGTCTCACATCAACAAGGCGTATCAACGGGCTATGGAGATGCCCATCAATAGATATCAATGTGAGTGAGTAGGGATTGCCATGCAACGGATGCACTAGAGCTATAAGTATATGAAAGCTCAACAAATGAAACTAAGTGGGTGTGCATCCAACTCAAACGCTCACGAAAACCTAGGGCAATTTGAGGAAGCCCATCATTTGAATATACAAGCCAAGTTCTATAATGAAAAATTCCCACTAGTATATGAAAGTGACAAAACGAGAGACTCTCTATTATGAAGATCATGGTGATAATTTGAAGCACAAGTGTGGCAAAAGGATAGTAACATTGTCCCTTCACTCTTTTTCTCTCATTTTTTTATTTAGGCCTTTTCTCTTTTTTTATGGCCTCTTTTCTTTTCTTTTTTTTCTTTTTCGTCCGGAGTCTCATCCCTACTTATGGGGGAATCATAGTCTCCATCATCCTTTCCTCACTTGGGACAATGCTCTAAAAATGATGATCATCACATTTTTATTTTTCTTACAACTCGAGAATTACAACTCGATACTTAGAACAAAATATGACTCTATGTGAATGCCTACGGCGGTGTCTTGGGATATGCAATGATTCATAAGTGACATGTATGAAAGAATTATGAACGGTGGCTTTGCCACCAATACGATGTCAACTAAATGATCATGCTAAGCAATATGACAATGATGGAGCGTGTCATAATAAACGGAACGGTGGAAAGTTGCATGGCAATATATCTCGGAATGGCTATGGAAATTCCATGATAGCTAGGTATGGTGGCTGTTTTGAGGAAGGTTTATGGTGGGTGTATGATACGGCGAAAAGTCTTGGTATTAGAGAGGCTAGCAATGGTGGAAGGGTGAGAAAAGTGCATATAATCCATGGACTTAACATTAGTCATAAAGAAATCATATACTTATTGCAAAAATCTACAAGTTATCAAAGCAAAGTATTACGCGCATGCTCCTAGGGGGATAGATTGGTAGGAAAATACCATTGCTCGTCCCCGACCGCCACTCATAAGGAAGACAATCAATAAATAAATCATGCTCCGACTTCATCACATAACGGATCACCATACGTGCATGCTACGGGAATCACAAACTTTAACACAAGTATTTCTCAAATTCACAACTACTCAACTAGCCTGACTCTAATATTATCACCTCCATATCTCAAAACAATTATAAAGCATCAAACTTTTCTTAGTATTAAACACACTCAAAAGAAATTTTTACAAATCTTGAATACCAAGCATATTATTATTTTAAGAAAATTACCATGCCATTTAAGACTCTCAAAATAATCTAAGTGAAGAATGAGAGATCAATAGTTTCTTTAAAACAAATCCACCACCGTGCTCTAAAAGATATAAGTGAAGCACTAGAGACAAACTATAAAGCTCAAAAGATATAAGTGAAGCACATAGAGTATTCTAACAAATTTCAATTCATGTATGGCTCTCTCAAAAGGTGTGTACAGCAAGGATGATTGTGGTAAACTAACAAGAAAAGACTCAAATAATACAAGACGCTCCAAGCAAAACACATATCATGTAGTGAATAAAAATATAGCTCCAAGTAAAGTTACCGATGGAAGTGGACGAAAGAGGGGATGCCTTCCGGGGCATCCCCAAGCTTTGACTTTTTGGTGTCCTTGGATTATCTTGGGGGTGCCATGGGAATCCCCAAGCTCAGGCTCTTGCCACTCCTTGTTCCATAATCCATCAAAAAAATTCATCCAAAACTTGAAAACTTCACAACACAAAACTCAACAGAAATCTCGTAAGCTCCGTTAGCGAAAGAAAACAAAAGACCACTTCAAGGTACTTTAATGAACTCATTATTTATTTATTTTGGTGTTAAACCTACTGTATTCCAACTTCTCTATGGATTATAAACTATTTTACTAGCCATACATTCATCAAAATAAGCAAACAACACACGAAAAAACAGAATCTGTCAAAAACAGAACAGTCTGTAGTAATCTGTAACTAAAGAAAACTTATAGAACTCCAAAACTTCAGCCAAAATAGGACGACCTAGGAAATTTGTTTATTGATCAGCAGCAATTGGAATCACTACTTTATCACGTTCTGGTGATTTTTAACAATTGTTTTCGTGAACCAAAAGTTTCTGGAAATTACAGCAAGATCAAATAACTATTATCCAAGAAGATCCTATAGGTTTAACTTGGCACAAACACTAATTAAAACATAAAACCACATCTAAACAGAGGCTACAACAAAAATTTATTGCTAAATAGCAAGGATAAATATTGGGTTGTCTCCCAACAAGCGCTTTTCTTTAAAGCCTTTTAGCTAGGCATTGATAATTTTAATGATGCTCACAAGAAAGACAAGAATTGAAGAGCAAAAAGAACATCATAAAACACATGACAAACATATCTAAGTCTAACATACTTCCTATGCATAGGCATCTTATAGAAAAAAATTATCATAGCAAGCAAAAACTAGCATATGCAAGGAAGCGGAAAAGAACAATAGCAATCTCAACATAACGAGAGGTAATTTAGTAACATGAAAATTTCTATAACCATATTTTCCTCTCTCATAATAATTACACGTAGGATCATAAGAAAATTCAAAAAAATAGTTATCACAATAAATAATTTCAACACGATCCACATGCATGCAAAGTTGACAATCTTCCGAAATAGTGGGATTAACATTAACTAAAGTCATGACCTCTCCAAACCCACTTTAATCAAAAATTTCATAAGATTGAATATTCTCCAAATATGTGGGATCTAAAGTTGACACTCTTCCAAACCCACTTTTAATATTATTGCAAACAATATTATCAATCTCATATTCATCATGGGGCTTAAATAAATTTTCAAGATCATAAGAAGAATCACCCCAATCATGATCATTGCAACAAGTAGTAGACATAGCAAAACTAGCATCCCCAAGCTTAGGGTTTTGCATATTATTAGCACAATTGACATCAAGAGAATTTATAGTAAAATCACTGAAATCATGCTTTTCATCGAGGGAACTATCAAGCATGGGTGCAATAGCAACAATCTCATTTTTAACATAAGGAACTATAGCAAATTAAATCTTCATAAATATTGGCATCATGGCCACAAGAATAGCAAGCATCATGTTCATCAAGGGATATTTCAACCAAATCATCAGAATAATCATTATCTATAGATTTATGCATATCATTATTTTCTTCCATAGCAACGGTCATTCTTTCAATAAATTCTTGGACATAGACATTATGAGCAAGGTTTTCATTGCAATATTTAAGTATGACGGAATTTTCAGATTTGTTGAGAGTAAAATCATACTTTTCAATCAAAGAAGCAACTTCATGAGCAACCTTAAAAATGACAAATTCTTCAATTTGTTCAATATCATAGTAGCTATAAACACCCTTTGCATAAGAAGATAAGATTTCATTCTCATTGAACTCACATAGGTAGGGAAGGTGTTTTTTAGGGTTCTTAGAGCAACAAGTAAAATCACACATTTCACAAAGATTCCAAGCATAGCTTAGCAAACTATTTATATGATACCATAAGAGCTTCCCTTTTTTAGACAAACGATGACGCACAAAATGAGCATGTTCATCTAAGGATTTCCCATCAACTATGCTAGTTGGGGTTTCAGCACGAGCGCATAAGGATCGAAGATGATCCAAGTAGAACACTTTGAGTGGATCCATAACAATAGATTTTTAGCAAGCAAATATGCAAGCAAATAGAAGGCACATGGACGCACAAACAAAAGACATACGGGAAGAAGGTGAATAAAACAGCAAGGGTGAAGTGGGGGAGAGGAAAACGAGAGGCAAATGGCAAATAATGTAATGCGAGAGATAAGGGATTGTGATGGATACTTGGTATGTTGACTTTTGCGTAGACTCCCCAGCAACGGCACCAGAAATCCTTATTGCTACGTCTTGAGCTTGCGTTGGTTTTCCCCGAAGAGGAGAGGATGATGCAACAGAGTAGCGTAAGTATTTCCCTCGGTTTTGAGAACCAAGGTATCAATCCAAAGAGGAGGCCACGCGCAAGTCCCTCATACCTACACAAAGCAAATAACTCCTCGTAACCAATGCGAATAGGGGTTGTCAATCCCTTCACGGTCACCTACGAGAGTGAGATCTGATAGAGATGATAGATAATATTTTTGGTATTTTGATCTGATAGAGATGATAAATAATATTTTTGGTATTTTTAGTATAAAGATGCAAAGTAAAATAAAAGGCAAAGTAAAAAAGCAAATCAATAATAAAGCGTAGGAAGATTAATATGATGAGAATAGACCCGGGGGCCATAGATTTCCCTAGTGGCTTCTCTCAAGAGCATAAGTATTCTACGGTGGGTGAGCAATTCTTGTTGAGCAATTGTGAGAATTGAGCATAGTTATGAGAGTATCTAGGTATCATCATGTATATAGGCATCACGTCGAGACAAGTAGACCGACTCACCTTTTGCATCTACTACTATTACTCCACTCATCGACCGCTATCCAAAGACGCATCTAGAGTATTAAGTTAATGAAAACAGAGTAACGCCTTAAGCAAGATGACATGATGTAGAGGGATAAATTCATGCAATATGATAAAAACCCCATCTTGTTATCCTCGATGGCAACAATACAATACGTGCCTTGCTGCCCCTCATCCTTTGGGAAAGGACACCGCAAGATTGAACCCAAAGCTAAGCACTTCTCCCATTGCAAGAACTACCAATCTAGTTGGCCAAACCAAACGGATAATTCGAAGAGACTTGCAAAGATAACCAATCATACATAAAAGAATTCAAAGAAGATTCAAATATTGCTCATAGATAATCTTGATCATAAACCCACAGTTCATCGGTCTCAACAAACACACCGCAAAAAAGAAGATTACATCGAATAGATCTCCACGAGAGGGGAGAACATTGTATTGAGATCCAAAAGAGAGAAGAAGCCATTTAGCTACTAACTATGGACCCGAAGGTCTGAAGTAAACTACTCACACTTCATCGGAGAGGCTATGATGATGATGTAGAAGCCCTCCATGGTGGATTCCCCTTCCGTCGGAGCTCCGGAACAGGCCCCAAGATGGGATCTCGTGGATACAGAAAGTTGCGGCGGTGGAATTAGGTTTTTGGCTCCGTATCTGATCTGTTGGGGGTACGTAGGTATATATAGGAGGAAAGAGTACGTCGGTGGAACTTCGGGTGGCCCACGAGGCAGGGGGCGCGCCCTCCACCTTCGTGGCCGCCTCCCTCCTTTCTTGACCGAGGGTCCAAGTTTCCTGGATCTTATCTAATGAGAAAATCACGTTCCCGAAGATTTCATTCCGTTTGGACTCCGTTTGATATTCCGTTTCTTTGAAACACTGAAAGAGGCAAAAAAGAATTACAGGTTGGGCCTCCAGTTAATAGGTTAGTCCCAAAAGTAATATAAAAGTGGAAAATAAAGCCCAATATAGTCCAAAACAATAGATAATATAGCATGGAGCAATCAAAAATTATAGATACGTTGGAGACGTATCACCGCCTCTGCCCCGTAAACCGTGAAAAAAGGCGTGTAACCCGTAGATCTGTTGGGCGTGGTATTGATACTCCATAACACAGAAGGTAATTCCTCCACCCAACAACCCGGCGTCCGTTGTAAAGGAACCATTAGCCGGGGCTTGATGCCTCTCAGGATCTCTTGATTGGCTCTCTCCGCTTGACCATTAGACTGGGGGTGAGCCACTGATGATACGTCAAGCCGGATGTGCTCACGTTGGCAGAACTCTTTCATAGCACCTTTGGACAGATTAGTGCCATTATCAGTTATAATGTTGTGTGGCCAAACCGGAAAATCACCTTCCTGATGAATTGAACCGTCGTAGCTACATCACACTTACTGACTGGCTCTGCCTCCACCCACTTAGTGAACTTATCAACTGCCACCAGAAGGTGGGTCTTCTTATCCTTAGATCTCTTAAAGGGCCCAACCATATCCAGCCCCCAAGTCGCAAACGGCCAAGTTATTGGAATCATCCTCAACTCTTGAGCCGGTACATGAGCGTGCCGTGAGAATTTTTGACAGCCATCACACTTTTTTACCAAGTCCTCAGCATCGGCATGAGCCGTTAGCCAATAGACACCGTGACGAAAAGCCTTGGCTAACAGAGACTTTGAACCGGCGTGGTGACCACAATCTCCTTCGTGGATCTCACACAAAATCTCACGGCCTTCTTCAAGAGACACGCAACGCTGAAACGCCCCTGTCACACTGCAATGATGTAACTCTCCATTGACAATAGTCATTGACTTGGATCGTCGGATTATCTGCATGGCCAAAGTTGCATCCTCCGGTAACTCGCCCCGGTTCATGTACGCCAAGTATGGGACCGTCCAATCTGGGTTGACATGAAGAGCCGCCACCAACTGAGCCTCCGGATCAGGAACAGCCAAATCCTCCTCTGTAGGGAGTTTGACCGACGGGTTATGTAAAACATCCAGAAAAACATTAGGTGGGACCGGTTTACGTTGGGAGCCCAAACAACTTAAAGCGTCCGCCGCTTCGTTCTTTCGCCAATCCACATGGTCAACCTGATAACCTTTGAAGTGACCAGCAACAATATCCACCTCTCGACGATATGCTGCCATGAGCGTGTCCTTGGAATCCCAAGTACCAGACACTTGTTGAGCCACCAGGTCCGAGTCACCGAAGCACTTAACCCGGCTTAAGTTCATCTCCTTAGCCATCCGAAGACCGTGGAGTAAAGACTCATATTCAGCTGCATTGTTAGTGCAAGGTACCATTAAACGGAGAACATAACAAAACTTATCACCTCGTGGGGAAGTTAACACAACTCCAGCCCCCGAGCCCTCCAATTGCCTGGACCCATCGAAATGAATAGTCCAATAAGTATGATCCGGCTTTTCTTCCGGCGCTTGTAACTCTGTCCAGTCATTGATGAAATCCACAAGTGCCTGAGATTTGATCGCCGTCCGGGGCATATATTTTAACACGTGAGGTCCAAGCTCAATAGCCCACTTGGCAACCCGGCCAGTTGCTTCCCCGTTTTGGATTATATCCCCCAAAGGGGCAGAGCTGACCACAGTGATAGGATGACCCTGGAAATACTGCTTAAGCTTCCGGCTTGCCATGAAAACTCCATACACCAGCTTCTGCCAATGTGGGTACCTCTGCTTCGACTCAATAAGCACCTCACTACTATAATAAACCGGTCGTTGAACCGGATACTCCTTTCCAGCCTCCTTGCGCTCCACCACAATAGCCACACTAACAGCCTGGGCATTAGCAGCCACATATAATAACAAGGGCTCTTTATCAACGGGAGCAGCAAGGACAGGCGGCTCAGCTAGCTCCCGCTTTAGATCCTCAAATGCTTCATTGGTGGCATCACTCCAGATGAAGTCATCCGTCTTCTTCTGCATCTGATACAAAGGAATGGCCTTCTCCCCAAGGCGACTAATAAACCGGCTTAAGGCGGCAATCCGGCCTGCCAAGTGTTGAACATCATTGACACACTTCGGTTTAGCCAGTGAAGTAATAGCCTTCAATGCTCCTGTTAGACACCAGGAAACCCGAGAGCTTGCCCGCCGGTACACCAAAGACACACTGGGCCGGATTAAGCATCATCTTATAAACCCGGAGGTTATCAAAATTCTTCTTCAAATCATCTATCAATGTCTCCTCTTTTCTGGACTTCACCACAATATCATCCACATAAGCGTGAACATTGCGCCCAATCTAATCATGAAGACAATTCTGCATACAGCGCTAGTAAGTCGCCTGGGCACTCTTAAGCCCAAAAGGCATAGATACATAGCAGAAGGCTCCAAAGGGAGTTATAAAAGTTGTCTTCTCCTGGTCCTTAACTGCCATTTTGATCTGATGATAACCAGAGTAAGCATCCAGAAAGCTCAAACGCTCACAACCCGACGTAGCATCAATGATTTGATCAATACGAGGGAGAGCAAAAGGATCTGCTGGACAAGCCTTGTTCAAATCTGTATAATCCACACACATACGCCAAGCGTCGTTCTTCTTAAGTACTAGCACCAGATTAGCCAACCACTCAGGATGAAACACTTCAATGATAAACCCAGCCGCCAAGAGCCTGGCTACCTCCTCACCAATGGCCTTGCGTTTTTCTTCATTGAAGCGGCGGAGAAACTGTTTGACCAGTTTAAACTTGGGATCAATATTAAGAGTGTGCTCAGCGAGTTCCCTCGGTATACCTGGCATGTCAGATGGTTTCCATGCAAAGATGTCCCGGTTCTCACGGATGAACTCGATGAGTGTGCTTTCCTATTTCGGATCCAAGTTAGCGTTGATGCTAAACTGCTGGGATGAATCGCCAGGAACAAAATCAACCAGCTTAGTCTCATCAGCCGATTTAAACTTCAAGGCCGGATCATGCTCTGTAGTTGGCTTCTTCAAAGAAGTCATATCCGCCGGATCAACATTGTCTTTGTAGAACTTCAACTCCTCTGTCGCACAAACCGACTCAGCATAGGCCGCATCACCTTCTTCACATTCTAAAGCGATCTTACGGCTCCCATGTACTGTGATGGTCCCCTTATGACCCGGCATCTTGAGCTGAAGATAAACATAACAGGGCCTTGCCATGAACTTAGCGTAAGCCGGCCGTCCAAACAAGGCATGATAAGGGCTCTTGATTTTTACCACTTCAAAGGTCAAGGCCTCTGATCTTGAATCATGCTCATCTCCAAAAGCAACCTCTAGAGCTATCTTTCCTACTGGATACGCCAATTTACCAGGCACCTCACCATGGAAAACAGTGTCTGATGGTTTAAGATTTTTATCTGTAAACCCCATGCGACGAAAGGTTTCATAATAAAGAATATTGATACTGCTCCCTCCATCCATGAGCACCTTGGTAAACTTATACCCTCTGACTTGAGGCGCCACCACCAATGCCAGATGACCCGGATTATCAACCCGGGGCGGATGATCCTCTCGACTCCACACAATGGGCTGTTCAGACCAGCGCAAGTAATGGGGCACCGCCGGTTCAACGAAGTTCACTGCCCTTTTATGAAGCTTCTGATCGCGCTTCCACAGTCTAGTGGTGAAGACATGATACTGCCCACTATTCAACTGCTTCGGGTTGCTCTGGTAACCCGACTGCTGTTGCTGCTGACTCCATTGATGATTATAACCGCCCTGGTTGCCCTGACTGCCTTGATTGCCATGTCTGCTTTGATTACCTTGAAATCCTGAGATGGAATTGCCTTCACCATAACCCAGCCCATGAGAATTGGGTCCTGAACCACCGGACGGTTCATGATCGTATCGGAAAATATTCGAATTTTGAAACTCCCGCATAATAAGGCAATCCTTCCAGAGGTGTGTGGATGGACTCTCTCGCGACCCGTGCTTTGGGCAAGGCTGGTTTAACAGGCGCTCAAGGTTGGGACCTGATCCTCCACCCCGCGGGGGCGGTTTACCCTTAAGGTGCTGACCATTATCCTGCCCACGAAATCTAAATTGTTCTCCGCTTTACGCTTACCGTTGTTTCCATGGCCTGCCGGTTATGCTGCTGCCCTTTGGTGCTGCCACTCTTCTTTCCCTTTCCCGGCTTTTCATCATCAGACTCAGGGTCCTTGGTACTATCAGAGTCGGCATACTTAACCAGAGCTGCCATAAGCGTCCCCATGTCATTGCAATGACGCTTGAGCCGTCCCAACTTCAGCTTCAGAGGTGCGAACCGGCAATTGCCTTCCAACGTTAAAACTGTTGTATCAGCGTTTATGCGGTCCGATGAATGCAAAATTTCCGAAACCCGGCGCACCCAATGGGTTGTTGATTCTCCTTCCTCTTGGACACAAGCAGCCAAGTCCACAATTGACATGGGCTGTTTGCACGTGTCCTTGAAATTCTGAATAAACCGGGCCCTTAACTCGGCCCATGACCCAATGGAGTTAGCTAGCAAGTTTTTCAACCAAGTGCGAGCTATTCCCTCCAACATCATGGTGAAATATTTAGCACATGCTGCATCATCCACATCCAGCATCTCCATTGCTATCTCATAACTCTCGACCCATGACTCAGGGGATAAATCGGTAGTGTAATTGGGCACCTTTACGTGGACCCTTGAAATCCTTGGGCAGCCGCACATACGTAGAGCCGGGACGAGGCACGGCACCCCCAAAGAACTGGAGATAACTCCTGGTTCCACCGAAGTTGTTGGACGAACCGGAGTAAGCTGATGGGCCGCGTACTGTGCTGCTAACTCGGCTTCTCGACGTGCCCTACCATGATCCACCACATCCTGAGCATTGGCCCCACCGCCCGCCGGATTATTCCCTCGAGGCGGGTTATGATTCCGTGCACTGCTCGACACGGCTGGTTCATCCATACGCCTGCTGTAACTCCGGCTTGGGCGGGGAGTAGAATGAATCATTTCCCAGCTGTATGAATAAGCCTGCTGCTGAGTCAAGGCCGTCTGTAGGAGCTCTCTAGCCCGTCGTGTCTCGACCGCTACTAGGTACTCGCCTTTGATCGGGAGAGCTGCCAATCGTGAAGCGGCGGCGACTACGTTATCCAACGGGTTAGAGTAATGACCCGGAGGCATCGAGGCGTGCTGCGACAGGACATTGTTCTGACGAGGTGGGTCCGTCGGACGTGACAGAACCGGTGCTCCCGTTCCAGGCGCCTCCACCCGGTTCACCACTGGCGGGTTACTGGTTCCTGCTCCTGGCGTGTCAAAGAGATTCCTTGCCTCATAAACCGGAGGTAGGTGAGATCGGTACCTTCTCCTCATGACATCATTGACGCGCTCAGATCTAACATAAGCCAGTAAGCATGTGCATCCAACTCGGCCCGCTCTGCAGCCATCCTGGTATCCTCAGCTGCCAGGTATGCCTTGGCTTGAGTTATCTGATCCTTCACCTTCGCGATTTCTGCGTTATGCTCATCCTGATTCGCCGGCTTAACTTCCACCAGTAGCATTGCCAAAGCGTCAAATAAGTCAGACAAAACCTGAGCTGGCGGTCGCACAGGGCCTCTTGCCCCGGCTGCTGTCGCCGCTACTGATCCGGAAACCATCGCCGCTGCAGTCGAAGAGTGGTGCATAGGCTGCGTACCGGCCATGAAGATCGCAACCTGGCTTGGCAGATCAAAGGGGTCCGGAATACTGTCGCCATCCGAACAGCCCCCAAACCGGCCATCTTGCAGTTGGTACAACGACTCGTCTCTCCGGTAGATGACTCGTCATCAGAGAAAATGATGGTTTCACCACCAGATGCCGATCTATCCTCAGATTCCGCTCCATGGATGGCTCCCACGAAGGCACGCTTCATGGCAGGCTGAGCCCGGGCGGGTCTTGCACACTGAGCCGTCTCGACGATGTCGGTGCAGATGTCCGGCTCAGTGCCCAGCTCGCCAATCTTGCCAATGAAGATGTAAATACCGTCGAAGGGGACCCAGTACCCGTCCTCGATTAAGCCGGCCTCGGGGCCCCAGCCTGTGTTATTGATGTAGAGCTTGCCTCGACGACTCTTGGTCATCCGGCCTATAGCGTATCCCTTGAGCCATTCGAAGCTGCCCTCTAAGAAGTCGAAACCATCGTGCGGTAGCCCCACGGTGGGCGCCAACTGTCGTGGTTTTATCACGGCAGATGTCCTAGTGAAAGGACTTAGTCGTGGAGCCATCGCGACGGGTTAGCTTAAAGGGGTTAAAGCGGGACAAAGGACACAAGGAGTTTATACTGGTTCGGCCCCTTGCGGTGAAGGTAAAGGCCTAATCCAGTTGATGTGGAATTGCTAGGGTTTCGATGACCAGGGAGTGAATCCGCTATGCCTGGCTCTCGAGTTGTTGTACGTTGTCGCTAAACCGCCGCCGGGTCGTCCCTTTATATACATAGGTTGACGCCCGTCGATTTACAGAATCCCGAGGCCGGCTCATAAACGTGTCCGGCTCGGTTCTACCCTTTCCTATCTTACAACACAAGTTACATATCAAATGGCGGTTTATGTCTACAGGCCTTAATCCGCCCTAGGGCCTTGGGCCTTCATGTTAAATCTCCTCCGTAAAGTGCCATATTCCTTGTCTTCACAGGCTTCAATATGAATAACTCTTTATGGGTATAACCCGGCCCCTCCTGGCCGGTTTATACTCAATAGTAATATCCCCAATACCAACAGACCTTAAACAGGTCCAAAAACCGGCCAGATGTGTGGCAGCGTTAAGCCGCTTTATCTCCAAATTGGGAGAAAAGGCATTGCCACTGTACCGCCTACTCCGGCGCACCGATCACTTTGAGTGGAAGGATGCGGCAACGGCCGGACTGGAAGAAATAAAAGCCCTCCTAGCGAGCAACCCAATCCTGGCCACGCCAGACGTCGGTGAACCCATGCTATTATACATATCGTCCACACACCAGGTGGTGAGCGTCGTGCTCGTTGTTGAGCGAGAGCAGGTCGGACACAAGTTCCCGCTTTAGAAGCTGGTATATTACGTATCCACTGTTCTCACACCATGCAAATCCCGGTACCCCCATTATCAAAAGATAGCATACGCAGTCTTCATGGCATCCCGGAAGCTACGACACGATTTTCAAAAGTGTTCGATCATGGTGGCTTCCGAAGTACCACTCAATGATATAATAAACAACCGCGATGCTACGGGCCGGATTGCCAAATGGGCCATTGAGCTCCTTCCATTCGACATAACATACAAACCACGTCGAGCCATTAAATCCCAAGTGAGGCCGAACTCCCTAAGGAGTACGGCACATATTCCAACTAGGTCTGTATTTCGATGGCTCCAAAATGCTGGCAGGATTAGGAGCGGGTGTCGTTTTAACGTCCCCCATTGGAGATGCAGTCCAGTACGTACTACAAATATTATATACAGGCTCCAACAACGTAGCCGAATATGAGGCCTTATTACATGGCCTTCGGATGGCCGTCTCCATGGGCATACAACGCCTAGAAGTGCGCAGGGACTCAAACCTCGCAATATCTCAAATAAATGGAGATTTTGACGCCAAAGATCCGAAAATGGTGGCTTATCGCAATGTCGTCCTGAAAATGTCGGCTTGGTTCGAGCAGCTCAAGTTTCATCACGTGGCTCGAGAAAGTAATCAAGCGGCGGACGTCCTCGCTCGCATCTGCACCAAGCATGACCCCATACCACCTAACATATTTCTGGAAAGGCTTTTTAAGCCATCCGTGGTGTGGCAAGGGGAAAGCGGCGAAGCTAGTCCGGATCCGAACACAATCCCAGATTCCGAACACACCGATATCATCGGGTGCTCGCCCACCGAAATAACACCATCGACCCATCCAATTATGGCAGTCATTGCCCCATGGACCGAACCCTTCTTGGCCTACCTTAATAGGAAAGAACTCCCTGCGGATCAGAATGAGGCCCGCCGCATTGTCAGGCGTTCGAAGGCCTACAAGGTTCACGACGGAGAGCTCTACAATAAAAGCGCTACCGGAGTCCTTCAAAGATGTATGTCCGAGGAAGAGGGGCGGCAGCTCTTGGCGGAAATTCATGCCGGCCTCGGCAGTCACCACGCTGCAGCTCGGGCCCTTGTTAGCAAGGCCTTCCGTACAGGTTTTTATTGGCCGGCGGCCTGAGCAGACGCACAGGACCTTGTCCAACATTGCGTCAGATGGCAACTTTTTGCTAACCAGAGCCATATGCCACCCACCACTCTGCAAACAACCCCCATCACCTGGCCTTTTGCGGTTTGGGGGCTTGATATGGTCGGACCCCTTAAAGGAGGAAGCCGTAAGAAAACATATCTGCTGGTCATGGTGGATAAATTCACTAAATGGATAGAGGCCAAACTAGTTAAAACGGCCGAGGCCGGACCAGTGATAGACTTCATATCCGGCGTTGTACACCATTATGGTGTCCCACATAGCATCATCACCGATAACGGCTCCAACTTCACAACCGATGAGGTGAAAAATTGGTGCGCCAATCTGGGCATTAAGCTCGATTACGCCTCCGTCTCTCACCCGCAAACAAATGGCCAAGTCGAACGGGCCAATGGTATTATTATGAGCGGCATCAAACCTAGGCTGGTGCGATCTTTGAAGGAATCAGACAAGCACTGGGTTGAGGAGCTCGACTCCGTACTCTGGGGGCAGCGGACCACGCCCAATCATACTACCGGATACACACCTTTCTTTATGGTGTATGGAGCAGAAGCGGTACTACCCTACGACATTATTGATGACTCACCTCGAGTGCGCATGTACAAAGAGAGAGAGGCCGAGCTCGATCGGCAGGACAGCCTAGACGCCCTGGAGGAGGAGCACAACATTGCGAAAGCCCGTTCGGCATTTTATCAACAACAGGCCCGCAGATATCAAAGCAGGGAAGTACGGGCCAATACTTACAACGTTGGCGAACTCGTTCTACGCTTGCCGGAGAACAAAAAGGACAAACTCAAGCCCAAATGGGAGGGTCCCTTCATCATCGACAAAGTTCTCGCCGGAGGAGTGTACCGCTTGCATGATGCATCAGACAATCGCCTAGAGCCGAACCCCGGGAACGCGGCCAGACTCCTAAGATTCTATGCCTAGCGCCGAACTCTTGGGTTCGTCTGCTTCCCCTTTGTTGTTTCCTTCATTTTTTTTCTCTTTTCGCTTTTTCTCTTTAGCTTTAAAGCTTTTGTGCGGTTAGACCGCGCACCCCTGATGCACATCTTCACACATGCATGTCCATCATACATGGGGGCTTCTTGAACAGAAGCTTGCTATTATTATTTTTCGAGCATCAAGCTCATCACATATGTGTTTTTCCATATGTGCCTTTTCTTCGCCATTATATGCATCGATATGACTTAAGTTTTGGCCAAGCTGGGTTGCCTGGCTCCTGTGCTTATGCCCTACGTTCCCGTTAGTTCGGCTAGGGCATAAAGGGAGCACCTCTACGATTGTTACTACCGGGTCATCCGGATGTGTACCTCAGAATGGGTGAAGCCGAAAGCTAGCGTTCTTAAGGGAATATTCGGTCGGTGGATTAAAGATGTTTTTTGCATTTACTACATTGTGAACCCCTAGAAGTTAAAACATACTGCGATTTTTCGATCACAGTTCGGACATGCGCATCAACGCATGCACACCCAGGCAAAGGAACTCTTAACAGACTATTCTCTCTGGAAGATGTTTCTTACAATCTTAATGTAATATAACATAACTAGCCGGATACAACTTGTCTGTTCAAACAACTATGACCCCTACGCCTGGTTTCCAAGCATACACCGGTCTATTCGGCCGCACTGGTATTCGGAAACACTCTACACCTTCGAATCCAGAGGTCGAAGCGAAAAGGTCTGCCATGACAATAGTTTTACAATTCAGCTAGAAGGAAAATACATAGTCACTTGGACTCAAACATTTCCTCCTCTATACCGTCCAGCAGGCTATCTAACTTACAATCCTGCTGGGAATACTTGGCGGCTACTTTTACTTGGTCATATACCAAACTAATGGGAACTTCTTTCCCATCGGACCCTAGAGGTCTGACATGAGCCATATGATTCAGATCAAGCTTGGTGTACCGCGTTTTCACCATGGGCCAAGCCTCTCGCACACCTTCCCGGCAGGCCGATATTTTCCACAATCAAAAGCGCCGCCGTGCTCCCTTGAATAGCTCCAGGAGCTCCTCCATCTTCCCTGGAGGAGAGGCAGATGGCCACAAGGCCTTGGCAACGCTTTGCATCGCCTGCCGAGCTTGCTCATGCATGCACGGCAGCTCTTGTAGCAGATCACCCGAGAATCCGGACATCTCTTCTTCGGGACGACCGGTCAGCATACCTGCAGACATAACTCTGGCAGTCCCTGTTATGTCCGAATTAAGATAAGGTATAGTTCGATCACATACTAAATATGCCGCCTCGCAGCCTTTTGTTCTCCTTTACGGAGTCGGCCAACTGGGCCCGCACATCTTTCAGTTCTTCGCCCAGCTGGGTGTATGAATCTTGGAGTTTGTTTTTCTCTTGTCTGACTCGGGCCAGCACCCGCTCACCTGCGACATGTAGTCGTTTCGCCTCTTTCTCACCCAGTTTATCTGACGGTCCTGTTATGCGATATGCCACACTATTAACACAGCTGCTATGCAATTACTATTTCTCGATGGAGGGAAATATTACCCGCAGACGCCTTCTTGGATTTTTCCAGTTCGGCGGTAACTGCAGTTAACTGTGTCCGACACTTGTCTAGCTCTTGGGCTAGCAGGTCGTTCTTCTTAGCAAGAACCTAATCATACAGCGATCCTCAAATCAGTTGTCCCAACTACTTTAAGTCTCGGGGGCTACTGGCATATGATTATCATATTCGGACACAGTAAATTTACCTGCGCATCTTTTAAATGCTGCTTTGTGGCTCTGCTAAGCCCATCTCGAGCACCTCGGATGTAGGCATCAGCCGAGCTGAAGGCATTAAAAGCCTCTTCCGAGAAGCGGGGGCCTCGTAAAATGGCCCTCCGGCGCTGGTGATTCACGGCGCTCTCCACTTCCGAGTTGGTGACGGACATATCTTCTGAGCCCTCAGCGGAAGGACGGTCCAGCGTCACTCTCATATCAGCCCCCGGCTCCTCGGCTGGGGCCGGATCCCTGCTGTCGGGAGTATAACGGGCCGGATCCCCGAACACATTCAGGCGAACTCTTTTCCTGATACAGGACAAACATGAAAGTCACAGTTGGATGCGACTGTTAAACAAAAACAAACTTGCAAACTCGTACCTCTTTGATGAGGGCCCGACCGTGTCTTTGTTCGCCTTCCTCTTCAAAGGCTTTCCCGGTACGAGAGTCGCTCTCTTCGGAATCGCTCTTGGAGTAGCATGGCGCATCGAGTGCCTCCCCTTTGAAGCACGAGACAGTGCGGTGGGTGAGGTAGGATGGGGGAACCCTTTCGTGTGAGATGTCTCCTGGTTACTTACGTGGGAGGCAGGAAGAAGACCAGGGTAGTCGGCAGTGATGGCCACCTCTGTGTTGTCATAGCTTGCCTGGTAAAACACCCCGTCCTCAAGCACCACGAATATGTCTGGATGCTCTTCGAATCCAGGGTCAAGGTCCCGATTATGGCCCTCGGGCTACGGGGCGGGGTTGTGAAGCCCTTCGGAAATCTTGCGCCGTGCTATTATAAACGGACGAGTTAATGTTCGTTATAAGTGGTTCAGGGAGTGGAATGAGTAGAGCAGAGGAGTTGGGGCATAGCCAGCTAGGAGGACTATACATGGAATATCCATCTCTGCGCTTGATATGCAAGAGCTCCTCTTCCTCCCCTTTGAACAGTTCGGCCAATATTTTGGCCAAAGCGGCGGGGGTGTCCGGACCCTTCCTGCCGCAGCGGGAGGGGTCATCCTCACCATTGTAGTGCCACATGGGAAGCCCCCTGTACTGGAGTGGTTGAACCCCCCCCCCCCCGAACTATGGAGGTCACAATCACTTCTACTATTGATAATCCGGGCTGAGCGAGCGTTCTTATCTTGCTCAGGACTTGATGAACATCCGCACTATCTTCCTCCTCGAGGCTCCGAGGGCGCCAGCTATGGCATTTCTTCAAAGGAACCCTTGTGAACTCGGGGAGACCCCTCCGGACTGGGTCCCGGAGTGCGACGTCCTCAATATAGAACCATTCGGAAGGCCACTCTTCGGATGCCTTCTTCGGTTTGCCGGATAGGTATCCGGTCTCGGTGATGCACCATATTTCGGCTCCGCCCGCTTCAAATATTGATCCCTCGTGGTTGCGCGGGACGAGACAGAATAACTTCCTCCACAATTCAAAATGGGCCTCACAACCCAAGAATAGCTCGCAAAGGGCGACGTAACCCGCGATATGCAGGATGGATGCCGGAGTGAAGTTGTGTAGTTGGAGGCCATAGTACTCCAGAAGCCCTCTGAGGAACGGATGAATTGGAAACCCAACGCCTTTTAACAGATAGGGGACGAAACACACTCGTTCTCCCTCAGGTGGATTGGGAAAATTCTCCGCCTGGGCCTCGCCGTTGAAGGAGGTCAACCCTGCCCGAACGGGGACCAAATCCGCAGGAGGAAGAAATCCTTGCTTTTGTAGCTTCTCCAGCTGACTATGGGGAACGGAGCACCTCTCCCACTCTCCTTTTTCTGGGCTGTAGTTGCCTATAATTTCAAAAACATGATCATCTCATACAACAATTTATATCTCATCACGTATTGACCATATCACAACATGCCCTTCAAAATCAAGTTAGACGTCCTCCACTTTGTTGTTGCAAGTTTTACATGGCTGCTACGGGCTTAGCAAGAACAGTTCTTACCTACGCATCAAAACCACAATGATTTTTCGTCAAGTATGTGTTGTTTTAACATTCAACAAAGACCGGGCATAGCCACACTCGATTCAACTAAAGTTGGAGAAACTAACACCCACCAGCCACCTATGTGCGAAGCACGTCGGTAGAACCAGTCTCGCGTAAGCGTACGCGTAATGTCGATGCAGGCGCTTCATCCAACAATACCGCCAAATCAAAGTATGACATGCTAGTAAGCAGTATGACTATTATCGCCACAACTCATTTGTGTTCTACTCGTGCATATAACATCTACGCATAAACCTGGCTCAGATGCCACTGTTGGGGAACGCAGTAATTTCAAAAAAATTCCTACGCACACGCAAGATCATGGTGATGCATAGCAACGAGAGGGGAGAGTGTTGTCTACGTATCCTCGTAGACCGTAAGTGGAAGCGTTATGACAATGCGGTTGATGTAGTCGTACGTCTTCACGATCGACCGATCCTAGCACCGAAAGTACGGCACCTCCGCGATCTGCACACGTTCGGCTCGGTGGCGTCCCACGAACTCACAATCCAACAGAGTGTCAATGGAGAGCTTCTTCAGCACGACGGCGTGATGACGGTGATGATGAAGCTACCGGCGCAGGGCTTCGCCTAAGCACTACGACGATATGACCGAGGTGGATTATGGTGGAGCGGGGCACCGCACACGGCTAAGAGATCAATGATGAACTTGTGTATGTTTGGGGTGCCCCTTGGCCACGTATATAAAGGAGCAAGGGGAGGGGGGCGGCGGCCTCATAGGGTGCGCCCCAAGGGGGAATCTTACTCCTACTAGGAGTAGGTTCCCCCTTTCCTAGTCCAACTAGGAGGGGAAGGAAAGAGGAGGAGGGAGGAAGGAAAGAGGGGGCCAGGCCCCAAAGCCCTAAACCAATTCAGTTTGGGCCTAGGGGGGCGCACCCCACACTTCCTTGCTGCCCTCTACTTCCACTAAAGCCCACGAAGGCCCATTGACCCCCCCCCCCCCCGCCTCAGTGAATTCCCGTAACTCTCCGGTACTCCAAAAAATACCCGAATCACTCGGAACCTTTCTGATGTCTGAATATAGCCTTCCAATATATCGATCTTTACGTCTCGACCATTTCGAGACTCCTCGTCATGTCCGTGATCTCATCCGGGACTCCGAACAACCTTCGGTACATCAAATCACATAAACTCATAATACCGATCGTCACCAAACGTTAAGCGTGCGGACCTTACGGGTTCGAGAACTATGTAGACATGACCGAGACTCATCTCCGAACAATAACCAATAGCAGAACCTGGATGCTCATATTGGTTCCGACATATTCTACGAAGATCTTTATCGGTCAAACCGCATAACAACATAAGTGATGTGCATTACCGAGAGGGCCCAGAGATACCTCTCCGACAATCGGAGTGACAAATCCTAATATCGATCTATGCCAACTCAACAAACACCATCGGAGACACCTGTAGAGCATCTTTATAATCACCCAGTTACGTTGTGACGTTTGATAGCACACTAAGTGTTCCTCCGGTATTCGGGAGTTGCATAAACTCATAGTCATAGGAACATGTATAAGTCATGAAGAAAGCAATAGCAATAAACTAAATGATCATAGTGCTAAGCTAACGGATGAGTCTTGTCCATCACATCATTCTCCTAATGATGTGATCCCGTTCATCAAATGACAATTACATGTCTATGGTCAGGAAACTTAACCATCTTTGATTAACGAGCTAGTCTAGTAGAGGCATACTAGGGACACTTTGTTTTGTCTATGTATTCACACATGTATCAAGTTTCTGGTTAATACAATTCTAGCATGAATAATAAACATTTATCATGATATAAGGAAATAAATAATAACTTTATTATTGCCTCTAGGGCATATTTCCTTCAGGTGGTCCTTCTCATTAAGGTGGATATTGCTCGACGAACCCTTGCTTTCTCGAACGGGCCTCGGTGGTCACATATACACGTGTCCATGGTTATGTGAGTTTGCCACCTTACATACATTTTGGTTCCTTATTGATAAACTCTTGATGGCGTACAATCTCTACAAGATGTGGAGTATATATCTTGTCTAAAAGTAAGTTTTGCTTTATGTGAAGGGAAGAGAGAGTTTCACATGTATTCTTCAGTTACATGAGTCGATCTAGATTGAAAAGGTAAATGCGGCTTATGAAGGAAGCTAAATGGTGAGAACACTAGGAGACTTTTGGGTTTGCTGGGGTGGCATATGTGCGAGGAGACACGCTTAGGGAGAAGTTTGCGGTGTAGTGAGGCGGAAAAAAGGGGTGTGTGTGTGTGTGTGGAGTAACTTCTCTAACCCTGCAGCCGCACCCTTCCAAGGTGGTCCTTCTCATTAAGGTGGATATTGCTCGACAAACCCTTGCTTTCTCGAACGGTCCTCGGTGGCCACATATACACGTGTCCATGCTTATGCGAGTTTGCCACCTTACATACCTTTTGGTTCCTTATTGATAAACTCTTGATGGCGTACTGCCTCTACAAGATGTGGAGTGTATATCTTGTCTAAAAGTAAGTTTTGCTTTACGTGAGGGGAAGAGAGAGGTTCACATGTATTCTTCAGTTACATGCGTCGATCTAGATCGAAAAGGTAAATGTGGCTTATGAAGGAAGCTAAATGATGAGAGCACTAGGAGACTTTTGGGTTTGCTAGGGTGGCATATGTGTGAGGAGACACGCTTAGGGAGAAGTTTGCGGTGTAGTGAGAGAGAGAGAGAGAGAGAGAGAGAGAGAGAGAGAGAGAGAGAGAGAGAGAGAGAGAGGAGTAACTTAGTTAGTGGATTGGTTGCAAGAGTGCGTCTGCACGGTTAGAGAATACTAAGGTCCACTTTGATTCGCGGGACTAAAAATGTAAATATACAGATTATAAAGAATGATTTGTCATGTCGTGTTTAATCCTATAAGAACTAACAATACAAGTGTAGTTCCCCACAAAAAAGAGAGAAAGTAATAGATGGTTGCATCACAAAGAAAGGTATTTACTATTTTTTTGCATATACACAAGGGAAATGAATTATAGGCAATTGAACTTAATAAAAATTTTCTTCCAATCTAACGGAAAGTAGTCAATATATAGGAAAATAACATTGTTTCTAAATTTGCCAACAAATTAAACAAGTTCACAGAGACAAGTCATAAGAAACATCATCCTCAAACCCTAAAAGAAGGAACATCATCCACAAAATAATTTACAAAAGTAGAGAGGCCCTAGATCAACAAGATATTTATTTATTTTCTGTTGAAAATTTTAAGGATGTTGCTCAATCTTGACAAGTAGTATAATTGTTATGGAAGGGATAACTCTCTTGAGTGAAGAGAGCTTTATGCATTTATACCCAATCAATTGGCAATTAAGTGATTCCATGTAATAGGGAAATCAATAACCATATGAGATGTGACACCAGTAAAAATAAATCATCAACACTCCACTCTCTTCCCTGGTCAATATGAACTATTTTTACCAAAATGAGTTATTGTGAACCCCAAATGAACACAAACTCTTCTAGATTCCTTACCCATCTCTTTGATACCATTATGATGAAGATACATGAATTGTTTCTTCTTTGAACTATGTGATCCATAAACGTTCAACTATGCAGCGGTTTAGAGCAACTAGTTGCACTTCACACTTGAGTGTAAAAAAAAACTTGTTACACTTTTTCACCGCGTTGGCGGCACGGTACGCGCGTGTATAGCAATATGCGGTGCCACATTCGGCTCAAAGAAAAAAAAAAGGAAAGAAACGCAATGCGGTGCCATGCGACGGCCGTCACGCCCAAAACGTGTGCGCGGGCGGGGCACACAGAGAATCAAGCGCGCCCCCCGGGCCACCCTCGCTCCAAATCTTTATAAGGCGCCCGTGGTTGCCTCGGCGAGATCATCAGAAAACGCGAGCCAAAAGCCATCGCAAACCCAGGAAGAAACGGTAAGCTGTTGCGCGGCATGGCTTTCTACCGCGGCAGCGGCATGGGCATGGGCATGGGCATGGGTATGGGCATGGGTGGCGGGTCTTCGTCGTCGTGGGCGCCGGCGGCGATGCCGCCGCCGCCGCCGCCGCCCAGCAGGCCGTGGACCAAGGCGGAGGACAAGGTGTTCGAGAGCGCGCTGGTGGCGATCCCGGAGCACGTGCCGAACCGGTGGGTGTTCGTGGCGGCGCAGCTGCCGGGGCGCACGCCGCAGGAGGCGTGGGAGCACTACCAGGCGCTGGTGGCCGACATCGACCTCATCGAGCGCGGCCTGGTCGAGCCCCCCGAGTCGTGGGACGACGACGACGACGGCGCCGCCGGCGGCGGCACCGTCGCGGCGGGGCGCGGCCGCCCCCGCGGCTCGGGCGGCGAGGAGCGCCGCAAGGGCATACCCTGGACCGAGGAGGAGCACAGGTATACATACACACCCCCGCCGTCAAAATCTCTAACTGCCTTCCTTCCCTGGACCCTGTTCGTTTTCCTGTCCCTTTCCCCTGTTATTCGTCGGCGCGTTCTTCGAGGTCCTAGATACTTCCCCGGATCTTTCCACGTCGGATGATTCCGCTGGCCCCACCATGCCACACGTAAATTTTTACCACTCTTTGCTATGCGATCTATACAGGCGCTGACCTTTTTCTCCGTTGGGTCTGGGCAATAGGATGTTCCTGGAGGGGCTGGAGAAGTACGGGCGCGGCGACTGGAGGAACATCTCGCGGTGGTCGGTGAAGACGCGGACGCCGACGCAGGTGGCCAGCCATGCGCAGAAGTACTTCATCCGCCAGGCCAACGCCGCCACCCGCGGCGACAGCAAGCGCAAGAGCATCCACGACATCACCAACCCGTGATGCGTCATCCGTCGTGGACAAGGCACCAAGAATCCGGTCCGCCCCGAGCCTAGCCGATACCCGCCGCCCGTCGTCATCGTCGTCGCCGCCGTCTGCTCTCCCTCGGCCGTCCGCCCGTGCAAATGTATGTAAGGGAAAGGCGTGGCTCGGTTGGAACCTGCGATTCGGAACCAGTAATCTCTAGTAAACTAGCTGTATGGTCGAATAAATCGTGTCATCACCTCTGTGGTGTGTGTGTGTGACATGTCAAGGAAGAAACAGAGTCAGTCAGTCAGTCCGGAAAGGGTTATAGCAATCCACCGCATGGTTTTTACCGCTTTCCTGTTTTACACCCGCATGGCATTACACATCCCGTTCTCATCCTATACCGACCAAATGTTGTTCGATGCTGGAGCACATCTGTCCCGGTGACCTGACAAGCGCCCTTTATCGGCTCCGTTTGTCAGGTTGCTCGTGTCCTGTCGAGTCACCCGTGCGGTGTCTCAGGAGATGTGTACGCCGCGCAGCCCAGCATGAGTTGAAAGCGGCCTGACGGCGGCGATGCAGATCATGGTGCCTGCCTGGGCTCGCGTGGCTATACTATAATACAGGCTTGAACGGCACGTGGTGAATTACGAGCTGCAAAAACAATAGTAATATACCTGCACTGTCGTCAGCGTCCAGGTTCGAATCATCTAGTGCATTTGGGGCTGTCACTTGTCACCTAATTAGTCAACTGTGCAGGCTTACGTAATTGCTCTTTCTGGCAAGTTCCGTGACGGAAACCAGGTATGGCTATCAACAAGTACGAGTCTCGTCTACTTCACTGTACGTGCTTTTGCCAAGTTTGTTTCCTGGGTGTAGGGCTAGATCATAGATACTCTGTGTCTTATCCGTGTCATTAGTATACAGGAAGAGATGATTGCCGCTCCAAAGCCTCAGCCAAATGTCACGGCAGGTAGGTATAGGAATTAAGGGTACATGTGAAACGAGAACAATGTTTTGTTTTTGCAAGGATAACAAAGTTTTATTCCGAAATGAAAGAGTTACAATCTAGTGGGAAGAGATCCTCAATACAGGAGAGCCTCTATGTAGACAAACAGAAGTGCTACATTCAATATGAAAATATCTCGCCAATTGATTTGCTACTTTACTTTGATCGCTATGAAGTTTTTGTGAAATAAACTCCCAATCCGACAGTAAGGCCTTAATCTCCATACTGATGTGTCCATAGGCTGAACGGTTAAGGGGATGGCCTGAAATAAGAGACAATGCTTGAGAAGAATCTGTCTGCAATATGATAATAATATGGTAAGACCGAGACGCTCCATGGTTGCTCTGTTTATTGAAATCGTCGATGATAACTATGAGGGTGCACATCGAGGTTTCAATGCAATACCTAACGGGTGATGCATATAGTTAACAATTTTCTGCAATGATGGTTAATTTTCTCTTTTTTTTGGTTCCACTCATTTTTGTCTCTGTGCCTTTCCCAATGTATTATGTTCAATTTTGCATACCATTTTTGAGAGAAAAAAGTAGAGGAAAGGAGGGGCACACGAAAGAGAAAGGCGGATAAATGTTACTCTCTCTGATCCAAAATAAGTGTTGCAATTTTGAACTAGAGTTAATTCAAAACTGTGATACTTATTATGGATCGGAGGTTGTAATAGTTAACTTGTGTTTGCTAGATGCAAAGACAATTCAGGTAACCTTTTCTAGAGAAGGCCTTCATGGCATGATTTATTCAATAGTAATAGTAATGACATCGTTTATGAGATAACTCAAAAGAAATCAGCGGGCTCATCTTACCAAGTATATCAAGTTTTATCCAAAAAGAAAACTCATGAGAAACTTCATTAGCATTTCTATGACAGTGATTGAAAATTACCTCCTCAATTTACAATGCAAGGTCTCTATATACAATCTGTGTAAATGGGGAACTATGCCCGACCATTTACTTTGTTTGCCACAAGACTTCCAAAGGATCAGATTCTGCCATCACATTACGGAATCCCGGCGAATTAGCAAGTTATAGATCAGTTCTCATTGCCATAGCTTCTGTCACTGATGCAATTTCAAGATGTGGAATGAAATCGAAGAAGGCTGCAAGAAAATTCCCTTTCCATCTCTAATGATTGATGCAATGGATCCTTCTCCCGAATATGAACAAAGGGAGAACGCTCCTTTGCGGGCGAGCGTTGAAACGCTCGATCCATAAACCTCTCCCTCCGTTAATTCTATTAATTAGTGGGGCCAGTCTGTCCTTCCATAAATCTCTGTTGCAATAAATTAAATAGGTGGGGCCCAACATTGCCTTCCATAAATCTCGCCGCCCCTGATTTTAGCGGGTGTGGGGGCAGGTGCGTCCTTTAATCTTTCTCTCACACAGATTTGCTTTAAAGGAAACTTGAGTTCCCGTCAAAAAAATAAAGAAATGTTGAGTTACATAAGTTTCAATCGTAAATCGAGCGCTGTAGCGATTGCATGCGAATTAGCATCCCCCTGAACAAAGAGACGCATCAACGTTTGCTTTAACAGCATCAGATGTTGGCTTGCACCATAACCGCATCTCACATACTCAAAACAAGAATATAAGGCTAGGAAAATAACATTGGTCAGAAAATAAGAACTAAATAAAATTAACTCGCATACCAACACATGAAAAGAAACAATGCACACAGGCTAGTACACCAACCAAATAATCTTATGATTATAATAGGGAGGTGCCTGCATGGATATTTGTATGTATACGTGTCTGATGCTTGTTGTCAGCAACTTGCATTCACATGGTAAATCATAAAAGATGACACCCGAGAAGTAGTCTGATGGTAGCACAAAACACGCCTACTCGGTTATTTTGCTAAGCTAGTTTGGTGCCCAACGTTACCATGTTGCCTTTTACATCACATATGCTCAATTCTATAACATAAAATTAGATAAATTGTCTCATGACTGATAATAGCACAAAGTGCACTCAGTCTGTTGTTTGTTTCTTAAACATGTTAGGTGCTTGTTAGTTGTCACTCCCAATATGTTCAAATTTACAATATTGGAGGTCAATTGTTATGGTAGAATCAAATACTAATGTGAAATTATGACTATCTTGGAAGTTAAAACAACAACGGGGTTGCTATAATGATTGGTTCATTGATGCTCTTGCTTTGAGGGTGCCCATTGGGCTTCCACTATTATTGCAACAGTGGCGGAGCGAATCCATTAATTTGATCCAGAGAAGCATTTAGTTGCAATTGTTTTGTTGAGTGTTTCTCATCCAAACTAGTCCTTCAACTCCCATTTCTTAGTAGTTTCCATATGGAGTTCATCAACTCTACCTAGGCTCGTGGGGTTGTGGCTCCACCTCTAGAGTGTAATACTCAAGGAACACTGTATTTACTTCACATTTTCTACAATCAAGTCATTTCTCTATAGTTTGTTCTTACATTTTGCTTAATATCCTTTTGTTTGTGCGTTTTTGTTCACACCTTCTACTAAATGATACAGAACAAAGAAAAGAAGGGGCAAGAGAGGGAAGATTGACTGGGTGGGAAGGTGTTCCAATTTTAGAAGTGAAGAAGATGGTAACAAAATGTTAAGTAGCTATTTAACATGTGCTTTGAATTAGTTGAACAACAGTTGTCATACTTTGGCCAGAAGAGGGCTAGTAAAACAAAGAAAGAGCAGCCCGGTGCATGTAGCTCCCGCTTGCGCAGGGTACGGGAAAGGGTTTGACCACTTTGGGTCTATAGTACGCAGCCTTTCCCTACATTTCTGTAAGAGGCTGTTTCCAGAAGAGGGCTAGTAAAAAAAACTCAGTAAGAAATTTTCTACCACTCCTCTCTCGTATACGCTGATGCAAATTTTTCTACTACACAGTACTCTAGTGTGAATGCTACACCATGGGATCTGACAAATAGTATGACGATAATAGCACAGATCTCACCTACATGGATGTTTGTTTCTTGTACATGTGTGGTTCTCATCATCATCACTTACCTTCACAAGGTCAATCATGTACTATGAGATCCGACAAATAGTATGATGGCAATACTACAAATCTCACCCACTCGGTTGTTTGTCTCACAAAGTAGTTCGGTGATCATTGTCAACATCTTGCCACTCACATGGAATACTTTTGTTTTTGAACCCCACAACATTAAGCCCAACAAATAATGTGGTAACAATAGTCCAAAATACACTGTCGGTGTCCAAACCGGCGGATCTCGGGTAGGGGGTCCCGAACTGTGCGTCTAAGGTGGATGGTAACAGGAGGCAGGGGACATGATGTTTACCCAGGTTCGGGCCCTCTCGATGGAGGTAATACCCTACTTCCTGCTTGATTGATCTTGATGATATGAGTAATACAAGAGTGGATCTACCACGAGATCGTAGAGGCTAAACTCTAGAAGCTAGCCTATGGTATGATTGTTGTTGGTCCGACGGACTAAACCCTCCGGTTTATATAGACACCGGTTGGGGCTAGGGTTACACAGAGTTGGTTACAATGGGAGGAGATCTACATATTCGTATCGCCAAGCTTGCCTTCCACGCCAAGGAGAGTCCCATCCGAACACGAGACGAAGTCTTCAATCTTGTATCTTCATAGTCCAACAGTCCGGCCAAAGGATATAGTCCGGCTGTCCGGATACCCCCTAATCCAGGACTCCCTCAGTAGCCCCTGAACCAGGCTTCAATGACGATGAGTCCAGCGCGCAGATTGTCTTCGGCATTGCAAGGCGGGTTCCTTCCTCCGAATACTCTGTAGAAGATTTTGAACACAAGGATAGTGTCCGGCTCTGCAAAATAAGTCCCACATACCACCGTAGAGAGAATAATATTTCCACAAATCTAATCTGCTGACGCACATGATATCATGACATCATACCATGGCCTGGTCATTATTCGAACCGTTTTTCTCAACCAGCCTTGGCGCATATTGCGAGGCGGTTTCCTTGGCACGTCTTGTCGAAGCAGAGATCATGTCCCCTTATCGCGGGATTCTCATCAATACGGACGTGGGTAAACCAACCGTGCCCGTTGGTATGACTCCTCGATTGTAGGCAAGTCCCAAATGGTCACGAGGAGGACGCTTGATATTCGCCCTCTTTATAAAGAGACCAAGGCCTATCCTTTTTACTCCTCGAACTCAATCGAATCCTTCCCCCGCCTCGAGTTCCAACACCCGAAGCTCAAGTCAGGTGCTTCGGACCTTCAACCATGTCCGGATCCGACCTTCAAGGTTGGTGGATGCCTTCCTCCGTCACGGAGAAGGACGTCAAAAAGTTAAGAGAGGCCAGGTTTCTGACCGGCGAGATCCCGCACCAGCTGCCTGCGCGAGGGCAGGTCATTCCCACTCCCAAACCCGGCGAGAGTGTTGTGTTCGTATCTCACTTCCTCCGAGGGCTAGGCCTTGCTCTAGATCCCTTCGTGAGGGGGCTCATGTTTTACTATGGGCTGGATTTCCATGATCTGGCTCCGGATTCTGTCCTCCATATCTCGCTGTTCATCATCGTGTGTGAAGCTTTCCTCCAGATACCCCTCACTTCGGCCTGTGGCTTAAGACCTTCACGGTGGAGCCGAAGATGATCGAGGGGCGGCACGCAGAGTGCGGAGGCGCAATAATAAGCAAAAGTGCCGGCGCCCATGGCCAGAGGGTTCTTTCCAGGAGGTGTCCAGCTTATGGCAACGAGAATGGTTTTATATCATAGCTCCCAGGGGTACCAAGTGGGTGGCTCCCCCTGTTTTTCGCTCGGGCCCCCCGCCACAACTAGCGTCATGGGTCAACTAGGGGCTAGACTGGGGGCCAGTAAAGGATGTGCCAATATTGCAGAGCCGCATCTAGGATCTCCTAGAGAGAGACATCAGTCTAATCACGGTAATGCAAGTCATGTTAATTCATCGAGTCCTGCCCTGCAAACGTCGTCCCCTCCGCATGTGGGAGTTCAACCCGGAGGGACCGCGAGCTATCAATCATTTCCTTGGCATGACGCCTGAGGAGATGTATAAATTGTTCTTCGGACCACAAATAATGTGTCCGGACACCACCGAGGATGCGGGTTTGAACTACAATCGTCCAGATACCCAAGTAAGTAGTCTTGTAACCGAACACGCTGTATCTTTATTTATCACGACATCATTCTGAAAAGTCGCTCTCTGACCAGGACTGGGTAACAAAGGCGAAGATGATCAGGTGTCCGGCCCCCCTCCCTGAGGTCTCACCGGATCCTGTACTAGCCAGGATGCTGGAGCCCGTGCTTTATCAAGCGCCCTTAGGGGAAGACAAAGGGGGGAAGAAAGAGGCTAGCGCCTCTGCGAAGGAGGATAATCGAGGGGAAGAAACTGAAATTCCCCCTTCCCAAGGAAGGAAGAGGACCGCCTCTGAAGACCCGGAGACAATGGTCTCCAAACGGGGGAATGAATCTTCGCTAGAGGGTCCTACCCCGGGGGATACCTCGGCCGCACAATGCCCGCAAGGGGGTTAGCCCCCAGCCGAGCTGTAAGTAGAAAGGGGACTTAATAGTAAAGAATGTCCTGCTTTGATTCCGAGGAAAATAACCGAAACGCTTATCTTGTAGTCCGGATCATAGCCATTCTCGGCAGAGCTCGTCTTCGGGGGATCTTCTTCCGGAGATGATGGAGAGCGAGACGCCTCCCCATGCCCTCCCGCCTTACGAGGCGGGCGACCCCGAGGTGTCGTCGCGGAGGGCTTCTCCTGATCCAGCAAGGCCAGAGGGTAATCCTTTGGCCACCCAAAGTCCTCAGTATCCGGCTCTTGAAGAGAGCAACCGGAAGGGTCCGGCACTGTCTGTTATGCGGTCTTTCACACTGAAGGATCTACTAGAGCAGGCGGCTATCTCAGAAGCGCATCATACGATAATGGGTACGGTGGTTGAGAGGATTTCATCCGCCGAAAGCGGGTTGCATGAAGCCTTTATGAGTCTGCTGAAAGGTTTTGAGGTACGTGAAATAGTGTGTATTTTTGTCAGTACCTCACACGTTAAGGTGTGTCCTGCGTATAGTAGCCCCGAGACTCGTTCTTTGTCGAAAACAGCGGCAAACAGAGAGGATCATAGTCCTGTGTAACAATCCGCCGCCCTCATATGCGGTG
Source organism: Aegilops bicornis (assembly GCA_021605145.1). NCBI lineage: Eukaryota > Viridiplantae > Streptophyta > Magnoliopsida > Poales > Poaceae > Aegilops > Aegilops bicornis. The sequence continues at coordinate 513,886,111 of CM038669.1, read as the reverse complement.
GCGGAAGGTCCAATGGCTAGCCGGACCGGTGAGTTTGGCGAGCTGAAGCGGCAACTTGATGCGGCGGATGCCGACATCGTGCTTGTCAACAAGCGGCTTGACGAGGCTGTGGTATGTGATTTCTCCAGTGATCGGTACGTAGTAAGAGGAGCATGATGCCAGTATCTTTAATATGTTGCGACTGCAGATGGAGCTACGGCTGTGGAGACCCTTCGAGCGGAACTTGCCCGGGCCAAAGAACAAGCCAGGAAAAGTGATGCAGCTTACGAAGGCGGTCGAGGAGCCGAGAGCCGAAAAGGCTGCTCATTGCGAAGCAAGGAGGAAATAGCCAAGATGGCTGTGGAATTGAAGGATGCCGCCACCGTTACGAAGCTTCTCAAAAGGAAGATCAAGCGAAGATGACGGGCCCGGAGAAGGCCACGGTGGCGTTATGACGCCCGCTCTACAATTAGAGCGATGAAGGAGGAGCTGCGTTACGCCGGGGATGTCGCGGCTGGGAAGCCCTTTTTGCTGTGGATGAAGTTCGTAGATCCTCAGTACGCTCTGCTGGATCGGCTGTGGAGTTCTGCGGACGCGTATCTGGATTTGGCTGCAAGTGCCACTGATGCGGCCGAATACTTCAAAGATCAAAAAGATCGCGAAGTGGAGAAGTTGTTCGGTCACAATTTAACGTTCGGTAGCGTCTGCTTCCTTTGAATGAGCGGATGGCCGAATGGGCCGAGCTCCATAGGTTGTCCGGGCTCGCCATGAGGTCTGTTGTGGATTATCTATGGCCGAAAGGGCCAAGGCTGAACAGTTATTTTAGTTTGGTGCAGCAATTCCTTGGCACTGTGCCGCGCATCAACGCTATGAAGAGGTCGGCGTGCATCGAGGGTGCGCGGATAGCGCTTGCCCGTGTCAAGACTTACTGGGCGGAGATGGAAGCCACCGCAATTGCAACCCCGAGTTCGGCCGTTAGCCGAGTAGCTTCCGAGCACTACTTTGACGAAGTCCTTGAAGGTGCTCGTTCAATAGAAGCTCAGTGCTCGAAGAATATTATGTTCTAGTGACATGTATTCCCATTGAAAAACAATGTTTTACTGAATTGTAAAGGCTATTTTTATACTTTTGCCTGAAAGTATGATGATGCCTCCTGTGCGGCCGTTTATGTATATATGTATATAACACGAAGTTTGCGTCGCCGGCTTCAAATTTCACGCTATAATGCGGAGGTGTTCGCAGAAGACGCGTTTTCACACTTCATCCAACGTCTTGGTCCATTAAGGAGGTGATAGCGCAGAAAACGAGGTAACCGGACTATATTGCTTTAACACTTCCACTTAGCCATAGGAGTTTGATGGTGGGGCTACTATATAGCCCCTGGTGGCTCCGCGCTCATCCGAATACGGGGCGCGTACATGCCTGGCCGGGAAACAGCCCTTCGTTAATGCGGAGGAATCCCAAAGATTTTGTTAGGTCATCGAGTGGTTGACCAGTCTCGCGCTTTATCATGACAGTCAGTTTTCGGCTTTCTCTACTGAGGTGCTCGTCCGGCCGAACCAGGGCACAATCGCAGTAGTTCTCCTGGTGCCGCCTTAGCCGATAGAGCGGAACGTAAGGTAGCAAAACACAGAGCCGGCAAACCCAACATTTGACCAAAGGCATGATTCGAGCTGATGCATATAAGGCCAAACTTCATGACGCCGAACACTCCCTAAGGTATTCGGTCTTTGGGATATATACCGGCTAAATGATGCCCTTAGATAATGAGCCCCTAGTGTCCGGCACGAGCAATATTCGACGTGGCCACATGCCAAGAACGTCGACATCCTTCTCAGTTGTATTGAGAATCCGGAGGATGTGAACAACAAAAGAGCGATAAAAAAGGGTTTTCGCAGGGTCTTAATCTAAAGAGAAACCTTTGAACGGGTCCCTGCTGCACGTCTGCGCCTGTGTCTCCGTTGTGCCGTATCCTGGACGGGTGTAGTACGATTGTCATCTATAAAAGAGAGGAACTTAGTTGAAAGTTGTCGTGCAAAAAATTGGCTATTATAAATAAACCATTTAAAAGTTAAGATGGGTAAAGTTGGGCCAAACTATCGCCGAGAAGCCCCTGGTACCGTCTACAAGGGTATAACCATAAAACCAATCACTATCCAATGTTTAGACGGACTCGTCTAAACGTGTCCGTGGTCTTAACGACCGATCATCTGCTCGTGGTGAGGCCGTCTAGTGTTCGGGTTGTTAAAGCAGTCATCGTTCTTACGCCGTAAGGAGCGCTCAACATTTCCATGTACTGTGATGATGCCACACGGACCGGGCATTTTATGCTTAAGAAAAGCGTAATGCGGTATTGCATTAAAACGAGCGAAAGCCGCTCGTCCGAGTAGTGCTTGATAGCCACTTCGGAATGGAGCAATGTCGAAGGTTAACTTTTCGCTTCGGAAGTTGTCGGGCGAGCCGAACACAACCTCTAGTATTAGAGAGCCCGTGCAGCGAGCCTCTGTGCCTGGTATTACTCCCTTGAAGGTAGTATTACTATGGCTGATTTTTGTTGGGTTTATCCCCATTTTGCGGATGGTGTCCTGATATATCAGATTTAGACTACTGCCGCCGTCCATAAGGACTCGTGTGAGATGGTACCCGTATATTATTGGGTATAGCACCAAGGCGGCTGATCCTTCATGCCGGATGCTTATTAGGTGATCCCTGCGATCAAAAGTGACCGGGCAGGCCGACCAGGGGTAGAACTCAGGGGTGACGGGCTCTACGGCTTGTGTATTTCGGAGTACATATTTGTTTCTCCTCTTTGTCACGTGGATCACGTTTACTGTCTTGACTTCTGGTGGGAATTTTTTCTGTCCCCCAGTGCCTTGCTGGCGAGGCTCATCCTCGTCTTCGCTCGGTGTGTCCTCCCCCTTGTGTTTGGTGTTTAGCTTACCGGCCTGCTTGAAGACCCAGCATTCTCTGTGGGTATAATTTGCAGGTTTATCGGGGGTGCCGTGGATCTGACATTGTTTGTCTAGAATCTTGTTTAGGCTGGTCGGTCCATCTCTGTTGCCTTTAAAGGGCTTTTTTCGCTGACCCGGTCGAGAGCCCCTGAATCCGGCGTTTACCGCCATGTTATCTGGGTTGTCTTCTTTGCTCTGGCACTTGTTTTTACTACGTCATGGTTTTCCATTACCATCCCTGACTTCGGATGTGCTTGGATCGCTGGTGGTGCTTCAGGCTAACCAGTTGTCCTCGCCCGCGCAAAAGCGGGTCATAAGGCTTGTTAGGGCTGCCATTGTTCTTGGTTTTTCTTGGCCGAGGTGTCTGGCAAGCCATTCGTCTCGGACGCTGTGCTTGAAAGCTGCTAAGGCTTGGCGTCAGACGATCGACAATTTGGTTCTTCTTAGTGAGAAACTTGTTCCAAAGCTTTGGCTGACTCTCGGGCTGTTGAATTATATGACTCAAATCGTCTGCGTCCGGAGGTCGGACATAAGTCCCTTGAAAATTAGCCGAAAAGCATCCTCGAGCTCCTCCCAACTTCCGATGGAGTTTTTTCGGGAGGCTTTTAGCCAAAGGCCGAGCTGGTCCTTTGAGCTTGAGGGCAAGTATTTGATGGCATGGAGATCGTCTCCACGAGCCATATGAATATGGAGGATAAAGTCCTCAATCCGCACCCGGTCATTGTCCCGTCAGACGCCTCTATGTTCACCGGTTTGAATCCTTCCGAAATTCATGGTCTAATACCTCGTCGGTGAAACATAGGGGGTGTGCGGCACCCCTGTATTTAGCTGCACCATGGCGTTCAGACGGTTGTGATATTTGGTTTTGGTTGATTGCTGGAGCGCGTTTCCTTGATCCATAGATGGATCTGGTTGCGCCAGCCCTTTGATGCGAGTCCTCGCGTGGGTCATGTACTAACTTATGTGCGTCCTCGTTGGCCGCTCTATCGCGGCCACGAGGTCGTCGATCTGACCGGTCGGCAGTTTTATTTTTTGGCTATGGGGGCTCTAAGGCCTCATCGTCGAATTCAGGCAGCAGCTTTCGCTTTGGGTAGCTCTTCGTGTGGCGACTGCCACCATACTTTTCTGCCGTATCGAGCACCTTGTTCCATCTACTGTTGAGTGTGTTTTGTGTGGCCTTGAGCCTTTGCTTCTGCTTCTTTAGACTCGCAGTGGCGATAAGCCTTCTATGGAGGTTCTCTTGCTCCCGCTGCCTTTCCGGGATGATATGTTCATCGTCATTCGGACTGTTCTTTTCTCCGGAGACGGGTTGATTAGCTTGACGCTCAACGTTGCCGTGTTCGGTCAGTGGCTCCGTACTTTGTTCGTCGTCCGCTGGCTCACCCTGCTCTATCGCTGGGTCTATTTGGTCATCGTTTCCTCCGGAGTCGACCGTGGTATTGTTTTTTCTTGCGCTGTCATCACTATTTTTGCCGAGGCTGGATTTGGAGCGGCGCCTACGGCGCCGCTTTGATTGCTTCTCGAGGGAGCTATCCTTCGCTGCATCTTTCCGTTCCTCGTCATCATTTTCTTTGGGTGTATCCACCATGTATATGTCATGTGATGAAGTGGCGGTCCAGCGACCTATTAGCGGTGGTTCCTGTTCATCTCCTGCATCGTTGTCTATGCCATCGATGTCTTCGGAGTCGAAGTCGAGCATGTCGGTTAAATCATCAACAGTGGCTACCAAGTGGGTGGTGGGTGGGGGGTGAATTTCTTCGTCATCCGCATCCCATTCTAGCCGAACATAGTTCGGCCAAGGTTCTCCTGACAGGGAGAGAGACCTTAACGAGTTTAGTACATCACCGAAGGGCGAGTGCTGAAAGATATCCGCGGAGGTGAACTCCATGATCGGCGCCCAATCGGATTCGATAGGCATGGGCGCAGGCGGTTCGGAGTCCGTGGCCGGAGACGAGTCCAGCGGTTCGGCGTCACGGTTCTCGTGAGGGGTAAGGTCAGTATTCGGCTCTATTGCCACTGAGGGTGCAGCCTCCAAGGCGGGGTCTATCCGCCCCTCCTCGGATGGCGAAGTCCGTTCCGGATTGAAGTCCGGAGTGGTTGCTGGCGTGATTTCCCGAACACTGTCCGACGGCAGAGCTACATCGTACTCGTCGTGATCGTGCGGCACACCTGGCATGGGCTCGAATCCGTCAAAGATTAAGTCTCCGCGGACATCAGCAGTGTAATTCAAGTTTCCAAACCTGACCTGGTGGCCAGGGGCGTAGCTCTCGATCTGCTCCAGATGGCCAAGCAAGTTGGCCCGCAGTGCGAAGCTGCCGAATACGAAGATCTGTCCGGGGAGGAAAACCTCACCCTGGACCGCATCGTTATCAACGATTGGAGGAGCCATCCAGCTTTACGGCAACGGCACAGTGGAACTCTCAATGAAAGCAGCAATGTCGGTGTCCAAACCGGCGGATCTCGGGTAGGGGGTCCCGAACTGTGCGTCTAAGGCGGATGGTAACAGGAGGCAGGGGACATGATGCTTACCCAGGTTCGGGCCCTCTCGATGGAGGTAATACCCTACTTCCTGCTTGACTGATCTTGATGATATGAGTAATACAAGAGTGGATCTACCACGAGATCATAGAGGCTAAACCCTAGAAGCTAGTCTATTGTATGATTGTTGTCGGTCCTACGGACTAAACCCTTCGGTTTATATAGAAACCGGAGGGGGCTAGGATTACACGGAGTCGGTTACAATGGGAGGAGATCTACATATCCGTATCGCCAAGCTTGCCTTCCACGCCAATGAGAGTCCCATCCGGACACGAGACGAAGTCTTCAATCTTGTATCTTCATAGTCCAACAGTCCGGCCAAAGGATATAGTTCGGCTGTCCGGATACCCCCTAATCCAGGACTCCCTCATACACCTACCAACATTTTGGTTTCTTATACAAGTTTGGTGCTCATCGGTGGAAATTTATCTTGCACATGTTCGATCACACACTCAAAAAGCCGACAAGTGGTGCGACGCTATATAGTAGGAATCACTTGATTGCTTGTTTCTTAAACTCGTTCTGTGATCATTGTAATAAGTTTGCCTTTCCCTTTCACGTCGACATCATATGTGTAAGAGAGTTGCCAAGTAAATTGATGATAATGGAACAAATTGTGTGTACTTGGATGCTTGTTTGTCAGGTTGGTTCAAAGTTGATTTCTAGTTACCTGCATTTCACATTCTCATGAAAAGTCTTGGGATAGTTTCCTAGAGTGTGCATCCACTTGGATGTTTGTTTCACATATGAGTTTGGTGCTCATGAGAAAAATTTATGTAACACAACATATTAATGACGTTTTTGTATGTTCACAAGGTGTTTACCATACATCTCTAAACGCAACAGTGCTAAGTATGTACTATTTTTAAAGATTTTTAATGTCTTGATAGTCACAAATGCTAATCTTCTTTGGTGTAATCACATCAACCCTTGTATGATTAAATTCTTGTGTGAAGTTTGCACATTTTGGATTATATTTGATCATGCAATAGGAAATTTTCTATTGCTCCTCTCTCCTACACGTTGGCACAAATTGTCTACAACACATTACTCTTGCATGAAGCCTACACAACAAAATTTGACAAAGAGTATGACGATAATAGCACAAAGCGTACCTACCTAGATGTTTGTTGCTCATACATGTGGTGTTCATCGTCATCAACTTGCATGCACAAGGTTAATCATACACTATGTGATCCAACCAAAAATTTGATGGCAATACGAGAAATCGCATCCACTCGAGTTGCCTATCTCACATACTAGTTCAGAAATCATTGTGAACAACATACTTCACATGGAAGGCTTTCTTTGTGAACCCTACAATATTAGACTCAAAAATAACTTGGTAATAATAGTCGAAAGTGCACCAAATTGATGTTTGTTTCTTGTACACGTTTGGTGCTCAGCAGCGGTAACCTACCTTCACAAGATCAACATACACCATGAGTACCATAAATAGCTTGGTGGTAATGGCACAATACACACATACTTTGTTGTTTATTTCTTGAGTAGTTGGTGATTCTTGCAAGCAAATTTCCTTTCTCATGGTGAATCACACACTCAGGAACCGATAAGTTTTTTGAGGATATATAATAACACTACTTGTTTATTTCTTAAACTTATGTGGTGATAATCATAAGCAACTTGCCTTTCACGCCATCATCCTATGTGTACAAGAATTGGCAGATAAATTGATGTTAGTGGCATAAATTGCACCCACTTGGATGTTTGTTTTTCTTACAAGTTTGGTGATCATGAGGAACTTTTAAGGAATACAACATATTTATGATAGTTTTTGCGTGTTAACAATGTGTCCCCTATGTGTCTAAATGCAAAGAGATAATAATCTTCTTTGGTGTAATCACGTAAGACCAACTATGATGAAATGTCAGCGACAAGATTTGTACATTTAGGATTATGTTTGGTCATACATCAAGAAACTTATTGTAAGGAAATACATACTTTTGAACAACCCAAAGAAAATAAATACAACAATGGTGAAGGACTTTGCTCATATTCAGATAAACCAAATCTCTGCTACATTACGTAAAACACCTAAGTTCGTTGAGATATAAAAAATCAAGAGAGTTAGTGTTCTGAAGCCCACCTTAAATACATAGGGTGTGAGGTTTTGCACCATATACATGGCGTACGTGGTCTCATATGGAATGTAGTATCACTAATGACGCACTTAGAGGATCAACATGATGTTACACTAGTAATTATATATACAATAATTGTTAAGGTTATCCTAGTTAACCAAAGAGTAAGACTTGTAAAAATTAAAATGTGTTACGTAAGGATAATTTTTTAAATCTAGTGGGTACTCACATAGATCGAATGGATATGGTGCTCTTGATGAGTGCATTTTGCACTCATCGTTTTCTTGAGTTTGATCATGGTATTTACACGGTGTCTCGAAATATCCTACTAGTTATCACTGGTGCGCGTCAGTCCTAAACAAACGGCTTTTAACCCTTTCCGCGACGGCATTTGGAACCGTCGCCAAGTGAGTGTGGGCAATAGGGGGGGGGGGTCCTTCCCACACGACCCAGAAACCGTCAGGGATAGGGAGCCTTGATGCATACAGTTGTCCCTATATAACCGTTTCCGATATCTCGAATATCCCAAACGCTTCATCCTTGTTAATTGTTTGTGCTTGCATTGCCATCGCAGTCGGATTTTTGTGGTTCTGCCTAAAACCAGGCAGATTCTAGGCACGGGAGCTTTCCAGGCAGATTTTAGGCAGATTCCAGGCACGGGAGATTTACGATGCCTATCACATCACAAACAGTTCATGATTATAAACCGTGTACGATAGGTAGACAATCACACACATTTAGTTTTCCCGCACTGTATGTGATAGTGTCTGACATCACACACGCTTTGCAAAAGGCAACTATGTGCACGCTTGCACACGTTTCCTATTTGTGAACCGTCTCGGATTATGGTGTATATCGCAAACGTTTGTGTTTTTTCCAACCGTGTGTGCCGTAATGACCTGCACAACGTAATTTTGCCCTAATTTAATTTCTGCTATTTAAAATTGTACCTAATTTAAACTTTAAAGTAGGCTATAGCTTTATTCATATCCATCAGGTTCAAACAACCAATGCATTATTCGATTCACAAGTACATATGTTTAAGAAGTACAGAAGCACCAAATAAAGAATGATGTACCAGGGTTCTATACTTGTACTACTACAGATGGTAAAGAAAGAGGCGACAGACATTCCAGTTGCTGAACAAGGTGAAGCGGAATGGCCCTATTGTGCTCTCCTAGATGCAGAAGGCATGCAGGACTCTAGTCCAACCCCTTATGATGGCCGGCCGCCAATCATGTAGTTTGAGAGGTAATCTTGAGTAAACTGCTTCATGATCCACTGCAAAAGAAAAAATATTCAGATATTGTCATCTAACACAACTCATTACGGGCAATAAAAAGAAGGCTACATGGTTCTTACTTACCATCCTGCAGTTCACTATTGTCTTGCATAAAGTGTAAACAAATAGTTCGATTGACATCTTTTGACCCATTTTAGTAACAATCTTTATCAGTTTCCTCACTTGATGTTGGTTCATGAATATCTCATTGCCCCATGCGAGAAAGGGTTGAAGTGTGGATCTTTGGCAATGATATATGTACCTAAAAGCACCAAGTTAATATTTGAAGCTAAACAACAATTGAAAAACGACGTAGTACAACATTCCATCCATCCCACTATATAAGATTTTATTACACGTATATCTAGACATCATCAGAATATTAAGGTAAAACTCTTCCTTGTTGCTATGTAGCCAGGGATTGCATATTTAGTCATTAAGTACAATGCATGTTGCTAAACAACAATTGAAAAACGAAAAGGCAAGTGCTACCTCTTGAGCACTGTGTTGGTTTTCCCTTGAAGAGGAAAGGGTGATGCAGCAACGTAGCGTAAGTATTGCCCTCAGTTTTTGATAACCAAGGTATCAATCCAGTAGGAGGCCACACACAAGTCCCTCGCACCTACAGAAACAAATAAAAACCTCGCAACCAACACAATAAAGGGGTTGTCAATCCCTTCACGGTCACTTACGAAAGTGAGATCTGATAGATATGATAAGATAATATTTTTTGGTATTTTTATGATAAAGATGCAAAGTAAAATAAAAGGCAATAAAAATAGCTAAGTGTTGGAAGATTAATATGATAGAAAATAGACCCGAGGGCCATAGGTTTCCCTAGTAGCTTCTCTCGAGAGCATAAGTATTACGGTGGGTGAACAAACTACTGTTGAGCAATTGATAGAATTGAGCGTAGTTATGAGAATATCTAGGTATGATCATGTATATAGGCATCACGTCCGAGACAAGTAGACCGACTCCTGCCTGCATCAACTACTGTTACTCCACACATCGACCTCTATCCAGCATGCATCTAGAGTATTAAGTTCATGAGAACAGATTAGTGCTTTAAGTAAGATGACATGATGTAGAGGGATAAACTCATGCAATATGAAATAAACCCCATCTTGTTATCCTCGGCGGCAAAAATACAATACGTGCCTTCCTGCCCCTACTGTCACTGGGAAAGGACATCGCAAGATTGAACCCAAAGCTAAGCACTTCTCCCATTGCAAGAAAGATCAATCTAGTAGGCCAAACCAAACTGATAATTCGAAGAGACTTGCAAAGAGAACCAATCATACATAAAATAATTCAGATAAGATTCAAATATTGTTCATAGATAAACTTGATCATAAACCCACAATTCACCGGTCTCAACAAACACATGCAAAAGAAGATTACATCGAATAGATCTCCACGAGAATCATGGAGAACTTTGTATTGAGATTCAAAGAGAGAGAAGAAGCCATCTAGCTAATAACTATGGACCCGAAGGTCTGAGGTAAACTACTCACACATCATCACAGAGGCTATGGTGTTGATGTAGAAGCCCTCCATGATCAATGCCCCCTCCGGTGGAGCGCCGGAAAAGGCCCCATCATGGGATCTCATGGGTACAGAAGGTTGCGGCGGTGGAATTAGGTTTTTGGCTCCGTATCTGGTAGTTTGGGGGTACGTAGGTATATATAGGAGGAAGAAATACGTCGGTGGAACAACATGGGCCCCATGAGGGTGGAGGGCGCGCCCAGGGGGGTAGGCACGCCACCCTACCTTGTTCCCTCCTGGTTGCTTTCTTGACGTAGGGTCCAAGTCCTCTGGATCACGTTTGTTCCAAAAATTACGTTCCCGAAGGTTTCATTCCGTTTGGACTCCGTTTGATATTCCTTTTCTGCGAAACACTGAAATAGGCAAAAAACAACAATTATGGGCCGGTTCTCCGGTTAATAGGTTAGTCCCAAAAATAATATTAAAGTGTAAAATAAAGCCCATTAACATCCAAAACAGAATATAATATAGCATGGAACAATAAAAAATTATAGATACGTTGGAGACGTATCAAGCATCCCCAAGCTTAATTCCTGCTCGTCCTTGAGTAGGTAAATGATAAAAACAGAATTTTTGATGTGGAATGCTACTTGGCATAATTTTCAATGTAATTCTCTTAATTGTGGTATGAATATTCAGATCCGAAAGATTCAACACAAAAGTTTAATATTGACATAAAATAATAATACTTCAAGCATACTAACTAAGCAATTATGTCTTCTCTAAATAACATGGCCAAAGAAAGTTATCCCTACAAAATCATATAGTCTGGCTATGCTCTATCTTCACCACACAAAGTATTTAAATCATGCACAACCCCGATGACAAGCCAAGCAATTGTTTCATACTTTTGGTGTTCTCAAACTTTTTCAATCTTCACGCAATACATGAGCGCGAGTCATGGATATAGCACTATATGTGGAATAGAAGGGTGGTTGTGGAGGAGACAAAATGGGAGAAGATAGTCTCACACCAACTAGGCGTATCAACGGGCTATGGAGATGCCCATTAATAGATATCAATGTGAGTGAGTAGGGATTGCCATGCGAAGGATGCACTAGAGCTATAAGTATATGAAAGCTCATCAAAAAAACTAAGTGGGTGTGCATCCAACTCGCTTGCTCACGAAGACCTAGGGCACTTTGAGGAAGCCCATCATTGGAATATACAAGCCAAGTTCTATAATAAAAAATTCCCACTAGTATATGAAAGTGATATCATAGGAGACTCTCTATCATGTAGATCATGGTGCTACTTTGAAGCACAAGTGCGGTAAAAGGATAGTAACATTGTCCCTTCTCTCTTTTTCTCTCATTTTTTTATTTGGGACTTTTCTCTTTTTTTTCTTTTTGATGGACTCTTTTTTTCTTTTCGTGCAGCGTCTCATCCCGACTTGTGGGGGAATCATAGTCTCCATCATCCTTTCCTCACTTGGGACAATGCTCTAAAAATGATGGTCATCACACTTTTATTTACTTACAACTCAAAAATTTCAACTCAATACTTAGAACAAAATATGACTCTACGTGAATGCCTCCAGCGGTGTACCGGAATATGCAATGAATCAAGAGCGACATGTATGAAAGAATTATGAATGGTGGCTTTGCCACAAATACGATGTCAACTACATGATCATGCGGAGCAAAATGACAATGATGGAGCGTGTCATAATAAACGGAACGGTGGTAAGTTGCATGGCAATATATCTCGGAATGGCTATGGAAATGCCATGATAGGTAGGTATGGTGGCTGTCTTGAGGAAGGTGAAAGGACATGCGGTGCCCCCATGTGTGGTTTTGGTAATTGATGACATTCTCTATGGACTAATGGTTGCATTGAGTTATATTTGAAGGACTTTTTCATAGGCATTTCTTGAAGTCCATGTGTTGGTTTCAAGGAGTTTATGGGTTGACCAAGGTGCTATTAAGGAATTATCCAAAGACTGGTCATGTGAGTGTTGAGCTTATCGCAGGCATGTCTTGAAGAAGAAGATTGTGTGATCATTCATGTTTACCTTCAAGACATCATCCAAACGAAAAGAGTTGGAAAGATTCAAGGTTGATCAAGACTAAGTCAAGAGTGAATCAAGTTGATCAACTCACAAAGCGTAGAAGATGTACCGAGAGGGATCAAGTGATCCCATGGTATGGTAAGCATTGTCCATTGCACTTTGTGTACTAACCCATGGTCAATGTGGGGTTAGGTACGTGTCCATGGGCTTGTGTCAAGAGGAAGACATCATACAACCTATGGAAAGGATGACATCAAGTGGTGATCGTCATCAATATTGCCGTGTGCAAGTTTAAGTGGAGCATCACGAAGAGATCAAGTGCTTGAAGCTTGCCATCCATTTTGGTGTCAATGGACTTGTGAATATGTGCGAAGAGTGGCTCACCCATAGAGAAGTATGGGGGAGCAATCATCTAGTCTCCATCGACCCAACACAATCAAGAAAGGTGGTCCATATTGAGGAGGACAAGATCTTCATCATCTAGCTCAAGTGGATCATGTGCGAGGCAAAGGTTTGCCCTTGATAGGTTTTCTACGTTACCGGTCTCATGGTGGTAGTTGGGAGACCGGGTTATAGGATCGATATCCGTACTATCAAGGGGGGCTCTCAAGTGAGTAGCTTGATCGTATCGTTTGTCGAGATCTCAAACCATTGCATCCTTGCATCACGTTTCTTGGTTCTTGTTTAGTCCTCTTTGTGAGTCTTAGAGCTTATGGTCATCTTGATGACAAGCTTGAGTTCATCGGAAATGGAGTTTGCATGCGTCTTCTATGATGTTTTCGGTGTTGGAGGTTTCACCGGTCTTATCCGACGAAGGGTTCTCACCATTTACTTTTGGGCCTTTTCTCTTTTGCTTCTTATTGGTATTTCTATCAAGATTGTGTTAGCCCTTGTCGCTAGCTTTCCAACAAAATGGTTTCGTCGAATTCGGAGTCCGTTTTGCAGAAGTTGTGTCAGTTTTGGTGTCCTTAAAAGGGGCTGCTGCGGATGTAATTTTTTAGTACCGCTCTTGGGAGAGGTACTACCGCTTGGAGCGGTACTACCGCGACTACTTCCGTGGCTACTTCCGCTTGGGACCAAAAACTCGTCACAAGTCCAGTGGTGGTATGCACTGATGTAATTTTTAGTATCGCTCGCAAGCAGTAGTACTGCTACCCTTAGCAGTAGTACCGCTAGCCTAGCCGTAGTACGGTGAGATCAAGTGGTACTACCGCTCCGATGGTTCTTCTGGCTTTTTTGCCTCATCGCTGTTGTGTTTCAAAGGGCCACTACCGCCCTAGCGGTAGTACCCCTCCTTGGAGCGGTAGTACCGCTCGGTGTGGGCTGTGAGCATAACGGTTGGATTTTTCCCCACCTATAAAAGGGGGTCTTCTTCCCCAATGAACCTTATCCTTTGAGCTCGTGTTCTTCCCCCATTGTTGACCTTCTTCGAGCTTGCTAACTCTCAATCCCTCCATGGATTCTTTCTAGTTTTTGAGGGAAAAGAGAGAGGAGATCTAGATCCACATTTCCACCAATCACTTTCTCCTCTCAGGTGAGGGGAACCCCTTGGATCTAGATCTTGGAGTTCTTGGTGTTCTCCTTCTTGTTCTTCCTCTCTTTTCCTCCCTAGCATTAGTTGCTTCGGTGGGATTTGAGAGAGAAGGGCTTGGGCACTCCGTGTGCCCTTGCCATTGCATTTGGTGCATCGGTTTGAGTTCTCCACGGTGATACGTGGAAGTTACAAGTTGAGAAGCTTATTACTCTTGGGTGCTTGGTGCCCTTGAGCTTGTTCCTCTTGGGTGCTAGGGCGCCCTAGACTGTTGGTGGTGTTCGGAGCTCAATCATTGTGGTGTAAAGCTCCGGGAAAGCGTCGGGGTCTCCAATTAGGTTGTGGAGATCGCCCCGAGCAATTTGACGGGTACCGGTGACCGCCCCCAAGGGTTGCCAAAGTGTACGGGTTCGGTGACCACCCCCAAGGGTTGCCATTTGTACGGGTTCGGTGACCTCCCTCAAGGGTCCCTTAGTGGAATCACGGCATCTTGCATTGTGCGAGGGCGTGAGAAGATTACGGTGGCCCTAGTGGCTTCTTGGGGAGCATTGTGCCTCCACACCGCTCCAAACGGAGATTAGCATCCGCAAGGGTGTGAACTTCGGGATACATCATCGTCTCCGCATGCCTTGGTTGTCTCTTACCCGTGCCCCTTTACTTATGCACTTTACTTTGTGATAGCCGTAGTGTTCCTTGTTATATATCTTGCTATCAAATAGTTGTTTATCTTGCTTAGCATAAGTTGTTGGTGCACATAGGTGAGCCTAGTTGTTTTAGGTTTTGTGCTTGACAAATTAACCGTTAGGTTTATTCCGCATTTGTTCAAGCTTAAACCGTAATTATTTTAAAGCGCCTATTCACCCCCCCCCCTCTAAGCGACATCCACGATCTTTCAATTGGTATCAGAGCCTCTTCTCTCTTTGTTAGGCTTAACTTCCTAGAGAGTAAAGATGTCGACTAGGGGTTTAGGATTCTCTGACACTCTTGGTTTCGATGGCACAAATTTTGATGTTTGGGTAATTCGCATGCTTAATCTCTTTAGGGTCATGGACCTAAATTTAGAGCGGATTGTAGATATGGGTTTTTCTCCTCCAAAGGATCCCGAAATATTATCTTTAGAGGATGATAAAAACTCCTATCTCAATGCTCAAGCTTCTAATGTGCTTTTCGATGCTTTGAGCAATGTAGTTATATTTCAACTCATGCCGTTCCGGGATGCTCATTAGTTGTGGACAAAGCTTCAAGATAAATATGGCGTGTCCAAGATTTGTGGGGATGATTGTTCTCCCTCCACCTCCGGCCGTCACTACTAGGAAAAAGCCTACTAATGGCGCACCGGTTTTGCCTACTAATGGCGCACTACCGGCGCGCCATTAGTAGCACGCCATTAGAATTTTTTACTAATGGCGCACCTGGCATTGCGCCATTAGTATGTAACTCCATGCACCATTAGTATGCCTCCCGAGGGGCCATATGTAACCATGTGCTTTGTCACACTAATGGCGCACTCTGCCTTGATGCGCCATTAGTATGAATATTTGGTTTTTTTTGCTTTTCTGATTTTTACACAGGTTACAAAATATATTATTGGACAGAATATAGACAGCAGCACACAGCAACATCATATTCATCGAATACAATAGAAGATTAGTCTCCAAATACAATTCATCATATTAGTCTCCGAATTCAAAAGACCGAACAAAGATAAAACATTACAAGTCTCAAGACCGCGAGTATCGAGTTTGTCTTCACATTACAAGTCGATATCGATCATCTAAACTACCATCATCAGTGTGTGCGCCGCCATCATCATTGGTGGCATCCTCGGTGGCACCATCAGTGGTGTCATCCCCGACGCCACTAGGGGTTGTGTAATCAGGATCGGTGTCTTCCGCGGCGTCCTCATAGCGGTGAGGTTGTTCCTCCATCTCCTGGGACAGCTCCCAGAATTGCTTGCCGCTCAACCACCGGCCTCATCGCTAGGGGCCATGTTTCGCTCTAAATAGGAAAAAAGTTTGGTCAAAAGTTGGTTATTGTCAAGGAACAAGATCATGGTCTCATCATTTAGGGTTTGTCGACACCGAGGCACCCTAAAAGCCTAAGCTTTCATCATTTAGGGTTTGTCGACGCCGAGGCACCCTAAAAGCCTAAGCGCACATCATTTAGGTTCTCATCGACACCGAGGCATCCGGGGCAGCCAAGTTAAGTTTTCATCATTTAGGGTTTATCGATGCCGAGGCACCCTAGGTTGGGCCTAATCACTTGGCACTAATCACTTGGCTCTATTGCCACCTATGTTGGGTTTATCATCTAGGGTTTATCGATGCTAAGGAGAATTCTAAGTTGGGCCTAATCACTTGGCTCTATTGCCACCTATGGTTTAATGCAGCAAGAATGGCGGCGATTGATCCTACTTAACTAAGTACTAAGATACCCGGTCCATGCATTAGTCGCAGTATTTATATGTCCTATTTTTAGCAAAGTCATGCTAAAATTCACGGAAAATTTCAGCATGACCTTTGCTGAAAATAGGACATATGGTGTACCCGAATTTGCCGGAACGGAAGTTAATCAACATTCCGACAAACTCAAGGGCCTCTCGGGGTACTTGCAAATTCATCACGACACAATGGTCGGAGACATGATCTTTGCAAAATGGTCGGAGACACGATGGTCTTTCTCAATGTAATCAATTGATGGATCAACACATAAAACATGTCCAATAAGTATGATTTATAGAGTCAACATCAGTATGAATATATATAAAGTTTTTCTTCATCGGCCAGGCCCATGCAAGTAATCGCATCCAGAACTATTTACGCTACTCAGTAACTAACTACACTCTGTATTTATAGATTCATTTCAGATGAGATCAGATTGAGCTCCAAGCTGTAGCTGCAAATTGAGGGATCCATGAGCCATCATGCCAGCTAGCCAGGAAATAAACTTTACTTTCCAAAGGAAATAAAAATACAATGCATACATACATACTTAAGCAGGTAGATAGATAGATAGATAGATAGATGAGCATGTTCAGTTTACAAGAATGAATATAAACAAGCAAAGAATGCATGCAAGTTTAAAGTAAAACGTTTGATTAATGCAAGTACTCCTCTTGCTCTCTACTTTCTCTCTTCTCTTCTTGATTAATTAACTGAATTTTACTGATGTTGTTGTTAACTGAATTTTAATCAGCTTTGAAGAACACCTTGATTTTGTCGAGATATAGGTGTAGTTTTAGGTCTACATCGGTTTCATCGAGAGAAGTTTGCTTTCAGTTTCAAATAATCCGACCATGGGATGGCACGAACTAGGTTTCTCCGTGGCCTGACCCGACCATGGGATGGCACGAACTAGACGGTCATGGCTGCATCAGGGTGACGCGCGGGGAGCGCTGGGATGGCAGTGCTCACGACCCGGAAGTGGCCTAGTTTCTCGTTTTCTGTTAGTTGTGTAATCGCTGAACAAGAAGAGAAATAGAGAGCAGAAAAGCTGCGAAGTTGAACGCGGGACAAAGGGAAGGACGTTTGAGTTTTCGAGGCAACTCCCCACGTCTCCCCTCCAGAGTTTTCGAGGGCCCACGTCTCCCCTCCAAAGGGCAGGACGTTTGAGTTTTCGAGGCAACTCCCCATGTCTCCCCTCCACTGGCAACTCCCCATGACGCAGAGGGGGTTTTCTTCCCACGTCCAGGTAACTCCCCTCCTATTCCATTGCCGCTCCATCTTCCTCCCTCTGCCTCCCTCCTCATTCCATTGCCGCTCCATCTTCCTCCCTCTACCTCCAGCATCAAGCAACTTCCCTCTGCCTCCACCATCGCTGGCCAGGAGGGCAATGGTGGAGGAATCGTGGAGCAACTCCCCTCCGTCTTCCAAGAGAATGGCGGAGGCATCGTGGAGCAACTCCCCTCCGTCTGCCAAGCATCACCGTGGTGAGGCGCCCGCAAGGAGCTGGTGGTCGACGACGGCGTTCAGCCCCGGCAGAAGCGGGACTACACCGTGCCGCTCAAGGTTGATATCCACTGAAGGAGCCGCTAGATGTCGTATGCACCAGCAATCCGCATTTAAGCCGACAAGATGATCCGCAAGATGAGGAGGAGGCTCGGCGGCATGCTTTCTCGGAATATCGGCGTTGATGACGAGTATACCAGGGAAGACAAACCTCCGCAAATTGCTGCGATTCTGCGATTATGCGTGGAGGATCTCGTCTGGTATACCACATCACCGCTGACAACCAAATGGTAAAAACATCCAGCTCAAGTAGTTTTTGGTGATCATACTGAGAATGTTGTCTACAAGTTTTTGTGATCATTTAGTAGCTATTATGAATGTTGTCTTGTAATGCAAAAGATTGCAAAAAAAATACATCATTGAGATGTTATGCTTGCTGTTTTGATCATACAGAATGTTGTCTTGTAGTTGTTGTGATCATTTAGTAGTTGTTGAGATCATACTGCTTTTAACTGAATTTTGGTCGAATCAAGATGCTATTTTAACTGAATTTTGCTTCAACTGAACCCATTTTAATCTGTAGTTTCAAGTTTTTGAAGTAGATGAATTTGAATGCTAAAGATTATTTTGAATGTTGTCTTGTAATGCAAAAAGATTGCAAAAAAAATACATCATTGAGATGTTATGCTTGCTGTTTTGATCATCTGTAATGTTGTCTTGTAGTTGTTGTGATCATTTAGTAGTTGTTGTGATCATACTGTTTTAACTGAATTTTGGTCGAACTGAAGATGCTATTTTAACTGAATTTTGCTTCAACTGAACCCATTTTAATTCTGTAGTTTCAAGTTTTTGAAGTAGATGAATTTGAATGCTAAAGATTATTTTGATGCAGGCCAAGGAACTCCGCCTGGCTCCTGCAGGAGAAGAAGCTGTACACCTTTGTTGGCTTCTCGCATTGGAGGCGACAAGGAGAAGCTGAAGTTGTGCGGTTTGGAGATCAACCGACAGTACGCCGACTTGCAACAAGAAATGGAGAGTTCCAAACAATGGAAAGAAGTGGCAGTGTTTGGCTGAGTTTGCAGCCAGCCTCATCCACCCATCCTACTCAAAAATGAAGCAGAAGATCGACAGGAATTCAGACCACCTACTATGCGGGGACAGCACACTGCCAAACAAGCTCATCGAGTACGCCGCGAAAGATGCGTACGTCACCTACGAGGCATGGAAGAAAATCGAAATCACCAAAGAAGGTTTCGAGCTCTGGCAAGAGGCAAAGGATCATTGGGATGACCCCTACTACTGGGGATATTGAGTTGTTTGTGGTATTGGGATGACCCCTACTACTGTGTCTCAGTTTGTAGTTATGTGGTTGAACAAGTTTGCTTTTGTTATGTTGAACAAGTTTGCTTTTGTTATGTTGAACAAGTTTGCTTTTGTAATGATGAACAAGTTTGCTTTGATTGTCGATTGACATCATCTCATCGATGAGCATGGTTTAGTTTTACCTTTATCTATTTATTATTTAGGCAGAGCTATTCAGGCATGGAATATATAATCATCCTTATGGTGAGGATCGCAATGTTTTTTAGCTTCCAAGTTTCTAATGACACATGATCTTTCCAACCACATAACTTAACTACAAACATTTCCCCTGTAAATTGTAGTTACACATTCCAACTAATACCTGCAGGTTGTAATTTCATACTGAATGACCATCAATGACTAAGTGAAGCAAATAATTGCTATGCAAATAATTGCTATAATCATCCTTGTAGTTACACATTCTCCTCTTGCTCTCTACTTTCTCTCTTCTCTTCTTCAGTTAATTAACTGAATTTTACTGATGTTGTTGTTAACTAAATTTTACTAGTTAAACACATTATAACTTGAGTGTAACTCAGGACAAGTTAAACTTAAGCTAGAAGATACAAGTTGAACACACACCAGGTAGTTTTTATAATATTATCAGAAAAATATCTTGATGTAACTCAGGACAAGAAAAATGTCCACCAGAATAGGACTAGCATTTAAGAGTAATTTCCTCCAGTCAAACAAAGTTCAAACAAAAACTGACAACAGTCTTTTGATTAAGAGCCAAGTCACAACACTCTTTGAAGTTCAAACAAAAATTGACAACACTTGTTTGATCTATCTCCTCCAAGAAAGAGCCAAGTTAGTCTCACCCAACTAGGGAAACATCAGTTAGACCACTAGCAATTGGGAATACACAACTGGGGCTAGGTTTGTGCTCTAGCTAGGCAGTAAAACAGAGCATATAGAGGCATTGCACCGCCTCTGCTGCAAGTGGGGATGTGAGCAGGATTATCACAATTAGATCACTAATTTGCTGGAATCTTATTTACAATTTTCTTCAAACTAGTTACCACTCACTAGTACAATGTTTTCTAAACTGGTTGCCATCATCTCACTTTTTATCATTTTGGTTATGTGAAATTAGTTGTAGTGAGTGGCCAAGCAACCACTAGCAATTTGTTCATAACAATTCCCGGTAGTTTTACCTGTAAGCCCCCCTCTTCTGGCAACCTAGTAAAAAAATTATACTACACAGGAAGCATCTGTTTCCATCTCTCTGTATAAAGGTTTAGCATTTGGCTGAATTGTCTGAACGAGAAACGGGAAAAACTAACAACTCAAACAGCAAACGTCATATATATGTTGGAAATTGCAGTGATAACTGATCGGCGTGTTCCATTTGTCAGTGGTATTTACAAACTAATTCTCTTCGTTTTCTTGGGAAAAAGTTGCTCTTTGCTTAACTACTAGCAAAATCATTGTGCATTGTCTTTTGTAATATTGTATCAGTTGTTTAAATGCTTGTGCCATCATGGCCCTAACTATACCCCAGAATGATGCCACTGCCGTTTACGCCATCGTTGGATTGAAATACTACAGCCGGAATCAACAGGATTATCGCTGATTTGCTGGACAAACAGAGTGTTTGCGAGAAGGAAGAGGGGAGAGGAGGCGGAGCTCACCGGGAAGCGCAAGGAGGCCTCATGACAGCTTAGTAGCAACAGAGGTGGTGAAGTTGAGGAAGACAGCGGCGACCGAGAAAGAAGAGGTGGAGGGGGTGGTGGAGGGTCGAGCGCCATCGCGCCACAGTTCCATGCTCGCCAGCCCGGTGTTGAAGCAGATTCTGCCCGCCGCCTTGCCTGTCGCCTCGCACGGTGGAGCTCGAGGCTGGGAAGGCGAGGGAGGTGGGTGGGTGCGGTGAAGGCGAGGAGGGGTGGATTGGGAGCGGACGGCGATGGGGGGCAGGGGCTGACTGGGGCGGCGACGGAGGCGCGGGGGCGGCGGCGGCGTGGGTCGGGGCAGCGCGCGGGTGGATCTGGTGGCGAAGGGGATCTGGCGAGAGGGAGGGAGGATAGCTAGGGGGAGGGTTCTAATGGCGCACCGTCCAGTCGTGCGGCATAAGTATGACTATTCTAATGGCGCACCAACCCTCGGTGCGCCATTAGAATTTTGTTTTAATCTAGCCCACTAACCATATCTTCAACCTAACCCTATCTACAACAGAACCCACCCACTAGCCCGACTGGTCAAGACGCAAAGACACACACCAGGAGGTCACAGGTTCGATTCGAGCTCCCCAATATATTTTTTATGCATTTTAAATGCTGTTTTTTATATTTATTTGTGTTTAAATATGTTCAAACTTGTTTAAATCATAACAGTGATATTTTTTTATAAAAACAGTAATAATTTTTTAAAAAATATGTTCAAATTTCTTACTTGAAAATATCATCGGCGGCGGCGATGGCGCTGGGAGGGTGCGAGGATCGAGATCGAGATGGAGGAATCGAGATCGAGATGGAGGATCGAGATCAAGTGTCCTCATGAATTCAAAAAGTGCCGATGAAATTTAAAAATATTCATGATATCAAAAGTGCCCATGAAATACAATCGAGAAATGAAGACTACGATTTAAATACAATCGATCTTAGCTAGCTATCTGTTCACAATCTTCTTGCCCTTCTTTTTCGCAAATGGAGTTCTTCTATGGAGCAGACGTCCTTTAGTTAGGGTGTCTGCTTCTTCTTGTGGTGTGTGCTGCTACTTCATCGTCGTCGTCATGTTCGATCTTCGGGTCACCGTACTTGTCGAAGTCTTGCTCATTGGCTACTCCATCCATTCCGATGATCTTCCTTTTGCCTCTCCTCACGACAACACGACTGGGCTTTGGCGGGTCGGTAATGAAGAAGCATTGGTCCATTTGGGAAGCCAGTGCCCATGGCTCATTTTAGCGGTGACGTTTATGCGCCTTGATCTTGGATTAACCCGGGTATAAACACGACTGGGCTTTGGCATAGTGCGCCATTAGTAGGTTTGCAAAAAGTAAAAAAAATTATATACTAATGGTGCCTTTGTCTTGGTCGTGCGCCATTACTAGTTCTAACTAGTAATGGCGCACTTTGCCATCCCTGCGCCATTAGTTTGTATGGAAAAATGGGAAAAAAAATCAATAGTAGTGGTGCACCGTGAGCACGGTGCGCCATTAGTGTCTTCCACACTAATGGCGCACGAGCAACCGGTGCGCCATTAGTATATAGTAGTGGCGCACTACTTACCTGGTGCGCCATTAGAATCAGTCCTATCTATAGCCCTTTTCCTAGTAGTGCGTGTTGCTTTCTCAACTTCTACTACATCACCCACATGTGGTTTGCCACAAGGTAATGATATGGTGAGTAGTGGTGGTCATTGCAATGATGATAGTATGCTTATCATTGATGACTCCTCATCACTATCTTATTGCAATGCTCCATCTTTGGACTTCAACACTTCGTGCACCTTACATGTTTCTCATGCTTGTGTTGATAGTCCGTGCATATCATGTAGAAATTGCTTGACTAAATCTCATGATGATATGCTTGCTATGTCTTGTTGTCATGATAAAAATGTATCTATTTCCTCGAGTTGTTGTGCTAACAACGTAGAGGAAACACAACACTCCATGGAACAAGATGTGGTCTTGAATGGTGCTTCAAGGGATCCTGCATCATCATCTATTGCATTTTGCCTTATGGCCAAGGCTTCAAAGGTATCTCCCACTTTGAATCCCAATATATCTTGATATGATATTGATGATGGCAAGAGTGATGATGATGTTGATTATGATGAAGAGAATGATGATGTTGCCTCCTTAAAAATTAAGGGGAAATGATTTTTAAAGCTCTTCTTAAGAATAAAATTGCTCGTTCCAACTTCATGGAAATCATGTCTATTGCTATTGAGGGCAAGAAATATATTGATGAGTTGGAATCTCGTCTTGAGGAGCATGAGGTCACCATTGATAAAATGGAAGGTCATGAGCGTGATTACGCTAATGATATTGCGGACCTCTCTCAAGCTCTTGAACTTGAACAAACCACCAAGGAATCTCTTGAGGAGACTTTTTCTCTAGAATTATCTAGAGTGAAGGAATCTCATGATAGAGCTCTTGAGGTGGCCAATGTTTTGAAACTAAAATGCTAAGCTTGAAGTTGCTCATGCTAGACTCCTTGAGGATTTTGAGCACCTCGAAAATGGCTCAAGAGTCATCAAGGGTGAGCTCATCAAACTCACCGAGTCTCATGCACAACTTAAAGCCTCTCATTCAAAAGAGCTTGTAATGTTGCATTCTCCTCTTGTTGTTAATGATTATGCTTGTGCTACTAACTCTATTAATTGTGAAGCATCCATTTTGAAGGAGAATGTTGAGCTACGGGCTCAACTTGAGTTGCTATCTAGCAATTATGGGAAATTGGAAGAAAGTCATGAAAATCTCTCAAGCTCTCATGATGATCTTCTAGTATCCCATAATGTGCTAAAGATAGCTCATGAGGCCATGATTGCTAAGGTAACACCTAGTGAGCCTCATGTGCATACTAGCACCACTTCTAGTCAAAGTGCTATGTTGCCATGTGTTAGTCCTTGTAATTCATCTACTCACAATGTCGGTACATCTTGTGATGAATTGCTTTCCTTTCCTTGTTGCTCTAACGATGAAGCTTATACTTCCTCTAGTACTTGTGTTAAGACTAACCATGTAGAGGAAATCAAAGAGCTCAAGGCCCAAGTCACTTCTTTGAAGAAAGACTTGGAAAAGAGTAATGAAGGGAAATTCACACCCAACAATATCTTGAGTGTGCAAAAATCCCCCAATGACAAAGGTGGACTTGGATCCAACTCCAACAAGAAGAAGAAGTCCAAGATGAACAAAAAGAAGGGCCAAGAACAAGTCAAGAATTCGGCCAAGATTGTTTGCTTCAAGTGCAAAGTAGAAGGGCATCATGTTAGATCTTGCCCATTGAATAAGAAGGCCATTAGTGACAAGCAACAAGGGAAGCGGCCACAAGTTCAATCTCATGCTCAACCACAAGTTGAAGAATGTCCTCTTCCCAAGAATCCACAAGCTGATGCTTCTCAAGTTGAGAAATCAAGTGAGAAGAAAGTGAAGTGTAGACGTTGCTACTTATGTCGTGAGAAAGGTCACCTCGCCTCTTCATGCACTAGTGGTAACTTATCCAACCCAATTATTATTGATGATATCTATTCTCTTGGGAAGGATAATGTTGGCCATGTGTTTGCCAAAGTTGTTGGTACTCAAAGTGGTGTCAAGAAAAGAACCATTTGGGTAGCCAAGCCTATTGTGACTAACCTCTTAGGACCCAACTTGGCTGGGGACCAACTAGCTCAAACTTGATCAATAGGTGTTGTTGGAGGTCATTGGAGACTTGGCTACATAATGAAGAATTAAGGGGACCTCATCATTCTTATTGTCTCAAGCCAAGTCATACGGATTATCAAGTTTCTATCTTATATCCAATGTTCCTCCTTGTGGTAACTCGTGCTTAAAGTGTTTACATTGATAGTTACTTGCCCCTTTGCATGTTTGGTTTCGTTCCTTACGTTGTGCTTCCAACTTGCTTATCTTGAGCAATCAAGTATGTGTGTGTTGGTTTGCACATCATGTACGTGTGTGTCATGCGTTGAGCCTTTTGCATCTTGTTTATTTCTTAGTTGGATCTTGTGAGAGATTAGGGGAATATCCCATTATGGGGGAGTGATGTGCTTTGTGCACCTCACAATCCTATAAATGTGTGTACATGAGTAATACCACCTAGTATTGATATTTAAAGATTATCTAGTCGCTATGTGGTATGTCTTCTCATGAGAAATTCAAATTCTAAATTGTCCATTAATTATATCTTGTTGGATCTTTATTTTTCCTCTTGTTTATCTTTAATTGGTATCACATTATGGGGGAGTAATATGCTATGTGTATATTACTAGCCTAGAAAATGTGTACATTTGAAATATTGTCACCTAGAGTTGATATTGTAAATTATCTTGTTCCTAGGTGGCATGTTAGCTCTACAAGTTGCAAGTTGCTTATGGGTTTGGTGTGAAGATGATGTCGTATATCCTTGCTATCTACCACCGAGAATTATTTCCATTTACTTCTTGTCTTTTGACAATAGGTACTCACTTGTGTGGTAGAATTTATTGATCATCTTTGCATTGTCTTTAGCTTTTATTTGCCTTTTCTCTTGCCAAGGAATGTATTGACTCCCTTTGTCTTCCATACCACTTGTGGATCTTGTTAATTTATTGATCTTGCCTAGTGTTTTCTAGATATAGTGAAAGTGGTGATCCCACCTTGTGCATTTTGTATTCAAATGCAAATTCTCTATAATGCACTAGTCTTGGGGGAGCTATCCTATTTTCTATAAAACACTCATCTTGCGATCTTTATTAAGTGTGTGTTGGTGGAAGGCAAGCCATTTTCGTTTTGGTACTTTGTGCCATCATGAAACTATGTAGAGAGCTTGGTTTGTTTGGAACCATACTCTCATTTGGGAGTTTGATATCTTTTATTTAGCGTGTATCATCCGATATCTCATTCCTCGATGTATCTATTATGGATATCCTCCAAGTGATGAGTTATTCATTTGGTATCTTTTCTTCACTTGTTTTTTCTTTGTCATTTGGTATCGGTTCTTGAAAGTCTTGAGCATGCATATTAACTTCATGTAGTTTCTTTGGCATGATTTCTTTCTTTGACCCAATATATAGGGAAACTCCACCAAGTCTCAAATTGGATGAGATGTGCATGAAATTCATTTTCATATCGATATGCACATATTTATGTGGAGTTTGTCCTATGTATTGTTGGTTCTCTAACTCTTTGGTCCCAATGAGTTTGGGTACCATTTTGTTTGTGTTGTTGTTCTAGGAACAATTGGAGATGCATTGGATGCTCGGCTCACTCACAAGGAAGGTGGTATCACCATGTGCTTATTGGACTCAAGCTAGGATGATCAATGAACTATCTACTACCTTCAATTGGTTTCTTCTACATCCTTCCAATGATATCTCGGTAACAAGTATCTATTCATGCATTCCTTTCTTGCATTCAACCTTGTGTAGGTTGCATCTTGGCATGATATTCGTTCCATCTTGTGATACTTGTTTCCTTTCTCAAAGCATCTCAACGATGATCTCATGTTGCTAGTTGTGATGTCTTTGATGGGTGTGTGGTAGGGATTCATTTATATAATGTAAGACCATATCTAGCCATGTGCTATGCTTCCAAGCAAATATCTTATTGGTATATGTATGACTTCCTTTTGGATATCTTGTTCCTTCGTGTTGTAACTATTTCGGGTGTACATCCTTGTTTGTAGATATATATAGCATCATGATTTCGTCTACCTAGAATCTTATACACTTTAGAGAAGTTGCATATCTAGATGATATCCTTTCTTTCACGTCCACCTTGTCTTTCTTATGTTATTTCTTTGGTGGCTCCGTGAAAGCTTTTGCCTTGAGTGTGTGTCTTCTATCGTTGCATCTTGATGCGCTCTTGTGTGGTGAAGATTATTTTCCTCATGCTTATCTTTACGAGGTTTTTTCCATCTTAATTGGTATCCCTCGTCTTGATGAGCCTTTCATCTTCTATCTTCACCGCGGGTTGTCACAAGCATAGGTTCTCTATATGCTTATTAGTAAGCTTGTGAACCCATTTGCTAGTTGTGTGTGGGAATGATAGGCCTTGCACCGTGTGCCTCATTCTTTGAAGACTTTATTGATGCTTAATGCTCTTCTTTACATTAGTCTTCTCAAGTGTACTGCCTTGACTCACACACATCTTTTTGGTTGAGCCCACTCTTAAGTTGCCTCTCTTACTTGTTGCTCAACCATGTGTTTGTTGCAAGTACTAGGATTAGTTTCCTATATGCTCTCTTGCACTTGTTGTAAGCTTCTATTGATTTTGGGGGAGCTATGATCCTATTTTGTGCACTTTGTATCCAAATACAAAAATTCTTGATGTGCACAAATCATGGGGAGCTTCTCTAGTTTCTTTAGAACACTGCTCTGCTCTTATCATAATATCCTTTATTCATGTGGCTCGTAGGATCATTGGCCTATTTGGTTCAATTGGTATCTTTTGATAGCTTGCTTCAATAGGTATCTTTTGATTTATTGATTGCTTGTTTCTCTCTTTGTTATGTCTTTGTGGCATATCTTCCTTTTGCAATCTTTGGGCCTCAATATAGTTTGTCTTCCTCCAAGTATTTACCATTGGATATGTGTATTGCATTCCACTCTCTTGTTGAGAAATACACAATTTATGGAGGAACAAATTTTATATTGGCCTTCTAAGCTTTTAGCCCATTTTGGAAATCGATGCCAATGGGGGAGAAGTTTCAGAGAGTTTTGTGGAGAAGTTTAGAGAGTTGTCTCTTCTGGCTTTGGTTTGTTCCTAAGCATACGCATCTCCTACGCATGCATTATTGGTTGTTGCATTGCATGGTGATGCATAATTCCTTATATAAACTCTCTTGAAAGTGATTGTCATCAATTACCAAAATGGGGGAGATTGAAAGGACATGCGGTGCCCCCATGTGTGGTTTTGGTATTTGATGACATTCTCTATGGACTAATGGTTGCATTGAGTTATATTTGAAGGATTTTTTCATAGGCATTTCTTGAAGTCCATGTGTTGGTTTCAAGGAGTTTATGGGTTGACCAAGGTGCTATTAAGGAATTATCCAAAGATTGGTCATGTGAGTGTTGAGCTTATTGCAAGCATGTCTTGAAGAAGAAGATTGTGTGATCATTCATGTTTACCTTCAAGACATCATCCAAACGAAGAGAGTTGGAAATATTCAAGGTTGGTCAAGACTAAGTCAAGAGTGAATCAAGTTGATCAACTCACATAGTGTAGAAGATGTACCGAGAGGGATCAAGTGATCCCATGGTATGGTAAGCATTGTCCATTGCACTTTGTGTACTAACCCATGGTCTATGTGAGAGTCTATGTGGGGTTATGTACGTGTCCATGGGCTTGCATCAAGAGGAAGATATCATACAACCCATGGAAAGGATGACATCAAGTGGTGATCGTCATCAAGATTTCCGTGTGCAAGTTCAAGTGGAGCATCACGAAGAGATCATGTGATTGAAGCTTGCCATCCATTTTGGTGTCAATGGACTTGTGAAGATGTGCCGAAGAGTGGCTCACCCGCAGTGAAGTATGGAGAGCAATCATCTAGTCTCCATCGACCCAACGCAATCAAGAAAGGTGGTCCATCTTGAGGAGGACAATATCGTCAGCATCTAGCTCAAGTGGATCATGTGCAAGGCAAAGGTTTGCCCTTGATAGGTTTTCTATTTTACCGGTCTCATGGTGGTAGTTGGGAGACCGAGTTATAGGATTGATAGCCGTACTATCAAGGGGGCTCTCAAGTGAGTAGCTTGATAGTATCATTTGTCGAGAGCTCAAACCATTGCATCCTTGCATCATGATTCTTGGTTCTTGTTTAGTTCTCTTTGTGAGTCTTAGAGCTTATGGTCATCTTGATGACAAGCTTGAGTTCATCGAAAACGGAGTTTGCATGCGTCTTCTATGATGTTTTCGGTGTTGGAGGTTTTACCGGTCTTATCCGAGAAAGGGTTCTCACCATTTTCTTTTGGGACTTTTATCTTTTGCTTCTTATTGGTATTTCTATCAATATTGTGTTAGCCCTTGTCGCTAGCTTTTCAACAAACTTGGTTTTGTCGAATTCGGAGTCTGTTTGCAGAAGTTGTGTCAGTTTTGGTGTCCTTAAAAGGGGCTGTTGCGGATGTAATTTTTTAGTACCGCTCTTGGAGCGGTACTACCGCGACTACTTCCGTGGCTACTTCCGCTTGGGACCAAAAACTCTTCACAAGTCCAGCGGTGGTAGGCACGGATGTAAATTTTTAGTACCGCTCGCAAGCAGTAGTACCGCTACCCTTAGCAGTAGTACCGCTACCCCTAGCGGTAGTACCGTGAGGTCAAGCGGTACTACCGCTCCGACGGTTCTTCTGGCTTTTTTGCCTCCTCGCTGTTGTGTTTCAAAGGGCTACTACCGCCCTAGCGGTAGTACCGCTCCTTGGAGCGCTAGTACCGCTCGGTGCGGGTTGTGAGCGTAACAGTTGGATTTTTCCCCACCTATAAAAGGGGGTATTCTTCCCCAATGAACCTTATCCTTTGAGCTTGTGTTCTTCCCCCATTGTTGACCTCCTTCGAACTTGCTAACTCTCAATCCCTCCATGGATTCTTGCTAGTTTTTGAGGGAAAAGAGAGAGGAGATCTAGATCCACATTTCCACCAATCACTTTCTCCTATATGTGAGGGGAACCCCTTGGATCTAGATCTTGGATTTCTTGGTGTTATCCTTCTTGTTCTTCCTCTCTTTTTCCTCCCTAGCATTAGTTGCTTCGGTGGGATTTGAGAGAGAAGGACTTGGGCACTCCGTGTACCCTTGCCATTGCATTTGGTGCATCGGTTTGAGTTCTCCACGGTGATACATGGAAGTTACAAGTTGAGAAGCTTATTACTATTGGGTGCTTGGTGCCCTTGAGCTTGTTCCTCTTGGGTGCTTGGGCGCCCTAGACGGTTGGTGGTGTTCAGAGCTCAATCATTGTGGTGTAAAGCTTCGGGCAAGCGTCGGGGTCTCTAATTAGGTTGTGGAGATCGCCCCGAGCAATTTGACGGGTACGAGTGACCGCCCCCAAGGGTTGCCAAAGTGTACGGGTACGGTGACCGCCCCCAAGGGTTGTCATTTGTATGGGTTCGGTGACCGCCCTCAAAGGTCCCTTAGTGGAATCACGACATCTTGCATTGTGCGAGGGCGTGAGGAGATTACGGTGGCCCTAGTGGCTTCTTGGGGAGCATTGTGCCTCCACACCGCTCCAAACGGAGATTAGCATCCGCAAGGGTGTGAACTTCGGGATACATCGTCGTCTCCGCGTGCCTCAGTTATCTCTTACCCGAGCCCCTTTAGTTATGCACTTTACTTTGTGATAGCCATAGTGTTCCTTGTTATATATCTTGCTATCACATAGTTGTTTATCTTGCTTAGCATTAGTTGTTAGTGCACATAGGTGAGCCTAGTTGTTTTAGGTTTTGTGCTTGACAAATTAACCGTTAGGTTTATTCCGCATTTGTTCAAGCCTAAACCGTAATTATTTTAAAGCGCCTATTCACCCCCCCCCCTCTAGGCGACATCCACGATCTTTCAGAAGGTATATGGTGGGTGTATGACCCCGGCGAAAAGTGCATGGTATTAGAGAGGCTAGCAATGGTGGAAGGAAGGAAGTGCGTATAATCCATGGACTCAACATTAGTCATAAAGAACTCATATATTTATTACATAAATCTACAAGTTATCAAAGAAAAGTATTACGTGCATGCTCCTAGGGGGATAGATTGGTAGGAAAAGACCGTCGCTCGTCCCCTACCGCCACTCATAAGGAAGACAATCAATAAATTAATCATGCTCCGACTTCATCACATAACGGTTCACCATACGTGCATGCTACGTGAATCACAAACTTTAACACAAGTATTCCTTAAATCCACAAGTACTCAACTAGCATGACTCTAATATCACCATCTTTATATCTCAAAACAATTATCAAGCATCAAACTTCTCATAGTATTCAACACACTCATAAGATAATTTTTTACTAATCTTGGATGCCTATTACTTTAGGACTAATTCTCAATTTAAGCAAATTACCATGATGTTTTGTAGGACTCTCAAAATAATATAAGTGAATCATGAGAGAACAATAGTTTCTATAAAACAAATCCACCACCATGCTCTAAAAGATATAAGTGAAGCACTTGAGCAAAAACTATATAGCTCAAAAGATATAAGTGAAGCACATAGAGTATTCTAATAAATTCCGAATCATGTGTGTCTCTCTCAAAAGGTGTGTACAGCAAGGATGATTGTGGCAAACTAACAAATAAATACTCAAATAATACAAGACGCTCCAAGCAAAACATATATCATGTGGTGAATAAAAATATAGCTCCAAGTAAAGTTACCGATGGAAGTAGACGAAAGAGGGGATGCCTTCCGGGGCATCCCCAAGCTTTGGCTTTTTGGTGTGCTTATATTATGTTGGGGTGCCATGGACATCCCCAAGC
Organism: Aegilops bicornis; assembly: GCA_021605145.1. NCBI lineage: Eukaryota > Viridiplantae > Streptophyta > Magnoliopsida > Poales > Poaceae > Aegilops > Aegilops bicornis. The sequence continues at coordinate 513,854,754 of CM038669.1, read as the reverse complement.
TTAGGCTCTTTCCACTCCTTGTTCCATAATCCATCAAATCTTTTACCCAAAACTTGAAAATTTCACAACACAAAACTTAACAGAAAATCTCGTGAGATCCGTTAGCGAAAGAAAACAAAACACCACTTCAAGGTACTGTAATGAACTCATTCTTTATTTATATTGGTGCTAAACCTACTGTATTCCAACTTCTCTATGGTTTATAAACTATTTTACTAGCCATAGATTCATCAAAATAAGCAAACAACACTCGAAAAACAGAATCTGTCAAAAATAGAACAGTCTGTAGTAATCTGTAACTAACGCAAATTTCTGGAACTCCAAAAATTCAGCCAAAATAGGAAGACCTAGATAATTTGTTTATTTATCAGCAGCAATTGGAATCAATATTTTATCACGTTCTGGTGATTTTTATAATTGATTTCGTGAACGGAAAGTTTCTGGAATTTTCAGCAAGATCAAATAACTATCATCCAAGAAGATCCTATAGGTTTAACTTGGCACAAACACTAATTAAAACATAAAACCAAACCTAACCAGAGGTTAGATCAAATATTTATTCCTAAACAGAAGCAAAAAGCAAAAAACTAAAAATAAATTTGGGTTGCCTCCCAACAAGCGCTATCGTTTAACGCCCCTAGCTAGGCATAAAAGCAAGGATAGATCTAGGTATTGCCATCTTTGGTAGGCAATACATAACTGGCTCTCATAACAGATTCATATGGTAGTTTAATTTTCTTTCTAGGGAAGTGTCTCATGCCTTGCCTTAACGGAAATTGGAATCTAATATTTCCTTCCTTCAAATCAACAATTGCACCAATCGTTCTAAGGAAAGGTCTACCAAGAATAATAGGACATGAATGATTGCAATCTATATCAAGAACAATAAAATCTACGGGCACATAGTTCCTAATTTCAACAATAATAACATCATTAATTCTTCCCATAGGTTTCCTAATGGTGGAATCCGCAAGGTGCAAGTTTAAAGAGCAATCATCAAAATCACGGAAACCTAGCAAATCACACAAAGTGTTTTGGAATCGTGGAAACACTAGCACCCAAATCACACAAAGCATAGCATTCACAATCTTTAATTTTAATTTTAATAGTAGGTTCCCACTCATCATAAAGTTTTCTAGGGATAGAAACTTCCAACTCAAGTTTTTCTTCATAAGATTGCATCAAGGCATCAACGATATGTTTAGTAAAAGCTTTATGTTGGCTATAAGCATGAGGAGAATTCAGCACGGATTGCAACAAGGAAATACAATCTATCAAATAGCAATTATCATAATTAAATTCCTTGAAATCCAAAATAGTGGGTTCATTGATATCTAAAGTTTTAACTTCTTCAGTCTCACTTTTATCAATTTTAGCATCAAGATCTAAAAACTCTGAATTTTTGGGCAGCCTTCTAGGTAAAGGTGGATCATATTCAGTCCCATCATTATCAAGATTCATATTGCAAAACAAAAGATTTAATAGGGGACACATCAATAACTTCTAGATCTTCATCTTTATTTTCATAGAAACTAGAAGAACACGCTTTCACAAAGCAATCTTTCTTAGCACGCATCCTAGCGGTTCTTTCTTTGCACTCATCAATGGAAATTCTCATGGCCTTGCGAGACTCATTGATATCATGCTTAGGTGGAAGAGATCTAAGTTTCAAAGAATCAACATCAAGATAAATTCTATCAACGTTTCTAGCCAATTCATCAACCTTAAGCAATTTTTCATCAAGCAAAGCATTGAAATTCTTTTGAAAATTCATAAATTCTTTAACACTAGTCTCAAATTCAGAGGGCATCTTATTAAAATTTCCAAAAGAATTGTTGTAGGAATTACCATAATTATTATAGGAATTACTAGGGTACGACCTAGGATTAAAGTTTCCTCTATACGCGTTGTTACCAAAATTATTCCTACCAACAAAATTCACATCCATAGATTCATTATTATTCTCAATCAAAGTAGACAAAGGTATATCATTAGGATCAGAAGAAACACTCATAGTAGCAAATAATTTCATAAGTTCATCCATCTTTCCACTCAAAACATTAATTTCTTATATCGCATGCACTTTTTTTATTAGTAGATCTTTCAGTGTGCCATTGAGAATAATTAACCATAATATTATATAAGAGTTCAGTATCTTCTCCTAAAGTGATTTCCAAAAAAGTGCCTCCCGCGGCCGAATCTAAAAGATTTCTAGAAGCAAAATTCAATCCGGCCTAATTTTTTTGTATAATCATCCACAAATTCAAACCATGTGTAGGGCAATTACGTATCATTTATTTCATCCTCTCCCAAGCTTGTGCAACATGTTCATGATCAAGTTGCTTAAAATTCATAATATAGTTTCTAAGAGAGATAATCTTACCGGGGGAAATACTTAGAGATAAAAGCATCTTTGCACTTATTCCAAGAATCAATACTATTTTTAGGCAAAGACGAAAACCAAGCTTTAGCACGACCTCTAAGCAAAAAAGGAAATAGCTTCAATTTAACAATATCATTGTCCACATCTTTCTTCTTTTGCATATCACACAAATCAACAAAGCTATTTAGATGGGTAGCGGCATCTTCACTAGGAAGACCGGCGAATTGATCTTTCATGACAATATTCAACAAAGCGGCATTAATTTCACAAGATTCAGTATCGGTAGGAGGAGCAATCGGAGTGCTAAGAAAATAATTGTTGTTGGTATTGGTAAAGTCACACAATTTAGTATTGTCTTGGTGTGAGCCTCCCCGGCAACGGCGCCAGAAATCCTTCTTGCTACCTCTTGAGCACTGCGTTGGTTTTCCCTTGAAGAGGAAAGGGTGATGCAGCAAAGTAGCGTAAGTATTTCCCTCAGTTTTTGAGAACCAAGGTATCAATCCAATATGAGGCCACGCACAAGTCCCTCGCACCTACACAAACAAATAAAAACCTTGCAACAAACGCAATAAAGGGGTTGTCAATCCCTTCACGGTCACTTACAAAAGTGAGACCTGTAGATAAGATAATATTTTTGGTATTTTTATGATAAAGATGCAAAGTAAAATAAAAGGCAATAAAAATAGCTAAGTGTTGGAAGATTAATATGATAGAAAATAGACCCGGGGGCCATAGGTTTCACTAGTGGCTTCTCTCGAGAGCAAAAGTATTACGGTGGGTGAACAAATTACTGTTGAGAAATTGATAGAATTGAGCATAGTTATGAGAATATCTAGGTATGATCATGTATATAGGCATCACGTCCGAGACAAGTAGACCGACTCATGCCTGCATCTACTACTATTACTCCACACATCGACCGCTATCCAGCATGCATCTAGAGTATTAAGTTCATGAGAACAGAGTAATGCTTTAAGTAAGATGACATGATGTAGAGGGATAAACTCATGCAATATGATATAAACCCCATCTTTTTATCCTCAATGGCAACAATACAGTACGTGCCTTGCTGCCCCTGCTATCACTGGAAAGGACACCGTGCTACCTCTTGAGCACTGCGTTGGATTTCCTTGAACAGGAAAGGATGATGCAGCACAGTAGCATAAGTATTTCCCTCGGTTTTTGAGAATTAAGGTATCAATCCAGTAGGAGGCTACGCGCGAGTCCCTCATACCTACACAAAGCAAATAACTCCTCGCAACCAACGCGATTAGGGGTTGTCAATCCCTTCATGGTCACTTACAAGAGTGAGATCTGATAGAGATGATAGATAATATTTTGGTATTTTTGTGATAAAGATACAAAGTAAAATAAAAGAAAAGTAAAAGCAAAGGCAATAAATAAAGTGATGGAAGATTAATATGATGGAGATAGACTCGGGGGCCATAGGTTTCACTAGTGGCTTCTCTCAAGAGCATAAGTATTTTACGGTGGGTGAATGAATTACTGTTGAGCAATTGACAGAATTGAGCATAGTTATGAGAATATCTAGGTATGATTTGGTATGATCATGTATATAGGCATCACGTCTGAGACAAGTAGACCGACTCCTACCTGCATCTACTATTATTACTCCACTCATCGACTGCTATCCAGCATGCATCTAGAGTATTAAGTTAAAGAAAGCAGAGTAATGCCTTAAGCAAGATGACATGATGTAGAGGGATAAATTCATGCAATATGATGAAAATCCCATCTTGTTGTCCTCGATGGCAACAATACAATACGTGCCTTGCTGCCGCTAGTGTCACTGGGAAAGGACACGGCAAGATTGAACCCAAAGCTAAGCACTTCTCCCATTGCAAGAAAAACCAATCTAGTAGGCCAAACCAAACTGATAATTCGAAGAGACTTGCAAAGATAACCAATCAGACATAAAAGAATTCAGAGAAGATTCAAATATTGTTCATAGATAATCTTGATCATAAACCCACAATTCATCGGTCTCAACAAACACACCGCAAAAAGAAGATTACATCGAATAGATCTCCACAAGAGAGGGGAGAACATTGTATTGAGATCCAAAAAGAGAGAAGAAGCCATCTAGCTACTAACTATGGACCTGAAGGTCTGAGGTAAACTACTCACACTTCATCGGAGAGGCTATGGTGTTGATGTAGAAGCCATCTGTGGTGGATGCCCCCTCCGGCGTAGCTCCGAAACAGGCCCCAAGATGGGATCTCGTGGGTACAGAAGGTTGCGGCGGTGGAATTAGGTTTTTGGCTCCATATCTGAACGTTTGGGGGTACGTAGGTATATATAGGAGGAAGAAGTACGTCGGTGGAGCAACGTGGGGCCCACAAGGGTGGAGGGCGCGCCCTGGGGATGGGTGCCCCCCCTACCTCGTGCCCTCCTCGAAGCTTCCTTGACTTAGGGTCCAAGTCTCCTAGATCACGTTCGGTAAGAAAATCACGTTCCTGAAGGTTTTCTTCCATTTGGACTCCGTTTGATATTCCGTTTCTTCGAAACTCTAAAATAGGCAAAAAAATAGCAATTCTGGGCTGGGCCTCCAGTTAATAGGTTAGTCCCAAAAATAATATAGAAGTGTAAAATAAAGCCCATTAACATCCAAAACAAAATATAATATAGCATGGAACAATCAAAAATTATAGATACGTTGGAGACGTATCAGCAAGTTAACTGCAATATCCTTAACAGTAACCATACACTACAAAAACAATACACTTCCGTGATGATACGTGTTTGTCACAGTAGGTCGCGTTTTTTGTCATGCATGTACATCCATGACAAATTTATGACAGAATCAAGATAGTCATACTGTCTTTGTCGTAGAAGTGTTCCATGACATTACGAAAATTATCATTGCGGAAGTGTCCACTTCCATGACGATAAATCGCGCGTCACAGAAGTGCTTTCGTCAAAGGTGACCGACACGTGGCATCCACCGTAACGGAACGCCGTTAAGCTATCGGGTCAGGTTTTGGATCTGATAACCCATTAACAGCTCCATACCAATGGGGATTTTCCACGTGTAAAATCATCATTGGCTGGAGGAAATACGTGTTGGCTCACCGCTGGGACAGATGTCATCCACTCATTGGACAGAAGGCGCCTAAGATACGTCGACACGTGGCACGACCCAACAAGTTTAATTGTGCCGGCCCAATTAAAGGCCCACAAGTTTTGCGGACTATAATGGGCCGGCCTAGCTAAAGGCCCACAAGATTTTGCGGACCATAATGGGCCGGCCCAGGTAAAGGCCCACAAGATTTTGCGGGCCATAATGGGCCGGCCCAGCTAAAGGCCCACAAGATTTTTGTGTGCCATAACGGGCCGGCCCAGGTAAAGGCCCACAAGATTCTTGTGGATCATAATGGGCCGGCCCAGCTAAAGGCCCACGAGATTTCACCGACATTAATGGGCGGCCCACAAAGGCCCACAATATTTTGAGGACCCTAGTAGGCCGACCCATTAACTGGTTGCCATGTTTTGGGCCAAATGCGGCCCATATCTCGATCGATCCATTATTGGCCTCCCACGCCCGGCCTAAAAGTGGCCCATATGAGATCCGCCCGTTATAAGCCTACCACGTTACGGGCCAAATTACGGCCCAGATCAGGTCCGCCCTTTAAGAGGCTTTGGGCTCAATTATGGCCCATATCAAATTCGCCCAAAGAATGGACACTATGCTTTTGGGCCCACTTGCTAAAGGCCCACTTAGTAATTCGGCCTGATATTAGTTTTGGCCTGTTAAGGGCCCATTTAACATTTTGGCCCTATATTAATTTCGGCTGTTAAAAGCTCGTCATATAGTTGGGCCTAACTATGGCCCGATTTGCATCCGCCTGCTTTCATGACCGATATCTGATTGGGCCAAACAAGGACCGAGACAATTTTGGCCTGTTAAAAGCCCGTGATTTGATTCGCACAATCATGGGCCGGGGTTCATTTCGGGCTGCTGCCGGCCCGTGAGCTGTTCGACACGTTTCAGGCCCAACCTACATCGTGATTGCATGACGACCCGATTATGTACCGTAATTTTACGGTTTGGCCGGTTTACTGCGAAGACAGGATATATATACAAAGAAAATAACTGCAGCATCATGAATAAGAAAAAACCTAGACTATACAATAAAGAAATTACGGCATATTACATCCACTGGGCATCAAAGTTCGCCACTATGATAATAAAGCACAAGCAGATAGCAGATTACATACACTGGGCATCAAAGATCGCCACCAGTGCAAATAAACACGCCGACAAAATAATATACAAAACCGACAACACTTCAATAGAGTTCAAGAAAGGTTAGCCCTGGCGGGGAGCTGCAGCGTAAGCAGCTGAGCAAGATGATGATACCGCGCTTGTTCAAGACTTATATCTTCCTCACTCTGAAAGATAAACAAGCAGACAGATGACAGGTTTTGCACGTAAAAGTATCAGTGCTGACAATTCATCACATTTTCTTCTTGATTTAATAAAGTACACAGTTTAAAATTGCATTAACACAATATGGTATTGTTCAGGTCAAGACAGGAAATGACATTGTGAAGGAGTTGGCAGCTTCACGACAACACTGGATTACAGATCAAGAACTCATAAGTATCAATGGTTAGTGTGCTGTCAATTTATACCATTTCAGATTGGCAAATAAAGAGATGGTTTAAATAATAGTAGAATGATATGACATTGTTCATAGTTAAGACATTGCAGAATATGACATTGTGCTGTAGTGGGTAGGTTCACCACACCACTTTGGATTAAGGATGAAGAATAGAAGCATACATGCGATTGCAAAAGAAGATCACTAGCTCAGTATAGTTTAATTTACATGGTATGAAGAAGGAACTTGGTTGTACAACTGAAAAATTAAATTGAGAAAGGACAAACTTTTGTTTATGAACTACATAATAAACTTTAAATAAGCAATTTGATGCAAACACAAAAAATAAACAGCCGTTGCAGTCATGCCTAACCAAATATATATAACAAAGTTTGAAGGCTTGAGATGGAAAAACTTACACTATTGGTGAAGACATGCTCTATAAGGGCCTTTCCATGCTGATGGGGGGGGGGGAGGCAATTCAAGAAGTTTACCACAGAATCTTCTTCAAAAGCATTGCCTTTATTCTACATTTTGTTAAGAGCAAATATAGATGTGATAATATACGAAAAATGGAGAATATTTAAGATAAGATGAAGAGTGATGCTACATAACCAAGTAGCTATAAATGTAAGTGCAGCGATATAGGCAAAAGGTACAGCCAAGAGCAATGCACAGCTAAACTTCTTCAGTACCAACCTTATGGTAAGAGTAAATATATATCTGATGTGTAGAAAATGGAGGGCAAAGGAAAATAAGCTGCAGGGTGATGGTACATGAAACACTACCTGTCATTATAAGTACACTGATAAAGGATAGCATGTACTTACAAGAACAATGCAGGGCTAAAACATTGGCATTGGATATATTCTACACTAATGTAACCATTCATACAGATCAGATAATTTGGAGCGAACAATTGATAAGCAAGCTATCATGCATACTGCTGTCACATAATGAACCAGGTATGTATGCAAGTACAGTGATACAGGACAACAGGTACTAACAAGAGCAAAGCAGCGTGCAGCATATTTGCGATATCCTACCGTTCTTTTCAAACCGGAATTCTTCTTCGAGCAGATTTCCTGCAAAAAAGATCCGTAAGGCACATGCGGAAAAGTAGAAGTTCAAATTTTCATGTGATTTCATAGGCGGTACCTCATCACAGGAACGAGACCAAAGGTGCATAACAAGGTTTTTCCATTCAGTGTCTTCTAAATTTAGCACGGAGACTTCACGGAAATTCGTTTATAGACTTGCCATCAAAGTGTGATTTCCTCGGGTAACAATCTCTTTGCAATGCTTCCTTGAAAAGCACAAGCAAGCTTTGCTCCTCATGACTATCCAGATTGACACTCGCCTAGTTACAACAATGTAATGTAAATCATTGATGTGTTCAATCAGCAGAAAACAGGAAAATAATAACCATGAATAATAGCCCTTACACGTAAGTTGGACAGGAAGATGTGAAAATGGTGTTTGTCTTCACTATAATCTTCCATGATGGGAATATATGCACGTAGTCCCTAACAACATTGAAAGCATTGTCTTTTAAACTGGGATTAAATGGAATGGGGTTCCAATCTGCAGGAATTGGCTGTCTCTGCAGTTGGGATAGGTCTTCGGTGGTGGACTTGCTTTGTACTTTTTTCTTTGGAGTGGGATTTTTACGTGGTACAATTTGGTGCTATGGCAAATGAAATCGGTATACCTTTTGCTAGAGTGCAGGTCCTGTGTGGTGGGGCTAGTGGTGTGGCCAAGAAAGTATGAGTACAGTCTGCTTTGGAGTCGATCCTACGTTTTGTGTCACCGGGTTGTACAGCCAATATAAGTGGGGTGTTGTCGATTTCTCCGGCACCACCACGTTTTTCAAGGACTTTTTGGTGCTCCTTGAGTTCGTCAATCACCCTCTTCCTTTTTGATGTATGATGCACAAGAACAACATTTGAGTGGAAAAACATGGTATGATGACAGATGGAATATTTATTGATAATGGATGGGCATGGCATCTCGACATATATGATGAGTAAACTAAGCAGATGGCGGTGCAACAAAGTAGAAGAAATGCAAGACAACATATGCAAGATACCCGCAATCAATAAAACATTGCCAAATTAGAACAGGCACCTTGATGGGTGAACAGGACAGGCTATCTGCCTTTGACTCCTCGAGGTTAGAATAGTCATTAGGATCATATTCTGAACAAGAATCAACAGGTGGGGAGCGTATGAGTTTCATTGCATCCAGAATGGCACTCAATGCCTTGGTGCCAATTTTGTAAGTCATTGCAGTGTTTAGCTTCAAGAGTGGACTGCTGCTAGTGTGACAGAGAGCAGCTACATAGATCATAGTGTAGATATAACGGGAAAACCTTAAGCATCAGAGTAAAATCAGCAAAGTGGAACTTGCTGGAATATATGTGCTAGTATTGCCGGTACGGCTAGAAAGGCTTCAGATACCAGCTCTCTTCAGGTGAAGGTGTGGTACTGTTAATATGTGCAAGGAAGTGCGTCCGGGCAAAAAAAAATGATTCGCCCCCCTGACTGCTGGGACCCACCAGCTACATCTTCGCACGCAAGGAAGTGCGTCCGGGCAAAAAAAAACGATTCGCCCCCCTGACTGCTGGGACCCACCAGCTACATGTTCGCAGGCAAGGAAGTGCCTGACAGTCGGGACCCACCTGGTCGAAGCGTAAGTAGCGTTGTCATTCTGGTCGCGAACGTGTACGTACATACTGGTCGTTGTAGAGGCGCCCACGTGTCGTAGTAGAGGCGCGCACGTAGCATGTACACATACGTACAGTGGCCAGGTTGCAAGAAAGAAAATACGGCCACGTATGTGTACATACGGGCGGGGTCTCGAACGCCTACTCGCGCATACGTACATGGCTGGGTCGGAACAGAGAAACAACGTCGTCGTTGTGTTCATGGGGAGCCAACCGGCTAGGTCGGAACGGAATGCGTGGTCGTGTTCATCGGGAGGGCTTGGACGGAACAGGCGATGGAAACGAGGCCTGGCGTACCGCACAACGGAGGAAACAGACCTCCTACGTTCGGGACGGGGTCCTGTTGATCGGGAGGGGTGTGGCGTACCGCAAAACGGAGGAAACGGACCTCCTACAGTCGAAACGAGGGTCCTGTTGGTCGGGAGCGGTGTGGCGTACTGCAAAACGGAGGAAACGGACCTCCTACGGTCGAAACGGGCGTCCTGTTGATCGGGAGGGGTGTGGCGTACCGCAAAATGGAGGAAACGGACCTCCTACGGTGAAAACAGGGTCTGTTGATCGGGAGGTGTGGCGTACCGCAAAGCAGACGAAATGCAGACTTGTGTTGGAGCGCTTCTGGTCGAAACAGGGTCCTGTTCATCAGGAGGGGTGTGGCGTACCGCAAAACGCGACTCCACGGGATACTGTTCATCTCCACCGTCGACCTCCTCCAGCCTCCACGGGCTACCGTCGACCTCCTCCAGCCTCCACGGGCTCCTGTTCATCTAGCGTCCACCACGCACTACTCCACCGGCTCCTGTTCAACAACCCCTCCACGGGCACCCCTCCATCGTCTACTGTTCATCCAGCCCTCCACACCATGGGGTCTTGTTCAACCACCCCTCCACGGCCACCCTCCACCGCTTCTCGTTCATCCAGCCCTCCACACCACGGGTCCTGTTCATCCGGAGGCAACACCACCGCCACCGCTCATCCAACCCCCATAGCGCTCCTTTGTTCATCCCACAGCATCGATCGGCTTCGATTAGCAGCAAGACCGAAGAATCGCTCGATCGGGTTTAGTTAACAGCCATCGATCGATCGCTCGGGTTCGATGTCGTAACTGCGGTCTGTCCTTCGGGTTGATTAGAGCCCAACGCCTCGCTTCGGGTTGATTAGAGCCAACGCCTACGCACACTGCAGCAGCGTCGTGAGAGAAACGCGCATCGCTTGGCCCCCGACCTCCCACCGTAACAGGGAACTCCCCAAAATTTTCCTCCCCCTCGCTTGTACCATGGTTTTTTCCGTCATGGACGGCCCAAAGAATGTCATGCACCTGCGTCTCCGGCCCGCCCAGGACGAAAAGCCCATTTTATGTCATGATTTTTTGTCATAGAAGTAGGAGCCCACCACGTCTATGATTATACCGGGTTTTGTCACAATTATCGTCATAGAAGTGTCATATGTATGACAGAAAAAAATTTCATTCGGCCCAAAATGTCACGGATGTGTCTTTTTTTTTGTAGTGAAATATCGTAATTCATAGTGGTATTGTTGAAACTGTTATTGATGAAATTGAACTGCACAACAAATAGTTGCACATACAGAGCATCACATTGTGAAGAACTGAAATAAACAAGTCATAAGGACATCTCTAGGCGATCCTTAAAAAGTTAAAGGACTAAAATCCTTAGTGGATATATATATATTCCAGCAATTTTTGGCCTTTTCTAGTCGATCCCCTAAACTTAAGGTTGTAAACTTCAATTTGATCAAGTTCAAAGCAGGTTCAACCGAAAGTAGCATGCATTCAAACATAAACATAGATAGTTTGGCATAATCGAACATAGAACAAAAATTTAAACTAAGCTAAACTACTTACGGTCGAAGTAGAGGTCGAGCCAATCCTTCCTCGTCATGTACGGTGTGCCGTGAGCCGGGTCCGGGCCAGTACCATCGTCGGGGTCGTTCGGGAAGGCACTCATCCACTCATCGCCGTCGATCTCCTCGTCCTGGGGGCCCACCTCGACGCCCTCCATGCCGCCGTCACCGCCGTCTTCGACCTCGTCATCATAGGAGAGCGCGATAACCTCGCCGTCCTTTGCGCCGCCGTCCTTGCCGCCTTCGACCTCGTCATCGGAGGAGAGCGTGATAACCTCACCGCCCTCTGCGCCAGCAAAGATCGCCCGCTCCGCCTCCACGAGCTCCGGGTGCTGCCGGCGGAGCTCTTGCTTGTAGGCCCCGTCGGTGTCCTCGGCCTCGAGACACTCCCACGCCTCGCTTTCCTCCCGCGCCATAGCCGAGCTCACCACCCCTGGCTCCGGCAGAACAAGGTGGACCGGATGTGTGCCGAAGGGGAAATTGAGCCTAGCTGGCGCGCCGTGGTAGCGGACCTGCCAGCGGTCGTACTCCATGGCCGCGAGCTCGGACGTGTGGAAGCTACCAAGCCACCGGCGGGTTTGGGTCTTTCGATCTGTAATCTCGGCGACCCACGTCCCCCACCGCCGCTGCCGGACCCCGAGGTAGGACTTCGTCGGCTGCCGTGTCCGGGGGAGGATGGAGAAGTCCTCGAACCGGCATAGGGGCGCGGCGGCAGGTGGATCGGGGGACCGGCGACGGTGGATCGGGCCCGCGGAGGACGACGGGGACACCTCGACGGCCACCTCGCCGGTGTCGGGCAAAAAGTCCATGATAAACCTCTTTTTGGCTATTGGCTACTCGAGCTCCCCGACACACAGGCACAGGTTGAGGATGGAGGCGCCGGCGATGGAGGCGACCTACCAATGGTTTTGAGGGTTGTGTGTGTCTGTGTGAGCGGAGGTTGTGTTTCAGAAAATACTGCGGCAACTTAAAATTTTACTAGGCGGGAGTAACAAGGTGGGGCTACTGAAAAATTGGATCAAGGGTGAGCAGATATTTTTGAGATTGCGAGGGATGCAGAGGCGGGAGTAAAATGCGGGGGCTACTGAAAATTTGAATCAAGGGACTGAAGCATAGAGGGATGCAGAGGCGAGAGTTTTGGGGGAGCGGGCTAGTGTACTTGACACGCCGGCTGTGTACTGTAGCCGACGCACCTTCTCGCGTAAGCCATAGGCGTACTATACACCGACGGTGCTCCAAGATATTTTGTACTACATCTCACACGGTTGGTGAGAATAAACTGTGTGGGATCTACATGATTTGAATTACAAAATGGGGTGACAGCGGCAATGGACGGTGTTTGAATTGCTAGACCTTTTATCTGCAGTGAACATGCAACTGTATGTGTGTCATAAAAGAATTGGAATGATTCAGGGTTCGTTTGGACATTTCATACATTAAACTGGTTTTCTAGCTATTTCAGGTGCACAATTCAAAATTAAACTACATGCACATGCTCTGGTGCATACAAATTGGTTGAAAAATCAAATCTGTGTCCTTCAGTGCATGCTTAGGTCCCATGGAAGAAATGGGAATGAATTTTTCGGGGTTCGTTTGGCCTTTTTTATACATTAACTGGGTTTTCTAGGCTTTTTGGGTGCATAATTCAAATTTGAACTATAAGCACATGCTGCAATGCACCAAAGTTGGTTGAAAAATCACATGTCTGTCCTTGGGTGAATTTGTAGGTCCCATGCAAGAGATGGGAATGAATTTCAAACACTGTGGCCTTTATTGATTGCCGGCAAAACGTTGAGATACCTGGTTTTTAAATTCTAGTAAATCCTAAACACGTCTGAAATTCATGAAACTTGGCATGCTATCATGGAGCGGCATCAACATGCCGTGGTGAAATTTTTGTCCCATTTGGGGCAGGTTTGGGTGTGTGCTTCTCACAAATCAGAGCTTCTCATAACAAGCATGATGGTTTCGATAGGGAACGTACCACCTTCGGGGACGAGACGATATCCCTTGCCTCTTATTGCTTTCAAATTTTTTCTAGTGTCAACATAGAACAACAGGAGCGTTGTGTTCAATCTTGGAATTTTTCGGGGTTCGTTTGGCCTTTTTTATACATTAACTGGGTTTTCTAGGCATTTTATGTGCATAATACAAATTTGAACTACAAGCACATGTTCCAATGCACCAAAGTTGATTGAAAAATCTAATAGTGTCCTTGGGTGAAAGTCTAGGTCCCATGCAAGAGATGAGAATGAAATTCAAACACCCGGGCACTGTTGATTGCCGGCAAAATGTTGAGATGCCTGGTTTTTGAATTCTAGTAAATCCAAAACTCATCTGAAATTCATGAAACTTGGCATGCTATCATGGAGCGACGTCAACATGTCGTGTTAAAAAGTTTGTCCCATTTGGGGCAGGTTCGGGTATATGCTTCTCACAAACCAGAGCTTCTCACAACAAGCATGATGGTTTCGGTAGGGAACATCCCACCTTTGGGGACGAAACGATATCCATTGCTTCTTATTGCTTTCAATTTTTTTCTCGTGTAAACATAGAACAACAGGAGTGTTGTGTCAATTTTTGGGATTTTTCGGGGTTCGTTTGGACATTTTTATGCATTAACTGAGTTTTCAATGCATTTATGTGCATAATTCAAATTTGAACTACATGCACATGCTCCAGTGCATATAAATTGGTTGAAAAATCAAATTTATGTCCTTGGGTGCATGCTTAGGTCCCATGCAAGAAATGGGAATGAATTTCAAACACTGTAGCCGTTGATTGTCGGCAAAACATTGAGATGCCTCGTTTTTAAATTCTAGTAAATCCAAAACTCGTATGAAATTCATGAAACTTGGCATGCTTTCATGGAGCGGCATAACATGACGTGGTAAAATTTTTGTCCCGTTTGGGGCAGGTTTGGGTATATGCTTCTCACAACAAGCATCATGGTTTCGGTAGGGAACGTCCCACCTTTGGGGATGAAACGATATCCACCGCCTCTTATTGCTTCCAAAGATTTTCTCGTGTCAACATAGAACAACAGGAGTGTTGTGTCAATTTTTGTGATTTTTTGTGGTTATTTTGGACATTTTTATGCATTAACTGAGTTTTCAATGCATTTATGTGCATAATTCAAATTTGAACTACATGCACATGCTCTAGTGCATATAAATTGGTTGAAAAATCAAATCTGTGTCCTTGGGTGCATGCTTAGGTCCCAGGCAATAAATGGGAATGAATTTCAAACACTAGGGCACCGTTGATTGCTGACAAAACAATGAGATGCCTGGTTTTTAAACTCTAGTAAATCCAAAACTCGTCTGAAATTCATGAAACTTGGCATGATCATGGAATGGCGCCCGACATGATGTGGTATTTTTCGTGTCCATTTTGAGAGAAGGCGCACTCGAATAATCACAGCCAACAAAGGCATTTTGAAAAAATAGCTGCCACTTAATATCTCAAACGTTTGTATAATTCAAAACGTGTGCGTTCTGTTAACCATTCACGTGACGCCATGTGTCTTGGTTTTAATGGCTGTAGGAGTGCCGTGCGGACAGCTGCTTGACCTTGATCGAACGGGAGGCGGCCTTGATCTGGTCTGCGCGCAGGCTGACCGAGAGGCGTGCAAGCTGTCCTCCAATGCGCAGGCTCACCGGGAAGCGTGCGAGCTTTACGCTACGCAGGCTCACTAGGAAGTGAGCCCTTTGACTTCCATGGTTGTCCGCCTTGCACTCCATTAATGGCGCCCGAGCGGCTCTTTAATACGGGCGGCCTTACTGTTCGCCTCCCGTCCCCCTCCCCCCGCAGACCTCCACCCCCATGGCGCAGAATGATCATCTGCCACTAGTCTTCAAGTTTGGTGAAGTCGACTTCGAGCCGGAGGAGATAGAAAATAAGGAGGAATGGGGCCTCATGGACATGGCCCAGAACGAGCTGCCCGCGGCGGTTGCTGCCCCCGCTCCCGTCCCAGCTCCCATCAACACGCCCGCGCCAGCGACCATCCCAGTATCATTAACGGGCTGGTCACCGAGCACTATCGCAGAGCTGGAAGCCGCGGGCGTCAGCGAGGTCTCCGCTGACCCGCGCGAGCTCATGTACATGCCGGCCAGCCGCGGCGTGCCCTCCACCCACCGTGCCGCCGCTCCCGTGCGTTGGCTGCATCCGCCGCGCCTGCGGCGCTTCTCCACTCCACCGCGGCGCCGGTCCTCGTGGCGTTGGCTGCACCCGCAAGACGCGTGCTGGCACCCCTCCCCCAGCGGCATGGGACACTGCCGTCGACCGCTACCTCTCAGCGGCGCTAGTTGCCGTCCTCCCGCGCCCCACCCGTCGATCGCGCGACGACATGATGTTTTATTTACAAGTGAAGAACATTTTGTGTTGCCTTGAAGACTTCAACAACGGCGTCCCGAAGGGCGACAACGACAACGACGGCGCGGCACGCTGCCTCCGCCGCCGCCGGAAATAGTTTTTTTGGGGTTTAATACTGTATCTCGAATTCTCGATCATATGAATATAAATTCGCAGTGTGACTGAATGATAGATAGTTTGAATGAACTTGTGTTTTCTCTCTTAATGTATAGACTTATCAAACAATTTTATTTTGAAAAAAATGTCAACGGTTTTAAAATATAGAACACTCATCGCAAACGTTTTAGTTAGAACACCCGTATGCAAACCGATAGCTTCCCCAGGAAGCCAAGGGAAAATGTGCCGAGCAGGATTTCTGCATCCCTTCAACGCAAACGGTTGTTTTGCATGACCCATGTGCAACCACGTACAAATAATTGGGTAACATTTGCATATCTGTCATTTTGGGTATGTTGCCATTTCTCAAACTGGAAAGATTGACATTTTTTTATCTAGTAACATTTCCATTTGTCAACCTTGTAACATTGCGATTTGTCAAAATATGCAGCTACATATCACTAGCACTATCTAATTTTTGCAACTAAAATCACTAACACTGTTCATATGGACACCACTAGCAGGCGTGAGTTCATGGTCGCATATGCAAATGTACCATTGATTACATACAACAAGTCATCAACCGACAACGACAACAAGGATACACGTTGGATTATAGATCATTTCCAACAAAACATTCTAGTAAAGTTTTTATCACACAACAAATAACAAAGCGATGAAATGAACTTCAGCTCAACTACTCGTCGGCGTTGGAAACGCTTGCTTTGAACCAGAAGTGATTCTCTGGGAAGGGCCAGCTACTGTCAATCTTGAGACCAACGGAGGACTGATCATCTAGGCTGAAGCGGCCTATTTCAATACCCATATTGGGACGGTAGGGAAGCATAGTAATGTCCGAGGTATAGATACAGTTGCTTCTCATAAATGGTAGTAATGTTATGTCAACAACATCTGGATCGCCTTCTACCATCATTGGATAGTTTTGTCCAAGGAAGGGCGAGTTTCCTCCAAGACTTTCAATAGTGAACCAGGGAGAAGGTGTTGGCGTTAGTACACCAATATCGATCTCGAATACCCTACAACGGATGTTGGAATAGGTCCGGAGAGTGCGACCATACGAGACAACACCTGCTTCCTTAGTAACATCAGTAGTGCCCCGTATACACACAAGAAGAGGTGATCCATTGGAATAAGTTGCCAGGCGCCACTGAGTATATGGGTCCTGCTCGTCCTCATGCTCGTGAATAAGATTTTCAAGTATAGGTGGTGGAATGTTCACAGGACCTTGGAAACACAAGAAGGTTAATCAGTAAAGGGAAACTAGCTAACCCGCATGCATGTGGATGAAACAATTATAATTAGGGTGGAAGACAAACATACTGAAATCATGAGGATTCCATACAAAAAACAGTGCCACGAGTGGTGGCAGCAAACACAAGACCCTCGTATTGAATTGCATCTCATTACTCATCCGTGTATAGAAATTGATTTTTGAGCAATATCCATCGAGTCGAACCATGAAGGATGGCAACAAGCTTGTCAAAGATAGCGACAACGTAAGCCTTCCTATTACCCCAAGAGCGGTTGGGAACTCGACAAATTGCTATCTTCCATACACGACAGTCAACATGATCGTATTTGAACTCACGTAGAATACAGGTGTACTCAACCTACAGGGCGTTAAATGCGAGATTTTTGAAGTGGAACCCAATGACGAGTGTACACATTCACAAGTTCCCACTCGCAGTTGTACCCAATATAAACAACCCAATCTCGATTTGCGCCTGCCCAAGCCTTGCCCTCAAGCAATGGCATCTTAACATCATACGTATCATTATCAAGCGGCATCAACTTACACAAAGCGAGGCTTCCCTCGTCCCCACGCCAGTCAGCAGGGTCACGGCGAAGAAGATAGGGGAGATCAAATCGCTCCTGAACCCTTGGGTTCCTTGTAATGATGTTATTAGTTGAGTCGAGAATGATCTTGAACGAACCTGCCATGCTAGCCAAGGTGATGACGTCGCACCGATCAATGAGTTCCTCCATCGCGTCATCATCCATATCGGGGCAAGAATAACGGGGTCGTTTCCGGCTTGTTCCCTCCATGGTGAAGACGATCAAACAATGGCAGAAGGAAGGGTGAAGGGAAATGGAGGAGGGTGGAAGAGCTAGCGTGCGACAACAGTTCCAAATCGAGAGGGAAAAGGAGAAGAGTCGGTGGACGGTTGCCACGGTACGCGAAGAGGCACCCGGGGAGCGAACGGTTGCCACAAAGGTCACATACTGACGACAAGGGCCGAGTGAACCGCATGCAATCCCATCTCACAACACACACGTCTTGTTGAGTTGAACCGTTTCTGCACTCTTGTGTCAACGCAAACAGTTCATCCGAGTGAACCGCATGCCGTATATCCCACACACCTTGATTTGGTTGACCATTTCTTTTGTGTTGCCTAATCACAAACAGTTCAACCGAGTGAACCGTATGCTGTATATCGCACACACCTTCATCTGGCTGCCCATTTCTTTTGTGTTGCCTAATCACAAACAGTTCATCCGAGTGAACCGTATGCTGTGTATCGCACACGCCTTCATCTGGCTGCCCATTTCTTTTGTTCCCCCTCATCACAAACAGTTAATTGAACTGAACCGTATGCCCTTCATAGCACAAGCAACTAAAACCTGAACCGTGTACATTTCTGACGGTTTTCATACAACACCGTTTGCAATTATGGCATCGCACACAGTTTCTTGAAGGGTCTCTGATTGTAGTGTCGCGTTAGCAGCATCCTGCAGTAGTGTGACATTTAGTATTGTTTCATTTCCTTTATTTTGTGTTGTGTGGGGTCATTAGGTGAGTTTTTTTCACTTACAAGGATATTTCACGAAAAATGGAGGGAGGTATATGATAAGGGAAATTTCCATGGTCTGATAAACCTTAGGTCGTCCACTTGTGGAAAAATTGTTGTTGTCCTACAAACCTTTGTGTTTGGTGGCGCAACATAGCCTACAAGAATAATACAAGTGCCTAGTAGACATCACATATCCTTTGTAACATCCTTGAGTAATTCCTACTTAAATAAATAAATATTATTTTTATGTTGCATAATCATGTCATGATGCCATCGTTACACTATGCAATATTCTCAAATGCATCCCAAAAATATCAAACACAAAAAACTAATTTATTTTCCCAATTATTATTAGTAGGGTTTCATCAAAACCCATGTTCCTTTTTATCTTAGACATTGAGATAGAGTCCCAAAGTTTGCACATAATCTTTTCACAATGTTTGGCAGCTACACAAATTGTTTCACACATTTTGCACAATCATAGCACCTACCTCTAGTTCGAATCACCAAAATGCCCTTTCTGCAAAAAAATGTTCAAAAGGAATACCAAACCTTGTACGAAGACCCTGAATATTTTTCCGGGGCTTTGAATGGTTTAGAGAGGTCACATAAAAAAACCAGGCTATTCAGAGTTATTTGGCCCTCCAAATAATTTATAAACCATCGTATTTAAATATTATGTATATCGCATGGTCATGTTTTGAGAGGGAACATTCCTGCTAGGCCGGTGAGGACATCGGTGCTTCTGAGTGGGAGTGCACGTGACATTCTACCTTAATGGGAATCATAGACTACTTATATCAACAAGAAATTCGTCCTTCTCCAGGATCCTATTCGCAGGGAACCTCAAAGTTAAGCGTGCTTGGTTTGGAGCAATTTGAGGATGGATCACCGGCTGGAAAGTTGATCCTGCGTGCGCACGAGTGAGGACAAAGTACGTAGATAAGATTAGTGTTGGTCTATGCGGCAGTCTTGATACCACCAGATGTAATGACAAGGAACCGGTGGTTGTGGTGAGGTTGGAAAACGACATCAGATTTGGCACCGACTGTTAGGGAACGTTGCATGGAAAACAAAAAAAATCTATGCACACGCAATATCTATCCATGGAGTTGCATAGCAATGAGAGAAGGAGAGTGTGTCTATGTACCCTCATAGACCGTAAGTGGAAGAATTTATCAACGCGGTTGATGTAGTCGTACACCTTCACAATCCGCCCGATCAAGTACTGAAGGTACGGCACCGTGTTCAGCACATGTTCAGCTCGATGGCGTCCTCGCTTTCTTGATCCAGCAGGACGAGTGAAGTAGTAGATGAGTTCCGGCAACACGACGGCGTGGTGACGGTGGTGATGCAATTATCTCTGTAGGGCTTCGCCGATCACTACAAAAATATGATCGAGAACTAGAGGGAGAGGGGCGCTGCACACGGCTAGGGAATTGTGGTGTGTGTTGCCCCTCTCCCTCCTCTCATATATATGGGTGGAGGGGGAGGGGAGGCAGCCACTAGGGCGCCCCAAGTGGTCGGCGCCTGCCCTAGGGCGACTGCCCTGGCAGCACCCCACCCTTCCATATTTGTGCATGGGGGGGGGAGGGGGGCTGGCTGCCTTTCGGGCACCTCCGCCTTCCTTCCCTCCCCCTTTGGTGCGTGGGAAAGGAGTGGAGGGGGCGCACCAGGCCCCTTGTGGGCTGGTGTGCTTCCCCCCCTTTGGACCATAAGGCCCATCGCTTGCCAGTGTCCTACGGGAACCCCTTCCGGCACCCCGATAAAATACTCGGTACTTCCAAAAACCTTTCCGGTACCAAATACTCCCGTCATATATATATATATCAATCTTTACCTCCGAACCATTGCAGAGCTCCTCATCATGTCCGTGATCTCATTTGGGACTCCAAACAACATTCGGTCATCAACTCACATAACTCATATAATACTATATCGTCAACGAACGTTAAGCGTGCGGACCCTATGAGTTCGAGAATGATCTAGACATGACCGAGACACCTCTCCGATCAATAACCAATAGCGTAACCTGGATGCCCATATTGGTTGCTACATATTCTACAAAGATCTTTATTGGTCGAACCTTATGACAACATACGAAATTCCCTTTGTCTGTCGGTATGTTACTTGCCCGAGATTCGATCGTCGATATCTTCATACCTAGTTCAATCTCGTTACCGACAAGTTTCTTTACTCGTTCTGTAATACATCATCTCGTAACTAACTCCTTAGTCACTGTGCTTGCAAGGCTTCTCATGATGTGTATTACCTAGAGGGCCCAGAGATACCTCTCCGATATATGGAGTGACAAATCCTAATCTCGATCCATGCCAACTCAATAGACACCTTAAGAGATACCTATAGAGCATTTTTATGATCACCCAGTTATGTTGTGATGTTTGATAGCACGCAAGGCATTCCTATGGTATTCGGAGTTGCATGATCTCATAGTCGAAGGAATATGTATTTGACATTAAGAAAGCAATAGCAATAAACAGAATGATCATATGCTAATCTAACAGATGGGTCTTGTCCATCACATCATACTCCTAATGATGTGATCCCGTTATCAAAACACATGTCTATGGTTAGAAAAATTTAACCATCTTTTGATCAACGAGCTAGTCTAGAAGAGGCTCACTAGGGATACGATATTTGTTTATGTATCCACACATGTATTTAAGTTTTCGTTCAATACAATTCTAGCATGAATAATAAACCTTTATTATGATTAATGCAATATAATAATAACCATTTTATTATTGCCTCTAGGGCATATTTCCAACAGACATCGCCATGTGATTAATACCTATAGTTCACATCGCCATGTGACCAACACCCAAAGAGTTTACTAGAGTCAATAATCTAGTTCACATTGCCATGTGATTAACACCCAAAGATTTTACTAATGTGTGATCATTTTTTGCTTGTGGGAGAAGTTTAGTCAACTGGTCTGTCACATTCAGATCCATATGTATTTTGCAAATTTCTACGTCTACAATGCTCTGCATGGAGCTACTCTAGCTAATTGCTCCCACTTTCAATATGTATCCAGACTGAGACTCAGAGTCATCCGAATCAGTGTCAAAGCTTCCATCGACGTAACCCTTTACGATGAACTCTTTATCACCTCCATAACTGAGAAATATTTCCTTAGTCCTCTTAGGTGACTAAAGATAATTTTGAACACTGTCCAGTGATCTACACCTGGATCACTATTTTACCCCCTTGCCAAACTCATGGCAAGGTACACAATAGGTCTAGTACACAGTATGACATACTTTATAGAACTTATGGCTGAAGCATAGGGAATGACTTTCATTATCTCTCTATCTTCTGCCGTGGTCGGGCTTTGAGTCTTACTCAACTTCACACCTTACAATACATGCTAGAACTCCTTCTTTGACTGATCCATTTTGAACTCCTTCAAAATCTTGTCAATGTATGTACTCATTGAAAATCTTGTCAAGCGTCTTGATCTATCTCTATAGATCTTGATGCCTAATACGTAAGCAGCTTCACCGAGGTCTTTCATTGAAAAATTCTTATTCAAGTATCCTTTTATGCTATCCAGAACTTATATATCATTTCCAATCAGCAACATGTCATCCACATATAATATCAGAAATGCTACAGAGCTCCCACTCACTTTCTTGTAAATACAAGCTTCACCATAAGTCTGTATAAAACCATATGCTTTGATCACCTCCTCAAAGCATATATTCCAACTCCGAAATGCTTGCACCAGTCCATAGATGGATCGCTGGAGCTTGCATACTTTGTTAGCACCTTTAGGATTGATAAAAACTTCCGGTTGCATCATATATAACTCTTCCTCAAGAAACCCGTTAAGGTGATGCGGCTTGAACTACGTCGATATTTCCTCAAAGAGGAAGGGATGATGCAGCACAGCTATGGTAGGTATCTCCCTCAGTGATGAGCCCATGGTTATCGAACCAGTAGGAGAACCACGCAACACTACGTGAACGGAACCTGCACACAAAGAATAAATACTTGCAACCCAGCGTAAAAGAGGGGTTGTCAATCCCTCCTGGGTAAAAATATAGATAAAATTATAGTAGATTGGATAAATAGATCTCACGGGAACGCGAGATAAAATAAATAACAATAAATTGCAGCAAGATATTTTTGGGTTTTTGGATTAATAGATTTGAAAACAAAAAGTGAATAAAAATAGATCTTGAGGCAAATATGATAAAGAAGAGACCCGGGGGCCGTAGATTTCACTAGTGGCTTCTCTCGAGAAAAATAGCATACGGTGGGTAAACAAATTACTGTTGGGCAATTGATAGAACTTCAAATAATTATGACCATATCCAACCAATGATCATTATATAGGCATCACGTCCAAGATTAGTAGAACGACTCCTGCCTGCATCTACTATTATTACTCCACACATCGACGGTATCCAACATGAATCTAGTGTATTAAGTTCATGGAGAAACGGAGTAATGCAATAAGAACGATGACATGATGTAGACAAGATCTATTCATGTAGTAATAGACCCCATATTCTTATCCTTAATAGCAATGATACATACATGTCATTTCCCCTTCTGTTATTGGGATTGAGCACCATAAGATCGAACCCATCACAAAGCACCTCTTCCCATGGCAAGAAAAATCGATCTAGTCGGCGTAACTAAACCAAAGATTCAAAGAAGAAATACGAGGCTATAAGTAATCATGCATATAAGACTCAAATAACTTTCATGTATAATAACATAGATCTGATCAGAAACTCAAAGTTCATCGGATCCCAACAAACACACCGCAAAAAGAGTTACACCAAATAGATCTCCAAGAGGCCATTGTATTGAGAATCAAAAGAGAGATAGGAAGCCATCTAGCTACTAACTACGGACCCATAGGTCTACAATGAACTACTCACGCATCATCGGAGAGGCGCCAATGAGGATGGTGAACCCCTCCGTGATGGTGTCTAGATTGGATCTGTGGTTTCTGGAACTTGCGGTGGCTGGAATTGTGTTTCATCGACTCCCCTAGGGTTTTTGGAATATTGGGGTATTTATAGAGTAAAGAGGCGGTGCAGGAGGCCACCGAGGTGGGCACAACACACCAGGGCGTGCCTAGGCCCCAGGCGCGCCCAGGTGGGTTGTGCCACCCTCGGGGCACCACTCTTGTACTTCTTTAGCGCATCCAGGGCGCGTTTGGACTCCATTTGTTATTGATTTTCTTTGAAGTAAAAAAACAAGCAAAAACAATTGGCACTGGGCACCATGTCAACAGGTTAGTCCCAAAAAATGATACAAAGTTGCTATAAAATGACTGTAAATCATCCAAGAATGATAATTTAACATCATGGAACAATAAAAAATTATAGATATGTTGGAGACGTATCAGCATCCCCAAGCTTAATTCATGCTCGTCCTCGAGTAGGTAAATGATAAAAACAGAACTTTTTATGTGGAATGCTGCCTACCATGTTCATCACATATTCTTTTCTTTTTAGCATGGACATTTGGACTTTTATATGATTCAAAGCAATACTCCAGTTTTGACATGAAGATTTCAATACTCAAGCATATCAACAAGCAACCATGTCTTCAAAATATCAACACTAAAGCAAGTTATCCCTAGCCCATTATGCTCAATCATTGATGCATTCATGAAACACACTCGCATATTAGTTACACCCAATGCTCAAGTACGATCATAGTGCCCCTTAGTTGGTGCTTTATAAGAGAAGATGGAGACTCAAGTAAAAATTTCATAAAGTAAAATAGAAAGGCCCTTCGCAGAGGGAAGTAGGGATTTGTAGAGGTGCCAAAGCTCAAAGCGAAAAAGATAGAGATAAAAACATTTTGGGTGGCATGCTTTTCCTGTCAACGAAAACGATCGAGTAGTTCCCAATACTTTCCATGCTAGATATATCATAGGCGGTTCCCAAACAGAAAATAAAGTGTATTCCTTTTTCCACCATACTTTCACTTTCCACGGCTAACCGAATCCACGGGTGCCGTCCATACCAACACTTTCCAAGGAATTTATTATTTGACAACGTAAACTAAATTCATTTTTCATTTATGGACTGGGCAGCCCTAATACATTTGTCGTACTCTCGTGCAATGACATGTGAATAAAACATCTTAAGAATAACACATCTAGCATGGAAAATATCAGCCACCCCCTACCGTTTCATGAGCGGTAAGAGCACACAAAAAGGAAATTTATTTTGAAGATTAGAGATGGCACATAAAATTTTGCTTAGAACGACAAAAAAAATACCGCATATAGGTAGGTATAGTGGACTCATATGGCAAAACTGGTTTAAGGATTTTGGAGTAGTAATCATACTTAGTGCAAGTGAAGGCTAGCAAAAGATTGAGAAGCATCCAACGAAGAAACGAAAAATCTCATAAGCGAGCATTAAGCATAACTAACACCGAATAATGCACCATAAGTAGGATGTAATTTCATTGCATAACTATTGACTTTCGTGTTTGCATAGGGAATCACAAACCTTAACATCAATATTCTTACTAAACCATAATTACTCGTCAACATGACTCACATATTATATCATCATACCGCAAAACTATTACAAAGAATCAAGTTTATTTTGTCCAATGATCTTCATGAAAGTGTTTATTATATCCTCTTGAATATCTATCACTTAGGGACTAATTTCATATGTTTCTTTTGATAGCTCAAACAAATCTAAGTGAAGAACATTAGCATAAAGTTTTCTTCTCTCAAAATAATTTAAGTGAAGCATGAGAGAATTTCTTAAAAAATTACAAACTTTCAAATAAATCTAAGTGAAGCATGAGAGCATTTCTTCAAAAATATTAAAGCACACCATTCTCAAAAAGATATAAGTGAAGCACTAGAGGAATTCCATAGCTCGAAAAGATTTAAGTGAAGCATATAGAGAATTTCTAATAAATCATAGCATAATTTTGGCTCTCTCAAATAGGTGTGTCCAGCAATGATACTTGACACAAAATAAAAGGCAAAACAAGAAACGACTCATATCATACAAGATGCTCCAAGCAAAACTCATGATATAAGACGAATAAAAATATAGCTCCAAGTAAAATATCGATGGTCGTTAGAAGAAAGAGGGGATGCCACTCGGGCATCCCCAAGCTTAGTTGCTTGCTTCTATTTTGGATAATAGTTTGGGATGCCATGGGCATCCCCAATCTTAGGATCTTCTTACTCCTTATTCCTTCATCCATCGTGATCTCACCCAACACTTGAAAACTTCAATCACATAAAACTCAACAAAACCTTCGTGAGATCCGTTAGTATAACAAAGGAAATCACTACTCTAAGTACTGTTGAAAACCCATACATATTTTATTTTTGCATTATATCTATTGTATTACAACTTTGCTATGGCTCATACCCCCCAATACAAACCATAGATACATCGAAATAAGCACACAATGCAAAGAAAATAGAATCTGTCAAAAACAGAACAGTCTGTAGCAACCTGAAAACTTCGAATAGTTATGTAACTCCAAAAATTCTGAAAAATTAGGAAAACGTGGGAAATTTGTATATCAATCTTTTGGAAAAATAAATTCAGAATTTTATCACGCTTCTATGATTTTAAAAACTCTGCGACTCGCACACAAAGTTTCTGTTTTCAACAAGATCAAATCAACTATCACCCAACATGATCCCAAAGGCTTTGCTTGGCACAAACACTAATTAAAACATAAAAAACACCATCATAATAGTAGCATAATTTCGCAATCACTCAAGAACAGAAAGAAAAAGACAAAAATAAATTTTATTCATTTGGTTGCCTCCCAGCAAGCGCTATCGTTTTATGCCCCTAGCTAGGCATAATGCATAGATCTAAGTGTTGTCATATTTATTTCTAGATCCATAAGATGCCCTCATGATTGATTCAGATGGTGGCTTAATTCTTGTTCTAGGTAAGTGTTCCATACCCTTTCTAAGTTGAAATTGAAATTTAATATTGCCTTCTTTCATATCACTCACGACACCAATAGTACATAAGAATGGTCTACCAAGTATAATTGGACAAGAGGATTGCAATCAATATGAAGAACGATAAAATCTATGGGCAAACAATTCCTATTTGCAAGAATAAGAACATCATTAATTCTTCCCAAAGGTTTTTTAATAGCAGAATCCGCCAAGTGCAAATTTAAAAAACATTCTTCAATATCGATAAGACCAAGCACAACACATAAAGATTTTGGAATTGTAGAAACACTAGCACCCAAGTCACATAAAGAAAAACACTCATAATTTTTAATCTTGACCTTGATAGTAGGTTCCCATTCATCATGCAATTTTCTAGGAACTGAAATCTCTAATTCCAACTTTTCTTCCAAAGCTTTCGTCATAACATCAACGATATGTTTAGTAAAAGCTTTATTTTGTTCATAAGCATGGGGTGAATTTATCATGGATTGCAACAAATAAATACAACCAATCAAAGAGCAATTCTCATAATTAAGTGTTTGTAATCCAAAAGAGTGGGCACATCACTAGTTAAAGTTTTGACCTCCCCAAAACCACTTTTATCAATTTTCTCAACAAGATTTTCACCCTCCAAATTATCAGGACGCCTTCTAACTAAAGTTGACTCTTCTTAAGTCCCTTTTTCATCAATCTTAATTTTTCTAAATGAGGAATCAATAGAAGAAACACCAATCATTTTAAGATCTTCATCATTTTTATGAAAGCAATCACTAGAAAACTCTTTTTCTAAAATTTCCCTTTTAGCTCTAAGCATAGAGGTTCTTTTCTTACTTTCATCCATAGAAACATATAAAGCTTTAGTTGATTCCTCAACCTCAGGAACAAAAAATTTCATCTTGAGATTTTCTACATCATGAGAAATTCTATCAATGCTTCTAGACATATCATCAATCTTACTCAACTTTTCTTCTATCGTAGTATTAAAATTCTTTTGAGCATTGATAAATTCTTTAATATTGTTCTCAAGATCAGAGGTGTTCCTATTATTATTATAAGAAGGATTACCATAGGAATAACCATAATTATTAGAGGAATTTCCCGAAAAAGGTCTAGGATTAAAATTACCTCTATAAGCATTGTTATTAAAATTGTTTCACGAAACAAAATTCACATCTATGGCATCACTATTTTGCTCAATCAAAGAAGACAAAGGCACATCATTAAGATCAATAGGAGCATTTTTATTAGAAAGCAACCTCATAAGAGCATCAACTTTTTCACTCAAAGAATTTATTTCTTCTACCGAATTAACCTTTTTACTAGTAGGAGCTCTTTCGGTATGCCATTGTGAATAATTTGCCATAATATCATCA